>CATOUR010000080.1:2400000-3600000 GCA_951848785.1 Callosobruchus maculatus
GGACTGTAGAATTCCCTAGCTACTCGTGGGACCTAAATGACAAAAAATGAAAAACCAATTAATGTGGATAGAGAGAGTGACAAACCGCCTCTACTGGAGGAAGAGGCATCGGATGCAGGTAAGAGCAAAGCTGCTTATGTATGGGAAGAGGTAATGGATCCGTGGGTAAGGAGAAGCTCATTGAGTAGATCCCCTCAACGTGGATGCAACATGGGTGACATAAGGAAAACACATAGTCAGACTGTAAGCACACAGAATGGCGGAGCGGCAACACAAGGTCTAGGGCGCAAAGAAATAGCGAGTAGAGATAGAGCAAATTCATTCGCCGGTGTACTGTGGATCGAAGATAGTACGCCCGCGTTAAAAAGGAAGAGGCAAGGCCCACCCAAAGATGATCTGGGAAATGAGCAAGCAACTGCCCTAGAAGACATTAAGCAATATATGTCAAAGATAAGTGGATTAGCGCGAGAGCTAAAGACATTAGTTAAGAGCATTCCTAATACCAAAGGTGAGATAAAGAAAGCAATTCTAGACCTAGATAGACAAGCAGAAGTTTTAGAAAGAAAAATTGATAAGTTTTCGCTCAAAACAGTAGTAGCACCTGTTGTGGACATCCCAAAAAAAGTAGGAGTAAGCGTTGGAGTTCAAGTGAACATAAAAGACATTGTACATGAGAAGGAGCTAATCGAACAACAAGAGACTGCTGAAATAAGGTAAGTAATCACAGAAGGCAAAGGCTTTGAGGACTTAACGAAAGTGCTGGATAAGGAATTGCCAGAAGGAGCATTCAGTGCAACAAAAATAGTGAGGGAGGGAATCGCCAAGGGCATAAATGGAGATTTTGCGGTTATCGCCAACCCTGGGGGAACAAATGAGAGAGGACAGATGAAGCAGGTGCTGGACATATTTCCGGATATAATGGAACTCCTGAAAGATGGAAATACGGAAGGGGGAGTAGAATACATGGTTAGTACGACTCGGATCACCTCCAGCAAGCTAGAAGGTCAGAAGGAAATGTCCAAATATATATACGTCCTTCCAATATAGAATTGATAAGAAAGGAGTAAATGACATCTAGGTCTTGTATCAGATGTTAGGAAAGTTCAAGGATCTAGTGGACCCTCATAGCAGGAAAAGCTTAAGTTGAATGGTCGAGGAGGGTCTCAATAAGAACTACGTGAGGAAAATTTTAGAGTTCTTACTTAAGGATAAGGCTGTGGAGGTAAAAATTGTAGCTGCAGAGGAAAACCGCGTAAAGGAAAATAAAAGAGAAGGGGGAAAATATGGCGCTCTAAGACCCCTAGAACAGTACAGGAGAAGTTATTGTTAAAGCGGGAGAACAATCTTGTGCAGAGCTTTTAAGGACCATGAAAGCAAGTGTAAATATAGACGATATTGGCGTAGAGGTGAGAAATATGAAAAAGACAAATAAAGGAGACCTTCTATTAGTGGTAAAAGGAGGAAGTGAAAAATCAGACGTCCTGAAAAGGGCACTAGAACAAAAGGTGAAAGATATCGAGGTATCAACAAGGAAGGTAGAGACAATATTTTTTGTCACTGATATTGAGGCAGACACGACAGAGAAAGATGTACTTGCGGCTCTCAATGAGATAATCGGTCGACCTGCCGATAGCGTGGACTACGTCGAGGTGAAATCGCTCCACGAGACTCGAAATAGTAACCAAGTAGCCACCGTGGTAGCAGCAAAGCCTACTGCAGCGGAGATATTGAAAAGGAGATACGTAAAGATCAGCTAGATGAACTGTGGGTTAAGGGAAAAAGTATTTAAAACTAGGTGTTATAGATGCCTCGAATTCGGGCATAGAGCTCAAGAATGCTCCGGAAGAGATCGCTCAGGAGATTGTCTGAGATGTGGACAATCAGGACATCTTGCTAGAGATTGTACCAACGAAGAAAGATGTACTGAATGTAATTCAAGAGGGCATACGGCAAATTCGACACGATGTCCGAGGTTCAGAAGACTTATAGTAGATGCATCTAGAAGGACCACGGGTAGAAAATGAACATCAAGGTGCTCCAGGCAAACGTAAATAGATCGAAAGTAGCACATGATATGGCCTTTGCAGTAGCCGGGGAAAATAAAGCAGATATACTAGTTGCAGGCGAACCAAATCTAACGGTCGCTAAGAAGGCGGGATGGTTTACAGACAAAAACACAGATGTGGCAGTTTATTTCTGCAATAAAAACATCAGAGTCGTCCAGATTCATGCAACAGATGGAATTGTCTGTGTGCAGTTAGAAAGGGTAGCTATTTTCTGCGGCTACTGCTCTCCAAATATATCTATAGCTCAGTATGAGGATTACCTAGGTAAGATAAGGATAGGAATGAGAGGCATACCCGGAGGTAAAATAGTTTTAGGTGACTTTAATGCCAAGTCGACTCAATGGGGCTCACCATTCACTGATAGAAGAGGCTTACTGCTAGAAGAAATGATAGCAGAAATGAACCTGGTGATATGGAATGATGGAAAAACTCCTACCTTTCAGAGACATTCAAGTTGCTCATTCATAGACGTAACACTAGCAACACAAGGTACTACGAAAGAGCTGGTAAATTGGGAAGTATTAGAGGGTGAATCTATGAGTGATCATCGGCATATTCTGTTTGAGATCAGAGGTGGTGGAGCCAATAGGAACAAGGTGGTTCCGAAGAAAAAAGTTCTTTTTGACAAAAAGGTTTAAAGTAGAAATGGAAAATCACGTTCAGGAGTTATCAGGGCTGTCTATAACCCCAGACAATTAAGAATGCCTATGAAGCAAGCAAGATAGGTCACGGAGAAATCACTACTGTATTAGTGCCTTTTTGGTGGACGAATGAAATTGAAGCTAAACGAAAGGAATGCATTGCTAGCAGGAGAAGAATCTCAAGAACATATAGAGGAGGTATACCTGATCCGCACACCACCAATGAAGCAAACAAACAATACAAGCAAAAGAAAAAGGAACTTAAAAAGCTAATTTATGAGTCTAAGAAAAAGCTATGGACAGAACTCTGTGAGGACTTGAAGTACGACATCTGGGGAGATGGTTATAGGATTGTAACGAAAAGATTAATCACTGCCAGCCACCCTGCGATGACCGAGGAAAGTAAACTCATGGTCATTGAAACACTATTCCCAACGTATCACGATACAATGGAGACAGTGAGGGAAATAGATACCGCAGCGCCATTTAGTATCGAGGAGTTGAAGAAGGCAGCAGACAAATTGAAAGTCGGGACAGCTCCTGGGCTGGATTCCATCACGCCTGAGATAGTCAGATATGCCGTAGATACATCGCCAGACTTCCTCCTCCTACTGATGAATAAGCTGCTAACCCAACAAATATTTCCAGATGAATGGAAAATAGCGAAAGTAATTCTCCTATGGAAAACCGGAAAGCCGATTAATGTACCATCCTCGTATAGACCTATTTGTTTACTAAATACTTTGTATAAGTTATTAGAATTACTGTTAAGAGAGAGAATCGAAGTGGAACTGGAGGAAAAGAAGAACCTTTCAGAAAAACAGTATGGTTTTCGCAGAGGTAGGTCGACAATTCAAGCAGTAGAAAAGGTTATGAACTTTGCAAGGTCGGCTAAGAGTAAGTGGTGTGTTCTTATAACACTGGATGTACAGAACGCATTTAATTCCGCTGTTTGGAGCTTAGTTGTACAGAAGTTGCGAGAAAGGAACATCTCCGAGTACTTAGTAAACCTAATAATTAGTTATTTTCAAGGTCGCAAGATTAGATTAGGTAAAAAAAATATAGATGTTTGCACTGGAGTACCTCAGGGGTCGGTGCTAGGTCCTATCTTGTGGGATATATATTATGATGGCGTGTTCGAATTAGATCTACCTGAAGGAGCTACTACAGTTGGTTTTGCTGATGACCTAGCCCTTATAGTAGAGGCAGGTGATGAAGCCAGTTTGAAGCACAAAGCTAATATCGCTCTAGACAAGATAGATGAGTGGATGAAGGAGCACAATCTAAGACTTCCACCACATAAGTCGGAGGCCGTACTGTTAGCTGGTGCTAGAAGAAAGACAGAAAATAGGTGCTTTGAGGTAGGCGGTGCAACAGTTAAACCAACAAGAGCTGTAAAATATCTAGGAATAGTTCTGGGTCCCAATGGTACTTTCAGAGCGCACGTGAGGCACGTGCTGGAAAAAGCAGAAAAGCGACTAACGGCTCTTACAAATTGATGCCGAATATAGGGGGTCCACGGAGTAAGAAGAGGGCAGTACTTTGTGGAGTGGTACACTCCATTATACTTTATGGCGCTCCCGTATGGTATGACGCCATAAGGGTTAAAAGAAATCAAACATTGTTAGAGCGCATGCAGAGGAAGATGTTACTAAGGGTAGCGAGCGCATACCGAACGGTTTCTACAAAAGCGCTACAGCTTGTGTGTGGAATTACACCCATAGACCTGATGATAGAAGAAAGGAGATGTCTACACCAAGTAGGAGGTGGACACCTACTAGAGACCCAAAGGGCGGCGGAACGTCGAACTATAGAGCTCTGGCAGCAGCAATGGAATGAAACAACGGACGTAGGACAATGGACAAAGAAACTGATTCCAGATCTAGCCCAGTGGATTAACTGCCCCTTCAGAACAACGGACTATTTCCTCACCCAGTTTCTTACGGGGCATGGCTCCTTTTGTACATATACTAAGAGAATCGGTAAAACACTCGATCTGTGTATGTATTGTGATCAGTGTGATACAGTATCACACACAATGTTTGTCTGTCATCGGTGGGAATCAATTAGGCAAGAGACATGTAGAACGATAAGGGAGACGCCCACAGAACAAAACGTAATGCGCCTGATGTTAGAAAGCCGACAAAATTGGAACGCTATACAAAAAATGATTAGAGGAATATTAGAAAAGAAGGAAAAAGAGGAACGACTACGCGGCGAACCACAACAACAATAAAGAACACCGTATATTTACTCCGAGCCCCTAATCACCGCTCCACGATGGACGGGGGAGTAGGAAAGAAATAATTTTAGAGCAAAACAAGAAGAGTTGAATTAGAGATCAGCTCTACGCGCGAAGCTATGTCTACACGATGGTTCCAGCGTAGAGCTAGTGTCCGGGGGACCTCTTGAACCGGTTAGCCCAGAGCGCCGGCAACGCCCCCCAATAAAAAAAAGAACTACTACTACTAATACCACTCACATCTGATGTCTGGTTCATCGTAGTCAAACACTACAAAATCAAAATAAACGCAACCTGTTTCCTGCTGCCACTTCCACTTAAAAAAACACTCAATTTACTTTGTAAATTGTCACGTGAGCTAGCAAAATTCACTATTAGGTCACTGTGAAGCCATTCTTGCTGGTCTTGATTCCCTTTCACTATCAAATCTTTTTCGTAGGTATGCCCAGATGCATGCCCCAGATGAGTTCTATTAACTGTATTTTTCTGTAATATTTGGGAGGTCCAGAAAACATTGTAGGTACCACATCGTGCAAAATACTTTTTAGAGCTACTACTACTAATACCATTTACATCTGATGTCTGGCTCATCGTAGTCAAACACTACAAAACAAAATAAACGCAACCTGTTTCCTGCTGCCACTTCTACTTCCACTTAAATGAACACTCAATTTACTTTGTAAATTGTCACTTGAGCTAGCAAAATTCACTATTAGGTCACTGTGAAGCCATTCTTGCTGGTCTTGATTCCCTTTCACTATCAAATCTTTTCGTAGGTATGCCCAGATGCATGCCCCAGATGGGTTCTATTAACTGTATTTTTCTGTGATATTTGGGAGGTCCAGAAAACATTGTAGGTACCACATTGTGCAAAATACTTTTTAGAACTACTACTACTAATACCACTTACATCTGATGTCTGGTTCATCGTAGTCAAACACTACAAAATCAAAATAAACGCAACCTGTTTCCTGCTGCCACTTCCACTTCCACTTAAATGAACACTCAATTTACTTTGTAAATTGTCACTTGAGCTAGAAAAATTCACTATTAGGTCACTGTGAAGCCATTCTTGCTGGTCTTGATTCCCTTTCACTATCAAATCTTTTCGTAGGTATGCCCAAATTGATGCCCAGATGAGTTCTATTAACTGTCTTTTTCTGTGATATTTGGGAGGTCCAGAAAACATTATAGGGTACCACATTGTGCTTTAAAATAGGCCTTATCCTTTGAAATGTTTGTAAATTATTGTCTTTATTCTTATAAATATAACCAGCCCTTACGAGGAATACCGTTCACCCACTTCTGTTTATGTCCATTATTGGAAGCACAAATTGCTAGTGCAACCTGGTACTACACACTTTGCAGGCATGTTTTGTCTTTCTAGTTTCGTTTGTGCAGGTAAATAATTAGAAACACATTAAAAATCACCTTGCAATGTTCTTTTTACTCTGGAATAAGGTTATGTTGGGCCATGGTTTGGTATGTCCTCTATTGGGCTGCAACCTGGTACTACACACCTTGCAGGCATCTTTTTATCTTCATAGTTTCGTTTGTGCAGGTAAATAATTAGAAACACATTAACAATCACCTTCCAATCTTATTTTTTGCTCTGAAACTTCTGGAAGATTACACTAATGACTTGACAACAAATAAAAGCTCAGCCCCCGATTCAGTGTTGCCATATTTCAATGCTCCGGCCTAGTGAGTAAAGTCGGCCATGATGTGACTGATGAAGTGGTGAACAGAAATCTTAAATAAGATAACCTTTTTGCGAAGATTTTATATGAAAGGCTTTATGTAATCCACGGCAGCATCTTTAGGTTACAATTAAATCCGCGGTTGACATAACGCATCAATAATAGCGTTTTCGATTTACTGCTCTCAGAGCGCATTTGATGTAAATTGTATGTTCGGTTTGACGGCTCTGCTCCAGATTTGCAAATTCGATTTACCCATGGCCGAGTCTACACTAGGCCGGAGCCTTAGATGTGGCAACGTGGCTTAGCTGTCAAATAGTGGGCCTATAGTTTCAGAATAATTATTACATTTTATATGTATTAGAGCTCATCTCGGTTAATAAATTAAGAAAAATACTTTTTAGAACTACTACTACTAATACCACTTACATCTGATGTCTGGTTCATCGTAGTCAAACACTACAAAATAAAAATAAACGTAACCTGTTTCCTGCTGCCACTTCCACTTAAATGAATACTCAATTTACTTTGTAAATTGTCACTTGAGCTAGAAAAATTCACGATTAGGTCACTGTGAAGCCATTCTTACTGGTCTTGATCCCCTTTCACTATCAAATCTTTTCGTAGGTATCTCCAGATGCATGCCCAGATGAGTTCTATTAACTGTATTTTTCTGTGATATTTGGGAGGTCCAGAAAACATTGTAGGTACCACATTGTGCTTTAAAATAGGTCTTATGCTTTGAAATGTTTGTAAAGTATTGTCTTTATTCTTATAAATATAACCAGCCCATACGAGTAATACCGTTCACCCACTTCTGTTTGTCCTTTATTGGAAGCACAATTGCTAGTGCAACCTGGTATTACACACTTTGCAAGCATCTGTTTATCTTTATAGTTTCGTTTGTGCAGGTAAATAATTAGAAACACATTGAGAATCACCTTCCAATCTCTTTTTTTGCTCTGGAAGATTACACTAATGACTTAACAACAAATAAAAGCTCGGTCCCCGATTCAGTGTTGCCATATTTCAATGCTCCGGCCTAGTGAGTAGAGTCGGCCATGATTTACCTGTTGTTCGCTCGCGGAACGCTCTTATACTCTGTTACCTGATACTTTAAACTGGCTTGACGTCTATTTGATAGGTATCAGCTGGCGAAGAAGTGTATCTCAAATTTAATTTTTTACTAGTGGTGTTGATTGGCAATCCTGCGATCAGGACCGTATTAGTAATATTCTTACTGAATATCTCATTGCCAAAAAGTATTTACTATTTTTGTAAACAAGAAATTAAATATCCAGAAAGCCAGAAATTCGCAGCAAAAATGGTTGGTTCAAAGAAACAGATTATTTTATTGATTTGTATTAAGAACAGATTTGTAATGAGGACGATTCAATGAATATAGCTTATATCACTAGTGGGATATTTATTGGTTAAAACATACAACGTACAATTTGAGAAACGTATAAAGTAGGTACATAGAGTAAAATTAATATAGGTAGTTTAACTGATCAGCTTGCGTCAAAAATGTTTCTAATTAAACTACTAATTATTTGGTACCTCAGTAATGTTCAGTTCTAATTCAGGAAATCGAACCTATGTAAACTCTCAGAAATAGCTCGATACATTTTTTACTATTTGTATAGCCGTTGCGTGTTGCCCTTCAACGTTATATTTTTCTTCAATTGCTGTAAAAAGAAATGTTAGGAACTCAGTGCTTGTATAATTATGGTTAAGCCAAAAAAGCCTTTATCTTCATTCTTACCTCATTTAAAGCGTAATCATCATCATTCAGACCAGCCATACTGATATACTGGAAGAAACGACGAATTTTCCGGGAAAATGTAAAATAAGCGTAGACCTCAGAGCATAGACGAAAACGTCACCAAGTGTCAATTACTCGTCATTAGCAGGACTTGCAGTCAGTACAGCCCTGTATTCCTTCAAAGCTTAAAATTGATACGTCAAGACTCAATCTGGGGGATTTTTAGTTATCACTAGCCGAACATCTGTTCGCTGTTGACACGGCTGACAGTTTAAAGTATCGGGTAACAGGGTATAGATTGAACTTAACTGCTCCGAGAAGCCAGGTTAGAGCATTTGAGAGCGACGTCTTGTATGTCAAAAAAGTATTGAAGGCTAGGTGTTCTGTGAGGATGAGAAGTATTTTGTGGTTGGTAGAAAAAGGTGAAAAGCATTCGATCATTCCTTAGATAAGGAAAGAGAGGGGATACCGCACGCCCATTTGATGCTATATCATGATACTACGACACTGACAGATATGATCACTTGGCGGACAGATTTCGAACCGGTCTGCGCATGACGTCACCGTGTGACAAAAGTGTACAAGCACATGGCGCCAAAGCATTGATTTTTGAAAGTTTTATTTCGTTTCCTGTTATATCTGTCTTAGATATTTAATATTCATACAAAATGAAAATAGCCCATGCACAGTATAATATAAACGATACATATTGCTCCGTATCTGAATAAAAAATTGGTGAAATAGTTATACAGAGAATTGATATTAATCGACGCCTGACCCGTTTGCAGTAGTTCCGAGCGTTCTGAATTTCAGATACAAAAATTTGAATGTATGTACTCAAAAAAAATTTACATTGTGGAAAAAGAACAGAGCCAGAGCGGTCTGGACATATTTTTCTGAAATCTCATATAAGAGGTTGATTGGAGTGCCTAGTGAAACCATCTTTTTGTGGGAAAATTTCTCGATTAGGGGGTGGAATTTTTATATACTTCATTCAGGAGCCTTTGATTACCGTTCTTACTTTTTATATATAAATTATGATGTTGCGTCACCAGCTCTTCAAGCCAATTTGCAATGTATTTACTGTATAATTCTCTTAATAAAAGGTAGACAAGAAATAAATAACATGATTTTGTCATTAGAGGTTTTTAAAAATCATGAACAAGCATAATGACATTATGTTATATATTATGGCGAATGAATATTGACTTTTTTCTGCTAATGATTGGTGGAAAAATACATTACCAAATTTTCTTATATGTTGAACATAAAATAAAAACATATCACAATACAACAATACAATATCTTTCTGGGCATTGTATTTAGCTAGCACAGGTGAATTCTCGTATACTAAAGATTCCTAGTAATAACAAGTTTTTCCTCAATTTCTTCAAAATGTTTTCACACGATGTATCTGTTTAATGATATGTTTGAATTAAAAAGTTTGATCCACATGTAGTGATGATTTCTGATGGCCTGGGTATAGGGCACATTATTTGTTGCTCTCTGCTTGTGTTACAACACAAGAATCAATACCTAACTACAGTTAGGTATTGATTCTGTATATATGAGTCTATGGGGAAATATATTTTGGACAGACAATAAGAACTGAAAAAGGGGTGAATAAGAGCATATAGAACTAGCCTTTCTCTATATGAACTGAAAATGAAATATCAAAATACGTTCTGCAGCCTGTAAATCTCCAACCGTCTTTTAGCGCATTTTTATTTTATGTAGCATTTTTTTTATTCCAAATAGGAAAGGCGCTACGAAAGCTGGATGCACCGTCGCAGGACCCTGTATACTTATTACTTTATACGATTTTACAATGTTAGCGAATTTCAGTTTTCTAATATTCGAGGTCTCTCTAATTCCCCTATGAAGAATTCGTATTCTGAAATACATTTTGCATCTAGAAAACAAGCTCATCTTTGCTTCATCAGTCACATATACATTCTCTGATAATTTGTTTAAATTCGCAAGTTAGTTTTTTTCAATTTTCAAAGCGTTTCCATTATAGTTGGAAAATATATGGCCGAGCTCATTACATTTTGCCAAGAACTCATCTGTATGTTTTTGTAGTCCACCTTCTGTTAAATGGTTGGCCCAACTGAGAGAAGTATCTGTGCAATCTGGGATATAACCCAGTTTCTCCTTATTTTTCAACTTAAATGCAATGAAACCCGCCAAATTTTCCAAACCATCCCAAGTAGCGGTAGTATGACGAATAGTTTTTACTTTATTATTATTACACCCTACAACCACACAATAAACCATTGTTCAAATATGTGTTAAACTCCAGAATCGCAAATAATTACTGTTTTATCAAACTTTACTACGGTAAACGAGTAAAATCAAGAAAATAAACTGAAAATGTTCGGCTATAACCTGTAACTAAACGAGTAAACAAACCCCGTTTGTCACACGCTGACGTCACAGGTGGAAGCGAGACGGAAGACATCATGCGCGTGAGCATACCTTCTAAAGTCGTAGTATCATGATGCTATATGGATTAGCTGATACCGAAAATGAATAGCTGTCAAAATGCTGGTGGAAAACTGACGGTAGTGTCAAGGTGGTGTTTTTTGCGATATTTAACGTTTTTAAGACCAATAATTGTGAAATTTTGTGGTGAGCGTAATGGTGGGGTGTGCAGCTTACCGTTGTAAAAGCCACAGCAGCAGGAAGGAGCCAGGAATCACTTTTCACAGGTAAATTTATGATCTTATTTTTTTGGTGTATCCGAAATTCATGCAAATATCTCGATATCTAGTTCAAAGATATATGTGTATCCGAAATATAATTTGGAATGTACCACTAACATGCGAATCATAATGTTTTTGAGCACGTAAAGTCTAAAAATTATGTTTTTAAGGGATTTTTTGGTTCAAATACAATCAGTTTTCCAGTGGCGTATCTATTATAGCTTACATTTTGAATAGAAATATTATGACTTTGCATTGTAATATATAATATACCAATACCCTTATACAAGGTGTGCATTTCAAGGGTGGCCTTTATTTGTAGTTGTATGAATAATAAAATTAATTTTCTTTCTTCCTCGACAGGTTTCCTAAAGATCTTCCTAGACATGATTTATGGGTCAAAAATATGAGGATCGAAGGTTGGAAGCCTACAAGCAACGATAGGCTTTGTTCTAAGCATTTTGAACAGAATTTCCTTCATCAAACAAATCAAAAAGTATATCTTCTGAAAGGAGCAGTCCCCACCATATTTGACGAGCTTCCGGAATACTTACGTCCAAAAATTGTAAGTTATAATTCCTAGCTTACATTGTCTACGCTTAATCAATATTAAAATAATAAACATTCTAGGATTATGATAGATGGATAGATGGATAGATGGATAGATGGATAGATGGATAGATGGATAGATGGATAGATGGATAGATGGATAGATGGATAGATGGATAGATGGATAGATGGATAGATGGATAGATGGATAGATGGATAGATGGATAGTTGGATAGATGGATAGATGGATAGATAGATAGATCGATATACTTTATAGTCTAAGAATTTACAAGATTCTTATTGACAAAGCTATATAATAACAAACAAAACTTTTGGGATATTCACTAAAACCTGTGAGGAGGAAGTTTGTTATAAATCTTCACTCCATTGTATATAATTGGATCATTAATGAGTTATGATTTGGGTGTGATATTAATTTAAAATCATTCTTATGCCTTATGCCTATATTCTATATTTATGGTCTCAAATTTGGTTTTATATTTGAGTATTAGTGATGACGTTTCCAAAATAAACAGTGCAATAAAGTAAGGAGAAATACGATTACGAATGGCTGAATAACCATTTAAAAATTGATAGCTATGAAAATCAAAAGGCAGCTAACCTCAAAAATGTAATAATTTCTTGTGTTACAGTTACATTATTAAACAACTATATTTAGGTGTGTTTACTCGATACGAAATCAAAACAAAATGTTACTGTCACTTTTCCTATAAGATTCAGTCACTCATTCACATCTACTTAAATCATAAATTAATTTGTTCTGTCTTTCTTTCGGAAATAATGTTTCAAACATTGTCTAATATACAGCTCTGTTATTTTAGGCAAAAGAAAGAAAAAGACCCCGTGAACGTGATGTTCATCCAGAACCATCGCCATCAACCTCAGCTCTGGCTGCACAGGACGACTCTCCCCGGAAAAAGAAACTTAGAAGAGAACTGCTGCTGCAAAAAGATAAGAATAAGGAAAAAACGAAAAAAATCCGTGCCCTTGGTCAATCACTAAAAAGAGCACACAAAAAAGTAGCCTCTTTAAAAATAATTGCTGAGGAATTAGAGCGACAAAATTTACTATCTCAAGAAAATTTAGTTTTAGTTCAAAATATGAGCAAGGTTAACATAGAAATATTGAACAGAAAAATGGGGAGAAATGTTCAATATTCACCTGAACTTAGGAAATTTGCCCTGACATTAAATTTTTTTTCACCAAAGGCATACAACTATGTGAGAGATGTTTTTGACACTTGTCTCCCGCATAGCAAAACTATTGCTAAATGGTTTCAGAATGTGGATGCTGAGCCTGGTTTTACCAAGGAATCAATAAATACCTTAAGAAATAAGGTTCAATCATCTGACAGACCAATAATTTGTTCATTAATTATCGATGAAATAGCCATACGGAAACATTTAGAATGGGATGGAAAAAAATTCCATGGTTATGTGAACTATGGTACAAATTTAAACGATGACTCTAATGCTTTAGCCAAAGAAGCTTTTGTTATAATGTTGGTTTGCATCAATGGAACTTGGAAATTACCTGTCGGTTACTTTCTCACAGATTCTTTGAATGGCAGTCAAAAACATTCAATTGTATCTCAATGCATCCATCTGATTGAAGATACGGGAGCCAAAGTTATGTCAGTCACATTCGATGGTGCTCCATCTAATACCGCTATGTGTCATAACTTTGGATTCTTATTTAACATTTCAAATATACAGACAAGTTTCAGAGTTACAGATCACAATGTATATATTTTTTATGATCCATGTCATATGATAAAACTTGTTCGCAATGCATTTGGTGAAAAGAAAATCCTAATTGATTGTGATAACAATTTTATTCAATGGAAATACATAGCGCTTCTAGAGAAGCTGCAAACTAGCGAGGGCTTACATTTAGGGAATAAGTTACGTCGCGCTCATATTATTTTTTTCAAACAAAAAATGAAGGTTCGGCTTGCAGTTCAGTTACTTAGTGCATCAGTAGCCGATGCTATTGAGTATTGCGAAAAAAAGCTGAATCTTGAGGATTTTAAAGGTAGTCAGGCAACAGTTAAATTTATTAGAATTGTAAATAGCATTTTCGATATTTTAAACAGCAGAACCCTAGTAGCACCAGGTTATACAAAAGCATTATGTCAAAAAAATATAGATCGATCTGCGGAATTTATCAATAGTGCAATTTTTCATCTTTCAAAGTTGAAATTATCTAATAATGAGCAAGTAATCATGTCTAACAGAAAAACTGGGTTTATTGGATTAATAATTTCATTATCAAGTTCTTTAGGATTGTACAAAGAACTTGTTTCTGAGAGAAAAACATTACTGTACCTTCCGTTGTATAAGATTAGTCAAGATCATTTAGAATTATTCTTTTCGTCAATTAGATCAAGAGGTGGCTGGAATAATAACCCAACCGCTCGACAGTTTCTAGCTGCTTACAAAAGGCTTCTGGTTCGAGCAGAAATTAGAGAGGGCGGTATGGGTAACTGTATTCCATTAGATCAAATCACTATTCTAAGTAGTTCTACAAAAAATGTAAGGTCTGAAGATGTAATTAATAGTAGTTTATCTAACCATAGTTTAATAGACATAAATGAGCCTTCTGATGATCTAGAAACTATTTGGAAGGATCATGACTACATCATGAATGCACCTGTGATAAGTGAATGTTCATCCCAAATTGTGCAATATATTGCTGGTTATGTTTCGCACCAATTACAAAAAACAATAAAATGTGAAACATGTGTCACAGCATTGATTGGTACTAGAGATCGGTTTCTCAATTCCCTAATTGAATTTAAAAGCCACGGCGGTCTGACTTACCCATCAAATGATGTTATCAAGATATGTTTGAAATCGGAACATTTTCTGAGAGTTAATGAAAATTGTATTCACACCAAACATTTTGTACCTTTGCTGATAAGCAAAATAATATCAAGTTTTCTAGGCACCCCTATTTTCAGCTGCTTAGAACGTCACGTATTAGAAAATGATGTAAATCATATATATTTTTTAATAAAAGCTGTATGCACAAAATACTTAAATATCAGAATCCATTTTATTGTAAAATCTCGATCACAACAGGACAATCCAGTTCGGAGCCAATTAACAAAAATGATTCTGTTTAAAGGGCAGTAAAATATTGGTAGTTTTTGACCTTCGTGACTGTAATATTGACTGCCATCAATTGTAGGAGCAAGCGAAATGCCACGTTCCTACAAAAAAATTATTTTTGTTGAAGCACACAATACTGAGTTTCACCCAAACTTCCCCATAAGTAAATACATAACTGCAATAAATTAGAACTTACTGGAAGCAAGGGGTTAAGTGATAAAATAGAGTTGTAATTTCTATGTAAGTTATAGGACCTCACCTATATTGAATGAATTGTTCGTTTTTATTTACTACTAGCTAATCTAGGAGTCATTTTCTAATTTTGTAAATGTTTTGATTTTGGATAAGATTAAAGGACCTTTGTATTTCTAGCCCAAAACTTACTTTATTTCATGTCTGAGATAATTTTTATGTTTAACCCCCCAGCTTTTTCATTAATTATTGCCACCGTCGCAAAAGGAAGTTATGTATAAAAAAGCCTCGTTGGAGTAATTAAAAATACTGCTCTTCATTACACACTACAAACAGCAAGTAACAGCGTAACAGCAAGTAGATTTTTTTACTGCATATGGGGACTCCGAGATTGAAGGCATCAAATTCCTCAATCTCGTAAGCTAATCTATAATAACAAAAATGTTTTATTGCTGCTTCTGTTTACAGTATGTAATAGACAGTATTTTATATATAAACATAATGTCAATAAATATAAATATACTATAGGTATTATGTGTTCTTTAATAATAAAAAATTGATTTACTACAAACTACAAGCAGTTTTTTTCTTTCTGGGTAGAAGTATAATCGTGTCTTCCATCAGTCATATACTGCAAATGAACATAACATGTTCATGACTGAATAAAATATATACATTATCAATTTTTATATATTATTGGCCACAAAACAGCAGTCGAATGAAAATCACGGTTACGGTAATGTTAGTCACTTAAGTTTTAATTGTGGATGGCGAAATTGGCCATATAGAAACCCTGAATAACAATATTTCATTAAATTTTATTTGAAAAAGATTATTTCTACAAATAGCTCAACCAGAACGTTAATCCCATTAGTTACGCCACTGGGAATAGCGCTTTGGTGCCATTTGGTATCAGAAATGTCAGTCGCGGGTTCCGTCCTCTCTCTTTCCTTGTCTAAGGATCATTCGAAGAAAATAGCGAAATTAGCCCCCTTGTGGTGATCACAGGAAAAGTAAAAAGCACATAGTAGTAGTAGTAGTACATAGTACATAATATAGAAAACTGGGTTTTAATACCTTTAATATTCGAAGGTAGGCACCGACTATTTGATAATTTTTATAGTCAGTGCGAAGAACAACAAGAAATGATTTTTGTGTTCGATCATGTTCGATTTGTGAAGTGCTCCTATCAACTCTTGACAGATCTCTAGTTTGATTGCGGACGATCTATGCTGGCCCTGAGAGCAGTAAAGCTAAATTCAGATGCACACGACGTCCGACGATACGACGGTACGAAACTGCTCCGATTGGTTGAAATCAAGGACGTTAAAACAATAGGCGTTAAAACAATAGGGGGACGCAGCATGTCACAGTCTATCCTGTATTAATGGTGAAGCCAAAATATTTACGTCTGCGCTTTCTTTTGTTTTCTGTGAAATTGTTGAAGTTGTCAAAATGCAGTGCAGTGCAGTGCATTTTTCTGGGGTATCACAACAAAAAATAATAAATCACCATAAGTGTAATTGTATCCGTATACCGGGTGTCCCAGAATTTCCTTGACGCGTGATATTTTCGCTTAATCCATGAAATCGTAAACATAAATTAATTAAAACACATGTGTGGAAAATTTTTTTTTTATTTTCATGAATCAACTAATAAAAAAAATGTTACAACAAAACTAAGTGCAAAAACGTGAAAAAGTTTTATGGCTACATCGGGCCGCGCCAACCCCGTGTGCAGGGTGTGCCCCGCACACGGGCGCCAAAATTAACGATAAATTGCAGTAGGGACATAAAAAGTAAAGCACTACGATAATTAAATTCAAGTAAAGAATTTATTTTTCCAGGCAAAATTGTGGATTGAAAAGTGAAAAAACAAGCTAGGGGTGGATTCCAGGGGTTTAAGTAAGAAAAAAATGGTTCATAAGCAACGAATGATATATAATAGGTCATTCACTACCCTTGAAACACCCACTTACTTTTCTTTTTTATCCGTTTTTGTTACAAAAATATCAGGCGTCAAACAAATCATCATTTCGTTTGTCTTATGCTTATGACTTTACGGAAAAAATAAGTTTGCATATAAAATTAAAGGTACCACAAGATTTTAAATAAAATGGGGATATCATTTATGTAGGAAAACCTATGGGGTGCTATTTGAAAAAAATTTGGGGGTGAGTTTTAGGGGTTGATGTACAAAAAAATGTTTTGAATGCAAGGTATGATAGACCCTATAGTACCTTCAAAAATACCACGTGTCAAGGAAATTCAGGGACACCCGGTATATCATAAGTTTTGTACTTATACCTTCGAATATTTACTTATGACATCAGGAGTATACAGTTTTGGTATTTTTTGAGGTTATAAAGACATCAGAAATCAAATTTATCATTGTAATTCGAAAAAGAATAATTTAATAAGTCACACAACCATTAGTAGCATCCGAAATATGTTAGCTAGGTACGCTTGAGTCACACTTCCATTTAAAATAATAAAAAAATATATAGTACTAAATCACGTTTACAGATAAAGGTTTTATAAAGCCATACTCTGTCATGCTCAAAAGTAAAGACTACCATGAAGTAATTTTTATTGTAACAAACTGTATTGATAGAAATACATAAGTACCTAAGCATTGCATGTGCTCCGTTTGCAGTGGTTTAACCATTATTTTTTGGCAAAGAAAATGATTACAACTTATTTCAAATAAAAATATTAGTGGCTCGAAAATCAGTAGGTAAATTGGAAGTTACTACCTTATTAAATCACGTCAAATTAAGTGTATAAATTTTTAAAGTAGCAGACAGGCAGTAAACAATTATGTGTTTTTCCTATAAACTTTAAAATTTTCATTAAAATCAGACTTCCCAATTATCGAATTTGCAAGTATATCGACAGTCTTCACATAAAAAAATAGTAACTGTGGCAACAATATTTTATTCATATTTGTACACAAATTAATATTCGTTTACACACATGTCATGTAACCAATAGTAATAAAAAATGTTTCTCTTATTTAAAAACAACTATTTAAGTATTTTTGATGTACATGTATATTTTAAATTTCATTTTAATTTTCGCAACATAACGTATGTATATTTATTTAAATTACTTAATTAGCTTGTGCCCCATTCTTTGTCATCCTACCATTATTTATTCAACAAAGCATATAGGTATATTCTTCTAGTAGTCGCAGTCAGAGTTATCACAGTAGGATTTATGTTGGGAAGCGTATAGCTTACGTAGCTCTTACACTGGACTGCTTGGATCACTAAAAACAAAACAAAAAAGAAATATAAAAATTCAACATCAAATACATCATACGTTGATGTACTGCAAAAAGTGACAGATCAAAAATCGACGATTTGACGTTACTAAACGACGATAAATGATTTTGTCCAAGTCAATACTCGAATATTTTGCCAATTTGGTTAACAGCTCGTTTTGACCAAGTCTAATATGTCCAATAAAGTAGCAGGTAAAATGATCAACTTCACTACATTGTGAGACATATCACGTAAAAGTGACCATCTTGACTATCACAGCTGGAATAAATCCCTCCCTGTAGATAAGAACAAGAAAAGCAATGCCCCGGAACCAAACTAGATCTGATTCAGTATTCTAGATTTAAATGTGATTGATTATGTTTATGTTCCTTATTTCAAGAAAATTAAAGTTTATTTTGACCAAGTATCAGAAATATAGCTCTCTTTATAACTCGCAGTGAACATTTTTATGAGTTGTTTTCTAAAAACCACGTTGAGTGATTTGTTACTTAAATTATGATTACTTTCAACAGCCACCATTTACGAGGAACTAGTTTTCTGACTTGGTCACCTTTTTGCAGTATACCAACATTATCAACGATTATTATTAACAATGGTACAGTATTATGGGAATAATTAGAAATATCAGTATAAATCATCGAATCTATTAAGTGTTGTTGAACGGCGAAAAATTGCAAATGTGCCGGATATGATGATTTACTAAATAAAACTGCTTCTACTGGTAGTACTGGTACTACTTAGTTCACATAGCTTTTACACTCAACCCCTTGGATTCCTAGAAGCACAGCAAAAAATTAAACATCAAATACGGAACATAAATAATGGGACACTATAGTAATAATACAGGTAGGTCATCGGAATTTGAAATAAAATTTTAGATTATTAATATTTTTAAAAAACACGAATTTGATATATTCTGGGATTTATCCCATAATGAATGCACGTATAATTTCATAAACTTTATATTTGTTAAAGAAGTTTTTTGACAGCTGCCACAGCAAGGCAGAAAACTGACACAGTGGATGTAGTGGATGTAGAACTTTTATATTTCTTATCTAACTTATCTAACTCAATGTATATGTAGCAAATAAGTGGTTGTAAAGTCAAATTGTATCTGTATACGACTATTGTGAAGTTGTGAAGTCTTTCAACATTAATTTTTTTGTATGATCTTATGTTTTTACAAAAAAATACCCCAGCCCAATATTACATGTTCTGAAAGACTCTTTATGCTCAGTAGTATTTATTATCATATAATAATCATGGACTTCAGAGATAATGAACCTCGTTATTTTTTATCACATTATTAAGCCAAAAATCAGAATAATTAAAAGCACACAAAAAGACAAAGTAACGGAAAATGGACTTTCCTGTTGTATACAATGTAACACCAAAAAACCCTCAAAAAGCCATATTGTGCTGACAACTTATATGTTTAATACAACTATAATTTAAAAAAAATACCTCTTAGGAGCTGGTTCACCACAGATCGCTTCTTGAGAAGCACCAATAGCAGATAAGAAAGCTTCCTTCAAGGGGTAGTGGCACCTAAAAATTTAAATCATAATAAAATTATAATATTAACTACATAATTATAACTTGATAAAACAATTATAGATAAAACATTATATTTGTGATAGTAACCATTTTGACCATGGAGACGAGACAGAAGAATTTAAAAGTAAAAATATTTCCAAAAATAAAGATACTAGTGGTGAACAACAAAATACTGTTTAGCAATATGTTCAAAAAACAATTTTAGATAAAATATTCTATTTGTGATAGCATCCATTTGACCATGGAGACAGAAGAATTTGAAAGTAAAAATATTTCCAAAAATAAAGACACCAGTCATCACTCACACAACAAAACAATATGTTCAAAAAATACTACACAGTAAAGTAATTTAGTGATAAAAATTAGAACATTATCATAAATAAACAGCGTAAGGCGCTATGAATTGTATGTAACTGCCTTTGTACATTTTTTCACATTGTTTTCAAAATATAATTGCATACTTTATGCTCCGAAAAAATGTATCTCTGGAAGCAGTTTACTGAGCAAATCTATGAATGACATGCAAGTATATATATCTCTAATAAAAAATATATTGTATGTATATTAAATATATAAATAACAGTTAAAAATCAGATCAAATACAGGCACACAGCAAAGAATCCTTGAAAAAGCAGTATATTTCATATATTTTTACTAAATAAAAAAGGTACCACTTTGCAGCTGGTTCATTACCACTACCTTCTTGAGAAGCACCAGTATTACATTTGTGTGCTACCTTCAAAGGATGGTCTCTATATAAGAATTGGAATTATGATTATCATTATGACTATATAATTATAACATTATAAAACAATAGACAAAACAGTCTCTTTGTGATATTGCCCATTTAGACAGTGGTCAGAATAATTTACGAGCAACAAAGTTTCAAAAAATTGAGATAGGTACAAGTGATGAAACACAAAATACTGTTCTGGGAAATGATTAAAAAACTATACACATTAAAATAATTTTGTGATGAAAATTTAGAACAAAATAAATGATATTACTGTTAAACAGTAAAAAATTATTAATTGTATGTAATTATTTTTGTACATTTTTTATTTATTTATTTTATTATATTCAAAAAATAAATTGCTCACTTTATGCTCTGAAAAAAATTATCTGAAAGCTGTTTCCTGAGCAAAAACTGTTGAGGATTGAGAACATTGAAGTATTTATATGTAACACAAAATATATTGCATATATATATTATATTTCCCTTGAAAATAAAACAGCCTATAATTTATACTTAGTATATGATGCTAAAAACTAAAGATCACCTTAAAATAACTAGTAAGAGTAACAGTTAAGGTCTTTCAACAGTTTATCAATTTAGGGTTACTATTACTTTTTACTAAACACTTGTACCTATTTTATCTTTTGCTCTAAAATAATTACACCTCATTATTCAATTCACCAACTAGATTTTTTACTCACTATTCCTTCAAACCTCAAAGAAAAATTACATTACAAGTTTTACAACTTGTCTCAGCAAAAGTATACCCTTGACACTAAAAAAAGTTTCACATGCACCTAGATGGCATATCGTAGCATTTCATAACTCCAATTAATTTTCCTGCATTAGAACCATAAAGTCTACAGTTCAGCAGCCTATCCACTTTGACACCATTATTTAGAATAATCAGACTAAAGACTGTGCTCACAGATATAATGGATTTTCTTGGATCATTTCCAACATAACAAAGATGTAAGAAAAACATGCTTCTTAGAATGTAACGTTGATTAAATTAAATTTTTTGTTACTATATCAGATTCTAAATCCTACCTATAATGTTAAAGTCTAATTATTTATATATAGCTACTTACACTTCAAGCTGTTTTCTATCTTCTTCCTTGGTATACAAAGTAGGCACCACATTCTTTTTCAAACGCTTCTTTCCGGATAGTGTGGTTTCAAAGTCATCGTTAGTAAAATGTTCTGAGCAGACTTCTTTTAATTGTGGTAGGTCTGTTTCAGTCACTCCCATTACATCAAACCACTTCCTCCTCAGAACAATATCTTTGGTAATACTGAAAAATATGATTAATTATAGAAAAGCTCAAAAAAATGATACTTTCATTTATTTTATTTTGTTAAATATGAAAGTAACACTCAAGCTAGGTTTATTTATATGTAAGTATATATACAGATATGTAGGTAAAATAATATGACATAAATATATATAAAGCAGTACCAGTCCAATAAATTTAAACATGCATAGATTAAAAATATTCTATACCTATGGCAACAGTAGCAAACTGGATGAGGTGTTTAAGAATATGAAAGTAACACTCATCAGGCTAGGTGTGTTTATTTATGTAGGTACAGTTGTGTATAGTATGTGATATCGATATCACTTTCAAATTATCTAGGTAAAATAATATGACATTATAATTATATAATGCAGTACCAGCCCAATAAATGTAAACATACCAAAGTATTCCTACATGACAATAGGAGCAAACTGGAGGTGTTTAAAATAATTTCTAAGAATATGAAGCCCAACTTTATTGTTTATAGACACCTTATTTGAAAGATCCCATATGTACTGTATACTGTTATTTTCAAATGTACCCCAGCAGGTAGCACATAGGAATGAAATTAGAGGTTTTACAATTAAATACCATCAATTTTACTGCAGATGAATGCACGAATACACTTACCTGCAAAAGGTCAAGTTAGGGTGCCGATAATCCCATTTTTTGCATATGTAGCAGCGTCTACCCATGACTATTTTCGGATCGTCAGCCTGTTTTTGGGGCCTATGAGGTAATTAAGCACTGAAACACCACATGAAACACACTCAGCACTACTCGAACACAAAACAGATACCTACGAATGTACGGTCTGTGTTACGATTATCTATAATTTGAAATGTTGGAATTCACAACAGAACAATTTATACTCGAACACAAAATAGATTCGAATAAGGTTTAACGGTTCTCAGGAATTTCAAATATAATTGAAATTCACACCCGTTGACGTTCCTTGGTCCGGCGCTCCGATGGTACAGGGTTGCCGGTGGAATAGCAAGAATTTCTCGCACCTTTGTCGAGTGGGTGGATCAACATAACCTCTTCGTTTAATGACGGGATGTTTGGGGCGAATTTGACCGTAAATCTACTTAGAAATTTGCCCAGTTTGGCAACCGTAGAAATCCCATGGCAACTAGCAATGAGAGCCAAGCGGCGTTGCCGGGTTGACATATGAAAATTTCTTCATACTATCAAATATTGCAAAAGAGCGAAATTAGACTCTGATCCTAACGTTTCGCATATATAAAAATCATTACATCAATTCACTGTTCATAAATATATTATATTATTATATTAAATATGATATTTTGTGTTCATAAGCTTGCTTGTTTCGCCGATGTTTTGTGTTTATAAGCTTGCTTGTTTTCTTAGTTTTACTTAGAAAAATGCCTAGTTTGGCAACTTTGCAATGCGCTTAGAATGTGACTATGCCGCTTCAACGCGAAAAGTAAATAGCTGCGTCCCCCTATTGTTTTAACGTCCTTGGTATAACCCAAACTTCGCCACATGAATTCTATATACTATGATAATATGTCAGTAGAAGAAGAAGAAGCTTTATTCAGTAAAACATAGAAGGCAACACCATTACCAATAGTCCTAAGGGAAGGTCTTTGTAATAATTAATTACTAAATTCGATAAATTTTTTTCCAGTTAACGACATTACCTACTTGATTTCGATGTTTCATATTGATATTTATTATTATTAAAATGTACCATTATTTATATTACGAATTTGATAATAAACTTTTTTGTTCTTTGATTTTAGCGATCCAAGGAGTTGAGTGGAAAAATTGTATAACCCAAACTTCGCCACAGGAATTCTATATACTATGATAATATGTCAGTAGAAGAAGAAGAAGAAGCTTTATTCAGTAAATCATAGAAGGCAACACCATTGCCAATAGTTTTAAGGGAAGGTCTTTGTAATAATTAATTACTAAATTCGATAAATTTTTTTCCACTTAACGACATTACCTACTTGATTTCGAGGTTTCATGTTGATATTTATTATTATTAAAATGTACCATTATTTTATATTATGAATCTGGTAATAAGCTTTTTTGTTTTTTGATTAGCGCTCCAATGAAGGAGATGAGTGGAAAAACTGTATAATCTAAACTTCGCCACATGTATTCTATATACTATGATAATATGTCGGTAGAACAAGAAGAAGCTTTATTCAGTGAATCATAGAAGGCAACACCATTGCCAATAGTTTTAAGGGAAGGTCTTTGTAATAATTAAATACTAAATCCCATAAACTTTTTTCCAGTTAACAACATTACCTACTTGATTTCCATGTTTCATATTAATATTTATTATTATTATTATTTTTATGTACCATTATTTATATTACGAATTTGACAATAAACTGTTTTGGTTTTTGATTCCAGCGATCCAAGGAGTTGAATGGAAAAACTGTATAACCTAAACTTCGGCACATGCTATCTATATGTATACTATGATAATGTCAGTAGAAGAAGAAGAAGAAGCTTTATTCAGTAAATCATAGAAGGCAACACCATTGCCAGTACTCTTAAGGCAAGGTCTTTATAATTGAATACTAAATTCGATCTATTTCTTTCCAGTAACAGCACTACTTAATTTGATGTTGCATACTGATATTTATTATTACTATAGTGTGCCATTATTTATGTTCCGTATTTGATGTTTAATTTTTTGCTGTGCCTCTAGGAATCCAAGGGGTTGAGTGTAAAAGCTATATGATGAACTAAGTAGTACCAGTACTACGAGTAGAAGCAGTTTTATTTAGTAAATCATCAATCCGGCACATTGCAATTTTTCGTCGTTCAACAACACTTAATAGATTCGGTGATTTATACTGATATTTCTAATTATTACCATAGTACTGTACCGTTGTTTATAATAATCGTTGGTAATGTTGGTATACTGCAAAAAGGTGACCAAGTCAAAAAACTAGTTCATCGTAAATGGCTGTTGAAAGTAATCATAATTTAAGTAACAAATCACTGAACATGTTTTTTAGAAAACATAGAAATCATAAATGTTCACTGCGAGTTATAAAGAGAGCTTTGAAGAAGTTAGACTATATGTATTTCTGACTTGGTCACACTTGATGTTGGAAAATATATTAATATACTGACTTGGTCAAAACGTTTTATTATTCTTGAAATAAGGAACATAAACATAATCACATTTAAATCTAGAATACTGAATCAGATCTAGTTTGGTTGAGTTGATCATTTTACCTGCTACTTTATTAGAGATATTAGACTTAGTTGAAACGAGCTGTTAACCAAACTGGCAAAAATATTTGAGTATTGACTTGAATAAAATCATTTGTCGTCGTTTGGTACCAAAAACGTCAAATCGTCGATTTTTTGACTTATCACTTTTTGCAGTACATCGACGTATGATGTATTTGATGTTGAATTTTTATATTTCTTTTTTGTTTTGTTTTTAGTGATCCAAGCAGTCGAGTGTTAGAGCTATGTAGGCTATACACTTCCCAACAAATATCCTACTGTGATAACTGTAACCATTGATTAACACATTTATAACTGTGACTACTAGAAGAATATATATGCTTTGAAGAGTAAATAATGGTAGGATGACAAAGAATGGAGCACGAGCTAATTATGTAATTTAAATTAATATACATACGATGTTATATGTTGCAAAAATTAAAATGAAATTTAAAATATACATATACATTAAAAATACTTAATAAATAGGTGTTTTTAAGTAAGAGAAACATTTTTTATTACTATATTGGTTATACATGACATGTGTGTAAACGAATATTAATTTGTGTACAAATATGAATAAAATAATTTTTGCCACAGTTACTATTTTTTTATGTGAAGGCTGTCGATATACTTGCAAAAATCGATAATTGGGAAGTTTGATTTTGATGAAAATTTTAAAGTTTATAGAAAAAACACATAATTGTTCACTGCCTGTCTGCTACTTTAGAAGTTTCTACACTTAATTTGACGTGATTTAATAAGATAGTGTCTTCCAATTTACCTACTGATCTTTGAGCCACTAATATTTTTCTTTGAAATAAGTTGTAGTCATTTTCTTTGCCAAAAATAATGTTTAAACCACTGCAAACGGAGCACATACAATGCATAGGTGCTTATGTATTTTTATCAATACAGTTTTATTACAATAAAAATTAGTTCATGATAGTCTTTAATTACTTTTGACCATGACAGAGTATGGCTTTATAGAAATTTTATCTGTAAACGTGATCTAGCACTATATTATATTTTTTTATTATTTTAAATGAAAATACGACTCAAGCGTACCTAGCTAACATATTTCGGATGCTACTAATGGTTGTATGACTTAAATTATTCTTTTTCGAATAACAATGACGAATTTGATTTCTAATGTCTTTATAACCTCAAAAAATACCAAAACAGTATACTCCTGATGTCATTATAAGTAGTTATTTGAAGGTATAAGTACAAAACTGAAGATATATACGGATACAATTCCACTTATGGTGATCTATTATTTTTTGTTGTGATACCCCAGAAAAATGCACTGCACTGCATTTTGACAACTTCAACAATTTCACCGAAAACAAAAGAAAGCGCAGATGTAAATGTTTTGGCTTCACCATTAATACAGGATAGACTGTGACATGCTGTGTCCCCCTATTGTTTTAACGTCCTTGGGTTATACAATTTTTCCACTCAACTCCTTGGATCGCTAAAATCAAAAAAGTTTATTATCAAATTCGTAATATGAATAATGGTACATTATAATAATAATAAATATCAATATGAAACATCGAAATCAAGTAATGTTGTTGACTGGGAAAAAAATATCGAATTTAGTATTTAATTATTACAAAGACCTTTCCTTAGGACTATTGGCAATGGTGTTGCCTTCTATGATTTACTGAATAAAGCTTCTTCTTCTACTGACATTATTATCATAGTAAATAGAATTCATGTGGCGAAGTTTGGGTTATACAATTTTTCCACTCAACTCCTAGGATCCCTAAAATCAAACAACAAAAAAGTTTATTATCAAATTCGTAATATGAATAATGGTACATTATAATAATAATATATATAAATATGAAACATCGAAATGAAGTAATGTTGTTGACTATAAAAAATGTTATCGAATTTAGTGTTCAATTATTACAAAGACCTTCCCTTAAGACTACTGGCAATGCTGTTGCCTTCTATGATTTACTGAATAAAGATCCTTCTTCTTCTTCTACTGAAATTATTATAGTATACAGAATTCATGTGGCGAAGTTTAGCTTGGATCCTCAAAAACAAAAAAAAATAAAGTAAATATCTAAATACGTAATTTAAATAATGGTATATTATTGTAATAATAAATATCAGTAAGAAACATTAGTGTTATTGAGTGGGATGAAATTGCTCGAATAAAATGTCTCAAAGTTTAACTTATAGCGTTTACACTCAGTTTCTTGAATCTCTAAAAAGTTCAAAAAATAAATATCAAATACGTAGTATTTAATTCTTACAAAGACCCTCCCTTAAGACTACTGGCAATGGTGTTGCCTTCTATGATTTACTGAATAAAGCTTCTTCTTCTGCTTCTACTGACATTATCAAAGTATATAGAATTCATGTGGCGAAGTTTAGCTTGGATCCTTAAAAACAAAAAAGATAAAGTAAACATCTAAATACGTAATTTGAATCATGGTATATTATTGTTAATAAATATTAGTATGAAACATTAGTGTTATTCAGTGGGATGAAATTGCTCAAATAAAATATTTAATTATTTTAAAGACACTCCCTTAGACCAGTAGACAAGATGGTGGTGCCTCCGATGATTTACTGAATAAAGCTTCTTCTTCTACTATCAACGTACCATTCATGTCTCAAAGTTTAACTTACAGCTTTTACACTCAATTTCTTGAATCTCTAAAAACTTCAAAAAATAAATATTAAATACGTAATAATAATAATAAGTAATAGCACACTACAGCAATGAAAGACGCAACATAAATAATGGTACACTATAGTAATAATTAATATCAGTATGAAACATTGAAACAGTGATGTTGAGTGGGAACGAATTTCTCTAATTTAATTTTGAATTATTATAAAGATGTCACCTCGAAACTGCTGTAAATGGTAATGCCGGCGGTAGTTTACTGAATAAAGCAGATTTTCCTTCTTCCATTGATACTATAATGAGGCGAATATTAGCTTATGTCGTTACTACAATCACCCCTTAAATCTCTAAACAAAAAACAATATACGAGTAGATAATGGTATAGTACAGTAATAATAAGTATCAGTATTAAAATTAGATTTAATTCCGAATTATTATAAAGACGACCTTAAAACCACTGTCAAGGGTGTCGTAAAGGTTATCATATGAACCTTATATAAGTACATGAACATTCATGTTTAAAAATTGAAGTTGTACGCTGTGGTAGGCTGATATTACAGACATGACTCTTATAGTTTTGTTCTGAATATGACGAGAGATGCATAATTTGTCTCCAATATATATCTTACCTCCTAAGTTATTATTAATTTATGCAAGGAATTATGGTAATCATATATTGACGCGTACTGCCCATTTTCAGTCACCTAGGAGTAAGTAGCATATTTAGCTGAAACATGATTGAATTTTCTTCTTTTCTACTGAATTGTTCACAGTTTTTTATAGAAATTGCAATCCCTTTCCAGTCAAACTGTAAAGACATGCATAGTAAAAAATTGAACAATTGCTCATAATAAACACTCTTAGCGGTTAACATTTCTTTCTTACACGAAGTTTATAGTACCAATAGCTAACTGATGGGCATGTCTTTACTGCAAAGATACATTTATATTTTTGGTAACTTTTCTTAAATATATTTACTAATTTTGAGATTCTTGCGAAATGTTTGGATACATGTCACTTTCTTTTAGTCTTGTAATCCGACAATTAGGATTTGTTTGGTCAGGATCAGTTTTGCATTTTAATACTAATATTAAATTTATGTCGTAGACTATTAGGAATTGGACATGGGATTATATGATCAATTTATTAGCTTACACTTCTACTATCACCTCCTCAAAGGTATGCTCCGAATTACCAATCACTCTGTATACAGGTTACAGGCGCAATTGTGGACGACACCTCGGCGTTTAACGCACATCAGACACAGGTAATCTGTTTATCACATTCTGATAGAAAATAAGCTCCTCTATCACCTTCTCACTTCATTTGATCCATAACTTAAGATATATATACAAATTTAAGGGACGCCAGGTAAACTTGATCACGCCGTAAACCATAACTATAGGTAGTACTTTCATTGTTAAATAAAATATACCGTGCGTTCTTTTAAGGAAAATCGGAAATATGTTTCTTGATATTATGGAAAAATAATAATTTGGCAACACCGCAAATTCGAAAAAATATTACAAGGCGAGATAGAGTTTTAGTAGATACTACTAAATAAAACATACCGTGTTACATTTAAAAACAAAAGTAAGTCTTAGGTTTAAATAGAGATCAATGATGGAACATAAACGAGGTTAGAAAGATTGTGGTTCCATATAAAAAAATCAAGTTGATCACTATACTGATTTCCCGCAACACCTTTCATAATTTAAAAGCGTCTAAATATCATTGGTTCTTAAAATGAATGATTTTGGTTAATGACGAGCGTACTCTAATCGTTTTATTATCCAGATTTTTCATACATTCATAGTGGATCCTCAGTGTGAAATACTTTTTAAGTATTAATTTAATTATTGTTGTAGCATGACCTGTTAAGGGATCCTCGTCATAAAAATGATCTCCAAAACCATCATGAACCTGCATAGGGATATTACGCATTGTATTTGTAATTAATAACATCAATAAGTTGGTCGTCACGTTCTTATTAAATATATTGGTTGTTTTATGAATGAATCTAAAACACTTTTCAGCTGCTTTGCAAACGTCAATTACAACTGAGGAAGCTTTGGTTAGACAACTGTACTCCTTCCGTTTCTGTAGCATTGAAAGTGGTTCATCACTTTGAATCAGAGATATGCATTTTGAGCATGTTACGACTTTTTTTACCAGCTTTACTACAAATCCAGCTATATAACCCACTACATCTTTACTATAATCTGGTAAATCCCATGAGCGTGCTGTCATATATTGAGAATTCATCATCTCCTCCCTGATTTTATTTTCATACTCCAATGATTCAGGAGTATTTTGCAAGTCATCGCAATCATCATTTCTCGTAATACTAGAACTACTGCAAAACAATATGGAAGTTGCATCTAAATTTATTATATTACCAGTATCCCCTGCCCTTATTTGGGAATGTACAATTAACTTTTTGAAAGCCGCCTGGAACTGCTTGGCTGAAGGATTATTATTATGTCCACCTCGACTGCGAATAGCTCCAAAGAAAAGTTCAAGGTGATCTTGCGAAAGTTTGTACGTCAGTATGTATTTTAAGTAATTTTTCTCCTCTACATACTCATTATACATATACTTTAAACTTTCAATGCATATCAAAAATCCTACAAAACCTGTTTTTCGCGGACATTGTGTTACAGATTCATTACCTATTTTTAGATTTAGAATATAAGAACGAATTCTTTCCAAATAGTCATAAGTTTCTGCTTTATTATGTTGAGATAGCGGTCTCTTGTACTTATATTTAGCTAATCGATTTTTTGAGTTAAATATATCAAATAAATCGTTAAACAATTTAATAAAGTTTGCAGTGGGCTCGGCGTCCCTGAACGCGTGATGCTTTAAATCCGTAAACAAATAATTTAGAGCATCTGATACACTTTTACTTAATATTTGTGTAGCTAGTCTAACTTTCATTTTTTCCTTGGTCCAATGAAGGTGCCTCATTTTTACTTTGGTTGCAAGATGTAGCTGTTCTTCGTACTGCAAATCAACAAGCTTATCTATATATGACCAGCTAATTTGTTTCCCATCTGGATCTTCTAGATTTTTTAAAGAACCAAAACAATTTCTTACCAACTTTATCATATGGCACGCATCAGGAAAAATTAATACCTTTGCCGCAGTTATAGGGTGATAGAAGAAAGGCGTTATTGTGGAAGGATCGCTGAATTTTGCCCCCATCGATGAAACCATACTAAAATTTGTTGGCGTCCCATCAAAAGTAATGGACGTCACAACTACACCACTTTCATTTAAAAATGTTAAGCAACTCGTTAATAGAGTAGCTTTTTCTGAAGCACTTAAACCATCTAGTAAGAAATATCCTACAGGTATTTTCCAACTTCCATTGATACAGACAAGCATGAAGCATAGTACTTCCTTCGCTTCTGGAAGCAAATCACTATCTATATTGGTGCCAAAGTCTACATAACCGTGAAATTTCCTTCCGTCCCACTCAACCTGTTTTCGGATGGACATCTCATCAAAAACCAGATTACACAGTATTTTTCTATCGTCGTCTTGCGCCTTAATTTTTAAAGCATTTAACGCTTCCTCACACCAGCCTGGGGAGCCATCAATGTTTCTATACCACTTTGATATAGTGACTGGGTGCGGAAGAGAGTTGTTAAAAAACTTCCTAACAAAACTATAAGCCTTTGGCGAGTAAAAGTGTAGCGTCAACGCAAAAGACCTTAGTGCTGGAGGGTATTGTTGCTTGCTGGATCCTCTTAATAATCTATTCACTACATCTCCAGCAGCTCCAGAAAGCGACGCCTGAAAAAAAATGGTTATATTTATATTTGTTTCCAACATTAACATGAGTTATGTCTTCTGTTAGAAGTAGGTTATGTCAGAATAGCAAATCGTAGATAGGGTTACTTTTTATTTGCTACTATGGTTGGCAACGTTACGTTTTATTGGTGATTATATATTATGGACAGATGAATGATTTTAGTGTGGATACTATCAAAAGGGTCACGTGTAATGAGTATGGATGAGGTCTATACCGAATAACAATGGAAATTACCCTGAGAGTTTTGAGATTAGGAAAGCTATCGACCATAAATTTATTTTTAATTGAAACTGAATTTAAAAGTATCGCAAATAACGTAGTAAAATATTATTTATTAGCGAATCCTATTTATATTTTTTTGACTTGTTTATCTACCCTAAGAAATTTCAGTTTTTCTCGCTACCGTCCGTGATTAAAAATATCTATGTCCTGGGTTATTTCACTGAAAACAAATCGATTAGGGTATATTTTTGTAAATCAACGTGACGCATTTCCACCTCAAGCAACAGCTTGTTTCAACAAATCTGTTGAAATGTCAACTGTCTGTTCACAGCATTGATAAAAAAAGTATTTGAATAATGTGAATCAAATTTTAGATAAGCTGGAGCCCCAGTCAATACCAATATAGAATGCATGTACATTAAATCCCAATGTACTGGTCATCTACTAGTTATAAAACCAGATATGATAAATATATGAAAAAAACAGTGGTAGTCATGGGAGAGGGAATTTTAAATTATCGTTAGGTAAATAAATAAGCCAAGTTATAATATCACTCAATAACAAATACTTTACCTTCATAGCTACTTCTGCATTTTCTGTAATTAATGCTTTCTTCCTCAAAATATCTATCACTGATTGCAAATCATTTGTCCTTTTCTTAAGTCTTCTAACACTCTGTTGGAGGCTTTTTATTTTATTCCTGGGAGTTTTTACCTGTCGCTTTGATATCAATGGTCTTGAGTTGGTAATCAAAGAAAGTTTTCCTCGAAAGATCGACTTAGGACCAATAACATTATCCTTTTTCAAAATTCTTTCCCCTACTGTTCTTAGCAGAATATCTTCTGTATCAGATGCAGTAGCAGTAGTTGATGACTCAGATCCCTGGGACTGTAGAATTTTTTCTGATTCAGAGTAAATTGCTACAGCTGTGTTGTGGGAGGAACTTTGTGATGATGTTATTGTTACCAAGTCTGATCTAGTTGGAGTGATACCAAAAACGCTCAGGTTTTCTTTACCAAGTTCTTCATCTGCTTCATTCAAAATAGACGTCTTCCTCAACCTAATCAGCGACATAACAATAAACTAGTTAAAAAAAAAAGAAGCGAAATAGATTGACTTTGTACAAAATTATGGATATTATGTAGGTAATATATACACCGTGTCCCAAAACGACTCCTGAAGTCTTTAAGGGATGATTGCTAGCACCGTCTTATGTAATAATATGTTCAAATTATATGTTTAGGATAAATAAAAATATCTGTATTTTGGTAAGCGCTAAGTACAGTTAAGTATTGTATTACAAAAATTAGGAACAGGTAGGTCATCGGAATTTGAAATAAAATTTTAGATTATTAATATTTTTAAAAAACACGAATTTGATATATTCTGGAATTTATCCCATAATGAATGAACGTATAATTTCATAAACTTTATATTTGTTAAAGAAGTTTTTTGACAGCTGCCACAGCAAGGCAGAAAACTGACGCAGTGGATGTAGAACTTTTATATTTCTTCTAACTCAGTGTATATAGTAAATTACAATAAGTGGTTGTAAAGTAAAATTGTATCTGTATATGGCGACTATATTGAGCATCTCTGTAAGGATTTTTGAAAAATTTCAAGTTCAGCATCATGGATGCCTTTAGTTGTGAAAGTCTTTCAACATTAATTTTTTTGTATGATCTTATGTTTTTACAAAAAAATACCCCACCCCAATATTACATGTTCTGAAAGACTCTTTATGCAAAGTAGTATTTATTATCATATAATAGTCATGGACCTCAGAAATAATGAACTTTGTTATTTTTTTATCAAATTATTAATCCAAAAATCTGAATGACTAAAAGCACACAAAAAGACAAAGTAACGGAAAATGGACTTTCTTGTTGTATACAATGTAACACCAAAAAAAAACCCTCAAAAAGCCATATTGTGCTAACAACTTACATAATTATATGTTTAATATATATATTTAATATAATTAAAAAAATACCTCTTAGGAGCTGGTTCACCACAGATCGCTTCTTGAGAAACACCAGCAGCAGATAAGAAATAAGCTTCCTTCAAGGGGTAGTGGCACCTAAAAATTTAATTAAATCATAATAAAATTATAATATAATTACATAATTATGACTTGATAAAACAATTATAGATAAAACATTCTATTTGTGATAGTATCCATTTTTACCATGGAGACAGGACAGAAGAATTTAAAAGTAAAAATATTTGCAAAAATAAAGATACCAGTGATGAACAACAAAATACTGTTTAGCAATATGTTCAAAAAACGATTACAGATAAAATATTCTATTTGTGATAGTATCCATTTGACCATGGAGACAGAAGAATTTGAAAGTAAAAATATTTCCAAAAATAAAGATACTAGTGATGAACAACAAGACAATATGTTCAAAAAATACTACACAGTAAAATAATTTAGTGATGGAAATTAGAACAAAATATTGAGGTAACATTATCACAAAACAGTGTAAGGCTATTAATTGTATGTAACTGCCTTTGTACATTTTTTCACATTAACTTTTCAAGAAACATTGTTTTCAAAATATAATTGCATTCTTTATGCTCCGAAAAAATGTATCTCTGCAAGCTGTTTGCTGAGCAAATCTATGAATGACATGTAAGTATATATATCTAATAAAAAATATATTGTATGTATATTAAATGTATAAATAACAGCCTATGTAATTTATTCTTGGTATGATGCTAAGTTCATGCTAAAGTTACAAATCAGAGCAAATACAGGCACACAGCAAAGACTCCTTGAAAAAGCAGTATATGAGGATGACAATCTATATTTTATATATTTTTACTAAATAAAAAAGGTACATCTTTGCAGCTGGTTCAATACCACTAGCTTCTTGAGAAGCACCAGTATTACATTTGTTGGCTACCTTCAAAGGATGGTCTCTATATAAGAAATGAAATTATGATTATCATTATAACTATAAATTATATAATTATAACATTATAAAACAATAGGTAAAACAGTCTGTTTGTGATATTGCCCATTTAAACAGTGGTCAGATTAATTTACGAGTAACAAAGTTTCAAAAAATTGAGATACAAGTGATATGAAACACAAAATACTGTTTTGCGAAATGATTAAAAAACTATACACATTAAAATAATTTAGTGATGAAAATTTGGAACAAAATAAGTGATATTACTGTTAAACAGTAAAAAATTATTAGTTGTATTAATTATTTTTGTACATTATTTTATTTATTTATTTTATTATATTCAAAATATAAATTGCTCACTTTATGCTCTGAAAAAAATTTTCTGAAAGCTGTTTCCTGAGCAAAAACTGTTGAGGATTGAGAACATTGGAGTATTTATACGTAACACAAAATATATTGCATATATATTTCCCTTGAAAATAGAACAGCCTATAATTTATACTTAGTATATGATGCTAAAAACTAAAGATCATCTTAAAATAACTAGTAAGAGTAACGACAGTTAAGGTCCTTCAACACCTTATCAATTCAGGGCTAACATTATTTTTTGCTAAACACTATTGTACCTATTTTATCTTTTGCTCTAAAACAATTACACCTCAGTATCCAATTCATCAACTAGGTGAGTCAAGTTATTTACTCGCTATTCCTTCAAACCTCAAAGAAAAATTACATTACATTACAAGTTTTGCAACTTGTCTCAGCAAATGTACCCTTGACACTGAAAAAAGTTTCACATGCACCTAGATGACATATTATTGTAGCATTTCATAACTCCAATTAATTTTCCTGAATTAGAGCCATAAAGTGTACAGTTCAGCAGCCTATCCACTTTGACACCATTATTTAGAATCATCAGACTAAAAGACTGTGCTCACAGATATAATGGATTTTCTTGGATTATTTCCAACATAACAAAGATATAAGAAAAACATGCTTCTTATAATGTAACTAAGTTGATTAAATTATATTTTTTGTTACTATATCATATTCTAAATCCTACCAAATGTTAAAGTCTTATTATTTACATATAGCGACTTACACTTTATCTCCTCCCTTAGTACACAAAGTAGGCACCACATTATTTTTCAACCGCTTCTTTCCTGATAGTGTCGTTTCAAAGTCATCATTGGTAAAATGTTCTGCGCAGACTTCTTTTGATTGTGGTAGGTCTGTTTCAGTCACTCCCATTGCCTCAAACCACTTCCTCCTTAGAACAATATCTTTGGGAATACTGAAAAATATTATTAATTATAAAAAAGCTCAAAAAAATGATAGGTACTTTAATTTATTTTATTTTGTTAAATATGAAAGTAACAGTTCAAGCTAGGTTTGTTTATATGTAAGTACTATATACAGTTGTGTAGGTAAAATAATATGACATAAATATATATAAAGCAGTACCAGTCCAATAAATTTTAACATACACAGATTAAAAATATTCCTATACCTATAACAACAGTAGCAAACTGGATGAGGTGTTTAAGAATATGAAAGTAACACTCAGGCTAGGTGTGTTTATATGTAGGTACAGTTGTGTATAATATGTGATATCGAAATCACTTTCAAATTATCTAGGTAAAATAATATGACATAAATAATATAATTACATAATGCAGTACCAGCCCAATAAATGTAAACATACCTTAAAGTCAATGCTTAAAGTATTCCTACATGACAATAGGAGCAATCTAGGTGTTTAAAGTAATTTCTAAAAATATGAAACCCAACCTTACTGTTTATAGATACCTTATTTGAAAGATGATCCCATATATACTGTATACTGTTATTTTCAAATGTACCCCAGCAGGTAGCACATAGGAATGAAATTAGAGGTTTTACAACACCATCAATTTTACTGCAGAGGAATGCATGAATACACTTACCTGTAAAAGGTCAAGTTAGGGTTCCGATAATCCCATTTTTTGCATATGTAGCAGCGTCTACCCATGACTATTATCGGATCGTCAGCCTGTTTTTGGGGCCTATCAGGTAATTGAGCACTGAAACACACTCAACACACCAGAAAAATTTATACCCAAACACAAAATAGATACCTACCTGTGTTACGATTATCTAGAATTTGAAATGTTGGAATTCACAACAGAACAATTTATACTCGAGCACAAAATAGATTCGACTTCGAATAAGATACGGTCTGTTTAACGATTCTCAGGAATTTCAAATACAATTGAAATTCACACCCGTTGACGATCCGCGTGCGCCGCTCAGTCGGTAATGCGCAGCACAGGGTTGCCGGTGGAATAGCGAGAATTTCTCGCACCTTTTCGCGTGGGTGGATCAACATAACCTCTTCGTTTAATGACGCGATGTTTGGGGCGAATTTGACCGTAAATCTCCTTAGAAATTTGCCCAGTTTGGCAACCACAGAAACTCCATGGCAACTAGCAATGAGAGCCAAGCGGCGTTGCCGTGTTGACATATGAAAATTTCTTCACACTATCAAATACATATTGCAAAAAAGCGAAATCAGACTTTGATCCTAACGTTTTGCATGTAAAAAAATCACTACATCAATCCACTGTTCATAAATATATTATATTATTATATTGAATATGATATTTTTTGTTCATAAGCTTGCTTGTTTTCTTAGTTTTACTTAGAAAAATGCTTAGTTTGGCAACTTTGCAGTGCGCTTAGAAGGTGACTATGCGGCTTCACCGCGAAATGTAAATAGCTGCGTCCCCCTATTGTTTTAACGTCCTTGGTACACATGCATGCTAAAAGAATCTGATTACCACGGGCACACACACACCATTGGGTTCTAAATTCCACCACTAGACATCTTGATCACTTTGGCTATTTCTAAATTTGGTATCGGTTTTGACAGTGATCAGTTGCTCACTACAGCGTAGACGATAATTTTTTTAATAAAATCATTTTGATTAATCTCAGCGCAATCAAAAACATCTAGTTCTATTCCAGTTCCATACATCACTCGTTTGGCATAGTTTTCTCACGTGTTTCTATTATTTCAGCTTCCGAACGAACAATATACAGAAATAAAATCGCAATCAAAATGCTTTTTAGCCATGGACTTAAATCAGTTTGTTTGTCCAATTATGATTTCCTACCGAATAGCACCATAGACAAAACTCGTCGACTTTCTCGTATAATATAGACCCTCATCTCTAGTGTTAAAACATTTGAACTGATTTCTGCGCCATCTGATCGGTTGGTGTCGCTACTAAAATTTAGGCGGTAATTTTAAATCGGGGATTCGTAATTCAGTTGCCAGGAATAGCCTCGAATTTAGTCTATGATCTCTATATAAAGCCACATTTAACTTTGAAATACACTATAGCAGTATATGTCGAAGTTATATGTTGCCTTATAACGTGACATATTCTTTTGCGGTGCTAAATGAAATGAAAAACAATAAATGCTAAAAGTGTATTTAATAAGAATTGTATATACATATAAATAGATATTTTCTATTTCGATATAATTGTATACATATATACAAATTTGAAAAAAGTCTAAAAAATAAATATCTGCTTAAGCTAGTAGTTGTACATAACTTAAAATGCACTGTACTACAAAGAACTTAATTCTATGTTAACAAATTTGGTTTTGGCATATGGTTCAATGTCAGATAAATATTAAATACCTGAATAATCAATTCCTAATAAAAAGTAATGTTCGTAATAATTTTCATCTTGCGAGGTTGTAAAATTTAATATTGAAAGTAAGGTAGGTATACAGGTACTCTTTAAAATGTTACCTTTTAGATGGTATATCGGTAACGCAATATTATGCAGTCTCCTTCGCATCCAAGGTTGAATACAACGTTGGTAGAAATGTTTTTCGCAAATACATTGTACAACTTCTTCTTGTCCATGTTTTTTAATGCATCAATTCCCAATCCATTCAAGCCAGACCTTACGCACCTATAGTAATGCACATTATCATTTACTTATACAAAGGTTTTTATAATATAAATTTACCTCTTCATCCTTTATAGGTACTGCATCCAGGCAAGCAACAACTAAAAACCAGTTTCGGCAAAATAATGCAAACGCACAATGCAGAAATGAAAAGAAAATAAGAAAATTACCTTTTCTCACGAAAGACGCTTTCAAATTTTTAGAATCCAAATTTCAGTGACAAAACGTGACAGATCATTTTCAATCACGTGACTTTGACAGTTCGGCCAATTTGATTTTGCGTGGAAGTAAAACAGAAATTTTTCATGATCTGGTATGAACTTTTTGTAGTTTTTGTTGAAAAAAAAAATGGTGTTATATAAATCCCTAAGCGGTGACCGGTAAAACACGAGGATAAACTACAGAGATAGAAGTGGCATTGATCCGTATACTCTTAAACCTACGGATAGACTTTGTAAACTTCTTATCACAGTTTTTATATGGGGCAGCAATTGAGAGCATTCAAAAGTTCGAAAACTTTTTAATACTATAAAATTTCTGGTCCACAGAAGATATTTATGAGAGATGCCTAATTATAATGAACAGCGATGTAGATGTTGTAGGAAGAGTAAGCTATAATTGATTTTGTTACAACTTTACCAATTTTATCCATATATTTAATCTTTTTTTTTTTAATACAGTGTACACTTATTTTTAGGTGAGAGAATCTCAGAAATTTATTGAAACACTATTAAAAGCATGAATAATAATCATAAATGATGGAAGTGCTGCATGAAGGCATTGCACATCATGTATGGATGGTCTAGAGGAAGTATGCAGCACAGTATAGTTGCCATTTATTCTTTGTTAAAGCAGGACACATGGCAGTAGATGATGTATGCACATCTAAATTATCACTGGTACTACCTTTAAAAAATGCATAATTATTATCTATCTTGTCAGTACTACCTTTGAAAAATGCAGGATGTGTTTCATTAAGTACATAAGTTGGACAGGAGGCTAAAACGAAGGCTTCCGTTGCAGTTTCTAAATTAACTGGAGGAAAAGTGATCAATGTTTGTGATACATTTTTACAATATTGGAGGAACATCAACAGTTTACCCAGCTTGTTAATATATGACTGTTATATATAGTGTTCTTATACACTTACATAGCTCGGATGTTATGTATGAACTATGAATTATAAATAAATAATATAAGTTCCAATGGGTGGCATTTATAAAAGGAAATTTAAATTCTGTAACTGTTTAATACATTTTAGCAGCAAAACATCAAAAATCATTTTTTCAGTACAAATATTTGCCATAAGACTAGTGGGATTATAAAAATCCATAATCATAAACAAAATAAATTTATTCCACAAAGACAAAGATACATGTATATATCTGTACCTATATGTTCGACTCGTACAAAAATTGATGATATGAAAGTAACTACAGTTACTAAACAGAAGCATGAGACATTTTGTTACAGATTAGTGAAATAACATATCAATTGATTTCCTGATTATTTAGGAAAATGTGACTGTTACTTATGAGGTACATATAATTTTATTATCACAAATAACAGATTTAAATATTTGGCTAACAATTTCTTTCTCAGTATGAGAATATACCTACATAAAAATGCTGAAATGATTACATTGTTATTTGTGCATGACCAAACTTTATAATTTTTTGTTGCATACTAAGTACCAATTGTTATTAGATATATACACACAGACACAACAAACTATATTATATATAAATAAAACAATCAAATGTACATTTTTAATTACTTTTATTACAATATATCACAGTCTACAAATTCCCGCAGTTTATAGGTGTTGCATGCTCAGAATGAGTTCCAACTTTTTCTCAGTATATGACTCTTGAGGTTTATATAATAATATGTGGAGACCTTTTCTCAGATTTTAGTCAAAGAGTAGAAAACATATTTCTGGAGATAGCTGTACCTGATGTTATAAGGCATAAGTCTATTGTTCCCTTTCGCTCCTCACTGGTGTCTTGCAGTAAATTAATATATCGATGCACTAATAGACAATTTTTGAAACAGTACTGGGTGCTATATCAAAATGATATGCCAAATGGCTAAAGAGCAAGTTAAGACATAGTTTCATCCCCGGCAAGCCAAGCATCCGGAATTGATCTATGAAGTATATGGTCACCCTAGTATTATCGTTATCTCCCAAGATTTTTCATTTATTTCAAACTACTCCAATGTTCCTTCTAATTTTTATCATTTGACTAAATCACTGGCCAAAAGATCTGTTTGAGTAGAAGGAGTTGCTGTTTATTTGCTTCAATCAGGGCTTTAATACACTATCCTCTTTGTTACTAGTTCCAGGTACCAATGTCGTCAGATTTAATGCTTCAATGTCCAGCTATAAAAATGATAAATCAGTAAATCCAAATGTTCCCTGTGTTTTCCTTTGGATAAACTTACCTTTTTTACTCGGGCATGTTTAATTGTATGTCTGTGTCTGCTTACTTGAGTTATTGTGCCTCTTCTAGGGTTATGATAACCTATACTGTGATTCCTATTATTACTCTGAGGTGATTCCTTATCCTAATTATGTGGTGCACCTAGAAATTGATCCATCAGTTAAACACGCAACATTCTATAAGGAACATTATACCTATTACCAGTTATAAAGTGCCTAGAGCAAATTCTGCCATATTTTAGTGAGCTATCACTCAATGGGCCCTTGAGTCTTGAGTACTTCATCGACATTTCGCGGCGCTTTCTTGAAAGGAAGATAAGTTTTTTGCCAGAATTGTTCTGCTGATCTTGTTTCATGGAGTAATTTATCACTGTACATCGAAGGCATTCTTAATATGTAGTATGTTATCATTAGTACAAGTCTGTAGCGGTATGTTGTAGCCATATCAGCAAGTAACTGAGAAATTCAGAAAAGAAAATACAAAATATTAAGTATAAGTATTTCTCTCCTCTGTGATAAACTCTGGTTGTCATTTTGACATTCTAACCTAACCTTAAATGAAAATGAACTGACAGCTTATGTTTGGATAGCGGCCCTCTGGCGCTCGGTGTCACTACTATTCGTACCAAAACTTTGTTTGACCTTGAGCATTTAAGATAAACGGCTATGAATAGCACGGAGAAATGCATTTTGTCTGTCTTATTGTTTGATCATAGGAATACAGCGCCGCCTCTATCTCAAACATTTGAAGTTTAGACAAAATGCATTTTGAAATTCTGCTCCTCATAGCATAACCTTTAATTTAACGGGCAACATACTGTTGAAGCTGTTGGAACGTCATGTCGGTGGGGTACGTGGTGGGGTACCGTTTGACGGCAGTTTAAGTACAGCGATTACAAAGCCGTCACTTCAGTGACGTCCTATATGTTAACGGCGTTTTAGTAGGCTGCCGTTGAACAGCGTTCAAAATATTAGAATGAAAGTTCTTACTTACACTGTGTTTAATGCATTTTCATCATTCATCAGTTAGCTTTCTTCTATTTTTCAGTTTTGTTAAAAATATGATTTATTTCAGGATGTCAGATGGAAGTGAATAACTACTTTAAGGAACTGGGAAAAACCTGAAGCATCTTAATGTTTAAAGGCATAAACTCAATAGTACCAATAACATTGGCCCATACTGTGTGACTGAGGACTGCAGCAGCACATCACTGAATGGTGTTCCACTCATCGCCATTCGATATACTGAATTATATACTGTTCGGAACAAGCCCTAATACATCGAAGGAAAATATATATAATAAAGACATAGGAAAATATAACTAATAGTTTTTTATTCAAGCAATAATCCTTTAGCTTCTGGTGTGTGCAACTTTACAATCACCCAATGACTGTTTTTTAGATAGTCACTCTGTTTGATAAGATACAAATTAATCACACTTATTAGGTGACGATCAAGTCCAATATGCCGCCGACGCCTTAAAACGATGTCCAAAGCTTGCGCCACAAGCTTGTTCCATTTCGAGTGTTTGCAATACAATGACTATAAAAACGAAAAAAGACACACAGAAAGCCTACAGCCAGTACAGCAAGAGCAAGTACAGGACAGGAGTACAAGAGTACAACTAACAAAACAACACTAACCTCACTTACACAAATTAGTCTCACGTGGGGGCAACTAGTATCACAAAACATATTAGGTCTGTTTTTACAGAGAATCACAAACCAGTCAGAGCCAATCAGTATTCCCCATTGCAGTTGTCAAACTATTTCTGACTAGTACTGGCCAATCAAATTGACGCTGACTAGTTTGTGATTGCTGCAAAAACAGACCTATACACTGACTAGCATTACAGAATGGGAAACAGGGCGGGGCAAATGTGGAGGACATATTGCAACCCAAAATAATGGCGGCCCAGACCACAGAAACGCTGGATCAGTCCACATTTCAGTGATCCGTGGTTGACAACGGCGCAAAATTCAATGGTCTTCTCTAGCTGTTCTTCATGATGTCTTCAGTTTTTCAGATCTTCCTACGCGCCGCCCCGCATTGGCGTCAGAAAAAAATGATCACTTTAGGTATGAAGTACAGCCAAGAAGCAAGAAATAAATGGGGCTCAAACACTATAAACTCCTGATGAAGTGCAACTTTAGTTAAATGAGCTAATACAAAGCGTAAGGTATTGTTATTACTGAATTTCTGTGCAATACTATTGTAACATCCTGTATATTACATTGCTTATTTGGATTTGTTAATGTTTCTTTCACAATGATTAGGTTAGATTTTTTTGATGTGTAAACGTCATCGAATCATCTGGAATTTTCTAGACTGACAGATCGGCATTCTCGAATGTCATCTGGGTGTCTGGAATCTTCTAGATGGTTCGATGAAGTATATAAGGCACCACGAGTAGCGTGGCAGGAGCCAGTTGAGTTGAGATCTAGTTGAGATAAGGTTAAGAGACATTGTATTAAGTTCTGAAGTAAAACGGTGAAAGTTACGTCGAGTTTGATTCCCTGGGTGAAGAAAAAGAGGCCGTCGTGACAATTGGTGTCGGAAGTGTGGGATTATCCATCGAATCAAACCAGGAAAAGGAGTTAAGAAGTGAGTACAGCGTCAGTCAATGCCTGTAACCAGAGCTATGGCGTCCGACATGAGTGCATTGATGGCTATGATACAAGAAATGAAGGCAGATATGAGAAACAGCATCGAACAAACAGCCGAAATGAGAACCAGCTTAGATAACCAGGCAGCCGTTATGCAAGCAACCGTCGTGGAGCTAAAGCAACACCAGGACGAGGCAGTCGTGAACCTAGAAGAAAAACTCAAGCAACAGCAGGACGAGGCAGTCGTGAACCTAGAAGAAAAAATCAAGCATCATCAAGATGAGGTAGTCGCAGGTTTGAAGAGTGACTTGAAAAGTGGACAGGAGCTGGTAATGACCAGATTGGAGGAGCAGAGGCAAGCCGTAAGTCAGGCGTTAGAAAATCAAGATCAGCGTATTAGTGCTATAGAGACATCGCAAAAGATCGTTGAGGAACAGCTGCAGCAAGTGAAGGATCAAGTGAAGGAAATCGTGAGAGACGAAGTGCGAGAACTTAGTGGAGGTGAGCGTGAACAACTACAGCAGGTGAAAGATCAGGTCAAGGAAATGATCAGAGAGGAGCTGCGAGAACTTAGTGCAGGTGAGCGTAGTTTAACAGCTGCAGCACCCGCTTTTTCTGATAGACACAGTGGCGTAGTAGCAAAGCCCTATCCGTACAACGGCAAAACGTCCTGGGACATTTACTATATGCAATTTGAAAATATCGCTCGTATGAATAACTGGTCAAATGAAGAAAAAGCTTGTGTGCTTACATCCATGCTAAGAGACTCTGCCGCAGCTATTTTGGAAAATCTCTGCGCATCAGACCTACGTGACTATGATAAGATAACATCTGCACTAAAGTTACGCTTTGGAGATGCACACTTAACAGAGCTGTTGCATGGCCAGTTGCATAACCGGACACAACAAGCGAAGGAAGATTTAACCACATTTGCATACGAAGTCCAAAGCTTAGGTAAACGAGCATTCGTCAGCAGTCCCATCGAGACACAGGAATACGTCGCTGCTCGTCAGTTTGTCGAAGGAATTGCAGACCTTGACGTCCAGAGAATCGTAAGACTATCCAGTCCCAGAACCTTACAAGACGCTTTAATAATAATAATAATAATAATAATAATAATAGCTTTATTACCCAACAGATTCCATTTACAGGGTAATATAATAAATATCATAATAAGAAATCAATATGGATACCTTACAATACAAAACTAAAGATATATAGCCGCTTGATTCGCTAATTCCCTCAAAGAACATATAAATATATCACAATGATAACATAACTTCTTATAGTTGCTACACATAACATAAATGGGAGACTTAATAAGCATATTTGTCCTTGGTCTGCTACATTTGAACGTATAACTTGCTCTGCTATTGAATCTAGGAACATTGAAACTAATCTGGTTTAAAATTACAGGACAGTCAATAATATTATGTAAGATTTTGTATAAAAATGATAGAGATATTATATTTCTTCTAGATTGCAATGAATTTAGATCAAACCTACAACACAAAACGTCATAATTTATGCCTTGTTCTGGGTAAACTCCATCGACCTTAAAAAACATGTATTTTAAAACTCTGCGTTGTACCCTCTCAATTGCGTGTATGTAACAACCATATAGAGGGTTCCAAATAATAGAAGCGTATTCAAGCTTTGGACGGACAAACGTTATAAACAATAGCTTAATCACTTCTACATTTGAAAAGCCTCTACAGTTCCTTACAATGAACCCATACAATTTTAACGCCTCAGATACTTTCTGTTCTATATGTTTGGAAAAAGTTAATTTGGAATCAAAAACTGCTCCTAAATCTTTAATAGAGGTTACTCTCTGTAATTCCTGGTCATCAACTTTGTAATTGTAAGCTACACTCATAGTCTTTCTACTATACGTAACAATCTTACATTTTTTTGCGTTAAGTCTAAGGTTGTTCCTATTACACCAGCTCTCAATAGCCAACAAGTTCTTCTGAAGCAAGTCACAATCACCAGTTCCATCAATCTTTGAAAAAATTTTTACATCGTCAGCAAAACACAAAACATTGCAGTTTAGTTCCCCAAATAGATCATTAATATATAAAATGAATAACAGAGGACCCAGATTTGAGCCCTGTGGTACACCAGACGTAACTGAAATAGGGTTCGACTTATACCCCTGATATGTAACAAATTGGGTCCGTCCTGTCAAATATGCTTTGGTCAAGGCTCTAGAAATTGAAGCTGCCACAAAAGCTACGAGAATGACACGGAGGGTGCGCTCTTTAGAACAAGATGATGAAGTAGAAGTCAGGGCAACAGCGTTCACTCCAAGAAGAAGAGGTGGTACCTTCCGAAGAAACCCAGTTCGCACAAATCTAGAAGGACCTGAGAAGTTTACGTGCTGGAAATGTGGGCAGAAGGGGCACCTTCGAGTAGGCTGTCGCATGCAGGTGGCAGAGAAGTCAAGGGAGGCTAGTACTAATACTGATAATGAGTCGGAAAACTAGAGCCGGCCAGTTTTAGGGGGCAAAAACTGGCTGGCCATCATGACGAAAGCCCCATGGTCATCGAAATTGAAGTTAATAAAATTGAGAAGAGTCCAGTAGTTGAAGGTTACATAGAAAATATACCATGCAAGGTGTTAGTCGATACCGGAGCAAATGTGACTATAATAAGCCCTAACATATACCAAGAAATTCGAAGGAAGTTGCCAAGCAGAACCACGCAAACGGATAGAATGTTGCTGAAGACAGCTAATGGAGACCGTATACCAGTACTGGGTGTTGAAGAATTAGAGATTCGCATTAGCAGTTTCGGTAAGAAGCATCCCATTTTAGTAGCTTCAGTCACAAATGATTGCATCCTTGGTGCTGAGTTTCTGCAGAGCTCTGGCTGCGTAATAAACTTCACTGGTAATACCTTAAGCATTGGGGATTCAGAAGAGATTTCATTTAGCTGCCGAGCTGTTCATCTAGAGGAAATGAACGTTATGGCACCAAGGAATTTTACAATTCCACCACAGAAAGAGATTGTTATACCCATATATGCACATAAGGCACTTGAACATAACCTTACCCCATGCGTTTTTGAACCAGATCCTACGCTAGGTTGGAATAAACCTATTTTATTAGCCAGAACAATAACGGATTCTTCAAATATGTTAATAAGGGCCGTGAATGTATCCAGGAATTCAATACAAATCAAGAAAGGTACGCCACTGGGTAGACTAGAACCAGTAGCATGGATACGAAGGCTAGATGGCGCGGAAGAAGAAGATGATAGTGACTTCACCCAAATCTCAGATAGTCTTCAAGATTTGTATGATAGAAGCTGTGAGCATTTGCGACCCGAACAGCAGCGGAAGGTCCTGAAGCTACTAAGAGAATTTCATTCCATTTTCGCTAAAAATAATGATGACCTAGGGCGAACCCATCTGGTACGTCATAAAATTAATGTAGGAGATGCCCAGCCAGTCAAGCAGCCCCCAAGAAGAACTCCATTATCTAGGATTGATGAAGTACAGAATATGGTAAAAGATATGCAGAAACGAGGAGTAATCGAGCCATCATCTAGCCCTTGGGCCTCTCCGATAGTCCTTGTTAGGAAGAAGGACGGATCAACGAGGTTTTGTGTGGATTACAGGCGGCTCAACGATTTGACCAAAAAGGATTCATATCCTTTACCAAGAATTGACGACACTTTGGATGCAGTTGGAAATTCTTCATGGTTCTCCACCTTGGACCTGCAAAGTGGGTACTGGCAGGTTGAAATGGATGAAAAAGATAAAGAGAAAACGGCATTTACATCGTGTGCTGGGCTATGGCAGTTTACAGTAATGCCTTTCGGTCTATGCAATGCACCCAGTACCTTCGAAAGATTAATGGATGTTGTACTACAAGGTTTATCTTGGAAGACAGCACTGATATATCTCGATGACGTTATTGTGTTTGGAAAGGATTTTGAAGAAGAGCTACTCCGACTAAGACAAGTTTTCCAGCGGCTTAAGGAAGCGAACTTGAAGCTAAACCCTAAGAAATGCCATCTTTTCAAAAGGGAAGTAAAATACCTCGGACATCTGTTAACCAAAGACGGAATCCGGACGGATCCAGAGAAGGTGCAGGCTGTGAAGGAATGGAAAGTACCGTCCAACACTCATGAGGTACGAAGCTTTTTGGGACTGTGCAGTTATTATCGCAGATTTGTGAAAGATTTCTCTACCATCGCCAAACCATTATTTGCCTTAACTGAAAATGGTAATAAGTTTTATTGGGACTCCATCTGCCAAGAAGCCTTCGACACATTAAAAACGGCTTTGACCTCCTCACCGATACTAGCTCATCCTACAAGGGAAGGAACTTTCTACTTGGACACAGATGCTAGCCAATATGCTGTTGGAGCTGTCTTATCTCAAGAACAAGATGGCATCGAAAAGGTAATTGGATACTACAGTAAAACTTTGCATAAAGCGCAGAAAAACTGGTGTGTGACACGAAAAGAGTTGTACAGTGTGGTGAAAGGGATCGGAAATTTCCACCACTTATTGTACGGAAGAAGATTTGTCGTGAGAACCGATCATTCAGCTTTGCAGTGGTTAATGAAGTTCAAGAATCCAGAAGGCCAGCTTGCTCGTTGGATTGAATTCCTCCAAAGCTATGACTTTGAAATTCGTCATCGTCCAGGAAAGCAACACGGAAATGCCGATTCTATGTCACGCAGGCCCTGTGATGAAGACTGTAAGCACTGCTCGAAAGAAGAGAAACAACGAGAATTCGACATAAACACATTAAGAATAGAAGCATTTGAATTGGAAGGAACCAAGATTTCACTAGAAACCTTCAAGCAAGCTCAGTCACAAGACGCTGAGCTAGGGTTGGTTATTCATTCGCTATTAAATGGAAACAAGCCCAGTCAACAGGAAATAAGTGCTATGAGTCCCATCACTAAAGCCTACCTAGCACAATGGGACTCACTAAAGGTAAGGGGTAACCTCCTGTATCGAATCTGGGAGGATACTGATGGCAGACATGCTAAAGAAAAACTTGTAGTACCAAGGAAATTACGGAAAGCAATTATGGAACAACTACATGATAGTAGCAGTGGGGGTCACTTTGGCATCAGGAAGACCCTGGAAAGAATCAAGGGGAGATTTTACTGGGTTGGCTGTCGCGAAGATGTTGAAAATTACTGTTCCACGTGCGATGTCTGCAACTCAAGAAAAGGTCCAAGTATTCGTCAACGATCACGCATGCAGCAGTACAACGTTGGATCGCCGTTTGAGAGAATCGCCATAGACATTTTGGGTCCTTTGCCGGAAACCAGCCTTGGGAACAAGTATCTGCTTGTTGTAATGGATTATTTCTCTAAATGGCCAGAAGCAATTCCTGTGCCCAATCAAGAAGCAGGCACAGTGGCACAGGCTCTTTTAGAACACGTGGTGTCCAGATTCGGAGTTCCTAATGAACTACATTCAGACCAGGGACGAAGCTTTGAATCGGAAGTCTTCATACAGCTGATGAGAAAACTCGGAATTCGGAAGACTAGAACAACTGCTCTTCATCCGCAGTCCGACGGTATGGTGGAACGCTTCAACAAGACAATCCTAGATTACCTATCAAAATTCGTTAACGAACATCAGTCTGATTGGGATACGAAGATTCCTCTGGGAATGTTGGCCTACAGATCAGCGGTGAACGAGTCAACTCGGTTGAGCCCAGCGAAGATAATTTTTGGTCGAGAACTGCGGCTGCCTCTGGACTTAGCTCTTGGTCCACCCCCAGAAACGGAACGCCGTCTTCCATGCGAATGGGTGAGCGAGCTTCAGGAAACGCTCTGGGATATCCATTAGTCTGCTAGAGGAAACATCCGTTCTGCCAGCGACAGAATGAAAGCCAGATACGATCTGAAAGCAAATAGCCCAAAGTTCGTCGAAGGTGATCTGGTATGGTTCTACAATCCACGACGGAGAAGGGGTAGATGTCCGAAGCTACAACGCCATTGGGAGGGACCCTACGTGGTGATGAAGCGCCTCAACGACGTAGTCTACAGGATACGTATGGGTAGTGGAAAACCGAAGGTCGTCCATAGCGATCGCCTGTGGCCATACAAGGATCGAAGCGAACTGTTCGTCGAGGACGCCGAACGCTAAGGGGGGAAGAGTGTAACATCCTGTATATTACATTGCTTATTTGGATTTGTTAATGTTTCTTTCACAATGATTAGGTTAGATTTTTTTGATGTGTAAACGTCATCGAATCATCTGGAATTTTCTAGACTGACAGATCGGCATTCTCGAATGTCATCTGGGTGTCTGGAATCTTCTAGATGGTTCGATGAAGTATATAAGGCACCACGAGTAGCGTGGCAGGAGTCAGTTGAGTTGAGATCTAGTTGAGATAAGGTTAAGAGACATTGTATTAAGTTCTGAAGTAAAGCGGTGAAAGTTACGTCGAGTTTGATTCCCTGGGTGAAGAAAAAGAGGCCGTCGTGACACTATTTATTAGTCATTCATACACTCTCACTACTTTAATTGGCTAGACTTCGTTTTAGCGGAAACCGATTTGAAGCTTGAGAGTAGTGTTAATCGACTCGGTTTGACGTCCTGAGTAAAACGAGACCACTCCCAGACCGAGGAAACGCTCCGGCGAAAAACTACGACACTTTAAGTTTCAATACCTAACCTAACTTAACCCGACCAGTCAAGTTGTTGAGGTCAAAATAGGTTAAATGGGGCTTAAAGGACTGTTAATTAACTCGGTTTGATGCCTTGAGTGGAATTAGATCATACCCAGTCTAAGACAACGGCCCAATAAAAATCTATGCCTCTGTGAAATTTCAAACCTAACCTAAAAACGACTTAGAAATTTATATATTTTTTCCACGAAATATGTGATCAATTCGAAAGTACTTGACGAGTAGGATATAACAACCCCAGAAGCAACACTAAGAAATGGAAAATAAAAAAGTTATGATACTTTGAATTCTTAATGTTGCTAGAAATTAGGTAGGTTTAAGTTGAATTAGGTTTGTTCACTTGTATAGATAGGGGAGCCTGGGGGGCCTGCCCCCCCCCTCCCCGACGTTACTGATTTTGTAGTTGAATACTCCATGTAACAAACTCCCAGGTAAGTAGGGTAGGTCACCTGTCCAGTTTTTTCAGTCTGCAGGAATAGGCCCCAGGCACAGACCCTCGAAGACCTTTTTTGGCTTAATTTCCTAAACTGAGAATCAAAATAAACGTTTTTTCAGCCTACTAATTGATACAATTCGAGACAGGACATCAAACCGAGTCAATTGAAACCCCTTTTCAGCCCGACCGTATCAGTTAGGTTATGTCAGGTAAGATATTGAAATTGCCAAGTTTTAAAGTGGCGTCACGATGTCCAGTCACGTCGATTAACACTCATTTTGAGCTCAACAAGTAAACTTTTTTGGATAAGTTAGGTTAGGTAGCAAAACTTCAAAATGCTATAGTTCTTCACCAGAACGTTTCCTCGGTCTAGTAGGAGAGCCCACCGCTCATTTTTATGTTGCATGTTGTACTGGAACGAAACAAGTAAAAGTCAGTAATTGGTGTATGGAGCAATCCCGAACCGCCGACTTGCCAGGTCCAAAGTTGGTAGGTTCATAGTAATTGATTAACAAAAAGTAATAAAAATATTAGAATATGTTGCATCGCGTGAAGCGATGAAACATGCAGTATTCGAAAGGTTTTAGTCTACTTATTCTAAAAATATGGACTTGCCACTCCTCATCCTGGAAAAAACCCGTGGCAAGTCAGTTCGAAAAGGGTGATTTTGGGGGGGGGGGAATATGTCACATCGCGTACCGCCATGAATCTTTAACGATATTTCAGATTTCGGAATTCTGAAATTAATGGCGTGAACTTGCCTACGCTAATCTTGGCAGAATCGAAACTTGCCAGCTTGGAAAGTTGCGTTTTCGACGCATGCGAGTGGGAGGCAAAGCGATGTTTTCGCTTGTCAACTTGTCGACTTGTTGTATGTATTTGAGAGTGGAATGTAGGTCGAGAACTGGGATCAAGCTAACGAATAATGTAGTTTTCGTACAAATTTTATTATCAAACATTACACATATTATTTATTCACAAAATTAGTCACATTCGTCCACAGGTACCGCATATTTCTTAACGTTGATTATACATGTATACTGATTAATGCATTTTTGGCAAGATAGTATTACTTTGAACTCTTACATTAAAGAATACTTGTTTCATATCATTAAACACATTCACGTTGCCCAAATGTGGACCGTGATAGTAATCAAAACTCCAATGAAAGTGACTTCATTATGTGTATTTTGGCTGTGAATGATTGTCAAACATATATCGAATATATTCTTTGCGAATGAAGCAAAGTCGCTTATCCATCATAATTCGTCACTCGATTCGTCACTAGATGAGAGCTGAAAGTCAGAGTCATCGTCATCTACGTTTTCTCCTGAAGGGCTATCGGAAATACGCAAAACATCTTCAACATCGAGGGGTACTGAGTCACCGTCAAACCAGCATGGTTTCAAAACTCCGTTATCTTTCAACCAACCGCAATCTTCGGCAGAAAATTGTATACAACATACTTCAGTAGTATTCGACCACATAGAATTGACGTACGATGTTCTTAAAACTTTTTGTTTTAGAGACTCCCAACATGGCGGAATCGTACTAGAATCAAAACCTTTGATTTTTCTCATGAATTTCTTATTGTGACGTTCCATACATTTTCTGGAAAATTTGAAATCGTGAATATGTTGAACGTTATAGATCTTGCAAGTGAATTCTTGGACAGCGTCAATTTTGTGCTCATCGAAAATATCACCCGGATCTGTGAGAGAAGCAAACACTTGTTGGAAACGGATATTACTCTCCAAAATTTTGAAAGGTCTCACTTTTTCTCGATTGAAAAAAGACGCCGTATAATCACACCCCGTGAAAGCATGATAGGCTGGCAAAGCTGAACACAACGTAGGGCCAAGAATGGACGCTAATGCAGAACAATTTATGCAGTCTTGACCGTGATTGCGGCTCATTTTCCATGATTTTGGGCTAGCCAGCCAAACTTCCATTCCAGGAACCTTCTGTAAATTACATAGTAAAATAATAAGGACGTCAGTGTCGGAAGCTTTGACGAGAACCTTTGAATTGAAAGCTAATTTGAATATGTGAAACATGATCCTTGTGTCCGCGTCTTCATGCACGCAATCGTAGTTATCTTCTACTATTTTCACAACGCGGCCATTCGATACGGAAAATGAGAAGCACTGATTCTCAACTGTCGTGAAAACTTTCTTGTCACATAAAATAGGAGCCATTTCGTCTTCCGCCCAATGAGTTGCTAAAAATTGTGCGAAGGCCTCTTTGAAACGAAAATTTTTCAAACAACCTACGAATTCGTTAGGACGAAGTTGTAGGGGACCATGGATGGTAAATGGTACGTCAAATTCTTTGCGACTTTGCGAAAAGTACGAAAACTAGATTATTCGTTAGCTTGATCCCCGCTCTCGACCTACACTCCACTCTCAAATACATACAAGTCGACAAGTTGACAAGCGAAAACATCGCTTTGTCTCCCACTCGCGTGCGTCGAAAACGCAACTTTCCAAGCTGGCAAGTTTCGATTCTGCCAACATTAGCGTAGGCAAGTTCACGCCATTAATTTCAGAATTCCGAAATCTGAAATATCGCTAAAGATTCATGGCGGTACGCGATGTGACATATTCCCCCCCCCCCCCAAAATCACCCCTTTCGAACTGACTTGCCACGGGTTTTTTCCGAGATGAGGAGTGGCAAGTCCATATTTTTAGAAAAAGTAGATTAAATCCTTTCGAATACTGCACGTTTCATCGCAGTACGCGAGGCAACATATTCTAATATTTTTATTACTTTTTGTTAATCAATTACTATGATCCTACCAACTTTGGACCTGGCAAGTTTGGCGGTTCGGGATTGCCCCATACATCAATTACTGACTTTTACTTGTTTCGTTCCAGTACAACATGCAACATAAAAATGAGCGGTGGGCTCTCGGACTAGTCTGGGAGTGGCCTCGTTCAATTCAGGACGTCAAACCTCGTCGTTTGACACCACTCTCGACCCCCACTTCGGTTTCCGCTAAAACGAAGTCTTACCCTTTAATTTTCTATTCTTCTATTTTAGATCATACACAACCACATCTGAGGTATAGGTTGTAGGATGCTGCATTGTCTGCAGTGTCTACCTTCATGTTAATAATTTTGATGAATATTATTGCAATGAGAGACGAGCTATTCAGTGGACGAGCTTATACATACAAGTGACCAAGAAAGATGGAGAAACCAATGTTGCCTTCTCAGTTATGGATTTGACAGATTGGCAATAAGATGCTCAACACAGATGGAAATAGAAAATAATACATGCAGAGGCTAGGGCGCTTGAAGTATTCTACAGCAAAGCTAAGTAAGTACATCCTATTTACTTCAAGAAAAAGCCAGTGATGTTATACAGTTGATTAGCCTAAAGACTTAACTGTACAAAGGGCCAGGTATAATTAAAAGTTTAAATTTTTATAACTAATTCACCTTTATTATGTCTCGAACCTATTTGCTGTATTTCATATTTATACTCTCAAAATTTGCGTTTCAAAGTTTTCCTCATAAGCATTTCTGTGATTTGACTAGGATATGAAATGATGGATATTGATTAAATTTCAATTAATTCTAATCTTCTATCTGTGACAACTATTACTATTGTTTTTATGATTGATTTATTTTGGTTGGTATTCATAAATACAGATGTGGTTCAATAGGTTACGCTGCAGGTTTGCTAGGCTGTGAGATTGTGGATATTGATTACATTTCAGTTAATTCTAATCTTCTATCTGTGACAACTATTGGGTATATACTATAGCTTTCATGATCAATAAAAAGTATTTATTTTGACTTATCTTGGTTGGTATTCATAAATACAGATGTTAATTTTTATATATATATTGTCCATATATTGTCCATAACCCTATCTACCGAAAGGTGTAAGGGTGAGTGAGTCCTATTTATGAGTGCACAAAATTTCTCCACTGTTTCCTATCTGTCGATATTCTGTTTGCCACCGACAGCGTAGTTCCTCTTTGGGAGAGTGACTCGGATATTACTTGGTCCCAGGTTGTCCTGGGTCGGCCTCTTGTTCGACTGGGTACTATTCTGGCTTGCCATACTTCCTTCACCTGTCTACCATCTTGCATACGATTCAGATGTCCAAACCATCTCAGCTGACTTCTCTCAATGAGCTTAGTTACAGATTCCACTCCCAGATCCTGTCTTATTTGGTCGTTTCTTATCCTGTCTGCTCTTGTGACTCCTATTATTCTTCTCAAAAATTTCATCTCCATTGCTTGTAAGCGTTGCTTTGTTCTTTTGCTAAGCACCCATGATTCAGAGCCCCACAGCAAAACAGGTAAAAAGACTGTCCTGTAAATCTTTAACTTAGTATCTATAGAAAGTTCCTTCCTTGATAAACATGACTTGTTAAGTGCGTAATACACCCTAGCAGCAGCATTGATTCTTTCATTTAGGTCAGCCTCCTGTCTTCCATTTGATTCTATTTTGGTTCCTAAGTATTTAAATTCTTTGACTTGCTCTATTGTATCGTCACCTATCTGTAGTTGTGTGATGTTTTCCTGTCTAGCTATTGTCATTACTTTACTTTTCTGTACATTTATTTTCAAGTTTTTTGCCTTGAGAGCTTCATTCCATACATATAGGTTGGTTTGCAGGTTCCTTTCACTGTCAGCAAAAACTGCAAGGTCATCTGCAAAAGCGCACTCGGATATTGTTATTGGTTTTAAATTTCTATATCCTATGAGTAGTTTTTTCGAATGTTGTCTTGTTTCGATCATTATTTCATCCATAACCATAATAAATAAGATTGGACTCAGTACGCTGCCTTGTCTCAGTCCTTGATCAGTTACAAATTCTTCTGTTTCTATTTGGTTTACACGTACATAATTTCGGTTGACCCTGTATAGGCTTCTTATGGCTTGTATTAGTCGTTTTCCTACTTTCCGTTTTTCTAATATATTCCAAATTTCTGTTCTATCAATCCTGTCAAAAGCTTTCTCTAGATCCAGAAATGCTACATAAGCCTCTCTGTTTTGATCAAGAATTTTCGATATCACCTGTTTGATAGTGAAAATGTGGTCTTGAGTACTATGACCTTTTCGGAAGCCACTTTGAGAGTCTAATAGCCCTGGTTCGATTTTTTTGAGTAACTTACATTCCAAAATTCTTTCAAAAAGTTTAGTTACAACGCTTAGCAGCGTTATGCCTCTATAATTCTGACAGTCTTTCGGGTCTCCCTTCTTCAGTATTGGTACTATGACTCCAATTTCCCAGTCCTTAGGTATAGTCCCTGAGTTCCACACTTTCAAAAATAATTCCAGTAACATTTTCACACCTTTGTGTCCCATTGCCTTTAAGATTTCTGGCTTTATATTATCATGGCCTGCTGCTTTGCCGCATTTTACTTTTTTGATGGCTTCTAGTAGTTCTTCAAGTTCTATCATTTCGGTGTCCTCTTCTGGCTCTCTTGTAGCTTGTATTTCTTCAGTATCTCTTATATTTCCTAGGCCAGTTAGTAGCTCTCCAAAGTACTCTTTCCATCTTTCTTTTATGTTGTGTTCTTCTGTAAGGATATGTCCGTCTCTTGATTTAATTGTAACAGGATTCTGTGTCTTGCCTTTCCTGAGCGATTTTAGAACGCTATAGAAAAGTTTTTGGTTTCCCTTGCTGTTTTGCTCCATTTCTTGGCCAAAATCTTCCCAGCTCTTCTTTTTAGCCTCGATTACCAACTGCTTCACTTTGTTCCTGATTATCTTGTATTCCTCATATGCCTCGTTCGTCTTTTTATGTAAATAGTCCCCCCATCTCTTTTTCTTTTCTTTCACTACTTGTTTGATTTCGGTCGTCCACCAAGCAGTCTGTTTCATATTTGTGTTAATTTTGGACGTACCACATACCTTTTCAGCTGAGTTCAGCATGATATCCTTGAACTCCTGCCACAGGTCTTCTATACTGTAATCTGATATATGGTTCTCTATAGCCGCTACCTTGCTTTCAGTTATTTCCACGAACTTCTGCTGAAAGTCAGGATTTCTTAGTTTGTATATTCTAATAGTTTTATGTGTATCATGCTTGCTTGAATCTATCTTATTAGCCATTGTGAAGTTCTTTATTTTTAGTTTTGCCAACAACATATAATGGTCACTGAAAATTTCGTACCCTCTTTTCACTCTGACATCTTTGATTTTGCCCCGATTTTCTTTTTCTACTAAAACGTAGTCTATGATTGACTTCTCATTCCTGCTCTTGACCTCTCTAGTGTATTTATGGATATTTTTATGTCTAAAGAATGTATAAGATACTATGAGTTGGTTTTCTATGCAAAATTGTATTAGCCTTTCCCCATTGTTATTTCTTATTTCCTCTCCCTCCTCTCCAATCGTGCCTTGTGACATTTGATCTGCTCTCCCTACTCTAGCATTAAAATCCCCTATAATGTATATTTCTCCTTTGCTATGTTCTACTGTGACGGACAAAGTGCTCCAAAAATATTCTTTCTTCTCAGCTCTTTCATTTTCATTTGGTCCATATGCTATTATCAACGTTATTATATCTTTTAAGAGGCTAAGTTCAATCTTGAATAGTCTTTCATTAATATATACTATATTTTGAACATATTTTTTCCACCTTTGACTGATTAAGCAGCCAACCCCCGCTTCTGCTCTGTTTTCAAACTGTACCCCGCAATATATTAATAGATTTCCTCCTGCAACCTCCATTTCTCCCTTGCCTTTCTTCTTGGTTTCAACAATTCCTAATACGTCATTTTAGTCCTCTTATATTCCAAGTTGCCAGTTTCCATTCGTTTTGTCTTTCATTTAAGATTTTTTGCTTTTCCCCTTCTGTTCCTTTCGAGTTTTTCTTATGTTTGTTAGTTCTACTACTATTTTCTGGTTTCTTATCCTCATTCGTCGCCTTGGTCGTCATTAGTTTCTCGCCTAGTTTGTCTTCTGTTATTCTTTTCTGTTTAAGTTTTTTGAGTCTTGCTTCACATGCACCAGCTCTCCCTTTTCCATGTCCCATCTCCACAATTCATTACCTATGAAGATTTTCTGAAATCCTATTCTAGTTCTTTTCCCGCTTCTTTGTTCCTCTTTAGCTCTGATTCTGATCTGAGACTGAATCGCCCTTTCTTCTTTGGTTAGATCATCATTTATGAATATGCGTTCTCTCATTTGTTTCAGTTTGCTTTTGTTCTTCATTATGATACGTTTATCTTCCATGTTGTTCAATTCGACCAGACAGGTTTTATCTCCTACTTTCCTTGCTACTTTTATTGCCAGTGAGACATTCATTTCCTTCTCCATAAATACTTCCAGTTCCTTCTTCAAATCTTCGGGTTGAGTTGTGCTGGGCGAAATTCCCTGTATTACTATGTTATTTCTTCGTTTATCCCCTTCGAGCTTTGCAAGTCTCTGTTTAGTGTCATTCACTTCAATCTTTAATCTTGAAATTTCTTGGATTGCCTTTTCGTTAATGCATTTCATCTCTGCTATTTCATTTTTATATTCCTTTTGTGCATCTCGAAGCTGTATGATTTCCTGTTTCAATAATATCACCTCATCCCCGTGCTTATTTTGACTGGCCTTGATTTCTTTCAAATCTGTCGATAGTTCTGACATCATCTTCATCTTCTTGGACAGCATAGTATCGTCTGAGTGGTAATCCTTTTTCGGAGATCTCGCCGTCTTTTTTGATTTTCTAAACGCCCCTTCTTCTTCTGTTTCCTTACTAACTCTTTTCCGTTTACTCTCATCCGTTGTGCTACTATCCGAGTCATCCATCATTTCTTCCCCGTATATTATTTTATCAAATTTATAGTTACCGTCCTAAGTACGCCTCTGTACACAAATCCACTGCGAAAAGAACCACGTCCGGATCGACTCCTCGGAGACGCTGCTCTTATCAGTAGATTCTTGGAATTCCTCGCATTCTTTCCGAGAATATTTTGTTGTTTTGATTTACTGTTTGGATAATTACGATTTCAAATTTCAAGTATAAATTGATAGTTGTGATTATAGTAGCTTACTAAGAGTTTCGGTGTGTTTCTCTGAATTTTTGCCTGCTCGTGACCGCCTAAAATAGGTTTGATTACGGAGCTAATCACCACTACCACTTTTCCTCGCACAGGGTTGGACTCAATCGTTAATTTTTATAAAGTGGAAGAAACAGCTGAGTTCTATTTACTGTATTTTTCTGTGATATTTGGGAGGTCCAGAAAACATTATAGGTACCACATTGTGCTTTAAAATAGATCTTATCCTTTGAAATGTTTGTCAATTATTGTCTTTATCCTTATAAATATAACCAGCCCTTCCGAGGAATACCTTTCACCCACTTCTGTTTATGTCCCTTATCGGACACACAATTGCTAGTACAACCTGGTACTACACACTTTGCAGGCATCTTTTTATCTTTATAGTTTCATTTGTGCAGGTAAATAAGTAGAAACCCATTCAAAATCACCTTGCAACGTTCTTTTTAATCTGGAATAAGGTGATGTTGGGCCATGGTTTGGTAGTCCTCTACTGGGCTGCAACCTGGTACTACACGCTTTGCAGGCATCTTGTTATCTTTATAGTTTCGTTTGTGCAGGTAAATAATTAGAAACAAATTAATAATCACCTTCCAACCATATTTTCTGCACCTGGAAGAATACACATGACATAACAACAAATGAAAACACGGCCTGATCTCCAACGTTGCCATATTTCAATGCTCCGGCCTAGTGAGTAGAGACGGCCATGGTTAGGAACGATAACACCATAACAGCTAAGGCCTTTACGGAAACACTGATCTGGATCCGGATAGATCAGTTATATGCCAAACAGCTGTCAATGCCTGAAAAGTGGGATTTATGATTCCATGAATTTAACGGACATCGAACAACGAAAAAGTTGGTTTAACAATAAAAAATAGATGGTTAAGTAAAACAGCTACTGATCTGAATCATCCGACCGCAATCACTTACTGTACAAGAGTGAACTACCCTATTTCTGACAGATCTCAGATCACTTTCCGAACGTCAGGATCAGTGATCGAACTGATCGGGTTAACCCGATCACAGTTTCCGTAAAGGCCTCTAGCTAGTAGGCGCTACTTGTTGTGCCGACTGCCGATATCTGTCTTTTTCGTCCTTTGATGTCCGTTAAATCCATGGGATCATAAATCCTTCTAGACAGCTGATTGACATTGACATTTCGTAAAGGCCTTTTGATTTTGATAGACTTGTCAACTATTTTGTGCTTCTGTGATTCAGATGCTTGACAAGATGAGAAGATGACAAGTTCTTGTCAAATCCTGCCTTGTCTGGAATCTAGAATACAAATTTTATTCTAGAATTTTCCAAAATAACTACGCTTAGTTTGTGTTCACCGAAAGGACGAGGGATTGTCTTAGCTCCCAGGTACTTATTGGGACATTAAAGAAATTTGTACACCGGTCATATATAAATTTGTGTACATTTTCTTAACCTTAAAGGTAGGCCAATATATTTAATAATCTATTTATTAGTTTCTGCTTGTTTTGTATGTTTAAAGCCCCGGGAAAACTTGATAAGCATCACAGCATGTGTATGTGCAGCCAGTCCAGTAAGTACGATTTTAAGAGAGTATGGGTGTACATTATTGATAGATGTGGGGTCACCCAAAGAATCTACAAAAAATTGAAGATAAGTAACTCCTCACTGTGGGTCTGGGAAAATTGTCTGCAATCTCCACTTTTTATTTTCAGAAATAACTGATTTTATACAAAAAATGCATAGGCTACTATTATTCAGCATTTTTCTGAAACATAATCAAATATTACAGATACAATGTAATATTGAAAAGAATAGATATATAAATTGTTTCAATCTAATAGCACAACCGAAATAAAGCTTTTGTTGTATCAATTTGAATTGAAACACAGATCATGTTTTATTAGTTTAGCCATTTTGATTTTGTAGTACTTGTGATTTTGCTCATACTGATCGATGGCAAAGTGGGGAGAAGGAGATCCAAGGTGGATTGTAGAAGAGAGACCAGATGCAACAAATGTTAACAACTGGCACTGGACAGAGAAAAATGCTAGCCCCTGGTCACAAGACAGAATAAGAGAACTTTTCAAAGTAAGGAAGTGATAGAATTTCCTTAGTCTATCATATTGCATACATGTTGAATGTTTGGATCATGCATTTGTTGATCTTTATCTTCCTTAGATTAAAACTGCAGTGTATTCAAAACATATTTTTTGTCACATCGAAAAATGTAATATGAGTAATTATTCGTAAAGTATTAGTTATTTGGCTACATTCACTTTAAGGCCACATTTTGTAACTCACTAAAATGAAAAACATAATTTATAATCATTCCTATACTACTGGTACCACGTTTATCAGACTTAACTATATTATGGTCAATATAGTATACATGTAAATCTTATACATAATAAAAGATCTAGTGATGATGTATGGATTAGAATAATTCTGTGGTGCTGAGTAATTAATCGTTATGTCACAGACAACGCATCATAGTTATGAGTGTGTTGATTTCAAAATTTGAAGTTTTCACGATACATGTCTATGACTTGAATATCACTTTGATTATCGTCTATTCAAATTATTTTAATGAAAATTTGGGTGAAGAATCAATTAGTTCTTTTATTTTCACATATTTCATCCACTAAGCAATAATACTTTTAATTTCCCATGAAGTTGTGTCACTCCAAACTTGCATCATGCTACTTCACGAATCGAAGGTGCAATAAGATCAAACTTGATCTATACCGTCCTAGCCATAATAGTAATCTACTATGAAAATTTATTCAAGATCAGTCACAGATGGCAGACATCCAGAACTTCCCCTCCTATTGGTGTGGGAAGTCAAATGTTGATGAATGTTTTCAAACTATGATTAATTTTTGTTTTCTTTATTAAGGATATTGCTGTAAAAACGAATGCTGCTGATTTAAAGATCACAGAGGTGGAAAATATAGAGGGTGAAGCATCTGCAAATAATAGGAAAGGCAAGCTCATATTTTTCTATGAGTGGGATTTGGTATTAAAATGGAAAGGCAGCATTAAAGAATGTGATAGACAGTATACTGGAAAAATTAAGATTCCAAACCTGTCAGAAGAAAATGAGGTTTCAGAATTAGATGTAAGTAAACTATTCTTACATAACACATTTAATTGTGCCTATGATTGTCACCATAATGGTAATTCAACGTCATGTAGAAAAAATTACTAAATATTACGATGATGGGTATGGCAATATGAGTGTAGCATAGATAGTTGTGGTAGTTTTGAGTTTAATGGTCAGTTATTTTAAAAATGTTTATACCATTTTATTTCAGCACTTGACTGTTATGCCTACTCTCATTTGTAATACTTCATCATTCGTCAACTAAATAATCAAAATCAATGACCATAATAATTGAGACCCAAATAATTCAAAATTTGGCAAAAAAAAGGAGGAGAGGGAAGGGGGATAGATATCATAACCTAACATGGATCCTTCCCCTACATCGCCGCATACGGATATCAGTGCGAGAGAGGTAGACCTATGAAACAGGCAAAAAGCGTGTTTATTATATGGAGACACTATACATTTTCGCACTTTTTGAGCCTGTATATTGATACTTTGATGCAAATGTTTGGATATTGCGCTGAGACTGATAAATATGAAATTGCTTGATGAAGATGTCAAACAAAAAACGTCTGAAATAATATCATTTAACTAATATTAATGCGACAATAGTGATTTTAAAAATATGTCTCTTGATATTAATGCATATGTGGATATAATATGTTTATAGCTTTATTGGATAAATATTGAAATGAAGCCATTGTTGGGATCCCACATTAGAATTTATTTTATTAAAATTCTTCAAATAAAGCAACATCTACACAAAATAATATACACTATACAATTATTATTCCTTTTATCAGTGCTTCAAAGAACAAGGGAGGGTATCTGGGTTTAATGTAATTTGACATATTCCTGCATGGTAAAAATACAACAAATTCAGCTTAATATATGTATGGACAAAAATCAATAGTTTTTGAGATTTTTCAATTTTAACGGAATTCTAATAATTACGCAAAAACAGGCATTATTGCCTAAACAACGAAAATCTATGTTAAAAATCAGTACATGTTCACTTATTTCAGTACAATAATACTAATTCAATACTATCATAAATAAGTGAAAAGGTACAATACTTTAGAAAAAAACAGATAGAAAGAAAAAAGACTCATTTTCATTTTCAAATAAAATTATACATTAATATCTACTAGATCCAGTTTATTAAATGAAACATTGTCAAAGAGCAAATGTATAAGCATTTAGACATGTTTTGTCAGCTCTTATGCCGACAAATAAAAAACTGAACTCCACTCCTCTGCAAAGTTCTGGTTTTGTGGCTGGAAGTCCTTTTATTTTATGGTGCATATATACAGGGTGTAACTAAATAAGTGTAAAATATTTAAGGGGGTAGGAAAGATAGGACCTTTCATATAAAGAAACTTCATTGGAGCACCTTTTGTTAAGATACAGCCGCTTAAAGGGGTTACATAACATTTGTTTAATAATTTTTTTGACAATCCCTAAAAAATTACAATATTGAAATTAACCTGACATTTTCTACTACCAAAAAGACACTTGGGGCCGGTTTCTCAATATCCAGTTAAAGTGTCAGATAGGTATCTGCCAGATAGTGATGCTATGAATACAACTGTCAGATAAGATTTACGTGACTTCGTAAGTTTAGCCTTAAATGTTTAAACAATTTATCTGACAGTTGCTGTTATCTTGCAGATAAATATTTAACTGGACATTGAGAAACTGGTCCTAAGCCAGTAATTTATTTGGTTCACCCCATGGTTGTAATGGGTGGAAAACGCAACCCCTAAAATTTATTTCCGATAGCGTGTTTCATTCTAAACAAAACATGTCTGTTGATTTTTTTGCCCAAAATAAATCAGTACGCAGCAAAAAATTATTTTACGAATATGCGATTATGTATCTTGTTCGTAAAATAAATTTTTGCTGCGAACTGGCTTTTTTTGGGCAAAAAATTCAAGATACGTGTTTTGTTTAGAATGAAACATGTTATCAGAAATATATTTTTAAATGGTAAACAAATGATAAGACAGAAAGTTGCATTGGAAACAAATTTTAGGGGTTGCGTTTTCCACCCCTTTCAACCATGGGGTAAACAAAATAAATTACTGGCTAAGTGTCATTTTAGTAGTAGACAATGTCAGGTTAATTTCAATATTGCAACTTTTTTATGTGCTTGTGAGAAAAATTGTTAAACAAATTTTATGTACCTCCTTTAAGGAGCTATATCTTTTAACAAGGGATGCTCCAATGAAGTTTCTTTATATGAAAGATCCTTTTTTTCAATGAGGGATCACCCCTTAAATGTTTTACACTTTATATTTAGTTACACCCTGTAACAAAAACTGGCAGCATAAAAGAATTGATCATTTTACATTTACAATATATTGCAGTATATACATTACTAGGTGACTGGATTATCGTAGTTATAGTCAGTGGTTATCATCATAAAGCATTTGTCAAACAGCAACATTTCAATCAGAAAGTGTTCCTTCTGGAAGTTCTTCAGATAAACTCTTTCAAATTTGAATACTTACTTACCAATGGAATTTCAGGCTTCGTCCTTTAACAAACCTAGAAGGCTCACCATTGTTTTACAATAAATAAACCACGATAAACTGAACAGATAAACTAAAAACCAGTGTAAACTGTACGGGGCGCCGATCGCTTTTTGCCTGTTTCGTAGCTCCGTCTCTCTCGCACTGCTACTGGGCGCACGCTCTCTCTCTTAAGGCACGTCCATATTAGGTTAGAATGTCAATGAAGAGGGGTCGAGGGAAAAAGGTAAATAAAGGATAATTATATTTTTACAATATTTATTGGCCAAACGATATTTTCCATAAGAAATCGCAAAGGTTTTTTCAGTTTTCTATTATTCTTTGTCCTTTATTACTACTAGACCAATATCACACGGATTAGGTGTAATAATAGCTTATTGGCGATATTAAGCTGCGATATTTTTTAACTGAAGCTTTGACGATTTTTGTGAAATACGAAAATACGATGTTTTCCATAAACAGATGCAACGATTGATTAAATAATCTTTAAAAAACGTTGAAATCGAACTAAAATTCCTAATAATATAATTGGTGTAAATTCGTACTCTAAAATGTCGACAAAAGTCGGCAGCTGGCGGGCCTCGAACCCGCGCCTCCAGATCGGTACTCCGGCGCTAGTTGAGCTGCGGTCGCCACGTCATCTCAACCTCGAAAGCGCCGACTATACTCGAGAGATTGTCCCGCGCCATCGTCTGGTACCACAACTGGCGAGAGCGCCAAAGTACCGTTCTGGAGGTCGCGGATTTGAGTCCCGCCGGCCGCTGACATTTTCTGGTACGAATTTAAATTGAGCTATCCCCATCCGGATGTAAGCATGAACATAAAAACAATTAGAATTGGTATTTTGAATACATTTTTTAATAATAAATGTTTTGTGTTAAATTTAAAATTCCGGTAAAAGTATTGTAGGTTTTAGGACCGGTTTCGCAATGTCCAGTTAAATATTTATCTGCAAGATAACAGCAACTGTTAGATAAATTGTTTAAACAATTGAAGGCTAAACTTACGAAGTCACGTAAATCTTATCTGACAGTTGTATCCATAGCAACGCTATCTGGCAGATACCTATCTGACACTTTAACTGGACATTGAGAAACCGGCCCTTAGAGTGGCAAATACACGTTTATGTGTCACTCTTATCATGTACAGGGTGTCCGGATATTCGACCGACAACGCTTGACAGGTGATAGATCTCATATTTTTATGAACATTGATATAGGAACATGAAGCCTTAAAATGCTTATTTTTCAATATATAGGGTCTCAAAGTTTTTCTTTTATTTTCGTTTTTTCTTAATTATTATTCAGCAATAAAATGGTACAACGACCTAAAATTACGTATTGGAGTTTTTTTAAAGCGAGAAATCCAAATTCATTCGCGGTTTTGCGATTATGAATAGAGGGCGCCACCTACGACATATGGAACTCCTTTAAATTAACAAAACCTTTTTCCGGTTTGGTGAATCATTGTGAATATTATAAAAATCTTTTCCTCAATATGTTTTCCGTAAAAAAGGTATATTTTGTTTAAACCCCTGGAGGTAACCGTTTTCGAGATAACTTTTATTGAAATTTTCAAGGCACCATTAGCTGTAAAATGTGATCGAAAGAATTATCCGCATTCTCGAAAGAATTAATATTAGATCAAAAACACACTTCAAACATATTTAGTTTTTAAAATAGGTGGTGTTGGAAGTTAAAAAATACTTTATAAATCATATGCAAAAGTATGAGGCTAATGCTCTTTGGTGCGGAAATACCGATAATTCAGTCGCATCGGACATTTCAATAAGGTTATCTTGAAAACGGTTACTTCTAGAGACTTAAACAAGGTATACCTTTTTCACTATAATATAATAATAATAATAATAATAATAATAACGTTTATTGGTAATGAACAAATGATAGGGAGAATAAAAAGCTCCTACAATAAACGTGTAGTACCCAAAAAAGTTATGCATAACTTGTGCTTGGGCTTACAATGAAAAACAGTACTCTAAAACTAAAAAAAAAACATTACATTCTAAAATTGTTTCTTATCATTAGTTATAGACAATATCGGGTAAGTCATTTCAGGTATGAAGTTGTGTACATCAGGGTATATTTCCATATCATGTAGGTTTATAGACAAAATCAGAATATAATTCCAAATCGGGTTTATGTCTTGTCGGTGAGAAATAACATATACATAGTTCATAAATACTTCTTAAAAATAATACATGTTTCTTAAATCAATCATTTGGTGGATTTTAAGTCTAGGTTGACTCGAAATCCAAAATTTTAATTGTTTTTTCGCACTATAGATATTCGTCGTCTCTTTGATTTGAGAGGGAATTATGTTACAAAATTTCGGGCCTAAAAAGGTAAAACTCCTTTGACCTATACTTTTACTCAATTTTGGTATGCATACTGAGTTTTCCTTTGACCTGGTTTGATGATGATGCGTGACAGGATTCAAGAGATGCTTATTTTGTGTAAAATACGTGAAAACTTTTTCAAAATATAGTTGTCTGCAATCATAAATGTCTGATTCATTATAAAGGATGTCGGTTGGATAACAAATTGTTTTGCGGAGCATAAGTTTTAGAATCCATTTTCAAACAGTTCCAAGTATTTGCAGTATAAAACACTGCTGTGTCATCTGCAAAACCAATAATTTCACCTTGTGTATGTAACTTGAATAAATCATTTATGTAGAGGTTGAATAAAATTGGTCCAAGCACTGTACCTTGTGGTATACCATAAGTGACTTGCTGGAGATCACTTACCGTATCATTTACTTTCACACGCTGATATCTACCACTCAGATAACTTTCAAGTAACGCAAGGGTGTTTCCGCGAAAACCTAAACTTTCCAATGTTGCTAGTAATTCTTGGTGTTCAACAGTATCAAAGGCTTTTCTCAAATCTATAAAAAGACAGGCCGACGGAGTTCCTCGATCTATGCTCTTATATACATTTTTCATCAGGCTTGCGACTGCATCTTGCGTCGATTTTCCTTCTTGAAACCCATATTGTTGTTGAGATATTAGATTATGTTTTTTAATGAAGCTAGTAATCTGAGTTTCAGAACTTTTTCGAATATTTTTGAAAAAACGCTGAGCAATGAGATGGGTCTATAGTTACCTACTTGGGTTTTTGCTCCTGATTTGTATAATGGTTTGATTAGTGCTGTTTTTAGTGCCGAGGGAAAAATTGCCTTGTCTATGCAAGAGTTGATTAAATATGAAGGAATGCTTGAGATATTACTGTTAATCTGTTTGAGTGTATATGATGTAATGGTGTCTAGGCCTGGTGACTTTTTGGGTTTTAAGCTAGATATGATATTAGTTATCTCATATGGATCTGTTGGCATCAGGTATATGGAGTTGTTTATTCTTGATCTTTCGAAGTCTTTCTGTTTATCGGTTAAATTTTCTGCCAGTTTCTTACCTATGTCTGAAAAATATTTACAAAACGCATTCGCTGTATCCTTATCATTTACTGTTTTTTGTTATGTTGTCGGGTTTTCTACAAAATGAATATCAAGTTTTTTTGTGGTTTATGGTATTCGTTAACAAACTGCCACATTTTGCTTGGACAGTTGTATTGTTCATCTACCTTGTTTCTAAGGTAATTTATTTTTGCCTGTTTAATAACGTACGTAAGCTTATTTCGGTAGGATTTAAACTCACTCAGTAATTGCAGGAAAGCCTTATGACTGGGAAAACGATTTTTTTCATACTCTTATTGCTGCACCAAACCAGTAAAAAGTAATAATAAGATAGATAAGTTCAATGTTCAATGTAGGTGGCGCCCTCTATTCATGATAGCAAAACCGGTTGAATTTAAATTTTTCGCTTTAAAAAACCCCAGATACGTAATGTTAGATCGCTGTGCCGTTTTGTTTCGGAGTAATTGAGAAATAAAGAAAATAAAAGTAAAACTTCATATTCCTATCTCAATGTTCATAAAAATGTGAGGCCTATCACCTGTCAACCGTTGTCAGTCGAATATCCGGATACCCTGTATAACCAATTGAAAGCTATTTTAGTTAATGTTGTTGACAAATCGCAGTATAGCACAACATCCCGACAAAGGAGCACAAAATTTCCTTAAGCTGCAACTTCCAATATCGTCCAAATTACACCAAATTTTGTGAGACAACAAGAATGGTACTGCTGGGTGATATAATAACAAATCAATAGAGAAAAAACACGGGAGTGAACAATATGAGTAGTACTACATGAACCTTGGACAAGGAAAGAGAGGGGACGGAACGCGCGACTGACATTTCTGTTACCAAATGGCAACAAAAAAGTACCAAAATTTACCTGTGATACGTGATTCCTGGCTCCTTCCAGCTGCTGTGGCTTTTACAACCGTAATCTGCACACCACAATATTTTACAATGATTGGTCTTAAAAACGCTAAATATCATAAAAAAATATTTTGGTGGCTATTCATTTTCGGTAACAGCCAATGACAGCTAATTCATATAGCACCAAACGGGCGTGCGGTATCCCCTCTCTTTCCTTATCTAAGACATGAACAAACGGTGATAAAGAGAAACGATTATTAAGAAAACGGAAGTGAAAATAAAATGACAGAAAAGATAGTAACACTTAAAATAATAATTAACGACGACATTTTTAAATAGACCTTCATTTTCGTGTATCTTTTTTTAGCAAACTAGTTGAACAAAAATATGTGGCTAAGCTTCGTTTCACGTGAAGCTAGAAAAAAGTGACAAAAAATCATAAAACAATAAAATTAGGATGAAGGCATTTAAATAACACTTAAGTCATCAATTCATGAATACCGTATTCTCCTATTTCAAAAGCTCCGTTACCGACACTTGAGGCAGCCCAGGTGCCACCATCCCTTACCAAATTAGGTTCCTAGTTCATGGCGAGGACTTCATCGTGGTAGTCCTTGCTAGCCGCCCGCTCCGGGTCAGACGCTGTTGATGAGCCTTTCTCGTAAAGAATTCCGCCACCGGCAGTTGGTTATCCGATCTTGGTCATTCCCTACGAGAAGGCCCTAGCTCGCTAAGCCTTATCCAGGGAGCACGTGTGGCTTATCATCGTCTTGAGGCCTACCTTTCAGCCTCGGACGCGAGCCAGGATCGCCCCCCAGTTTGCAAGTACCTATTTCTAGCTACAATCGATTGCTTGATCTGTAGGTAGCACACAGTGCCCAGACAAAACTGGCACTCGCAGCACACTAAAGCCAAGGCACGGATAGCAGGCCGAGAGTGCTCCTATTGGTCAATCACACATCAACCAACTTTGAAAATGACCAATGAAAACCAATGGGTGATATATGAGCAGAAGCCACTTCTGCTGACGTGCCTCAGTCCTTTAGTCATCTTGTCTTGTTCGAGTCTCTACACGTTGTTTACATCGGCGATTCTAACCTACTAACCCATTATTTGAAATTGACAATCGGGTGAACGCGTTGCTTAAGATGAACTTTAGCCAGCTTCCCTTCATAGGACAAAATAAAAATTAAGGAAATTATAAATAACATTACAAAGATTAATATAATTAGAAGCTATAAAATATTGTAAAATGTTTTGACCAATGAAAACCAAAGGGTGATATATGAGCAGAAGCCGCTTCTGCTGATGCACCTCAGTCCTTTAGTCATCTTCTCTTGTTCGAGTCTACACGTTGTTTACATCGGCGATTCTAACTACTAACCCATTATTTAAAATTGATAATCAGGTGAACGCGTGGCTTAAGATGCACTTCAGCCAACTTTCCTTCACAGGACAAAATAAAAATTAAGGAAATTATAAATAACATTACAAAGATTAACATAATTAGGTGCTAATATTGTAAAATGTTTTGACAAAATGAAGTAGACAGCTGTTTGGTTCAATATGTTACGCTGAGGCGAGGTTGGGAATTCGATTTCCAAGCTAAATGATTTTTTTTATTAGGCGGGATGATAAGTAAGAAATAACATTTTGTGATGAGTGATAAATGAAACACCCTTAAGCAGTGACTTTTTGTGACATTAGCTATAAAAAAACTTTTAAGAAATATCTGTTTGTTGAAACTGTGCTGTGATGATATCATGTTATCTTCTTCTATCTTCATGATGCTCTTACATAAATAGCTATTATAAAGCCATAGGTGTTGAATGGTGGTCTTGGTAAAGGTTATGTATAACCAATTTTACAGATCCAAGTAAGTGTAGAAACGGACGACGAGGTAGGTTCCAGACTAAAACAAATTATGATGAAAGATGGCAAAGAGCTGGTAAGATCACAGTTATCAAAATACATTGCTGGTCTTAAAGAAGAGTTTTCAAAAGGTATGATCCTTCCTAAAAAAGGCGAAGTCAAGCCAGATTCTGTGAAAATACTGGCTAGTGGATTCAATAGAAAATTGAATATGGAACCCGTCGTAAATAGTGGAAAGGAAATTGGTAGGTTGATATGTTAAATATGTATATCCCCACAGATACACCTTCAAAAGGTCTTTGAATGAAGATTATTATTGCCTTTCAGGACAGAAAATCGAAACGTGTACGATTAAACAGACCCAAAAGTTCCAGTGCACTGCTCAAGAGTTTTACGATGCTTTGACACGATTGGAGCTGGTTACAGCTTTCACGAGAGGCGACGTGCAACTAGATCTCAGTAAAGGTGGAAAGTTCTCCCTGTTTGGAGGAAACATTATCGGCATATTCGACGAACTAGTGCCAGCAAAGAGGATTGTACAACAGTGGAGATATAAACAGTGGCCAGAAGGGCATTATTCTATAGTCACAATTAATATAAATCAGAAGGTTAGTAGGTATTCATTGATATGAAGCAATTATTTAACTAAGAATGAAGTCATATTTCGTTAAATAAGATTTAGATCTTGACTGCTATATTTTCTGGCCTTTAGTAAGATTTGAAAAATTTGCAAGAGAGCTGGAAATGATTTTCAAGTTCCGCAAGTGGCCGCCAAGAGGCGTAGCTATTACGATCAATCGGAAAAACGGCTTTATCTCAAAAAATACGGAAATAAATGTATATTATAAATATTACCATCGTGTAGACTGGACAATTTTTGTTTTTTTGATTAACGTTTTTTGCTCTTCTTATAAGATGTAGTGGTGAGGGAACATTTTATTTAAATGGCATTTACTTTGGTATAAGTTAACGGAATCAAACAAGCTAGGTTTCGTTTGAATTGCTATACCTGCCTAATAATCTGTTACATAAAAATTATCCAAGTTTATTTTGACTTAGTATTTACAAAGCGGTATTTAGCATCATAACAACTATTACTCATTATTACGAAAAATTTAAATCGTATGCTATAAATATATCTTTCAACATAGATAGATAGAGGATAAAGTTCTTATAAAGTTAGCGCAAGAGTCAACTTCCTAGTTGTTTTCAAACCGCAGATATCCAAAAAACAAGTGTTATGACAAGTGTGCTGTGAGTTTTCGAAACAATTGATGCCCTTTAGGGATATAGCCTCCGCTACAACGTTATGGTAATAATTGTACACATTATACTAAAGTAAAACCAGTAGAAATCATATTTTGACTTACTGATATAACCACCAAAAGTGCTGTATTCACTTTTCATAATAATGGAATTTTTAAAAGAAACAAATAATGATAAACTACAATATAATATTGATTATCATTAAACGTCAATTTGAGTTGATTTACAAAGTGCTATGTAAACAAATCAAGCAAAAAGATGCTAAGAAAAATGAATGTGAATAGATCTTAAAAATTAAAGCCATTCAACAGCAAAATTTGCTGACGATACAACCTTTATTGCTGCTTCTCAGGAAGAACTAGTAGCTCTATTAAGGGCGCGTTCTACGGATCGAATAACTGACTTCAAGGACAGTGTGAAAAAGACAAAACCAATTGTTGTGAAATTTTAGTATGATAAATAAGACACTACCTTCTATTTGTTGCGGTAATATCATATAAAAAAAATTTCTAAAAAAAAGTTATTTTTTGCAAAATTTTATGAATGCTTTTGTACACATTGATATATATTCCAAACAATGTACGATATCACGCAGATGTTATGTGAATTTGATTTTTGCTGGTAACATGACACCTTTATCCACTGTTACGAGTAAAGTTTCTCTCTAGAGTTCGCAGCATGACACATGAGTTTGAGGTTATGTCATACTGTTTTGTTATGCTTTAGTGTAAGGGTGTTGTTCTTGAAACAGTTCTTTTACTAAGATGGAGTCAGTGATGTCTAGAGGAAAATGTTCCCAAAGCGGGACAGATGGGCGAATGAGCGCGATTTTGCTCGGGTCGATGGAACTTGTCTGCCAAAAACTATCGTCATCTGGTCACTTTCGCTTATACCAATAATGTTCCCTTTATGTTTCAGGATGACCACACTGAAGTAGTTTTAGAGCAAATAGGAGTACCTAAATCCGAAATGGACATAACGAAAGAGAACTGGCAACGTTACTATTGGGATGCTATGAAGCAGACTTTTGGCTTTGGCGCATTCTTCACATAGTGACAACTGTAATGTTTATTTAGCAAAGACGATTCGATGTTAGCTCCGCTTTGTTTTACCTTCTTCGCGATCGCAGTGTATTACGTTTATGTGATTATGTATACGAATACAGGAAATCGTGTTTTTCAAGCCCAAGATCGAAATGTATGTGAAAAAAGTAAGATCACCTTCATTAAAATGGTTTTAGTATTGATAAATGATATGGGCCTAGTATACATCTTGCTACTAAAATTATGAACCAACATAAAACATTATGGAGATCTACTTGATGAACTCTCGAAATTGTTCCACTTTATTTCATTAAATAACTTCAGAAACTGAAATTCGTGTATACTGTTTCCTGATGAATCTAAAATGTTTAGTTTGGCATTTCTCGAGTGGTAGAGGTAAGCCACTCGAAAATACATTCTATAAACTGTTTTCGTTTGCACTTTTGCTGCTAACAGGTTCCTTAGAGAAGCAAACTCGACTTGTCGAAAAATCGTAGTGTGCAGGAGATCGTTTTCCAAAATCTCCCAAAAAATGTTTTTCGCTGCTTCCATATGCTAACCGCTTAACGTCCATGTGGCGAACATTATTTCAAATTTCCAAAGTAAAATATGTTTTTTCTGATTTTTAAACAATCGCTGCACAATGCTTTTACTTCCCACACCGATAGGTGTGCGTTTTTCTAGCCTCGTACTTTCAGTAACCGCTGCATGGATTGTGATGAAATTTAGATAGCGATATGTTCTGGGGTCGTAGTAGGTAATCTCTATATATAAAAATGAATCCTTTTTCCCTTGGTCACGGCATCACGTGACTTCACCAATTTCATCCATCCTTTGTTTTATAAGTTTTCTGTTACTTCGTAGCAGGTTCTTATGGGAAGAAATCTAATAGCGTTTTCGACTTACTGCACTGATTTTAACCACGATTGCACTACAGTACACATTGAAAACTCGTCTGGTGCCCAGAAGTGCAATAAATCTGAACTAGTAAGTCGAACATACACTAAATTTCAGTGCAATTCAAGTAACTGTTCTGTCAGCCAACTGATGACAGTTTGATGCCATTTTGCATCGCGAGAGCTCAGTTTCATTCTGTGGTGGTTTTGGAATTTGAATAGCTTGAATCTGCCTTATTCAATAACTTATTCTATTTATCGACATAAAAAATAACAGCATTTTGTGCAATATGGCTTTTGCACTAAAAATGAATATCTATCTATATCCGTAAATACTTATAGTCCGAGATCCCAGGCCCATTTTCACTACTTACTACTAACAAGCTAATTTTGCGTGAGTAGCTTCATTTTGATGAGACGCCCACCCTTTTCCTCTACAAAAATTCTCGATTGTGGTAGCTAACAGGGGTAGCAGGGATGAAATATGTCAATTTGACGAGTGTCAAAAATTAATTACTAACAGTTAGTTTTTCAACTAAATCTTAAGAATGTGATCAACCTTATTAGAAAAAATGTTTGTCCTACAAAATCTATGGTTTGATCACATTGTCCCCCTCCATCCAACATGTACCAATAACAAGGTCATCTTCTCTTCTTAGGGTGCCATCTTCTTACGAAGGTTGGCGACCATCATGACAATTTTCACTTTATTATTAATTTATTTATTAAGGTCATACAAATTTATTACTAACAGCCTGATTTTTTCACTATTGATTCGTTAATATTTATACAATTTGACAGCAACATTGTCCTACAAATCACGTGGTATGTTATCCCGGTCCTACGACCAGAAGTTGTTAATACCACAGGACCATTTTTTTCATTACTAACTGTAGGACAAAATATCACATAATAGGTTACTGTGTTCTCTGACCAAATGAAATCATGTCCTACAAGAAAACAGGTATGTTATCATTAGTCCGACAAGAATTGTCATTTTTCTACTTGTATTATAAAATGTAATCTTTGCCGAAATCTATAATAAATAACTACTACTACTAAGCTAATTTGGCGTGAGTAGCTTCCTTTAGATGAGACGCCCAACTTTTTCCTTTATCAAAATTCTAGATTGTGGTAGCTAACAGGGATAGCAGGGATAAAATATGTCAATTTGACGAGCTTCAAAAATTAATTACTAACTGTTACGGCCTGGTCAAGCAGAGGGCGGTCTAGAACACGGCGTTCCGGCGTTCTCTAACAATACAATGGAACGCTGTAACGCGGCGTGACGGCGTTCTAGAATGCCCTCTGTTTGACCGAGCCTTGAGCTCATCTATGTTTGAATAACTAGATATCTTGACAAAAATTGGCGTAACGCTTTTGCTCAACCCGTCAAACAAGCCTGTTTGGTACAAACAACGGAATGCGGTATAAGGCGGCGTTAGAGAACGCCGGACCGCCGCGTTCTAGAACGCCCTCTGTTTGACCGGGCCTTTAGCTTTTTAATTAAATTTTAAGGATGTAATCAATCAACATTATTAGAAAAAATATTTGTCCTACAAAATCTATGGTTTGATCACATTGTCCCCCTCCATCCAACATGTATCAATAACAAGGTGATACAAATTTATTACTAACAGCCTGATTTGTTGTTTGTTGATATTTATAAGGTTTGATACAGCGACACTGTCCTATAAATCACGTGGTATGTTATCCCGGTCCTACGCTCAGAAGTTGTCAATATCACATTTTTTCATTACCAACTGTAAGACAAAATATCACATAATGGGTTAACTGTGTTCTCTGTCCAAAGGAAATAACGTCCCAGAAGAAAACAGGTCTGTACCGTTAGTCCGACAAGAATTGTCATTTTTCTAGTTGTATTATAATTATAAAGTGTAATCATTACCGAAATCTATAAGAAATAACTTCATTATCTACTGTATTAAGTACAAAATTTTATTTTAATATATGCAAAAATTAATTTAATTTAAAATAGAAAAATTTGGTGGACTTTTTGGGGTACTTATTTATAATAATCAGAGCCAGTATCTTAGGAACAAGGTTTTTCATGATTATTCTACAAGGAATACAGAGATGTATGCAATCCCTGATGCCAAGTACCGAAATGGTCGAGATTCATCTACCCATTTGGGTGTAAATTTTTTTAATAAACTATATGAGGATTTTAACTGTTCCTCGAGCCTATTAGTTTCTAAGAAAAAAATTCCTTAAGGAATTTTACTATATGGATGACTTCCTGCGATAATAATTTCAACTTGTTTGTTATACAGGGTTACTGGTAACTCGACCACTTTCCTGCAGGAAGTGATAGAGGGACTCAAATGCAATCGATTTAACCCCCCATATGTAATTCCGAAAACCGATAGTTTTCGAGATAATTAACATTTAATGTTTTTCAAAAATATGTCCAAATTTACACTTACATCCCAAATTTAGAAAAAACCCTGCTGTCGATTTTAGTAATTTCAAATTTAGTTTTTTACTGATACATATGCAAATCTAATTTAGTATTTAAATGTGTAAAAATACTAAACAATTTCAAACTACATACAATGATTAAAAAAATAAAGAACAAAATTTTTACATTCACCGCGAAAGAAAATTGTCTAGCTCAAAAAAAGATACACAACCAGTCAAACAAATTATTCTGAAAACTTCCTTATCTGATGGCCTATTCCAAGGACAAGAATGACAGTACAACCACAAGTAACTATTTAACAAAATTTATCAACATAATACAGAATCATCAACAACATGATATTCTAGCATAATGGTTGTCCAGCACATTACCGTATCACAATTCGGCAGTTGTTGGACAACCCATACCTGAACAAATGGATAGGGAGGGGTGAACCCATCCCATGGCCTGCGCGGAGCCCACCTCTTGATTTTTACGTCTGGGGTCACATGAAGGCATTGGTTTACGAGACTCTAGTTAATACTGCTGACGAACTAAGCCAAAAAATTATCAATGTGGCGGAGGAGATGAAATGAACTTTTTCAACACGAGTTACAAAAACCGAAGTGAGGAAGCGGATCCGTACATGTATCCGAAATCAAGGGCAACACATTGAGCAAAACCTCTAGAAACTTTGAGTGGATTTAATTTGTTTTACTTGGATAAAATCATCGACCGCATTTACAAACATTCTAGTATGTAACTGAGTAATGATTGTACTGTCATTCGTTCTTTTTGAATAGGTGATTTTTATTCATTGCTGTTTATAATCTTTCTGAAAAGGTTACTAGGTAGGAAAGTTTTTTTAGCGTGTTGTTCAGCCGTTTGTATAATTTTTTTTTGAGCTAGATAATTTTCTTTCACGGTGAATGTAAAAATTTTGTTGATTATATGAATATTTGTATTTAGTTTGGAACTGTTTAGTATTTTGAAACATTTTAATACTAAGTTAGCTGTGTGTATGTGTTAGTTAAATACTAAAATAAAAATTATCAGAATCAACAACAGGTTTTTTTCTTAGTTTAGGATCTAGTGTGGAAATTTGGACATTTGGTTGAAATACATTAAATGTTAATTATCTCGAAAACTATCGGTTTTCGGAATTACATATGGGGGGTTAAATCTGTTACATTTGAGTCCCTCTATCACCTCTTGTAGGAAAGTGGTCGAGTTACCAGTAACCCTGTATATGCATGTTGTGTGTTATTTGGGGTATATATATGTTTCAAACATTTGGTTCACAGAAAAATCGGAAAAATGAAGGGTACCGGCTGGATTCGAACCAGCGTCTCCGACTTTCTAGGCCGACGCGTTACCAACTACACTACGATTGCCCATATTGCAGCCGATATACCGCGTCGACGACTTGATATCGAATCCGTCGACCCCCACCACTCCCCCGTATTTCTCTGCGAATCATGCATTTCAGTCATTCCAGAGAGATCTGTCGGCTGTTGGGTGAGTGTGAATCTCTCACCGCATTTTGTGTAATATGGCTTTTGCACTAAAAATGAATATCTATCTATATCGGTAATTACTTATGTATATCTTGTTGTATCTCTACTCTTCTTCCGTCAGTTTATGAATAACATCTTCAACAAGTATTCGTACTTTTGGAACACCCGCAGCCGTTCTTTCCAATAATTTAACTAGATATGCTTCAATTTCCTCATCATCCGAGGAGGACGATATTCGCAGTTCTTCCAACTACACTTTCCGCACCTTTCGTAACCTATCGTAGCATCCATGCTACTATCTATACTACCCCACTACCCTGTTCTTAATTCAAAAAATTATTTTCTGTGACAAATAAAATAGGTTATAATTAACACTTTATAGACGTCAAAAATGCACTGAAATCTCCACGAGCTCCGAGAATCCGTGGCGATAATTTGCACTCGAGTGCAATTAAGCGGATAAGTCGAAAACAAAAAACCACATAGTTTTGTGCATGTCCGACTCTACTTACTAGGCCGGTGCATTGAAATATGGCAACACTGAATCGGGGACCGAGCTTTTATTTGTTGTTAAGTCATTAGTGTAATCTTCCAGAGCAAAAAAGGAGATTGGAAGGTGATTTTTATTGTGTTTCTAATTATTTACCTGCACAAACGAAACTATAAAGATAAAAAGATGCCTGCAAAGTGTGTAGTACCAGGTTGCACTAGCAATTGTGCTTCCAATCAAGGACATACCAACATAAACTTCCGGAGTAACAACGAAGAGTGGAAGGTGATTTTTAATGTGTTTCTAATTATTTACCTGCGCGAACGAAACTATAAAGATAAAAAGATGCCTGCAAAGTGTGTAGTACCAGGTTGCACTAGCAATTCTGCTTCCAATCAAGGACATACCAATATAACCTTCCAGAGTAACAACGAAGAGTGGAAGGTGATTTTTAATGTGTTTCTAATTATTTACCTGCACAAACGAAACTATAAAGATAAAAAGATGCCTGCAAAGTGTGTAGTACCAGGTTGCACTAGCAATTGTGCTTCCAATCAAGGACATACCAACATAACCTTCCAGAGTAACAACGAAGAGTGGAAGGTGATTTTTAATGTGTTTCTAATTATTTACCTGCACAAACGAAACTATAAAGATAAAAAGATGCCTACAAAGTGTGTAGTACCAGGTTGCACTAGAAATTGTGCTTCCAATAAAGGACATAAACAGAAGCGGGTGACAGGTATTCCTCGTAAGGGCTAGTTATATTTATAAGAATAAAGACAATAATTTACAAACATTTCAAAGGATAAGACCTATTTTAAAGCACAATGTGGTACCTACAATGTTTTCTGGACCTCCCAAATATCACAGAACAATACAGTTAATAGAACTTATCTGGGCATGCATCTGGGCATACCTACGGAAAGATTTGATAGTGAAAGGGCATCAAGACCGGCAAGAATGGCTTCAAAGTGACCTAATAGTGAATTTTTCTAGCTCAAGTGAACATTTACAAAGTAAATTGAGTGTTCATTTAAGTGGAAGTGGCAGCAGGAAACAGGTTGCGTTTATTTTTATTTTGTAGTGTTTGACTACGATGAACCAGACATCAGATATAAGTGGTATTAGTAGTAGTAGTTCTAAAAAGTATTTTTCTTAATTTATCAACCGAGATGAACTCTTAATACATATAAAATGTAATAATTATTATTCTGAAACTATAAAACAATTTACGGTAACCGGACCACTATTTGACAGCTAAGCCACGTTGCCACATCTAAGGCTCCGGCCTAGTGTAGATTCGGCCATGAATGAATAATGACCAGAGGCTATCCAGCACGGAATGTGGCTGGTGCATAGGCCACACGATGGGCCCTTTTGCGCCTCTATCCGCGCTAGTTCCTAAGACCTGCCCTTTTGGCAAAGGCAAGTACATTCGTAGGTCCTATCCGTTTTATCTCTATTGGTTCCAAGGTTCTTGAGCCCAGCATAGTCTGCCTGTGATAACCCAGGGTTTCACAGCGACACAAGATGTGTGCCGAGGAGTCTTCCTCTTCACCACACCACGTGCACGTTGGGTCGTTGACCACCCTCATCACAAACAAGTGACGCCTGAAGGTGTTGTGACCCGTTAATAGGCCTACTAGCAATCTCAAATTACTTCTATCCAGAGAGAGAAAAAATCGTCCTATTCTCTCTGCAGGCCCTGCTAATAGCTCCCGAGCCTAACGGAGATGACCAGAGATGTTGTTCCATCTCAGAGAGTGTTGATTCTGGATCCACTCTCCAGTTGTTTTCCTAATCAAGTTTGCAGACAGTCCTAAGGCTGGTTCCGGGCCCACAAAACTGTTGCCGAATCCCATCCTAGCCAGATGATCCGCCATTTCGTTACCCTTTACCCCAGCGTGCCCAGGTACCCACATCGGTGATACATTGTGTTTAGCTGAGATGTCGTCAAGAGCCCTCCTGCACTCCAGGACCAGTCCCGACGTTATTTTCCAAGCACTCAGTCCTTTGATGGCTGCCTGACTGACAGAGCAGATACTAATCGGCCTCCTAGACCCGTCAATTTCCCGAATACGATTTACACAAGCAAGTATCGCATAGACCTCAGCCTGGAATACTGTGGTGTGCCCCCCAAGAGGGAATGAAAGTCTTGTATGGGGTCTGTAGACTCCCGAGCCCGAGCCCTCTCTAGCGAGTGAACCGTCTGTGTACCAGACCTGTCCTCCTCCTTCGATGAGCTGTCTTTCCCTAGACTCCCACTCTTCCCTTGACGGAAACACCACCGTAAATTTGCGATTGAAGCTATGCGTAGGAGAAACTATATCGCTCCTCGCCAACAAGATAGGACTATCCTCATGCAACTCTGCTAGAATCGTCGAATGTCCTTTGCCTGGATTCATAAAAGTCCAGCTACCCTGACTCCAGAGACGGAACCCAGTTTTTCTAGCTTCCCCTTGAATTACCAGATCCAAGGGAGGAAGATTCAATAGTGTTTCAATGGCACTCAAAGGTGTTGTGCGCACTGCACTGGTTATACTAAGACATGCCAAACGTTGAACCTTATTAAGTTTGGCTCTTATTGCCTCCGTCTTTATACAGGTCCACCACACTATGGAGCCATATATTAATGACGGTCTGACTATTGTAGTATAGAGCCAGTGCACCACTTTTGGGCTCAGGCCCCAGCTACTACCGACAACTCTTCTGCAGGCCCATAATGAGTTTCGAGCCTTGCTTACCTTATAATCCACGTGCTGCCTCCAAGTCAGCTTGTGATCCAGTGTGACTCCTAGATACTTTACTCATTGAGACTATTCAAGTGTCTTGAAGAATGGCTTCACAGTGACCTAATAGTGAATTTTACTAGCTCAAGTGACAATTTACAAAGTAAATTGAGTGTCCATTTAAGTGGAAGTAGAAGTAGCAGCAGGAAACAGGTTGCGTTTATTTTGATTTTGTAGTGTTTGACTACGATGAACCAGACATCAGATGTAAGTGGTATTAGTAGTAGTAGCTCTAAAAAGTATTTTGCACAATGTAGTACCTACAATGTTTTCTGGACCTCCCAAATATCTCAGAAAAAGACAGTTAATAGAACTCATCTGGGCATGCATCTGGGCATACCTACGAAAAGATTTGATAGTGAAAGGGAATCAAGACCAGCAAGAATGGCTTCAAAGTGACCTCCGAACTAGTGAGTAGAGTCAACCATGATCATGGCAACACTGAATCAGTGGGCCGAGTTTTCATTTGTTGTTATGTCATGTGTATCCTTCCAGGAGCAGAAAATATGGTTGGAAGGTGACACCGACTGAAGGTGATTATTAATGTGTTTCTAATCATTTACCTGCACAAATGAAACAATAAAGATAACAAGATGCCTGCAAAGCGTGTAGTACCAGGTTGCAACCCAGTAGAGGACATACCAAACCATGGCCCAACATAACCTTATTCCAGACTAAAAAGAACGTTGCAAGGTGATTTTTAACGTGTTTCTACTTATTTACCTGCACAAATGAAACTATAAAGATAAAAAGATGCCTGCAAAGTGTGTAGTACCAGGTTGCACTAGCAATTGTGCGTCCAATAAGGGACATACACAGAAGTGGGTGAAAGGTATTCCTCGGAAGGGCTGGTTATATTTATAAGGATAAAGACAATAATTTACAAACATTTCAAAGGATAAGACCTATTTTAAAGCACAATGTGGTACCTATAATGTTTTCTGGACCTCCCAAATATCACAGAAAAATACAGTTAATAGAACTCGTCTGGGCATGCATCTGGGGCATACCTACGAAAGGATTTGATAGTGAAAGGGAATCAAGACCAGCAAGAATGGCTTCACAGTGACCTAATAGTGAATTTGTCTAGCTCAAGTGACAATTTACAAAGTAAATTGAGTGTTCATTTAAGTGGAAGTGGCAGCAGGAAACAGGTTGCGTTTATTTTTATTTTGTAGTGTCTGACTGTGATGAAACAGACATCAGATGTAAGTGGTATTAGTAGTAGTTCTAAAAAGTATTTTTCTTAATTTATTAATCCAGATGAACTCTAATATAAAATGTAATAATTATTCTGAAACTATAGGCCAACTATTTGACAGCTAAGCCACGTTGCCACATCTAAGGCTTCGGCCTAGTGTAGAGCCGGCCCTGTTTGAATCCATACAATTTCCGCCCAGGTCTTGACGTCACCGGTTCGCATTGTCTCTCTTTCCTCGCCTAAGACACAGTATAGTGTTTGGCGTTTGCCATTCGTAGCGACTTTTCGATTACGTTGAGATGTAGCGGCGATTTAACAAAATAAACCATTTTTTAGCTACTTTTTTAGTCTTGGAAATGTTTTTTTTCGATTCAAATTTCTCGCATTTATCTTAATCATTGTTCTTCAAACTATAATAATTTCTATTTTCTAAATCGGGGACGACTCATTACTGCTTGTCTATTCTTCTTTTCGTTTTTTCCCAGAGTGTCTATAGTCGCGTACATAATTGCTGGGATCAAAAAAGAAAAATATTCTGAGCCCAAAAATCCATACTTGGATTTTTTTGATTATCTAGTTAATTAGCAATTAATTAATAAAAGTATCCAATCAGGCGCGTACTACATAGAGAGTTCAGTGTCGAAGCAGTAGGAGATGTGAGAGCGAGACTGGCTGTCAACAAATTTCCAGATTCACGACAACGTTGATTTGCGTGGAGAATCACATTGGATGTAATAGGGTACTTGCAGAAAAAAATATTATGTCGTTTACGCGTTCCTTAGAGCCTAGTAAATATGACAAAATCACTTGTTTGGTTTTTTGGAATCGGCTGTGAGAGATATTCCAAAAGTTATTTCAAATGCCGGAAAATGCCGCGCAAACAACCTCTGACCATCCTCTGACGACAGTGATATCCTATAGTGACGGGATGTAAAGTATTGATATTCGATATCGATAGCCAGTGCTAACCTAACATTTTGACATTGATTATAACTACAAAACACAGTCAGGTTAGAATTAGAATGTCAATGACAGTCACACAAAAGTACAAAAGTCAAAAGAATAAAAGTTAGGCTAGATTACTAATTCACTTTGTAGGGATGGGCTTGAATTAGATTCTATCTTTGGATTCATTCATAATGGGATGCGCCGAAATAAAATGATAGCTTCAATTAGTTGCGAATCTCGGTCACATACAGGATGAACTGTGATACCTATCAGATATAAAAATGTATTGCAACGAAAATGCTAGTGGGTTAATTGCCTGTTTCAAATATGTTTAAGTATCAATAAATTGAGTCGTATTGTTAAAGAATTCAGATCATCTCTAGTCGAATGCGCAGTTGGCAAACCACAAAGAAGCAGTATCGATTGTCGATATCGATAAGATATACCTGTGACGTCAGCCCTTGTTTTAAGTCGCGTGGAAAAATTTGAATATATCCTTATTTTATTTTGCAAATATCTCTTTTTGGCTGTCAGTAAAATCATGTTTTTTGTTTTCTACTGTTTCTTGATATGGTTTCCTTTACGCTATGTATACTTCCGAGGCGATTTCACGACCTCTGCAAGTACCCTATTGCGATTCGGGAACCGCTCACGATAAAGGCGTGAAGCCGCCTCAGTAGTACGGTTACACCCACCGTAATCAGCAGTCATAGTGAGCCATGCTGAAGATATTTCACTACAGCAAAAATTTATACACTCACTCGTCAGTCAGCCTGACACGTTTGTCCGGTCTAGTCGGTGGTCCAGTCTCCAGTCTACTGATTGAGCTGTATACGCGCCTGATTGGCTACCTAATTAATTAATTACTAATCGACCATTTAATTGAAAAAAATTGGAACAGTAATAGCAGTATTTTTGTGTAACGACAACGTAGTGACATTCGAGGCGGCTAGTAGCGAATTTCAAGCTGATCTGCCTGGCAACACCGCTTCGCTTTAGCATTCCCATGTATTTTTAATCAATTTTACGTTTCTTCTTTAAACGTTATCAGTGACCATAAATTAGTGATAGGTCGTAATTTTGAGGGCGTATTTGTAACCCAAATTCAACACTTAAACATGTGTCCTAAAGTCTGGTCTTCAAGATACATGGTATCAAAGTTTGAAAATAATTAAATTTATGCCACTGATCATAAAAACATTAAATATCGTGTTTCAGACGAAAAAAATGAAAACCCCACTTTTTTGTCTTTTGATGTCTCTCGTATCTCACTTTGTTTTGGAGGAAAAAAAAATAAAAACCACTTAATAGCCCGTCGGAAAAAGGTGGAGCTACGAAATGTGGTTTTTATGTATTTGTACCAAAACAAAGTGAGATACGAAGAGCCACTAAAAGAAAAGAAATGTGTTTTTATCTGTTTATCTGAAAACAGAATTTTCAGAATAGAGAATATTTTCGGGACTGCCCCCCGACCCCCGACACGCCACTGTAAAGGATCATTATCTTCTAATCAATGGTGACAGATTCTTAGTGCAGTGGAAAGCAGTGACAAATTAAAAAAAGCTCATTAATGTTAAGACATTGATAAAAACAAACAATTTTATTTCCAATCTTTTACACCCTATATCTTGAAATCCAGAATCTTCAAGATACATTTATATTCATTGTTTATTCAGGGTGACCTCACAATATTATGGACATTGAGATCGTATTTTGGGTTTTTCTCAATTATTCCGCAATAAAATGGCACAACGATCTAAAAATCCGGGGGTTTTTTAAGGCGAGAAATCCAAATTCAACCACGATATTGCTAACATGGTTACGTCACATCGAACTCTTTTGAATTAACAAAACTTTTTTCCGTTTTGGTGCATCAACGTAAATATTAAAAAAATCGTTTCCTCGATATGTGTTACGTAAAAATGTATATTTTGTTTTAAGTCTCTAAGAGCAACCGTTTTCGAGATAACCTTTATTAAAATTTCCAAGGCACCCCAATTACTTGTAAAATGTGATCGAAATAATTATCGGCTTTCTGGTACGAATTAATATCAGGTAGCTAGATCAAAAAACTTGTTTCAAATATATCTAGTTTTTAAAAAAGGTGGTGTTGAAGTTTGAGAATACTTCGTGAATGGTATGTAAAAGCATTGATTAACTTATTTATAAGTTAATCAATGGTAAAAGTATGAGCCTAAGCCTAATATTCAATCGTGCGGGAATACCGATTGATGATTTTTTCGATCGCAATTTACAATTCAGTCGCATTGGAAATTTCAATGAAGGTTATTTCGAAAACGATGAAAACTAGGGAGTCAAACAAATTATACCTTTTTGCGTAAAATATATTGAGGAAACGATTTTTTTGATAATCAGATTGATGCGCCAAACCAAACACCAAAAAAAAGTTTTGATAATTTAAATGAGTTCAATGAGCCGTGGGTGGCGCCCTCTATTCATGATAACAAAACTTTGTGAGCAAAACTGTGACTGAATTTGGATTTCTGGCGTTAAAAAAAACCCTGATACGTAATTTTAGATCATTGTGCCATTTTATTGCGAAATGATTGTGAAAAACGAAAATAAAAGTAAAACTTTGACACCCTGTATCTTGAAAATTAAGTATTTTAAGGCTTCTTGTTCCTCTACCTCAATGTTCATAAAAATGTGAGGCCTATCACCTGTCAAGTGTTGTTGGTCGATTATCCGCACACCTTGTATGAGCTTTTCTATTTGAATTTGAATCATGAATATTCCTTTGGAGTTACGATCTATCATTTAACACCCTGTATACGTGTTAGTCATTATTTACACGACGGCGACCACCACGGCGACGCACACTTGACAGGCTCGAAATCTCCAGATGATTTTTTGACGTTTAAACATCTAACCTCTATTTTTGACAGCCTCGTCATACACGACAACAGTAACAAACAAATCACACACACAATATGTCACACGCTTTGTAGTCGTTAAGTTTTCTCACATTTTCCAAATTTTCTAATATCCTGTTCAATTTTCCAGGTTGGCGGCAATCACGCGCGTCCCCACTTTTGGATGATTTTTTTGTAGGGATGCTAACGATACTTCGATACTTGTACTTCTGCACTAATATCGAGTATTTTTATCTGGGATACTTTTCGAGCGATTCCTAGCTGGTACCTATCGTCGATACTTTTGTAGGGGTATCGGTATCAAAAATAATTATATAATTTTATTATTGAGGGATGTAGTCAATTGCAGAAAATTCTCTATAGGAACCAAAAGCGCCTATTTAGCTAAAAAATATCGAGTTGGTACCGGTATCGATGATTTTCATTTTCGCATCTCTACCCAAACTTCACAGCCATAAAATCATCCATAAATCATCCCAAGGTCAAATTTTGACGGAACCATTTTTATACAGGAAATCCTCAGAGATATTGTGCTGGGGTGGGATGCCGTTCTGAATCGAGAAACTCGATCTCGATAGATGATCAACTTGATAGAATTATAATTCTTTTACCCGATCCGTTTTGGCTTCGGCAATCTTCGGGAATTCGATAGTTGAAATGACACATTATGAACTACCTAAGTACCTATGACATATTCGTTGTTTTTTGGTCCTAACCTCAAATATACCCAGAAAAATTATTTTTTTTTTACATGTGTCATCGGCTTTGACTGCTCTGGTCATTAGCCTCATTATTTCTTGTTTCCGTCTTTGTAATAATAATATTCATAGACATAAAGACATAATAATGTTGCCAATTGTGAGAGAGCATCTATTACAGCAACAGAGAGAACAGCAACACTTGATTAATATTCGGAGAAGAATGGAAATTAGAGCAAAAAGCAATCCTTTCGAGCTTACCAACAATAGGTTCATAGAACTGTTTCGATTAAATAAAGATTACATACATGTATATTTATCGAAATTATATAATAACATAAACAAAAGGTCCTGTAGGCATATGTTTGAGGAAATTCGACCTTAGGTTCAGGAGAGATTTTCAAGAAAGGGCATTACTCTGGAGGCTAAGTTCTTTGCTGCCTTAGTTTCTACGCAGGTTCATACCAACGATGTAGGTATTGGACAAGAATATACAGCTGGAATGAGTCAAACATCCATAGTGAAATGAAAGTTTATTTTCTATTTACTGCAGCCCTATAATATACTCACAGTTTCCTGTAAGTTTGAAAAAACTAAAGTACAGAGTTCACAGATAAACAGATGTATAACCTCACTCTTGAGAATCTAAGCATTCTAAGCATCGAATCGACTGCTCTGCAGCTGTCGAGTATATATATCGAGTTTATTGTCGAATGGTGGCAAACGGAATCGCTACTATCGTTTTTGATATCAAACTCGATATCATCTTTAAAACGGAATTCCATCGTTGTTCGAGACATCGAGTGTACTTTATGTTCTGAGGTGGTTCTGAGCAAAGAAAAGAAGGCTGCTCTGAGTGACAAACTGACAAATTGTCGCAAATCATTTACAGGGAAAGGAACATGAAAGGACGCTTCTTATTGGTTGCCTTCTGGTGGCAATCATCAGCAGCTATTCTATATCCAACGACGGCTATTTCAAATTATAGTAAAATTTCTTTTTAGTGTTATTTTCATTTGGATCAAGTTTTCTGCTAACTTTTCACAGTAAACGGTCCTATATCGTATCATCAAAAATGATACCGCAGTACATAAATTGATCAATCTGAGATTACGGTATAGGCCCATACTCTATTTCCGACTGATCCTAGAGCCACGTCCTATACTCTGTTACCGGATACTTTAAACTGGATTGACGTCTATTTGATTGGTATCAGCTGACGAAGAAGTGTATCTCAAATTTCATTTTTTACTAGTGGTGTTGATTGGCAATCCTGCGATCAGGACAGTATTAGTAATATTCTTACTGAATATCTCATTGCCAAAAAGGAATGGCTTTTTTTTGTAAACGTAAATTGTTTCAATATCCAGAAATTCGCAGCAAATATGGTAGGTTAAAAAAATAGATTATTTTATTTAATATTTATTTTTGTATTTTAAATGTTAAATAATAAAATGTTTAAGCATTTTCATAAAAATGTTTCTAATTAAACTACTAATTATTTGGTACCTCAGTAATGTTCAGTTCTAATTCAGGAAATCGATCCTGTGTCAACTTTCTGAGATAGCTCCACACACATTTTTTACTGTTTGTATAGCCATTGCGTTGCCCTTCAACGTTATACTTTTCTTCCATTGCTGTAAAAAGAAGTGTTGCTTGCGTATGGTTAAGCTCAAAATGCTTTTATCTTCATTCTTACCTCATTTAAAGCGTAATCATCATCATTCAGACCAGCCATACTGATATACTGAAATAAACGCCGAATTTTCCGAGAAAATGTAAAATAAGCATTGACCTCAAAGCATAGACGAAAACGTCACCAAGCGACAATTACTTGTCATTAACTGCCTGCACTCAGTACTGCCCTGTATGCCTTCAAGGCTTAAAATTTATACGTCAAGACTCAATCTGGGGTATTTTTAGTTATCACTAGCCGAACAGCTGTTCTCTGTTGACACGGCTGACAGTTTAAACGTTTAAACTATCGGGTAACAGGGTATAGATCACTTTCCGAACGTCAGGATCACTTTGTCATTAGGTTAACCCTTCCAAGGGCATTTTGTGTCTCTTGCGAATTTTGTTCCTGCAATACCGCACTGCTTGGAGAATACCTTAAATAAGTCATTTCACATACGAAAATCCTCCGAACAATCCGAAAATAGCGTTTCCATGACTCCATGGTTTCCCGCCATCATGCAAACCTAAACCGCAGCATAGTAAACAATCAGCACAATATCTCAGGTTGGCGGCAATTACACGCGCATCCCCCTTTTGGATGATGGCCGACTCTACACTAAGCCCGAGCCTTAGATGTGGCAACGTGGCTTAGCTGTCAAGTAGTGGTCCGGTTACCGTAAATTATTTTATAGTTTCAGAATAATAATTATTACATTTGTATTAAGAGTTCATCTCGGTTGATAAATTAAGAAAAATACTTTTTAGAACTACTAAAACCACTTACATTTGATATCTGGTTCATCGTAGTCAGACACTACAAAATAAAAATAAACGCAACCTGTTTCCTGCTGCCACTTCCACTTAAATGAACACTCAATTAGCTTTGTAAATTTTCACTTTCACATCCAGTAGGACGTCGTTGAGTGTTTCCGTATCATCCCAAGGTCAAATTTTGTGGGAACCCTTTTTATAGGAAACCCTCAGAGATACTGCTGGTTGTTGACTATGCTGTGCCTAAACGTCGAATTGTGACGTCACTTGAATTTTAGTGTTTTGTGATCCTGGTCATTTCTATTTAAGGAAATTTACCGCTGCCGCTAATAATCGCTATTTTGTGTCCTGCCATTTCTGTTCTGTTTTCTGTTAACTGTTATTCATAGTTATTCTCCATTAGGTGCCTTCGCTTTGTAGTTTCGCAGTTTTTTTTAATAACTTACCTATTTTGTGGTTTGTAATAATATACGTTGTAGTATTTTATAGGTGTGTGACTGTCGTTTACGTTTATTTCGCTGATGATCGTGCAGATATAAGAAATTCAAGGTAAACACTTATTTCCCATAACAACATAATCAGTAGGATGGGGCCATTGCTTTTACCTGTTTTATGAGAAATTTATTAAATATATCTGTTTAATACGCTAAGAATCATTTACATACGATTGTGTGAAGTTTTCAAGCACGTTTGTAGTTGACTTTGAAATGAAGCCAATGCACTGAACCATGTGCTATTGTTGCTTTAAAAAGTCAGCACATGAGCAAGCAGAAGCCAATGCTTATTACAAAAACTTCCTACATCGTTTAAGGATTTAATATAACATGTTTTTCAAATCGAAATTGTTGAAAGCATAATGTCAAAAGTTAGTTGCTGCCCACCGGATTGCTCATAAATCACCAAAAGCCCTAGGGTCTCATCCTAAACCTTACAACCTTACTTAGTAGTAAACTATTGAAATATACTAAAAAATACATTAAATTTCAAAAGGCAGAGTTTAGCATCTCCAAATCACAAGAATCAGATAAAGATACTTTGCCAAAAGTTCCTACCTTGACTGCCAAGTTAGCAGTACCATACAGTTTTTAAAGAAAATATTTCAAAAGTTTTGGGACTGCCACTATGTTTGAGCAACAAATAGCAACAATTAATTTACTTGTGTACTATATAGCCCTAGTACCACTCTATAGCAGACATAATCAAATGGCAATATATGGAAGGTTTATATGAGTCAAAACTACCAATAATGCTGTAGCAGATATGTTTTTTCTTCCATTGTTGTTATCAAAGAAATGTAATTTTTTTTGCTGAATGAAGATGTGTTATTATTAGTACTGGTACCTTTGAGGATGTTTTAAGTGTTAGAGTCCAGCATTTTGCAATGTTGCAATCCAGTATAGGGTAGCACCTTTAGCCTTAAAGGGCTGGTGTTTGGGTTTGACATCCTGAAGCCATGTAGTGCTTTCCTCAACCACACAGACCAGAATGAGGTGGCAGGCCTGTGGGAGCAATTGGGAAGGCAAAATAGTGGTCTTTCTATGTGAATTCAAGTCTTAAGGATGTGACAATAGCAGCAGGCCTACCTGAAGGATATCCCATCTATATTGGCCCTTTTGCTCTATTGCTTAGCATTAGACAGCATATAACTTTATTGCAGAGAGTTCTTTTGGAGTTATCTGTGTGTTAAAAACAGTAGGAACTCATTGTTTGCTTTTTTCACCCTTGTTCTGGCTCTTATAGAGGTTTTCACATTATGGCCCTTGTGGCTTCAATATAAGCCTGCTCCCTTTCTACGAGCACTTTATTGTGCTGTTTCACAATCATTGGTAACCTCTGGTAGTCACTTAACTGACAGATGGACCTTATATAAACAAGTAAAGCATAAAAATAGCAAATTTCGTCTTAAAGTGATTACCAGTAAAAAGTGTTAAACTGTAAGTATTTTTAAGACAAATTGTCTTAAAGAAGATTGTGAAATTGTGTTTTATTAGTTTTAGCTGGTTTTTTGCCATTTTCTAAACAATTGATAAATTTTTCAAATCTAGAAATGGTCATTTGCTTAAGGCATCTTTTTTAACAGAGTTTGTCTAAATACTTACAATTCAACACTTTTTACTGGTGACCACTTTACGATGAAATTAACCATTTTTGTGCTTTATTTGTTTTCTGTTTCACAGAGAAATTCAATGGTTGAGCTTATTTATCTTCAAGTTGGCACCATTTTTTTGACGGATGGGTCTTGGAACACTGCCATAATTGTGTACTGTGATGACAAACTAACCTTTGTTTTCATATTTTTGATTTATGTCACTGCAGACTAATCAAAATCCATGTTTTCATAAGCTCCAAGTTAGCTTATCTGTCATTGGTTGACCACAACAAATGTCCAAATAACCCTCACTTTATCCTTGGGTTAACTTAACCACTGATTAACCAGAGCTTTCGATGTAGACCACCAATTATGAAATGGAGGTTTTCACTAGCCACTACAGCTTTTCCAGCTGTAGTTTCTAAATCGTCAAGAGATAATTCAAAACGGTCAAATTAATTTTGCAACTTGTCACTTGTAATTTCAAACTGTCAGGTGTAATTTATACCTGTCAGTTAGAATTTACAGACCAAGATATTTTGTGATCCCTCATTTCAACATGGGGACCTGATTGAAGATCTTACTCGTTTAGAGAGCTGGACTGAGAAATGGTTGCTTTGTCTCAATGTCGCCAAGTGTGCAGTACTTCATGTGGGGTATAACAATCCTAGGCTCAATTACCACATTAATAACAGAGAGCTGATAAAAGTGAATGAGCAAATGGACCTGGGTGTGTGCATCTCAAGTGATCTTAAGTAGGAGGGACAGGTGAATGCTATTGTAAAAAGGGCTAACTCTACGATTTACTTGATAAGGCGTTGTTTCAAAAACATCACACCAAAAAACTTTCTCAAGGTGTATAACACATATGTATACCCAATTTTAGAGCATGCTGTCATGGTGTGGTGTCCATATCTTCAGAAAGATATGGACCTTCTTAAACATGTGCAAAGGAAAACAACCAAAATTCCGCGAGTACTAAAAAACCATTCTTATTCGGATCGACTGAGAATCCTCAACTTTACCACTTTGGAAGAATGTAGGATAAAAGGCCAGTTGATTGAAACTTACAAAATCATTCATGGACATTATTGCTGTGAGGATATTCACTCAAGTTAACTTCTGAATTGAGCCACTGACTTGGCAGGAAGAATTTTATCACCAATAGTATAGTTTCTGAGTGGAACAAATTACCAGAGGAAGTGATGACTGTACCTTCTGTTAATGCTTTCAAAAATAGATTACTTATTACATTAGTTTCTCACGAGCAGCAAGGAAAATATTCATCTACCTGATCATTTAATTAGTATGTACTAGTTTTTTGCTGTATCACAATTCTTTGATAAACCGAAAAAAATTCTTCTTTAGATTGAAAAACTTTTTTATGTTCATTTTTCACTCGGCTGTGAAATTCACTTGTTTTGGGATCTAAAGATATCCTCGCAAATATAACAATTAGTAAAATGGATTTTTGTATGATTCTTAAATATATAATTAGTCTCATTTTTAGATCCATTCTTTGAGGAGCATTATTGTCGAAAAAATTAATTGTAGTTAAAATACCATTGTGGCACTTACCCAGCTCTCAATTTCTGTTTATCTTATTCTACAAATTTGGATGCAAGGTAACAAAACTTCAATGTAGAACATCATTTTGCACCTTTATTTTATTTTTTCCTCAATTTTGTCTATGTCAAAATCTAAAAACATGAAATTTGGTCACTAGCCATTTCAAGTAATTAAAAGTCTTTAAGCAGCCTGGTAGGTTGTTGTATGGCTAGCACTTAAAATATAACTTTTTGGTATTCTGTAGATGGTAGTTGATGTTGACAAGTTGAGTGATGCTGAACTGCGAACCAAGCTGCTAGAGTTTGGATTTCCTGTGATGCCTATCACGGGTACTACACGCAAAGTAATGGCAAAGAAACTAAAGATGCTACTTGAAAACAAAGATAAGATTGGCGACGGTTCGACCAGACGATCCATGGGGAGGTAAGTTAAACTGCAGGTTTCAGGTACACACTTTTTCAGAGGTCGTTTGTGCAAATTGGGAAAATTAACATTTAAAAATGATAATTTGGAGTACCACAACTTAGTGAAGCACCCTTGGATAGATTAAGTTCTGTTCTGACAGTGTCGTATTTTATTTGAATGTTGCTAAATGTGGTGTAAATTGATGATACACAGTGTCCCAGGAGGAATCCCTCATATGGAATGAGTAAATGCAAGGTTCTCCACATCAACAAAGGCCAATGGAAGGACCACCCGAACAGGAAACAGTAACTGGCCAAACACTAAACAACATGAACAAGGACGAAACATACAAGTACCTGGACTTTAATCAGAACGTTAAAATAGATCACACAAAAGTCAAGGCACAACTAACCCAAGAGTTCAGAGATCGCGTTATTAAGCTACTAACCTTACAAAAGTCATTAACACATTTGCGATACCAGTCCTCACATACTCCTTAGACATCATCAAGTGGTCACACACTGATATACACCGAAAATCACATCCAAATGCATGCAAAGAAAGGCTCACCATAGACAGGAAACAAGGAGGCAGAGGGATTATAGATATACAGTCGTTTCACACATGACAGATAAAGACACTCAGACATTTCTTCCAAAACTAACAAATAAATTTACATTGAGTAATAGTAAAAGCAGACAAAAACTATACACCACTCAACATATTATGTCTAGATCACGCAGCAGACACACACAATCGCAACAAGAAAAAATAAAGACCTGGTCGCAGAAACCACTCCATGGCAAGCATAGATACCGTATTACGCAAGACCACATAAACGAAAAACAGTCATACACCTGGCTGCAGGATAGCCAGCTCTTTCCAGAAACTGAAGGATTTATGCTTGCTATCCAGGACCAAGTAATTGCGACAAGAAACTACAAGAAATACATAATTAAAGATCCATCCATAACAGACGATAACTGCAGAAAATGTCACCAATAAAAAGAAACAATAGATCATGTAACAAGCGGATGCAAAGTTCTTGCCGGTACCGAATACACAGCCAGACATAACTCTGCGGCCAAGGTCATACACCAAGCATTAGCCACAGCAAACAAAACTAATAGAAAACACAGATCCATAAATAATTACACTCCGACATCAGTACTCGAAAACGATCGGTACAAACTATACTGGGACGTTGACATACATATAGACAAGACTATCCCAGCCAATAGACCAGATATAGTTTTCCAGTCAAAGGCCGACAAAATTCCCTATTTGATAGATATTGCCGTTCCCAACAATGTGAATATCCAAAACACCTACGCTGGGAAGATATCTAAATACACGGATCTTGCCATGGAAATAAAAAGACTTTGGAAACAAAACAAAGTCACTATTGTCCCCCTCATTATGTCAGTGTCAGGCCTTACACCAAACACGTTTACACAACACCTCCAACAGTTGGGATTGGACGAAAAGTTACACAAAGTATTCCAAAAGTCTGTATTCCTGAAGACCTGTAATATTGTGTGGTCCTTCCTAAATTCCAATCAATAATAGTCAGTGTGTTGACTTGGCACAGCCCGTCAACACTTGTGGCTACCGCAATTATGCGAGAGGAACTTAGAAAGTCAGATAATAATAATAGAACTTAGAGGAACTTAGAAGGCAGTAATCCTTGGGTCCCTTCGTCTACTTAGGGCGCACGATTCACGGACCCAGTGATTGTTCACCTCACGGTGTGAGGAGTAGTCATTGGGTAATGGAACAGCAGCTCGGTGTGTCGGAGCCCGGGCTGCACTTTTTTGTTTTTTAAATAATATAATACAATAATGGTTATGGTCAAAAAAATATTCACACGGTAGATACACGAATTCGTTTCGCTCCGCAAGTAATTAATATTATAGTGGTATGAAGTCTTCCAAAATAATGCAGTTTTGTGGTACTAACTTATAAAGACTAAACATATGCAGCAAATGTTGAAATTGTATTTTTAGTGATATGTGGTTTATGTAAATGGAATTATTGAGCAATTTTCATCATCAATTCCACACACAAATCAGCAGACAGAGTAAAAACACACCAACTTTTTATACCTGGTGAGAACTAATGGTATTTTTATATATTACCAGTGGCGTACGTATAGGTCCGGCGGACTCTCATGAACAGCGAGATGCGCGGCAGAGAAATTCGGCGATCACAGAGTGGGAATATTTCTCTTATTTCTCCGTTCGCATACTGTCCTGAAAACATCAGCACCTGTATCGGAAGCTACGTGTGAACAGTGGCGTAGCTGTAGGCTTGAAAACTCGTGCAATTTTGAAGGCGTGATATTTATAATTTGAATTCATAAAAATTTGTGTGTATTTTGTATTCGGACAAATTTTATGGATAGAGTCGCAGGGTGAACAGAAGTATTTCTCCTAAAGGAATTTTACAACTTGTTGAAATCGAGCAAAATTGCTGAGAATTACTGTATTCAAAAACAATATCGATATGGAGTACGAGTATTTGTAAAAGTGGATTTTAGTGAATAACATCACCGGAAAAATTCCAAAAACAGCATACATTTGAAGGCATCAAATAAAATAACATACCTGAATCTACAAAAGTAGCCAATTGGGTGTATGGGAGTGGTTTGCAACCTAAGTTATCATCAGTGTCATCATCGTGACTATCCGAAAATTCCAGGTCAGATTCATCACTGTCATGACCTATCGGAATAATAAATTCCTGGACATCATCTATTATGTATTCCCGACTCATGTATTCTTTCTCGACTTTTGATACATGTTCACACACGTTTCGCCATGTTTCTACACTAACTTCATCCAATACATGCTTAGCTAATGTGAGAACATCATCCATTTTAAAAGTGGTATTACGGGCAGCAACCTCATTTTTGACAATGCCCCACACCTTCTCTATAGGGTTCAGCTCTGGTAGGGAGGTAAACGCAGAACATCATGGCCATGTTCATTTAACATCTGATCTACCACATACTTCTTATTTAAAGGTTTGTGCATTTGTATTAAGTTATACAGTTCACTAGCACAGAATTTTGTTCCAAATTCGGTAGCAGCTTTTCTTGAACCCATTTCTTGTAATTTTGGTGGTTCATATCATCATGATAATCGCCTGTTTTGAGCCCTGATTTAAATAATAGCATTGGGAACAAAACCTTTCCTACCACCACAGTGCAAAATAATTAGACGCTTGCCTTTAACAACTGGCGACTTCAAACAATTATCAGTCCCATCGTCCCATGATTTCGGAACGGTGTGTGAGCTATGTATATATGTTTCGTCACTGTATACGATATTTCTTCCTGAAAAATATAACAAAGACAACTCGTCATTTTTTACTTTTATGCCATCAGATGTCGCACCGCAGACCTCTCTATAACCACATACCTTGTTCTTTATACGACTTTAATTTTCGCAAGTATTCCGTCCGTTTCGCTCTGATATCCGTCTTTTCGATCAGTAGTTTCCGGTTATCTTCAGTTTTTCTCCAACGAAAACCCAATTTGGGAACAATTTTTTTGAATCACGTGAGCTTTCCCCTGAGAGCTACGCCATCATTGATAACTGCTTGGTAAACTGCTTGCATTGTCGGTCTCCTTTTATGAATGTGTACAAATTTGTACAAGACACTCCTTATAATTTCTTCATCAAACTGGTCATCTGATGATTTTGGGCTGGGCTTGTTGATTGTTCTCCGGGGAGAAGTAAATTTTGTACCTGCTGGTTTAGATGCGTTTCTCTTTGACAACACGCTGGACGGTACTAAGAGATACGCCTGTCGCTTTGACAACTCTCTCGAATAAATTGTTGAGCGGCACGGTTAATTCCCCTGTATCCTTCTCTCGTTTCATAAATTCATACACATTATATATAAGTTGTCGTCCCTGGCTATGAACTACCTTCTTGTTGTTTCTTTCCCTAGTTTTGAGGAAAAATAATTAGTGGAATGTTTCAACTACAATTTCATAAAAGTTACATTTCGCCCACAAAATATATTCCACTAGTCTTGAAAAAACTGTTTTTACTGCAAAGTACGGAATAACTATAGAAATCGGTACACGAAAAAATATAGGTATCGCGTATGATGTCTGCGATGGATCTTTACCGAAGTCAGCACGCCGAGTGATGATGAACGTTGCATATTTTCAGTTGTAGTAGTAACGACGGCAGGGTATTGTTTCTGCGTTCTGCGCAGTCAAGGTCATCTTTCACGAGATTCCGCCTGAGCTCTAAATACTTACGGAACCTGAATTATGGAAGTAAAGTGCAGCAAGTGCTCTATATGTTGTGCCCCAGATAGTAAAGGCATGTTTAACTGTGACATATGTAAGAAGTCGATATGCAAACGATGCTTTGGTCTATGCCCCACAGAAATAAGAGTCATGGAACAACGAAACCTGATATATGCTTGTCCAGACTGTGAATCAAAAGCAGATAAAAACAACCCGCCACGAAGAAGAGTAGAAGATTCAATTACGGTCGAAATAAAAGACTGCCTGAAAGGAACGTTGGATAAAAATTGAAAATAAAATCAAGTCATTTGAAAAGCAAAATGCAGCATTCTTACAAAAAAAGCAAAAAGCTTTTGAAAAGAATGTCAATGAGCTGGAGATCCTCATTGAAAGAAATCTGGGAAAAATAGCCTAACCACAGGATTGTGGAACCGGTGATAATTATGAAAACATCAACCGATCGACTCAAGTTACCCAGGGCACTGGGACCAAAAATCCTATTGTAGATAAACCTGTATTAAAAAAACTACCTAATGCGAACAATCCTCAAAGCAGTAGAAACGTTGCAAGACTGGAGGAACAGCAAAGAAGTACAATGGAGAGCTCAGAGCATTATATACATAAACTGCGACCATTCGAGGAAACAGCAAGACCAGTTACCTAGCAACAGCGCTGAGCCTTGGAAAGAAGCGGACGAAAAGCAGACCAAAAATAAGTAGGAAGAAGACGAAAATGAAGAGGGCTTTCAAGCTGTTAAACGCCGAAGGAGTAGACCTCCTCCTAAAATGGGAAATAATCCAGAGGGGCAAAACTTTGGATTTATTGGCTGTGCCCATAAAAAAGAGAAGAAAATTTGGATTTTCATAAAACATGTAAGTGATTCAACTACCAGTGAGAACGTAAGAGATTTTATTGCATCAAAACAAACTCGGAGGGAACCAAAATACAAATTAAGGAAGTCGATACTTATCACAATGTTTCAAATAATAAGTGTTTCGTAATTGGACTAGACCAATCTTTAAAAGACAAAGTATATGATTATAGTTTCTGGCCTCAGGGAGTCACATTTGAGAGGTTTAATTTCATCAAGGGACAGCGATTTTTGGACAAGAATATTCGGCACAGTGAACATAGACCAAAGGATTTTCACAATTAGGAAAATGGCCCACGAAGCTATCTGTTAATTCAATTCGACAGTTGTACAATATTGATATTATCTACTTAAAACATTGAAAGCTTACTGCCAAAAATAGAACTTATTCAAACAGAAGTGATTTGTTATAATCCTGCTGTTCTCATAACTAGTGAACCAAGAACAACTGCACAAATAGAGGACTGTGAATTAATGATACAGGATTATCAGCTGATTCGTTGTGACAGCAGCAGCAGACACACAGGTGGAATCGTGATATATATAAGAAACGGAATGGAATATAAAGTAAAGAAGAAAATCATAAGTGATCCCAATTATTGGTTCTCGTTCATCGAAGTGAAGGTGAGTGGTCAAAAGTGGACAATAGGAGGTGTATATCACTCACCAAGTGCTAGTGATGGATTTCATAGAGAAACTGGAAGACGGTTTAGATGACTACTTTTCTGTGAGTAAATGTATTTTGATAGGGGACGTTAAGATAGACTACAGTAACGAAAACAATTTTTATACAAAAAAATTAAAAGTTTATTCAATGTATATGGTGTTGACCAGGTAGTGTCTGACTACACAAGAGTAACTAATATTAGCAAATCTTTAATAGATTATGTTATTACTAATATTGAAGGCATAAATGTGAAATGTGAATGTACACGATACACCAAAGTTGTCTGATCATTCAATTATATCTGTCTGTTTATTCAAGAATACTGCTGATAAAAGTAATAAAATAATTGAGCTTAGAAACATAAAAGAGGAAAATTTTTTTCAAAATCAACATAGACTTACTATTTTGTAAATGGTTAGTGAACAGTATAAACGTTAATGACATCTACGAGAATCTGTTGGTGAATCTAACAGAAGTAGTAAATGCAAATGCACCTAAGCACACTTTATCAATAAAAAGTAACCAAGTTCCCTATTATGATATTCAGCATAAAAAGAAAGCTAAAGAACGTGATCTCCCATACAAACAATTTAGTAAAAGTAGTGACTATAGCGATAGACAGAATAAATGGCATATACAGGGTTATTCACGTTATTCGACACGGAGCATTATGGCTAAAGTATTTGATGGAAAAGAAAATAATAATTTCGGATGGATAGAGACCCATAAAGGCTACATTTTAAAAATATTTAAAATAGATTCCTTGGTGAATTCTAGTGTGACCTTATGTATCATACATGGCACCTAAAGCGAACCGTTTAGGTATAAATCACCATTTTCGGTATAAGTAGATATCAGGAAAAAATGAATATAGCAGAGATTTTAAAATATGGAAGGCTGTGACTTTGCCGTATTACTAAGCATAAAATGCGTCAGCTTTGATGAGACTGTCAAATTTAAATTACGTTTATGCTTGGAGAAATCGGTCGATTAATTAAGGAAACTTCGATCAGCGACAACTTGATTTTTTCAAATGGCAATACCTGTTTTTTTTATACGGTTAAACGTAGAATTTGATAGCCTTTCTAAGGATATAAGGTTGTTAATATCAATCTCTGGTAGTTTTCATTTAATTTCAAATTTTCGAACAAATCGGCGTTTTTCAATTTTCCTACCTATAAGCAACGTAGCAGGCCATGAAATATAAACAAAAACCTGTTCAGATAGAAGAAAACAACTAACATAGCTGAAAAATACACACGAACTAGACTAAAGGGACAAGATTATAAAAATTACTCACAACAAACAAAGTCTAACCAGAAACAACGGCGGTAACATATCTTTGGTCAAAGAGAAGCTGGAGTATGGCAGAAATGGATTTTTTCACGGCATACTAGCTACTGCAATGTACTAGAGGTTAAAAATTTCCAAGACAATTAAAAACCCTGATATGAAATAAAAACAACCAGCGATTGTTGCTCCAGCACGCAACTATAAATCATATGTAATGGAGTAAAAAGTACTAATTTGCGTCCAAGTCGATATCTCTGACTGGAGCCCTTCTATTTTTCAATATCTATTAGCAATATTGCAAAAAAGGAGTACTGACAAATTATCATTTACATTTTCTGCCATTTAAGTTATGTTTTATAATTTGAACAAATTTTAATTCATTCTTCATTTTCTGCGATCTTGCTAATAGGTACTGAAGAATTTTCAGAACTCTAGTCAGAGGTATTTTGACTTGTGTTTTGACAGAACTGCGTACTTTTTTATTTCATTAAATGTGAAATTTTGTTATGAAAATAATAAACTGCTTACAACATTCTCTCGTAGTTTTTATTTTATTCCAAAATTTTTAATGGTTTTCGAAATTGCCAATCTCTAGTACATTGTTGTAGCTAGTAGGCCGTGAAAAATCCGTTTCTGTCATACTCCAGCTTCTATTTGACCAAAGATATGTTACCGCCGTTGTTTCTGGTTAGACTTTGTTTGTTGTGAGTAATTTTTATAATCTTGTCCCTTTAATCTAGTTCGTGTGTATTTCTCAGCTATGTTGGTTGTTTTCTCCTACCTGAACAGGTTTTTGTTTAATTTCATGGCCTGCTACGTTGCTCATAGGTAGGAAAATTGAAAAACGCCGATTTGTTTGAAAATTTGAAATTAAATGAAAACTACCAGAGATGGATATTAACAACCTTATATCGTTAGAAAGGTTACCAAATTCTACGTTTGACCGGATAAAAAATTAGGTATTGCCTTTGAAAAAATCAAGTTATCGCTGATCGAAGTTTCCTTAATTAATTGACCGTTTTCTCGAAGCATAAACGTAATTTAAATTTGACAGTTTCATCAAAGCTGACGCATTTTATGCTTAGTAATACGCCAAAGTCACAGCCTTCCATATTTTATAATCTCTGCGATATTCAATTTTCTCCTGATATCTACTTATGCCGAAAATGGTGATTTACACCTAAACGGCTCGCTTTAGGTCCCATGTATGATACATAAAGTGACACTAGAATTCACCAAAACATGACTTTGATACATTTCGTGTTTTTGGGACACCCTGTATAACATGAAAATATTTTTAAAATGTAGCCTTTATGGGTCTCTATCCATCCGAAATTATTGTTTTCTTTTTTATCAAATACGTTAGCCATAATGCTCCGTGTCGAATAACGTGAATAACCCTGTATATAAAAAAGTCCGAAATGAATATGTCAACTTACTAAAAGTGAAAAAAAATCCTACTTCGAAGAAAAAATAGATAGTAATAAAAATAAGAGAAGCCAGATGTGGAAAACATTGAAATCGTTAGTAAAACCAGAAAAAACAGCTGTTTAAATCGCATAATTTTTCACCTGAATGATGGAAAAAAATTATTTGTAGATCTGAAATTGAAATAGCAAATAAATTTAATACATATTTTGTTAGCAGTATTCTTGACATAGTAAAAAGCATTCATTCTGATAGTGTAGGGTTAGATACTAATTTTCCATATGGGAAAACAGAATTTCGGAACTTCAGATCCATATCATTCGATGAGCTGAAAGATATAATATTCTCCCTTGAAAATAAAACATACGGGGAAGACATTTTTACTCCAAAAATCCTGAAATATACCCTGTACTCCATTGGCCATGTAATCTTGAATTTTATTAACACCTTGTTAAGTTATGGAATATTCCCAGATCAATTAAAAATTAGTACAGTGACACCTATTCCTAAAGTATCTAACACTATTGAAGCGTCCGATTTTAGACCGATTAACACATTGCCACCACTTGAAAAAATTCTGGAAATCTGTGTATATAAACAGGTTACAGAGTATTTTGAAAATAATAAGATACTCATGTCAAAGCAATCTGGATTTCGCAAAGGGCATTCGTGTGAAACAGCCCTACAGTTTATAACGAGTGGAAAGACTTCATAGACGATAATAACTATATAATTGCAGTCTTTCTTGATTTCAAAAGAGCCTTTGAAACAATAGACAGGCAAATATTAATACATAAACTTCAACACTATGGTATTGGTGGCACAGTACTGAAATGGATTACAAGCTATTTGTATGATAGACAGCAGAGGAATAAGGTTGGATTTTCATTTTTAGGCACTATTTCCGTTGATTGTGGAGTCCCACAGGGTAGTGTCCTTGGTCCTTTGTTTTTTATCATATATCTGAATGATATATGTTATATAAATATTATGATATATTATTACTGATTCCGCAAAACTTCTCCTTAAATATGTTTGCAGATGATACATTGATCTATTTATCTTGCAAAAACTCAGATGAGGCAGTTAGTATGATGAATGGGGATCTTGCACTCATTGAAAGATATCTAAAATCTAACAGACTGAAACTAAATATCCAAAAAACTAAGGCCATGATAATATCTACAGAGCATAAAAGCAAGGTGGTAATAAAAAGCAGTATTAAAATTATAGTCGACAATGTAGTCCTGGACATTGTAGATGAAATGCAATATCTTGGATTTATGATAGATAAAAATATAAATGTTAACAGTGACTGTGATTATATTATCAAGAAAATTTAAAAAAAAAACACTTTTTCTCAAGAATGCAAAACACCTTTCAATGTTTGTAAGAATCACTATTTATAATACAATAATAAAACCTCATTTTGAGTATGGCTCATCTCTATTGTATTTTATGAATAAAAATAAACTAGGGAGTTTACAAAAATTGCAAAACAGAGGAATGAGAATAATACTGCAATGTTCTAAATATACAAGAATTAACGATATGTTAAACACATTACAATGGCTTTCTGTTAACCAATATCTTTATTTAACAACTATGGTTTTTATTTTCAAAATTATAAAAGGTATATCACCAAGTTATCTAGCTGATCATTTAAGAACAAATAGTGAAGTCCATTCCTATAATACGAGAACTAATTATAATTTTTACTTAAATAAGGCTAATATGAAGAGCACAATGAAATCACTGATGTACAAAGGACTCAGTGAATATAATAAATTGCCCCAGCAAATCAAAGAAGCTAGTTCAGTGAAGCATTTCAAATATACGCTAATCAATTATATAAAAATTAACTGTTTATAGTATATAGTATAGTTTTGTTTATGTGTAGTTAAGAAGAAATATTAGATTTCTAATCATAGTGATAATATTGTACTTAAGTTTTTGTTACTTAGATTATTGTAATTATGGACTGAAATGCCATCACTATTTGTATTAGGAAAAATCCTAAATAAATTGCTACTACTACTACTTTTTTTTTATACCGGGGGACGTTGCCGACGCGTTGGCTAATCGGAGCAAGAGGCCCCCCGTGAACCACCCAACTCTCACTCTGGAACCGTCCATCAGGACATACAACGAAGTGACGGGCTGTCTTCACTTCTGCCTCTTCTGCATCCTACATCTCCCCTCCCCTGCCGAGGCAGGGATTAGGAGTTCGGATTTTATGGCTCAGCAGCTGAATCATCTCGCCTTTGGTCTCTTCTTTCATCCCTTTCCTTCTTCATCAGTACTTCTTTAGCGTAGGCTTGGACCACTTTCCAGTTATCTGCACTCTTCAACATCGTGCTGATCAAGTTATCTGTAGTCAGCGTGATGCGAAGGCTGAGGTTGGCTCTCTGTCTTTCGACTTCCCACCTACTGCACTCGAAAAGCGTATGCGCAGCATCATCCCTCTCGCTGCAGTACATGCATTTGTCATCTGTTGCCTTCCCGATCCTGTTTACATACACTGCAAAGTAACCATGTACTGTCAAGGCCTGTGTCAAGTAGTAATCAACAGCCATGTGTTTGCAGGCTATCCAGTCTTCTATATTGGGTATTAATCGCTTAGTCCACTGCGCCACGTGTACCGTCTCATCCCACTCACTCTGCCATTGCCTAATAGTTTCCCGTCTTTCCTCGTGTCTTGCTAGGTCACTAGCTCCATCATCTCTATTATAGAGTCTCCTCCGTTCGTCCACCACCAGGTGTATAGGCACGATCCCGCTAACAACTTGTAGAGCCCTGGTCGATATAGTCCTATACCCGCTCACAACCCTTAACAAAATTTTCCTCTGAACTCTCTCAAGTGTCCTACGGTGCTTGAGTTTTGACAGCTCTACACCCCATATGGGTGCACCATATGTTATAATGGATTGCACGACATAATAGAGGAGCTGGCGTTTTGAGCTGCTTGGTCCTCCCACATTTGGCAGAATTCTTGTCAAAGCCGCAACAGTTTTATCCGCCTTTGATGCCATCCTCTTCAGGTACTCTCCAAATGTTCCATTAGCATCAATCACAATGCCAAGGTATTTGACATGCTGTTTAAGCCGAATAGTAGTTCCGCGACATGAAAATTCAACAGCGTCGTCTACTATCCGCGCTCCTTTAAGCAAGACCGCTCCGGTTTTTTCAGGTGCCAATTCCAAGTAGTGCATTTCCATCCACCTATCTATAAGAAATAGAGATTCGTTCACCCTCACGGTCAATTCTTGCTCATCTTTAGCCGCTACAATCAAGGCAAGGTCGTCAGCAAACGCTACAGTTGTCGCACCATCAGGAATCTCTAGTTGCAAGACTCCATCATACAATACATTCCACAGAGTCGGTCCCAATACTGAACCCTGCGGAACTCCCATTGTGACCTCGATGTCTTCACCACGATCGATATTAATTTTTCGACCCCTAAAATAGCTCTCTATTATCTTGATGAGATACTGTTCAACGCCCATTTCTTGCAACTTATCTAAAATGATGCTCCAACGTGCAGTGTTAAACGCATTTTTGACATCTAAAGTGATCAGTGCTACAAATCTAGCCTTTCGGTCTCCTTTATACATACCTAGGACCTTTTCAATGGCCTGGAGCGTTGATCGACCTTTTCTGAAGCCATACTGCCATTGGGACATCCCTCCCTTGTCCTCAATGTTCACCTCAAGCCTGTGTTTGATAATAGCTTCAAACAGTTTGGCTATGCTATTCAAAACGCATAATGGCCTATGCTTAATTTCACCGTTATGATTAGCTGCTTTCGGTATGAGGACAAGCTTAGCCATCTTCCATTCTGCGGGCAGCTCTTGATCTGCCAGAATTCCATTGAGATGTCTCAAGAGCCATGCCGGAGATACATCGGCAGCTACAGCCACAGCTTCTGTAGGTACTCCATCGAGGCCGGGCGCCTTTCCCCTCTTCATCTTTTCAAGTGCACATTTTAGCTCACTATCCGTGAGAGGCACTACGTTTTTTCCTAGCGGCACGAAATCCCACCGGTCGTCTACAGCCGGGAAAAGTTCGCTCACGATTTCCCTTTTTTTCTCAACATTAATGTGGTATGGGCTAAGGAGATGCAAGGACTTCAAAGCGATCTTATATCCCTGACCCCAGATGTCTTCGTTAATGTTTTTACAAACCGATTCCCAACAACCTTTCTTGGAAGCTGCTATAGCCCTGTTCAGTTCCTTCTTTGCTAATGTATAAGAGTCTTTAGCGTTGTTTCTGCATTCTTCTGAAGCAAGTCTGTTTGCTGATAATCTTGTCATACGCCTTCTTTTACGTATGCAGTCCCTTCTTTTATACTCTATTTCTTCGTTCCACCAATATGGCATCGTAGAGCTCTTGCGCTTGATAACCTTACAACTATCTGCATATGCTTTCTTCAAGGTAACGCTGTATGCTACCGATGCGGATTTTTCATCACCTTGTAACTCTAAATTCCACAGCAAGAGTGTTCTAAATAGATCCCAATCGACTTTTCGATCCACCTGTCTGTTAGCATTCCTACGTCGGTTCTGATCCTCGATTTCGAAAAGGATGAAGGAATGATCACTCATAGACTCTGTATCTGATACTGCCCACTTCTTTATTTTTGTTGCCAGAGACTGGGATGACAAGGTTATGTCTATAAATGATCTACTTGTGCCTCTCAGGAACGTTGGTTTATCGCCGGAATTATGTACAACAAGATTCAGCTCAGCAATCCATTCAGCTAAATAATTGCCTCTTATTATCTGTCGGCTGTGGACCCCAAAGTGAAGATTTAGCATTGAAGTCGCCAAGTATCAAATACTGCCGCGAGCTAGTTCTTGCATGCTCCATGATCACGTCTATCTGACCCTTGAAAGCTTCCATCTGTAGGTTAGGAGAACAATAACAACAGTACATTGTAGTGAGCAGCTGGTCACTGTCAAAACCGATACCAAATTTAGAAATAGCCAAAGTGATCAAGACGTCTAGTGGTGGAATTTAGAACCCAATGTTGTATGTGTGCCCATGGTAACCAGATTCTTTTAGCATGCATGTGTACCAACTCAGAGAGAATGAAATCAAACACAGAAATGTTATGATATGGTTTCTTTTTATTATTTGTTTCTTAACATTTGTTTTGTATTTATTAATCATGAGTGCTGAGTGTTTATGGTATGGTTTTGTTACTTGATTCTTGTATCTATCAAATCATGAGTGCTTTGTATTTCATATATTTTACTGGTGTAATATTTATATTGATATGTTGAAATATACGATTCAAAAATGTCTTAATAATAGTGGTAAACTGGCTCTTGTTATTGACATTGTATAATAAAGAAATGGTTATAAACATACACAGTCTAAATGATAAATAATAATAATACATGGTGGGCTAGATCTCTGTTTAACGTCAGGGAGAGAAATATGGACAGAATGTGGAAAAGTGTAAAATATCAGCATATATAAATAAATAAATATAATCAAACATATAAAGGAGTAAATAAAGGGGGGTAAATGGGATAGGGTATATAAAATATAAACATAGCATCACAAGTATAGCAGCGTATCCAGCATAGCAGCATAGCAAGCATGGTATCTAAGCGCATAAATAGATCAATAAATAAATATAAACAATAAACAACAAATAAGGGGGTAAATGAGATAGGGTATATAAAATATAAACATAGCATCACAAGTATAGCAGCGTAGCAAGCATAACAGCATAGCAAGCATGGTATCTAGGCGCATAAATAGATCAATAAATAAATATAAACAATAAACAACAAAGGGCTGGTTAGAGGAAACCGTATAGTTCGTGAAACACGTGAATCAACCCACTTCCAACTTGGGTAAGTGAATAGGCCGTCCCGGCAGTCGCCACGGTTTCCACAACCATAAAATAAATATCGTATATAAATAAAGGGGATCAGTAAAGGTTGAAATAGATACATCTAAATAAGACAGAGCTAACTCTGTTCACCACCGGCCTGCAATACCTCAGGACCTACCTAGAGTAGACGTAAATCAGAGACCCAACACCATTTAAAGTCGTCTTAAAAGCTCGGATATATAGTATACATTGTGAAACACTCCAAAAATAGTAGCCAGACCACTATAGTTAATAATACAAACTCAAAAGACAACATACCTGCATATATTCGTGTAAAAGACTCAAAAACCCTGTTGTTGAAATTTTGGTCTCCAGCTTGTTACGTTTTTTTAAAAAAAACCCCGCTCGTAATTATTAAACAAAACTATCAACAAAACCATAGCAACGATATCACAGCTCCCTACTTTTCAAGTGACCAAACACAACAACCAAAAGCATCACAGAACAATATCTTTTTCTGTGATCACGGATTGACAATTAACACAGAATGAAAGAAAAGGAAGGAAGCATTACAGAACAGTAGTACAGAATCACAGATGGAAAATTAATATAGAAAGTCACTCATGGTCTGACAGGTATCAAAATATCTGAACAATATAGAATGTAGTAATAATCAAATACATTACTTATCTGAACTTCATCAAGTCAATTCATGACTATACACTCATACACTTAGATCTTACATTTTTTATAAAAATCATCCGTCGATGACATCAATGTCAAACTTCGGTCACGTGACTGCTAAAGGTGCGTTCTAACGTCTGGCAGCCAGGAGCGCGTTCCGGATCACCACAACATATCCAATTTTGCTGTGTGCACAATCAGGTATCCTTCCATAGACTCGACCTTTGTTACACCTATGTCTCTTGTTTTAAAGTAGACTGCCACATCGCCTCTTTGGTCTACGCACCACTCTCCCCCTTTAACTAAATTCCTATTAGGTTCCGACGCAACGATGACATCTATACCGTCTTCAACCGCAGTTGCAAACGCCACATCATGGGAAACCCTCCTTCTCTGCAGGTTGGCTTGGAGTATCTTAATGGGCCTTCTGGAGTGTCTGACATTGGTAGGAGAAGGCATCATTAGTTTGGACGGCTTTTCCTCCTTTGGTCAAGTAAATGCTTCCTGAATGCAGGGCATTTCATAGTGTCATTCCTATGACCCTCCTCTTTACATGAGAAGCAGTACTCTTTGCTTCCTTCCGGGCAGTCCTTTATAATATGTCCCTTAGCACCACATCCGAGCCAGTTGTCCGTTCTATCAGGGCCTGTACATTGCGCCTGAACATGACCAAAGTTCTTGCACCTAAAGCATCTAATAAGATTAACCCTTTCACGCACCTCGCAGTTAAGTAGACCCACTCTAAGCGTTCTGGCTGCTAGTATGCCATCTGCAACTTCCGCCTCAACTTCAGTGGTGAAGTTTTGGGTCTCTCCGTACGCTCGTCTTGCGGATCTTACCACAAATGCCTCATCTCCAACTTTCGTAGCATCCTTAATGGCAACAGCAACGTCTTCCATTGTTGTAATAGCATCTGCTCCCATTATGTGCAAAATTTTCCTTCTAATTCCACCTGTAGCCCTTACATCAATACCTTCAATTCCTTTAGTAATTGTTTCCTTAAGCTGTGCAGCAGCAGCCCGGCCTCCCTCAGTTTTTATTATTAGATCACCTTCTCTAGACATTCTTGGCGCTTTTGTACCACCTGCATTTGGCCCTACCTTTCCTTTGACATCCTTAAGGAGATCAGCATATTGTCTGCCATTAGATTTAACTATAACGGTCCCCAGCTCTGCTTCTCTCTGTCTGCTCTTTTGCCTTTCTGGTACTTTTCTTATGTCTGTGACGTTGCCCTGATATCCTGGAGGAATTATCAGCTTCACCTCCACGCTAACTGATCTAAAAACGACCTCAGCCATCTTTCGCATATATCGCAGATCCAAACCTCCTGAAACAGCAAAACAAATCTTACTCCTATTTTCACTCACCATCTTGTGCCTGCATTGAAGTAGCATAGAGAATATTACTTCCATATCATTGACCCCATTTTTGTCAATGTTGCAAGGCATTAGGAAGATGTAGGTGCACCGTTCTTTTTTGGCCTCACTCCTACTGGAGGCTGTTTTAGTACTGTTCACAACGTAGTCTATTTGTCCTTGTACAAGTCCTTCGCTCGTCAGATCCACAATTTCAGGAAAAGCATCCATGGCTAACTTGACCAGCCCCTTCTCTCCTTTATCTTGTGGGTCAAGCAGTATTGCTAAATCAGCTGACGATGCAGCCTTAACAGGATTAGCCCTTTCTAGTCCAACTACTTTAAATATTTCTTCTGGCCATTGCAGATCCAATACCATGCCTATTTCCTGGAAGTCCTTGCCCTCAGATAGCACCTTCTCTATTTGAGACAATTCAACATCCCCTTCTTTCGCCGTCTTATTACTTGGAGCAACATCAACCTGTACCCCTATGCTACAAGTTTGTTTCTTGGCTAAACTCACTTGTTCTGTAGTCTTATTGGATAACTTGAAGGAACATCCTTTTCGGTCTAGCTGCTCAATTTGTCGGTTAATCTCCAAGATACCATTTTTAATATCAGCTTTCGTGTTTGGGATGGCCTTGATGAGATTTTTCAGTTCCTTTGCCGTGTCACTAATCTTCCTAATGAAGTCTCTTAACACTTGCTCCTCGCTCTCCTCATCTGTGGCAGACTGGCTTACTATAGGGATCCCTCCCTCTTTCTCTTAGGCAATGGCTGAGTGTCTGGCTGCATCTTTCTTGACTCTTGTCTCTCTGCAAAACCCTTTATGCTCGGCAATGAGCCTGTTCTGGCACGATGGGGTGGTGAGTGTTGCAATAGAGAACTCCTCTTGAACACCACTTGCTCACTCATATTGCCTTGCTCCAAATTCTGAGAACCTTCGCCACTTCCAACTTTCTCCTTCACGTTCATGTTCTCATGTCTACCTTAACTACACTACACTAGACTACACTACACTATACAACTGGGTCCTAACCCACGACGAACGCCCTCGGCGCCGCGCGACGCCAACGTTGGCGCTCGAGCCCCGAAATCGAATGTAAACAAGAGGTTGTTTACATGCACTATCTCAAGAGCTAACCGGCCAATTTGAACCAAATTTGGTGCACGTACGTACGATGGTTATACAGGGTTATTCACGTTATTCGACACGGAGCATTATGGCTAAAGTATTTGATAAAAAAGAAAATGATAATTTGGGATGGATAGAGACCCATAAAGGCTACATTTTAAAAATATTTTCATGTTAGACAGGGTGTCCCAAAAACACGAAATGTATCAAAGTTATGTTTTTTTAAATGGAACACTCCATATATTATTGCATATTCAGATTCCTTGGTGAATTCTAGTGTGACTTTATGTATCATACATGGTACCTAAACCGAACCGTTAAGGTGTAAATCACCATTTTCGGTATAAGTAGATATCAGGAAAAAATTGAATATCGCAGAAATTACAAAATATGGAAGGCTGTGACTTTGCCGTATTACTAAGCATGAAATGCATCAGCTTTGGTGAGACTGTCAAATTTAAATTACGTTTATGCTTGGAGACATAGGTCGATGAATTAAGGAAACTTCGATCAGCGATAACTTGATTTTTTCAAATAGGAATGCCTAATTTTTTTTATACGGTTAAACGTAGAATTTGATAAGCTTTCTAATGATGTAAGGTTGTGATTATCAATCTCTCGTAGTTTTCATTTAATTTTTAATTTTCAAACAAATCGGCAATTTTCAATTTTCCTACCTATGAGCAACGTAGCAGGCCATGAAATATAAACAAAAATCTGTTCAGCTAGAAGAAAACAACTAACTTAGCTGAAAAATACACACTAACTAGACTAAAGGGACAAGATTATAAAAATTCCTTACAACAAATCAACTCTCCCAGAAACAACTGCGATAACATCTCTAAGGTCAAAGAGAAGCTGGAATATGGCAGTAATAGATATTTTTACTGTCTACTGGCTACCGCAATTTACTAGAGGTTAAAAATTTCCAAGGCAATCAAAAACCCTCATATGAAACAGAAACAACCAGCGACTGTTGCTCCAGCACGCAACTATCAATCATATGTAATGGTGTAAAAAAGTACTAATTTGCGTCGAAGTCGATACCTCTGACTGGAGCCCTTCTATTTTTCAATACCTATTAGCAATATTGCAAAAAAGGAATACTGACAAATCAGATTTAAATTTTTTGCCATTTAAGTTATGTTTTATAATTTGAACAAATTTTAATTCATTCTTCATTTTCTGCGACCTTGCTAATAGGTACTGAAGAATTTTCAGAACTCCAGTTAGAGGTACTTTTGACTTGAGTTGCATACTTTTTTATATCATTAAATGTGAAATTTTATTATGAAAATAATAAACTGCTTACAACATTCTCTAGTAGTTTTTACTTTGTTTCAAAATTTTTAATGGTTTTGGGAATGGCCAATCTCTAGTACATTGCAGTAGCTAGTAGGCCGTGAAAAAATCCATTTCTGCCATACTCCAGCTTCTCTTTGACCAAAGATATGTTACCGCCGTTGTTTCTGGTTAGACTTTGTTTGCTGTGAGTAATTTTTATAATCTTGTCCCTTTAGTCTAGTTCGTGTGTATTTTTCAGCTAAGTTAGTTGTTTTCTTCTACTTGAACAGGTTTTTGTTTATATTCCATGGCCTGCTACGTTGGTTATAGGTAGGCAAATTGAAAAACGCCGATTTGTTTGAAAATTTAAAATTAAATGAAAACTACCAGAGATTGATATGCACAACCTTATATCATTAGAAAGGTTATCAAATTTTACTTTCAACCGTATAAAAAAAATTAGACATTCCCATTTGAAAAAATCAAGTTATCGCTGATCGAAGTTTCCTTAATTCATCGACCGATTTCTCCAAGCATAAACGTAATTTAAATTTGACAGTCTCATCAAAGCTGAGGCATTTTATGCTTAGTAATACGGCAAAGTCACAGCCTTCCAAATTTTATAATCTCTGCGATATTCAATTTTTTCCTGATATCTACTTTTACCGAAAATGGTGATTTACACCTAAACGGTTCGCTTTAAGCCCCATGTATGATACATAAAGTCACAATAGAATTCATCAAGGAATCTGAATATGCAATAATATACGGGGTGTTCCATTTAAAAAAACATAACTTTGATACATTTCGTGTTTTTGGGACACCCGGTATAACATGAAAATATTTTTAAAATGTTGCCTTTATGGGTCTTTATCCATCCCAAATTATTATTTTCTTTTTTATCAAATACTTTAGCCATAATGCTCCGTGTCGAATACCGTGAATAACCCTGTATATGTTTGTACACAAAAATTCACCCGTGAAAAAATTTTATCACCAGAGTTATTGGATTTTTTCACAAAAAAGTTCCTTAAACAGGCCGTAGCTTCCGAACCACTTGCCCGATCTGGTCGAGGATGGTATCGTTCAATTTGCCCTTACGAAATACACCACACTGCAAAATTTCACGGTTGTGGTACTACTAAAACGCAAACTGCTATTTTCAACCACACGTTCGCGTTGTGTTCGCGACATCCATAGCAATACGTCCGATCGCCTTGCTAACACGGAGCGGACTACTGCTACTACTACTACTACTACTACTACTACTACTACTACTACTACTACTACTACTACTACTACTACTATCAAGTAGTCATTAATCTGGGCATATAGTATCGTTTCGAAAACTTTGGACAGTACAAGATGACAGGTTAATGGGTCTTATATCGTTAAGAGTCTTAGGATCCTTAACTTTTGGTAGTGGAATTACTGCCGTAGTTTTCCAGGCAATCGGAAAGTAATTTCATTTGATGCAAGCATTGAAAATATGAACTAAATGTCGGACAACTACAGGGCAGCATTGCTTCAGCATTTGTAGACTAATACCATCAGCACCAGTAGCACGGATATCTTTGGCTTCTATGTGGTCAGAAATGTAACGAAATTTAAAACTGTTAGGATTTCCTGTCAAACGATGCGTAAGATAGAATTCCTCAGTTTCAGGTGATACCGAACAAGACATTTGATTCATAGAACTGATGAAGTGGCTATTTATATTATTTATATCTTTTAAGTGTTGTGGTAATTGATTTCTAACAGTTCTGTAAACATTAAGTTGATCTAAGGTGTTGTGGTAATTGATTTCTAACAGTTCTGTAAACATTAAGTTGCTCTAAGGTCTTCCATAAAAGCCTGGTGTCTTTTTTAGCATGTATATAATTTACATATCCTTCTTTTTCCCTACGCACAGCTACAGTAACAAAATTCCGAATTTCCTTATATTTCTGCCAATCTACTTCACTTCTACTCTTTTTATAGTTGGATAGCAATCTTTCCCTTTCACGGACCAAAAGTTTGATGCTGTATGTGTACCAAGGGCTGGGAGACATTGGTACTAAAAATGTCTAATTTTTTATCAATAACATCAGAGTATAATTGTCGGCAATCAATGCTTTCTAAATCCTGTTGAAAAACCTCTGCATTGAAATTCTTGAAATATCTATAGGTTACAAACTTAGGTCGAGGTTTGAAACATTGTATTTTCAAGTCACAATATCATTTGGTGATCAGATAATTGATGCATATCGATTTGTGACACTGAAGAAGTAACCAAATCTTCATTCGATAATGGCTATGATATCTAACAAGTTGTTCTGTTGCGTAGGCGCTTTTACAATTTGATTCAAATTATACATTTCCAAAACGTCTTGTAATTGATCGCTACTACCACTAAATTGAGCATATTATTATTAGCATCACCCATAACTATAAATTCCTCACCAAATGGTATGTTATCAGCTAACAACTTATGCAGACACCGTAAGTGAAGCCGCTAAGTTCAAATGTGGAGGATGATAAATCACAGATAAGTTGAGCCTCATATTTGACAAATGAAGAGAAATACATATATTTTCTTACTGCACATCGAAACTAAACTGTTGGATCAGCGTTTTTATCGTGGAACGAACATAAATACCAACCCCACCCCCTCTACCAATACGATCAGCTTGTTACAAATGAGATACCTCACTTGCTTTTGAAACATCCACATCTGCCTGCAAATTAACTCTAACTACAGGACCACCATATTCTTTTCTCAATTTTACTTGGCCATTCTTACACCATACACACTTGAATCCTTCTTTCTTCAGTTTCCTGGCATACTGGAAAACATCCCTCACGTCTCTTGGAAGATCTTCGTTAGTATAAATCCTACTGTTTGAGTGGCTGATATGACAGTTTTGACCATCCAACTTCAATTTCTTTTATTTGTTCTAGAACAGCGTTCCTCCGTTTGAAATTGGCCAACAATAACCGCTTTATGACTGCTGTCGGTTGGTAGGATTGACATCTTATAATCGTCACCATTTTGCTCCATCTTTGTAAATATATTTTTTTTCATTTATTTCTGGATCTTTATCATCTTTCAGACCCATAATGATTATATTTTTCTTTCTGCCTTCATTTTCCTCTTTAAAATTTTTTCTTCTTAACACTCAGTTCTTTCTCCAAATTAGTAACTCTAGTATTTAGTTGATCTTGCTCTTTCTTTATTTTTTGTTATCTTCAGTTAAAGCTTTAATTGTTTGTTGTAACTGCTCCATCATATCACCATTGAATGTGATCGCTTTTACAAGTTCGGCAAATTTGGAGTTGAGCACCTTCAAGATTTTTCCATTACTGGGATTTTCAGCACTCTCATCATCAGATGAATCAGATCTGCCTGACTGTGCTAGCAAGCCACTTCTTGCACAACTGGAGCATAACCATTTTTCATTCGCAATTCGCTTCTCATATGCCAAGAACTGCGCATCGGACAGGCCTGAGCATTTCTTACGATACCATTTCCCGCAGTCCCCTGCACATTTCAGAGTACATTGCGTCTTCGTGATGCTAGCTTTACATTTACCGCATTCTACTGGATTTGCCTCTTTCTTACCCATGACAATTGTGACTAAATTGACTGGACTATTGCAATATTCAGACTCCTTTTTTGTAGTTTTTATTTCTTGGAATGTGCTTATCTGTATGTTGGCAGCAGAAAATTTGGACTGCTTTACGTCTCAGCATGTATTTATTTGGATAATCTTACCAGAATGCAGAATATCTTCTAATTCACAACAAATTCCTTAATAAATTCTTTTAAGAGTAAATCATGTAATAATTCTTCTTTGAAGAACTCCAAATTTTTGACGCACTTTTAACCACTAAACATATACTTTTCCGAGGAGCACTTATGCGGCTGTGTTACTTCGTTAGCCCGGTATACCAATATATTGTTTAAAATACAATTTTATGTATCAGATAGAAAGGAGATTATGCATTATTATATGCTATGCCACAGTTTAGTCCGCAAAAACTATGAGTTTTGGAATCTTGTTATTTCAGGTATTATTGTAGTATCGCTCAGTGGAGTATATAGAAATCGATTTCGAGGGAGGGGGGGGAGGGGGGGCATCGGAAAAATTAAAGTTTATTTCATACGTTATAATATTGGCGTATTATAACCCTAACCTAAATATAAAATAACAATGTACTTATATTAACGTAATTATATATAACACATATGCATATTAGAAATGTAAAATATTCTATTTTTATAGATAATAATTCTAAATTGAAGCAAAGAAATCAAGGTCTACTTCCTAATCAGGCATCTATGATCGTTAAAGGTGTCCTATTTGCTTTATTATTATATTACATTTTGATGTTGCTGCTAATTTTATTCAGTACTATATTTTTTAACAACTACTTGAGCCTCTTCCCATACGTCAAAACTGAATGCGTGGCTGGTTTCGGGGGGGCCCGGGCCCCCCCTTATATACGCCACTGGTATCGCTCAAGGGTGTTATAAAATATCAATTTTTATTCACTTTCATAAATTTCGAATTCTTCAGATATTCAAGTGAAGAAGATAGCGATGTAGAGCTTGTGAGTTCTAAGAAGAAGGAGAACAGAAGAGCTACTATGGCGATACCTCCAGTTATGCAACCGCCACCTCCTGCAGCATCAGTTGGTAGATCCAGAAAGAGCACAAGGTTGAACGATACCGCAGATATACGGGTAATTACAGTATCAGTTAGCCTTGAGTCTTAATTTCATTTTAATTTTTCCCCCTATTTAAAGTTGTTTAGTAAATGGGAGAAGCTTACAAAATAAGCATAACGTAATAAAATTTTGAAGTTATTATTAAAGATGTTTTATTAATTTGAACGCATATAATTTCCGATTTATCAACAATGCAGATGTAAAACTGTACCTACGTTCTTTAGGAACGCATAATTACCGACGGATAAAAAAACACTACCTGAAGTTAACTTTAGGTGGAAGATGCAACCAGAAAATAAGTATCAAAAATCACATAATAGATAATATGTCTCAATTGCAGATCAGCAGCAGTCCGCCAAAAAAAGAAGTGAAAACGTCATCTTTCTCAAGTATCACAACTAGAACAAAAATATCAAGACCAACTACAGTTCAAGATGAATTTGATACTGGCTCAGATTCTGAGTCCGACTTGGTCACAAATAGCTACAGGTATTATTTTTCATATATTTTTTCCATTATCTATTTTTTGTTATTAAGTTTCCATTATAAACTGCCAAATTTCGATTTTCCAAATTTTAGCGAGCTTTTGCTCGTATAATTTTAAAATGTTTAACGAAACTAGTTTGCCATTTTTGATCCAGGTCCTCTCCTACAAAATTAGGAAACGAATCGAGCGGCAGCCGGGACTATTTCACCCGAGAATCACCGTCGAAAAATCTATCAAAGTCACCGGACATATCTTACGGCTCTTCACATTCACTGTCGGAAAGCAGATACAACTCTCCATCACTTGCCTCTGACTACGCCAATGACAGGTTGAATCAAATACGCAATAGATTGAGCCTAAACGTTCCTTCAAGTAAGTATTAGGTACTGTAGTGAGCATCTGGTCACTGTCAAAACCGATACCAATTTAGAAATAGTCAAAGTGATCAAGACGTCTAGTGGCGGAATTTAGAACCCATTGTTGTATGTGTGTCCGTGGTAACCTAGATTCTTTTACCATGCATGTGTACCAACTCGAAGAGAATGAAATCAAAACACAGAAATGTTATGATATTGTTTTTTTATTTGTTTCTTAACATTTGTTTTGTATTTATTAATCATGAGTGCTGAGTGTTTATGTTATGATTTTATTACTTGATTCTTGTATTTATCAAATCATGAGTGCTTTGTATTTCATATATTTTACTGGTGAAGTAATTATATTGATATGTTGGATATACGATTCAAAAATGTCTTAATAATAGTGGTAAACTGGCTATTGTTATTGATATTGTTCAATAAAGAAATGGTTATAAACATTCACAGTCTAAACGATAAATAATAATAATAATAATACATGGTGGGCTAGGTCTCTGTTCAACGTCAAGGAGGGAAATATGGGTAAGATGTGGAAAAATGTAAAATATCAGCATATATCAATAAATCAGTATAATCAAACATATAAAGGAGTAAATAAAGGGGGTAAATGGGATAGGGTATATACAATATAAACATAGCATCGCAAGTATAGCAGCATAGCAAGCATAACAGCATAGCAAGCATGGTATCTAAGCGCATAAATAGATCAATAAATAAATATAAACAATAAACAACATATAAAAGGGCTGGTTAGAGGAAACGTATTGGTACGTGTGAACGCGTGAATCATTCCCACTTCCACTCTGGGTAAGTGATTAGGTAGTCTGGGGACAGTCACCCTGGTTTCCACAACCATAAAATAAATATCGTATATACATAAAGAGAATCAGTAAAGGTTGAAATAGATACACCTAAATAAGACAGAGTTGTCTCTGTTCACCATCAGCCTGCAATACCTCAGGACCTAATACCTAGAGTAGACGTAAATCAGAGACCCAACGCCATATAATACAGTCGTCTTAAAAACCGAATGTATAGTATACATTGTGAAACACTTTCCAAATTGTAGCCAGACCACATTAGTTAATAATACAAACTCAAAAGACAACATACCTGCAAATATTTCAGCAAGACGTCCCAAAAATAATGCCTTGTTTTCTTTGTCTCCAGCTTATTGCCGTTTTTTTTAAACAATCCCCGCTCGTAATCTATAAACAAAACTATGGCAAAGATTACCACAACCCACTACTTTATTCGAGTGACAAAACACAAAACCCAACAGCATCACAGAACTGTAGTGTAGCTTTGAGACACAGATTGAAAATTAACACTGAACTATTTACTATATGAAAAGTCACTCATGATCTGAGAAGTATCAAAATATCTGAACAATATAGGATGTCGTAATGATTATTACTTATCTTAACTTCATCGACTAATTACACTCATCTTCAGTCACGTGACCGCTAACGGTGCGTTCTAACGTCTGGCAGCCAGGAGCGCGTTCCGGATCACCACAGTACCTCAAATAAATTTTAAGAGGAGAGTACATGACAGCTGTTTGCAATGGTTCAGCTGTAAACATTTTTTGACTATTAATTTTGAGACTACTGAACTGAAAAAAATGAGCATGAAGAGAAAAGACAGTTCTAGGTTAATGTCGACGTATTTTTTTAGTTTTCTTAATAGACAATAATTATTAAAAAATTGTCAAATATGGCGCTTTTTTACTAAATTCACGGTCTCGTTAATCACCCTGTATAAGCTTATTCTAAACTCTGGATCGACATTAACATTGATTGAAGTTTTAATAAAACGAAAACCAAGTTGCCAAAAAATATTAATATACAGGGTCAAAAATGGTTACAGCCAGAGCCTTGCATTGAACAATCGCGCGCCTATTGGGACACTGATAAAAGCGCCCCAATACAAAAGCATGCAAACTACAGTTTATGAATGACCTGAGGTTCATTCATTTCTGAAATGATATAGATATTGGGCATCGACTAAATTTGTAGTCGGTGGTTTTGGGTGATTTATTCATATACACTGCAGGCCAAAAGCTAAGAACTACTAACATTTAAATAAATTGTGGTAATTGGTTTTGAGCAGTTACGATTCTCAGGACTACTGAGAAATCTACGGGTTTGTAACCAAATTTGTATGTATATATTTGAAATTAGATTGGTAGAGGCTCAGACAGCGAACGTTACAGTCTTGGGTTCACACTTTTTTGCGTCGGGAATAAAAAATATATTCTAACCGATACATTTGTACTTTGTAACATCATAAAAGGTGAATGCAAAACTATTGACATAAAATGATATTTGAAGTCATTGCAGTAAATCTATGTATATTGGTGGTATCTCCGCGCAAGGTATGACGATTGTCTACTAGCACACACCGATAGGTGAGGGGAGTATTGTGATCGCGAAAATTTTCGATTTTGAGATAATACGCTTTTTGGACGTTTTATGATGTCTACATAACGAAAATCCACGTCACTCAGTTCCGTCGGTCTGTTTGTCTGTCTGTCTGTCTATTGGCGTTTTTCTACCATCGTAATCCCAGTAACCGCTGCATAGTTTGTGATGAAATTTGGGCAGCGATATGCTGTGGGGTCGTAGTAGGTAATGTTCCTATAACTTTGAAAATCGGTTTATGGGCGGCGGAGTAATTAGCAAAAAATAAAAAAAATATTCCTCAAACTTGTTTATACGTTTTAGGTTTTCCTGATCCTGATTATTTTCTACTTTTTTTGGGTGATAATAGGCTGTCCACTAACCTGTGAAAGAAAGATTTAGCATCATAATCCACTTTTTAGCTCCATTCGAACATTGCCTTGCCTATTACAGAAACCAAGGGACTTATGTATACATGCGAGTATTGCTTCTGATCGTTCTGTATTGCGTAACGTGCAAACGTGGAAACTATTAGATTTATTTTAATGAAATTTTTACACAGTATTACTGCCGTGGCGAGGTTGAAAAACGTTTATGATTTTTAGAAATCGTGTCAGTGGGGGCGCAACAATAATAAAAAAACTGAAAAAATAAAAACAGCTCAAACTCCGTTTTTAGGCATTTTAGGATTTCCTGAAAATTTTTTACTTTTTTTTTATAGAAACCAAGGCACTTAGAATTTGTGATGTATACGTACGAGTGTTGCTTTAGATCGTTCTTTATTTTTGTAACGCGAAAATTATTGTTGATTTTAATGAACGTTTGACACAGTATTACTACCGTGGAGGGGATGAAGAACACGTATGTTTTTGAAAAATAGTGTCAGTGGCGGCGCAGCAATAATAAAAAAACTAAAAATATAAAAACATGCCAAACCTTTTTTTAGGCGTTTTAGGGGATCATTTTCAATTTTTTTTCCGATGGAGTTGTAGAACTGAAAAAATTGTATTCCTAATAGGCCGTCCATTGACCTGCGGAGGAAATACCTAGCAGCATATTGCACTTTTTTAGATCCATTTGAACATTGGCTTGCCTATTATATAAACCAAAGGTCTTAGAATTTTGTGATGTATACATAATTTTGACACACAATTTACCACCGCGGCGATAATCGCAAGCGCTTCTGTTTTTGAAAAATTGTGTCAGTGGGGGCGCAGCAATAATTAAAAAACCAAAAACATAAAAACAGCTCATACTTCGTCTTTAGACGGTTTGGAGGCTCTTGATCGTTTCGCACTGTTCAGTTGAAGCATGCGGAATAAAAATTCCTAGTTCATCTAGTTCCTAAGGAGGGAGACGCAAGAAACTACGAGAGCTTTTTATTATTATTAGAAAAGACAGTAGGCGGCAAAAGCCGGTAAACTGCCGTCACATAATAGTTACAAATTTTTTTTTCCTCCCGCAAAGGCTTAAAGCCTATGGCGCTGTAGAAGCGCTGCGAGAGGATAAGTATCGGTTCACGTTAGATTTGAAACGCTGCAGGTTGTAGCCGTCGGGAAACAAATTCCCCGGCAGCTGATTCCACAGCGTCGAAGTTCTCCAAAAGAAGGAATGCTGGAGGAGACTAATTCGGGGAGTAAGGACCTCGACCTGGTAAGGATGAGCTCGCAGAGCTTCTCTAGTTTTCCTGGTTCGGACGGCCTGTGGTGTTATTATCTGAGAGAGCTCAATCGAACATCTTCCGTGATAGAATCTGTAAAACAGGGATAGGTCAGCCACCCTCCTTCGATGTTCCAGGCTGTGGAGGTCCTTTGTGAGGTTTGGCGTATCGATTAGTCTAATCGCTCTTTTCTGGATAGTGTCCAGAAGCTTTAGAGAGTGCTTCGGAGCGCATCCCCACACATGGGAGCAATACTCCGGCGATGGTCGGATCTGTGCCTTGTACAGCAGCAGCAGTTGCTCTAGTGTATACAACTTCCTACAGCGGAACAAAACTCCAAGCTTCTGGGATGCAGTCTTAGCAATACTGACGACGTGGTCGTGCCAGGACATGTTATTGTTGATGTTGATTCCCAAAAGCTTGACAGAAGGTGATTCGACTATGGGGTGACCCTCCATTTCCACGGTTGGTAAGCCATCGTGAGACTTCTTTGTAAGTGTTGTTGCCTGAGTTTTTTGTACGTTGAACTGTACTTTATTTGTTAATCCCCACTCGACAAAGGCAAGCCACTATCATCCCGTCTCCTGGGATGATAGTGGCTTGCCTGGTTCCATGCACGATACTAATGTACTGTCATCTGCGAAGCTGTAGATTGGGTTGGATGTTATTTCCAGCAGCTCGTTGATGTACAGCAGAAACAGTGTAGGGGATAGGACAGATCCCTGAGGAACACCGGCGTTTATTGAAAATACGTCTGATGAACAGCCCTTGACTACAACAAACAGAGATCGGTCGTTCAAAAACCTATTCAGCCACTGACGCAGGCCAGGTGGTAGTCCATAAGCAGCAAACTTGGCCAGAAGTCCGTCATGCCATACTCTGTCGAAAGCTTCCGATATATCAAGTGCAACAACACTGGATTCGCCATGATTGTCTATTGCTCTGTTCCACAAGTGAGTGACGTAGGCAAGGAGGTCACCTGTAGACCTGTGCTTACGGAAGCCATACTGGCGATCATTTATGATGTTATTGTTGTCAAGGTATTTTGGGAGCTATGTGTTAATGACAGTCTCCATAACCTTAGACATGATGCTGAGAAGAGCCACAGGTCTATAATTGGTGGGATCAGTTTTTTTGCCTTTCTTAGGGATGGGTTGTACGCAGCATAAATTACGCATTAGACTATGTAAAATTGATTAAAAAGTGTCTCTGCTGCACAGAAAAGCATCCAATCTATTTTTAAATTACATAAAACATTAACTGAAGGAGCAGTCACCACTTCCTCTGGGTAATTGTTCCACTTAGAAACTATGCGATTGGTGATAAAATTCTTCCTGCCAAGTCGGTGGCTTAATTAAGAAGATAACTTGAGTGAATGTCCTCGCAGATGTAGGTTGTTACTTTGGTGCAAGAAGTTAATATCACAGGATCCATGAATGATTTTGTAAGTTTCAATCAACTGACCTCTCGTCCTATGTTCCTCCAAAGTGGTTAAGGATTCTCAGTCGATCCGAATAAGAGTGGTTTTTCAGTACTCGCGGAATTTTAGTTGTTTTCCTTTGGACACGTTCAAGAAGGTCGATGTCTTTCCGAAGGTATGGACACCACGCCACGACAGCATGCTCTGAGATTGGCGGTACATATGTTTTATACACCTTGAGAAAGGTTTGTGGTGTGATGTCTTTGAAACAACGCCTTATCACGTAAATCGTAGAATTAGCCCTTTTGACAATAGCATTCACCCAGGTCCATTTGCTCATTCACTTGTGTCAGCCCACCGTCCTTGATGTGGTAATTGAGCCTAGGGTTGTTATACCCCACATGAAGTACTGCGCACTTGGCGATATTGAGACGAAGCAACCTTTTCTCAGTCCAGCTCTCTAAACGACTAATATCTTCAATCAGGTCCCCATGTTGGATTGAGGGATCACAAAAGATCTTGGTGTCATCTGCATACATACTGGTTCTACAAGACATGTTATCAGCTAGATCTGAGACATATATGATAAACAGGAGTGGGCCCAAAACAGATCCTTGAGGAACACCACTAACTGCCTGATATTTATTTGAAAGTACACCACTAATCCTCACCTGAAAACCCCTGTCAGACAAATAGGCCCTGGTCCATTTAAGTAATAATTGTCCCCTAATACCAAAATGTTCAAGTTTGCATAAGAGCCTCTCTATTGGGACACTGTCAAAACCCTTTTCAAAATCTAGGTATATTACATCAATGGATAGTGATTGTCCAGCGCCTGTGTCCATAACTCAAGAAGCCAGAAGATTAGTTGAGACTGAGCGCCCTTGGAGAAAACCATGCTGATTATGGAGTTGGGCCTTATGTTGGGTCATGAAGAAGTCTGTAATGTCTGCAGCTATTATATTTTCCATGCACTTACACGGAATCGCTGTCATACTGATGGGTCTGTAGTTCTCTGCAAGATGCTTGTCTCCCTTCTTGTATAATGGAATGATCACTGCATTCCTCCAGGTATCCGGAAGTATGCTGTTGGAAAAAGATTCGGACATGACCTTACAGAGCATGTCACTCAATGCAGATGCACAGTTCTTGAGCAGTATCGGTGAGACATTGTCTGGTCCAGGACTAGCAGATAGTTAAGCCCATTTAACACTCTTTCAACTTTCTCTGGAGTGAAGTGAATATTCTCAATTGTAGGTACTGAGCGACTCCCAGGTGGCAGATCAGGAAGACTAGCTATATTTTCATGCACAAATACCTTGTTAAATTGATTGGCAAAAATTTCTGCAACCTGGAATGGATCTGACTGTAACTCGTCACTAGAATCTTTAAGCACAAAGCCCTGTAATCTTGAGTTTAGAGAAATATTGATATACTGATAAAATCTTTTGGAGCCCTGATCCAACAATTTGTGTTCATATTCTGATCTAGTCTGTCTTAAAATACCTCTGACATGGTTTTTGTATGCATTATAACATATACAATCGCAGGGTTTATTCGTTCTTCGATATTTATGCCATAAAATTCTCTTATGGTTTATTTGCTTCATGTGTGCCCTTGTGATCCATGGCTTAAGATATGATTTTCTTTCCAATCGCGTCGAAACATGTCTGTCAGAAATTTCAGTGATTGCTGCGGAGAAGTCTTCATAGTACGAGGTATTTACGTTGGGATTCCGATCCTGAAGAAAAAGTTTTATAGAATCATAATCTGCTGTCCAATAGTTCTTGTGAGCTGTTTGACGTTTAGGGCCATATTCCCCGTATATATATAAGCCAAGCTTAAGCCTTAATCCCGCTTAAGTTGTAGATTTTGTATGCACCGCATGTTTGAAAGCCTTTTATCGCGCTTAAAGTTAAGCGGTCAACCATGGCGGCTTAGCGACGCTAAGCCTGGCTTTACGGTGTATCCTAACCTACAAACTACAAATTCTCAGTACCTTGATTTTGAGTATATGTATTCTGTACTGATGTTTGTATGTCTGTATGAGGACTTGTGAAATTAGTGAAATGAATCTTTTATCAACAAACGTAGTTAAATGTAATAATAATTCCTATTTTACTACTATAATTTTTAGTCAAATATACCCCTTATGGAGCCATGAAATTGGGCACTAACTTTTTTAGTCATAATTATTCATAAATTTCATCACACTGAACGTAAGATGAAAGTAATAGTACAAATCACAAGCGGTTTAACAATTTAAAGTATCGTCAACTTCATCAGAGATAATACCCAAACTTCATGAAAACACGTGTCATAATGTGAAGTGTAAACGTAAACAAACATAAATCCGTACGAAATGACAATTGGCTGAGACCTTGTCTGACGGTTGATACATGAAACATAAAGTTTCTATGACACAAAACAGCAATGTGGTAAAAATAAGCAACGTTGCCAAACTTACCGGCGGCTTAACTAAGCAAAGCTGATGATATATCGGTGCATACAAAAATAACATAAGCCAAGCTTTAATTTCAAGCCAAGCTTTTGTAAGCTTCATTTAAACGGCTGAACGGAGAGTATGGCCCTTAGTTACGGATGAGAATACCAGCTGAATTGTCGCTTCTGTAACAATATGATCACTTTTTCCGACTTGTGGCGAAGTATGAATATTTGTTACTAACCTCTCATCTGACACTAGACAAAGATCAAGCAACGATTGTGTTGGACGTCTTTTTGCGGCCGGTTGGCGATGATTTGGTTACAAGGGGATTTCAGATTATAGCATCATGCAATGAGAAAATAATAAAATGGTATCATCACTATTTATGGGAAGTACTGAGTCAATCAACTTTATTGACTCCAACTCGCATTTTTTCAGAAGTGATATAAATTCGCTATATTCTCACGCCTTTTTCTGTTCATACGGAAAAGTGGCAATACTTACTTTTTGTGACCCCTGAACTTTATAAAACTGGGTTATAGTACGTACGAGCTGTTGCAATGATTCAGCTGTAACCATTTTTTGACTATTAATTTTGAGACTTCTGCACCGAACAAACATGGTCATGAAGAAGAATAGTTTCAGAGAGAGGGGGGGGGTTTGGTTTGACTTATTTTTCTGAAGTTTTTGGTGAATCCAACAATAATTTTGATGGTGCTTTAAAGAGAGGGGGGGGGGTGCTATAGGCAAATAATATCTGAGAATGATAGTTTATTTTCATTGTTAGCCCTTCCGTATCTACGTCATTGCTGTAATTTTGTTATTGTTGTACATCTTTGAGTTTTCCAATAGAATGTCTAAAAACTACTCAATGTGAACCTCACAGAATTCATCTGCCTTTTTTTCCACCCACACGATATTTTCTTTCTTGTACATACGATAATATCATTTTCTGTGTGACAGCTTAGTTGCACTTGTAAACATTTTACTCCTTACTTCTTATAATTATTATACCCATGTTACCTTACCCGAAATACACGAGAGGATCAACTGTGATGCCAGCGTCGGTACTCTCTAACTTAAGAGATAGAAACATGTTTCTAGCGCCATGACGACCATGATGATCGGGCAGTTTCGGGTGCCTATCAAGTGTCTACTACGCTGTCACGCACGCTGTCATATTTACGAGGCCACCCGATCCCATAGTGCATAGAAACACGTTTCTAAGTTACAGAGTACCGGCGCAGGTAGAATAATATATAATGTCTATTTCTCAACCACGCGCGACGGCGACGATAAAGAAATACTTTTTTCAAGATGGGTCTACGACTCTACGGTCAGTCGGAGGCCTGTGCGGCAAACTAAAAAGCAAACGGGTTCGAGGTATTATACGGCGGCCTGCAAATATTTTTGGTCTGACGGTGGTCAGTTAAGGTTAGAATCTCAATGGGTCCGCTGTATATCCTTGTAGTAAAGATAGTAAATAAGCCACGCCCTCTGGGTGCTCGACTTCTTACCTCTGCCCTTACCCCGCAAATGTGTTGTCCGCAAGCAGTTTACTATAACCTCCACTTAATATATAGGCGCACCGCAACGACAAAGGTAAATAGGAAAAAGTATTTCAGCTATATTTTGTCAGTAGGGCGACTTTGTAGGTTAATTTTGGATTAAGGTGAATGTTATCAGTTATGACTGCTCCTGTCACATCAAGCAAAATGTCCGGCAAGAAACACGAAGCACTGGTATAAAACAAAAACATAACAGGAAACATCAAAATGCGAAGGCATTAAGCATAACAAATTGACATATATAAGTAACCACGTACACATTTGAGTGACGTGGGTTGAGAACACACGAATATACAAATGTAGACGTCCCATTCGTCGTGTCTCATGGTATGCGGGTTGACTCGCGCGTGACTTTGGGCGCGCATGGGTCGAGCCAGATCTTGTCGGTGTTTGGTCCCCGCTCAAAGAAAACATTCAGCGTATACGTGCTCACTGTGAACGTAACCGTTGTCTGTGCCGTGTTTATAACCGAATTGACTCCAGATTTTCAGTTCTCCTCATTTTGGGAACTAACGGTGTGTGAAAAAATGGAATGGAGCAATGAGTAGTGTTTACAATGAGTTGACTCATACGAGCAGTACCAACTAATTCGAATAGGTTAGAAGAAGTAAAAAAGATTTTTGTTTGTGCCCACAATCCTCGCGGCAGCTGACACACTGACCGCTGAATTGCTGCATAAACCGTTTGTACAGATAGCAGGTAAAGAATCATAAAAATAACAGAGCGCTCATGTGGAGGCATAATATAAATAGCTACTTTGTTTTAGTTGATCGTTTCGGGATAATTGTTATAGTTTTGAATGAATTTTGGATTTTAACAGTGCATAAGTGTTAAATGACTATTTTAAACAATTCCATAAAATTTAAAACCCGCAGATTTCTGTAAAAAATTATATCGTGTTTGTGAACACAGTAAATAGTAACAACGGGATCTTGGGCACACTCACATGCCTGTTAGAGCATGGGTGTTCTTTTTCTAACTTATTCGAATTCGTTGAGCGGTACTCATTGCTATGGGATTCTTGTAACTCATTTTGTTACTACTAGATTCATTTCAATGTCAGAAAGCCAAAGGGAAGAAGACGATTGGTACTGGAAAAGTTTAGAAACTGTTTAGAATCTTCAAACAAACATTGTAAACTCGTGTGAGGGTCCTCAGTTGCCAGAAAAATCATAGTTATTGCTAAACGGTCTTTGATAGGAATATCTTCTCTGAATCTTGTATCTTTCTTTTCACGTCAGGTCCAACAAGATTAATTAACATTTCAAAGCATTTTGGTGCAATGTGGACGAAGTTATAGAATTGAGGTTTTGAATTAAGAAAAAAAGTACTTTTTTGTGATAAATGGAAAGATCATATATAAGGTTTATAACAAAAATGTTTTTGTTTTCTTTTTTTTCGCAATAATTCAAAAGATATATCAAAATAAAAATGGGTTTTTGAATCGAATACCGAAAACACACCGACGGCTCCCGAACACGTGTGACGTCACCATGGCGGTAAGGATGTTTCTTTGACCAACGACGTCCTACTCCGATACTAGATTCTAGATTCCCAGTCAATCGCGAAAATACGTACTGCTAAACTGGTAACTAGTGTATATTTGTTGCAACACAGTCGATGAATGAAGTTTGCAGCTCGAGACGAAGTCTACGATCGAAATAAATATGCTTTTGAATGTTTGAAGTTGAAGTCAGATTACAGATTCTAGTAAGTAAGTACCTAATCAATATGTTTCGTTGAAAAGATCTCCTCAATTGAAGAATGGCCCAGTGGTTAGAGAGTCCGCTAGTGGATCCAGGGTCTTTGGATCGAAACCCAGGCCGTCCAACTTTTTTTTATTTTTTTTTTATCAAAAATTTTATTGATGTGCTTTTTGCACTTGTTACGCACATTTTTTCTACGATCAACATAAATATGTGTTTGAATCAAATTTTGTTAGACATATTACTTGCACTGCACAGTGCAAAAACTAAGTACAGGAGGCGGTGGACAATTCAAAAAATCAGTGGAAATGAGGTTTGTCCGTCAACATCAATCGCCATTAATTTTTTTTAAATGTACTAGTTGGTTAATAAAACAAAATCCCTTCATCCATTCAATTCATTCATTTTCAAGTCTTTTAATGTAAAAAAAGTAACTCAAACTCGTAATCACATTCTGTTTATCACTTGGTATTATTATTTATTTAACTTTGGGCAATGAAGCTTAACAATATTAAATATTCATAAAAATTTAACAAGCACTGTGCAGTGCAAGTAGTATGCCTAACAAAATTTGATTCAAGCACATATTTATGTTGATCGTAGAAAAAATGTGCGTAACAAGTGCAAGAAGCACATCAATAAATTTTTTGATAAAAAAAAATTAAAAAAAAGTTGGAAGGCCTGGGTTTCGATCCAAAGACCCTGAGATCCACTAGCGGACTGTCTAACAACTGGGCCATCCTTCGATTGAGGAGATCTTTTCAACGAAACATATTTGATTAGGTACTTACTGGAATATGTAATCTGACTTCAACTTCAAACATTCAAAAACATATTTATTTCAATCGTAGACTCCGTCTCGAGCTGCAAACTTCATTCATCGACTGGGTTGCAACAAATATACACTAGTTACCAGTTTAGCAGTACGTATTTTCGCGATTGACTGGGAATCTAGAATCTAGTATCGGAGTAGGACGTCGTTGGTCAAAGGAGCATCCTTACCGCCATGGTGACGTCACACGGGTTCGGGAGCCGTCGGCGTGTTTTCGGTACTCGATTCAAAAACCCATTTTTATTTTGATATAACTTTTGAATTATTCCGAAAAAAGAGAAAACAAAAACAGTTTTGTTATAAAACTTATGTATGATCTTTCCGTTTATGACAAACAAAAAATTATTCAAAACCTCAATTGATCTATCGACTCTTCCAATTTCAGGTCACTTAATAACGCGGAACCAGAATATTGATATCGATTCTTGTATGATGTACTAAATTTTGTTTCCCAAACCAAATACCGGGTTAATTTACGGTATAAATTACACCTGACAGTTTAAAATTACAAGTGACGAGTTGAGAAATTAACTTGACCGTTTTGAATTATCACTGGACGCTTTAGAAACTACAGCTGGAAAAGGTGTAGTACTAGAGGTCTTAAGAATCACGGACGTCTGGAAAATAGAATATCAGCTGATGTTTATAGCGACTAAATAGGTGTAGATGTATATTTGCTTTTCTCCAAGTTTTATCAAATATTTTTGATTTAATCACTCATAGAAGATGGACGAGAATTATTTTTTGTTCATTCTTACAGGCTATGAAAAGCCAATGTCGTCATACTCGTCAACACTGGATAAAGAAGAGACGCCATTCCTGAGCCACTTCACTAGAAGATTGTCAGGGTTATCGTCCAGCCAAAAAAACGATGATTACAAAAATGACATAATAAAGGAGCACGACACAAATGGTAGCACATCGCTGTATGCCAGAAGTCCAGTGGGAAGGTAAGCTTTTTCAAGTGTACACAACGGGAGTGGGGGGGGGGGGCGGTGTGTGCATGGAGTGGGCCGCTAGGGGTCATCGCTCATATGGATTGCCTCTCCATCGACTGGTTTTGGAAGACAATTTTTCAGAATTTTTCCAAAATCTGCAGACACGGGGCTGACCGAGTTCCATGGAACTGACAGAAACCTTATACAGGGTGTCCAGTTAGTGGGAAATTCTTCGATATCTCGCAAAATATACCTGATAGAAGAAAATGTCGAATACAAAAGTTATTTGGTTACTTAAGACGCATATTCTAAAAATATTTTAAAATACACAGGGTGTTGCGGGAAAGTAGGATAGTGACCAATTTAATTTTTTATATGGAACTGTAACTTTTTTTAAATTCTTTTAGTTTCCATTATTGATCTCTATTCAACCCTAAAATATTTTTGGGATAGGTTGCGACGTTGCCAAGTTATAATTTATTTTCTATTAATTTCCGGATTTGCAGGGTCGCAAGTAATATCGATTTCGGGGGGGAGGGGGGGGGGGAGGTTGGGGCAATTGGAAAAATTTTCATACGTTATAATACTGGCGTATTATAATCCTAACGTCAGCCTCTTCCCAGACGTCAAAACTGAATGCGTGGCTGATTTCGGGGGGGGGGGGCTTGATATACGCCACTGTTTGGGTGTTACCAGCAATTTGTATCTACAGGGTGTTTTTGGCAGAATTTTAAATTACAGCAACTTGAAGGTCATTTTACTTTGTTATTTAAATGTAACACCCTGTATTTTTTATTTTAAATCGAAATATCTGCTAATACCCTATCTCGCCTTGTAATATTTTTTTTCGCGTTTGCGACGTTGCCAAGTTATATATTTTTACAAATTCCCCGATTTTAAAATTGGTAAATCTGACAACACTGCTGTTACCATTTTTGAATTCTGTATGTTCAAAAACCCCCAAGTATTGAATTTCACCTCTCCAGCTGTGGCGGTTTTGAAACTACTTAAGCGTTCCGGTACCGTTTACTGAAAAAGCGGTGTTGCCGTATCTCAGTAATTATTAGAAACAAAATTTGAAATTTTGAGATCTTACTAAGTTCGACATTTGCATTTCATTGCGACAAAAATAGGTAGAGGATTCTATTTAAAATAAATTAAAATCGGGGATATTTGTTTAAAAATTTGGAAAAATAATTTATAACTTGGCAACGCCGCAAACGCGAAAAAATTACAAGGCGAGATAGGGTAGTAGTAGATATTTCGATTTAAAATAAAACATACAGGGTGTTACATTTAAAAAAACGAAGTAAAATGACCTTGAAATTGTCGTAATTTTAAATTCTGCCAAAACACCCTGTAGATACAAATTGCTGGTAACATCCAAAATAATATCCACTTAATATTCAAGTAACCCGCTATAGTATGATTGAGAAGGAATATTAAAGGAATATATCAATTTGGACGTATTACTTGCGACCTTGCTAATCCGGAAATTAATGGAAAATAAATTATAACTTGGCAACGTCGCAACCGATCCCAAAAATATTTTAGGGTTGAATAGAGATCAATGATGGAAACTAGAACAATTTAAGAAAAAGTTATAGTTCCATATAAAAAATCAAGTTGATCACGATTCTACTTTCCCGCAACACCCTGTATATTTTAAAATATTTTTAGAATATGCGCCTTAAGTAACCAAATAACTTTTGTATTTGACATTTTCTTCTATCAGCTATACCTTGCGAGATATCGAAGAATTACACACTAACTGGACACCCTGTAGATGCAAACACGTTTTATTTACTAATATAAACATAACATAAAGCATAATGTTACTCAAGTCCTAAGGTCTAAGTAAATAGTACCAACGTTAAGCACTTTGAAGTATATCTATTTTGGTTGGCAATTTGTAATATACATATACGTTTCCCACTCTTAACAATGAGGCATGGGTAAGATTTTAATGATATGTTTGCTGCTAATATAGCTCTTATCTATGTATACAGGGTGTCCCAGAAGTCAACGTCAAGCCATAACGGAGTGACAGGATTGGTTGTAACTATCATGAGAAAAATCAGAAAAAAAATCTATCCCATGTAGTTTGAAAATTATGGGCATTTAAAAATAACCCAGAAATTTTGTTAAGTTAACCACAAAAACCGAAAAATTGTTATAATTTGACCAAATTTCCAGGTTTTTTTTAAATGCCCATAATTTTCAAACTGCATGGGATAGATTTTTTTTCTGATTTTTCTCATGATAGTTACAACCAATCCTGTCACCCCGTTGCGGCTTGACGTTGACTTCTGGGTATATGCGAGTTTTCTACGGCTGTCGCCGTTTCTCGCTTCCCTTTTTCCACCGTTGTCGTTGGTTCCAGTCTGCTTCCTGAAGACCTCTCACGGCCATAGTTTCATCGATATTATTTTTCCAACTTATTGGTGGTCTGACGCGTTTTCTCCGTTCAGGGGGTGTCCATTTCCATACTTTACTACCACTTATCTACCTTGTCTAATCAAAATAATAACGAGAATCTATCATTATACTCCCTGATTATTTGGTTGCAAAGGATCGGAGACTAAAGCTTCATGCTATGGGAAAATAATAAACTGGTATCAGCGTAATGTGTGGGAAGTACTGAGTCAGTCAACTTGACTTCATTTTTTAAATACCGAATAATTCTTCGTCAGACTCAGAGCTATTTGTGTCAATACAGGGTGTCCAGTTAGTGTGTAATTCTTCGATATCTCGCAAGGTATACCTGATAGAAGAAAATGTCAAATACAAAAGTTATTTGGTTACTTGAGACGCATATTCTAAAAATATATTGAAATATACAGGGTGTTGCGGGAAAGTAGTATAGTGATCAACTTGATTTTTTATATGGAACTATAACTTTTTCTTAAATTCCTCTAGTTTCCATCATTGATCTCTATTCAACCCTAAAATATTTTTGGGATCGATTGCGACGTTGCCAAGTTATAATTTATTTTCTATTAATTTCTGGATTTGCAAGGTCGCAATTAATACGTCCAAATTGATATATTCCTTTAACTTTTCTCAATAATATTATACAGCAAGTTATTTGAATATTAGGTGGATATTATTTTGGATGTTACCAGCAATTTGTATCTACAGGTTGTTTTTGGCAGAATTTTAAATTACGGCAACTTGAAAGTCATTTTACTTTGTTTTTTTAAATGTAATACCCTGTATGTTTTATTTTAAATCGAAATATCTACTAATACCCTATCTCGCCTTGTAATACTTTTTTTCGCGTTTGCGACGTTGCCAAGTTATAAATTATTTTTCCAAATATCCCCGATTTTAATTTATTTTAAATAGAATCCTCTACTTATTTTTATTGCAATGAATTGCGCATGTCGAATTTAGTAAGATCTCACAATTTCAAAATTTTGTTTCTATTAATTACTGAGATACGGCAACACCGCTTTTTCAGTAAACGGTACCGGAAAGCTTAAATATTTCCAAAACTGCCACAGCTGGAGTGGTGAAATTCAATGGAAAGTTTCCAAAAAAGACGCCAGTATATTTTTGAAGTATGGAGGAAGGTTACATTCATGATGATTCTAGTAATCTTCCTAAAGTGAGGGGAATATTGTGATCGTGAAAATTTTCGATTTTGAGATAATACGCTTTTTGGGTGTTTTATGATGTCTACATAACGAAAATCCACACAACTCATTTCTGTCGGTCTGTCTGTCTGTCTGTCTGTCTGTCGGTCTGTCTGTCTGTCTGTCTGTCTGTCTGTCTGTCTCTGTCTGTCTCTGTCTGTCTCTGTCTGTCTCTGTCTGTCTCTGTCTGTCTCTGTCTGTCTCTGTCTGTCTCTGTCTGTCTCTGTCTGTCTCTGTCTGTCTCTGTCTGTCTCTGTCTGTCTCTGTCTGTCTCTGTCTGTCTCTGTCTGTCTCTGTCTGTCTCTGTCTGTCTCTGTCTGTCTCTGTCTGTCTCTGTCTGTCTCTGTCTGTCTCTGTCTGTCTCTGTCTGTCTCTGTCTGTCTCTGTCTGTCTCTGTCTGTCTCTGTCTGTCTCTGTCTGTCTCTGTCTGTCTCTGTCTGTCTCTGTCTGTCTCTGTCTGTCTGTCTGTCTGTCTCTGTCTGTCTGTCTGTCTGTCTGTCTGTCTGTCTGTCTGTCTCTGTCTGTCTGTCTGTCTGTGTCTCTGTCTGTCTGTCTCTGTCTGTCTGTCTGTCTGTGTCTCTGTCTGTCTGTCTGTCTGTCTGTCTGTCTGTCTGTCTGTCAGTCTGTCTGTCTGTCTGTCTGTCTGTCTGTCTGTCTGTCTGTCTGTCTGTCTGTCTGTCGGTCTGTCGGTCTGTCTGTCGGTCTGTCGGTCTGTCGGTCTGTCTGTCTGTCTGTCTGTCTGTCTGTCTGTCGGTCTGTCTGTACGCGTTTTTCCAGCCACGTAATCTCGGTAACCGCTGCATGGATTGTTATGAAATTTGGCAGCGATATGCTGTGGGGGTAGTAGTAGGTAATGTTCCTATAAGTTTGAAAATCGGTGCATGGGCGGTGGAGTAATTAGCAAAAAACCAAAAATTTTAAATATTCCTCAAACTTTAGAGGTTCCTGATCATTTTCTACTTTTTTGGATGGTGGTGATATTGGGGTGGTTGGGGGGTGGGGGGTTGTAAAACTGAAAAATTATTGTATTCATAACAGGCCGTCTACTAACCTGCGAAAGAAAGGCCTAGCGTCATAATACACTTTTTTAGGTGCATCCGAACATTACCTTGGCTATTACGGATCGTCGACTTAGAATTTTCTGATGTATGTATGCATGCGAGAGTATTGCTTCTGATCATTCTGTATGGTGTAACTAGGAAACTGTAGGATTGATTTCAATTAAATTTTCACACAGTATTACTACCGCTGCGAGGATGTAAAATATTTATGGTTTTTAAAAATCGTGTCAGCCGCGCCGGCGGCGCAGCAATAATGAGAAAACTAAAAATATAGAAACAGCTCAAACTTCGTTTTTAGGCGTTTTAGGGGTTTTGTGATCATTTTCTACTTTTTTGGGTGGGGGTAAAATTGGGGTAGTTGGGGGGTGGGGTGGGTCATAAAACTCAATTTTTTTGTATTCATAATAGGCTATCCATTGAAATATTTGTTTGGTGTTTTTATGGTGGTGTTAGTACACCTGAGTACAATGTAATATTTATAGTTTCTCGGTCTGCTAGACATATTCTAATAATACGAGTACCAATAAACTGCAGTGTATCGTTTTGTCACCGTCGACGTCGCCTACCCTACTGAAAACAAGGAATAACAATATGAACGAGGAGGCTGGCGGCGGCTTGCGGGAGCAGTATCCTCGACAGGGAATACACACCCCCAAGGTATTGAACTTCACCTCTCCAGCTGTGGCGGTTTTGGAAATATTCAAGCGTTCCGATACCGTTTACAGGAAAAGCGGTGTTGCCGTATCTCAGTAATTAATAGAAACAAAATTTTGAAATTGTGAGATCTTACTAAATTCGACATGCGCAATTCATTGCAATAAAAATAAGTAGAGGATTCTATTTAAAATAAATTAAAATTGGGGTATTTGTTTAAAAATTTGAAAAAATAATTTATAACTTGGCAATGTCGCAAACGCGAAAAAAAAATATTACAAGGCGAGATAGGGTATTAGTAATTTCGATTTAAAATAAAGAATACAGGTTTAAAAAAAACAAGGTAAAATGACCTTCTAGTTGACGTAATTTAAAATTCTGCCAAAAACACGGTGTAGATACAAATTGCTGGTAACATCCAAAATAATATCCACTTAATGTTCAAGTAACTCGCTGTATAATATTATTGAGAAAAGTTAAAGGAATATATCAATTTGGACGTATTACTTGCAACCTTGCAAATCCGGAAATTAATAGAAAATAAATTATAACTTGGCAACGTCGTAATCGATCCCAAAAATATTTTAGGGTTGAATAGAGATCAATGATGGACACTAGAAGGATTTAAGAAAAAGTTATAGTTCCATATAAAAAAATCAATTCGATCACTATCCTACTTTCTCGCAACACCCTGTATATTTCGAAATATTTTTATAATATGCGTCTCAAGTAACCAAATAACTTTTGTATTTGACATTTTCTTCTATCAGGTATACCTTGCGGGATATCGAAGAATTACACACTAACTGGACACCCTGTATATACATAAATAGTGCGACCACAGCATGTATAATCCAACCGCAACATTGTCAAAAATCTAAAAGATGTTTTTTTATTGTTGCTCTATTTTATTGTATTATAGCACTCACACGGGTCCGTCGAAGGCTATCGGGCCTGATGGTGTATCCCCATCACAGCACCTACGTCCGCAAGTCGCCGCGCGTCGGGCGACCGTCCAGTCGCGTTTGTAACCGTCGAATACCCGCAGCGATTTTTTGGTTTCACTAAGACCTGATTTTATCAACATGCAGATTTTAACAAAGGCTTTGACCAATCAGAGCAGCCCTTTCAAGAACATGTATCTGTCAAAGTACTCTGAAAATTATTGATTTCTCTTGAAGTTTACCTCAAAAAAGGTCAAAATGACTTAATTTATATACAATCGACCATTGTGAACCATCTAGTATCTTTTCAAGTCCGATTTTCCATCCTAAGTGGGTGAAAAATTGCATTTTCTTGTTTAACAAAAAGTTCAACAATTGTTAATCTCAACCAATCAGATTCCAGATAAGTCGTACATTTGATCAATAGTTTCTTGTTGTATCAAATGATATGATGACAAGAAATTAACTCACCGCATTATTTGTATAAAACAATAATTTACTTTCGATAATAATTATGGATTCCTGCAATATATCTTTGTTTTATAGTAAAAAGAGCTAAAAATAGCATTTTGTTACATTTCAAAAGTTACAGCTATTTCCCAAACGTATGTGCATTACTGGTTGCCTATCCAGAACCTCGGAATGGCAAAACTTGCCATTTTATAGTTCAGTATAACCATCTCTGGTATAACCCTATTTTACTTTATGCTATATTATGTACAATGTGTACGCTGCACCTATGAAGATTTCTATAAGAAGATCTATATATAACACACATGCATCCAGTAAATGAAAGATGATTCTCCATAAAAGTATGTATTTTCATATAATCCATCTGACTGACGGACGTGGGATTTGTAATTAAGATAGGTAGTTGCTGTGATTGATATAGGTACCTACTACTTTTATCACAAATTATCGCAGTTTGCAGTTAGTAATTATACAATAATTATAATGTAAACATGGAAAATGTGGCATTAATTTGCAAATCAATTGCTTTGTGCCGATATCCTGCTATGATTTTGATCAATGAGTTTCTAAAATATCTTTGACAAAAGTGTCATCCAGCTTTGACGTTTTGTTTTCAATATTGATAAAATACTATTGGATGATACTTATTAACCTAGCCCTCAATACCCAATAGAAAGCTTTTGCTAAATAACATCCAATAGAAAAGCTTTGTCAAATTCTTTGTTAAATATGTATGTTGATAAAATCGGGCCTAAGAATACTGTCTATGGTTGCTGTGCACCCTTCTGCAATAGTAATTATATAGATAAAGAGCGCATACCCGTGTTCAAATTTTTAAAAGATGTAATGAAACGGAATCTGTGGTTGCGCGCTAACTTCTCTATTCTTTTTTGTAATATGTATCAAACACTGACGGGAGATATACGAGGGTTGCTCTATACCTTCGGGTACTAGATGGCGCACAGGCAGAATTCCTTCTGTCTACTCGCACTGACGGGAGATTTGTAATTCGTACTGATACCGCTATAAGGCCCGATGGTACGACTTTAATAGTTCCTCGAGCTAATATTAAATGCTGCTTAACAATTATTATAAAGTAATGTATTCAGAACATTTTTTTGTGCGTCCCCCCGAAAACTCACCCCCAAATTTTTGTTTTCAAATAGCACCGCATAGGTCCTCCTACATAAATTATATCCCTATTTTATTTAAAATCTTATGGTACTTTTGATTCTATACGCAAACCTATTTTTTTTTTTTCGTGAAATCATAAGCAATACATTATATAAAATAAGAATTTGTTTGAGGCATAGAAACTGATAAAAAAGAAAAGCAAGTGGGTTTCTAAGGGTAGTGAATGTGTGAGTGACCTATCAATCTTATCGTACACGCTTCAAAAACAAATGTCTTTTTTATTATTTTTTATTACGAAAATGTTACGACTTAAACCCTTATTTTATTTAACATATGCTTTGACTTTACGAAAAAATGATTTTCATGTTTCCCTATTTTTCTTACGAAAATACTACGCCTCAAACAAATCCTTATTTTATTTAATTATACAGGGTGTTTCGGTGATCATGTTACAAACTTCTACGGTAGATAAAACACAAGAAAATAAGAAAAAACGTGCATATGAACATGGGTCCGGAAATGCTTCCTCAGGGAGCGGAGCTAGGGCCCTTCGAAGATGACCTTCAAAAACTACTCTTCGTTTTATAGCTTCGGTAGTACTGCAGCTATCGCCACCAATTTTGAAACATCAAATGTAGTTGGTAGGTTCATCAATTTGAGTCTTTCGGACTTTGTCACCTCTAACCAGTGGCGTACAAACTAGGGGGGTATTTGGGTAAATTTGACCCTACTTCTCAAGACGTCAATTTCTTGCCATTTTTGTATCTGATTATGATTCTCCACCTTTTTTACATAAAAAAGGTACTCCTAGTAATAGTCGCTATCTGTCACAGTTTCCTCGGAAAATGGCTAAATCCAATCATTAAAAAATTGTTGGTCTTAAACAAATTATTACGTTGAAATATGAAAATGAAGTTCAGTACAGATAGTGAGCATTAAAAGATGAATTTACTAACGCTGTCGTTGACTGACCCTGTACGTACCAAAATAAATTTAAAATAACAATTCTGAAAATGCCTGCCACCAATTCAATTCAATTTTATTTGTACCTATTGATGAGTTACAAATACTGCCACCTCGAAAGCAATGCTTGTATGAGGTATAGGCTTAATTATACAGATACGATAATTTAGCTAACCTATTGCATTTATATCCTATCCTTTGAATGACCATAGCTTCCTGTCTTCTGCTAGGACTGAAACGAACCTTCTGCAGCCTTCCATGTGTCTTCTTTTCTTGAATAAATATATTAATATGATGTCTGATACATAAAATTTTGACGTTACGTCTCGACATTTATTGCACCTACGTAGCATACTTAAATTGACGGCCAAACCAAGCCTGATGTTTTCATCAGCCGTAACAGAAATCCTAGCCACCAAATCTTCCTCCGACTCAGATATAAAAATGTCAAGAAATTGACGCCTTAGGGAACTAGGGTCAAATTTACCCAAATACCCCCCTGGTTTGTACGCCCCTGGCTAAAGGTGACAAAGTCCGGATGGCTTAAATTGATGAACCTACCAGCTACATTTCATGTTTCACAATTGGTGGCGATAGCTGCAGTAGTACCGAAGCTATAAAACGAAGAGTAGTTTTTGAAGGTCATCTTCGAAGGGCCCTAGCTCCCTGAGGAAGCGTTTCCGGACCCATGTTCATATGAACTTTTTTTCTTATTTCCGTGTGTTTTATCTACCCTAGAAGTTTGTAACATGATCACCGGAACACCCTGTATAATGCTTATGACCACGCAAAAAATAGGTTTGTGTATAAAATTAAAGATACTACAAGATTTTAAATAAAATCAGGACTCAATTGGTGTAGCACTATTCGGTACTGTAAAAAATGTTGGGGGTTAAGTTTCAAGGATGAAGAACAAAGAAAATGTTTCGAAAGCATGCTATGAAAGACCCTAAGGTGCTATCAAAAATTTGGATTTTTTCCTCTCAAAAAACCCCCGATACGTATTTTTGGATTGTTGTATCTTTTTGTTGAGAAATAATTGACAAAAAACAAAAATAAACGTAAACCTTTAACACCCTGTATCTTCAAAATTAAACGCGCTAAGGCTAAATGTTCTTATCTCAATGTTCATAAAAATGTGAGATCTATCACTTGTCAAGCGTTGTCGGTCGAATATCGGAACACCCTGAATAAGTTTGACGCTTGGGGAATACCTCATCGTGCTGTAAAAGAGATTCGACTGGTAGCCTTCATACTCCACAAATTGCTAGCAATTAAACAAATATGAGTTGAAGTGTGAGGGATTTTAATAACAGTAGACCTTCTTGTAAACGGATTCGTTTTATTTTCTTGGATTTTATTCTTACACAACCATAACGACATAACTGGACATAACTCACATAACATTGCTCATAATCTAACCTTATTCATAATAATGACATTCGACAATCTTGACATGACAACCATAATGACATTTGTCTCACAGTGACAACCCATTGACATTGACAGTTCAGTGATGCATGAGCATGGCGCGTAAAACCATAGATTATGAAGATAACAGAACATGCATCTGCCTTTTAACTAATCCTAGAGTTTCGGCCAACCTGACATCAGATCGCCTCGATTTGAAAGTCCAGGTTTACATCATTTACCTAGTTTCAATACATCATAACTACATAGTCATAATCCTAAGGCACTAATAACATAGTCATAGTACCATCCTAAATATTTCACACACAATAAATCAATAAGAGAGAATACATAATACAGAGTTAAAGTTTCTGCTAAACATAACATCATAAAGCTTAACTATAGTGTTTTGATCATAAATACGTAAAACTTGCTCAAATATTCATAACATTGACGGAGAAGAACATATGACATCGCAATATCCACATAAATGAATATATGACATGTCACAAAAATAATAAAACTAAGCATAAGTCATAACAATTGGTGTTTCCAGGTCATTTTAAGGTTACTCTGGAATCAACCATGGTTTCACGTTTTCTGGTGCTCAAACACCTTCAAACGGTCTTTGGGATAATTAAAAACCCTCTATGTCTGTAATTACATACCTGTCATTATCCAAAACTTGTTTGATTTCATATGGTCCTTTATACTTTGAAAACAATTTTTTTTTGTTAATGTTAGGGGTCACATCTACATTTTTAATAACAACATAATCACCTATAGAGTATTTCCGTGGAGGTTTATGCCTCTTGTCAAAATATGCTTTATTATAATCTTGTGATTTTTGCATACAGTGTTGAGCATTATCTCTGATTTCAACTAAATTTCGTTCCTCATCATTTTCATAAATGAAGTTCCTTAATTCATCATTCTGATCGTTCTGTGAAATACCAAAAAGAAGCATGCTAGGGGTTGTATTGATTGATTATGAAATAGTGTTATTAATCGCAAATTCAACAAATGGTTTAAATGGTTAATTTTGATAGCATAGGCGTTAAATCCCTATTAATTCTCTCAATCTGACCATTTGCTTTTGGTGTTGATGTGGCAATTTTTATGTGCTTAATATTATTTTTCTCTAAAAAATCTTCAAATGTAAAATGTAAAAGCTGTACCTCGATCCGATATTATGCTTACTGGTTTTCTGTAGTGATTAAAATAATCTTCCAACTTATGAATTGCCTCAATACTTTTAGTAGATGAAACATCGTAAAGTTTCACAAATTTTGTAAATCCATCTTTAACCTCAAAAATGTATTTTTTTCCCTTAGGCGTTTTCTCTAAAGGCCCATAGTGGTCGACGTGAAGCGTCACAAAAGGCTTATTGTCTTTATCCAAGTTGTGGAGTTCTCCCTCAGATTTACCCGAAACTCGTGCATATGTTATACACTTTAATCAATACTAATATATAATTTTATAGTATCCCGCATTTTTGGGAACCAATATGTTTTGGATACATAATTTAAGAGTCTTTTCTAAACCCACATGACCAATGTTATCATGACAATTTTGTAAAACTTGATGAATCATATTTTTAGGAACATAGAATAAAACTCTATTTTTCTCCTTTTTATATACAAGACATTTCTTAATTCAAAGCTTTCGTCGTCCCTAGTTTCTAATTAATTTTTTAACAATTTTATTTGAGGATCTAAGTTCTGAGCAATGGATAAATTTTGTTCAAAAGTATTTTCTTCTAGTAATAAAATATTGGTTGCTCTACTTAAGGCATTTACATGTTTCATGCGATTTCCCTCCCGGTGTATAAGCTCATAGTCGTAATTTTGTAAAATCAATGGCCAACGATTAATTCTAGGGTTAATTTCCTTCTTATTCAATGCCATTTTTATAGAATCACAATCTGTTACAATTTTAAAATGAATGCCTTGCAGATATACATGGAACCTATTGATTGCATTGATAATAGCAAGAAGCTCAAGCTCATAACTATGAAATTTAGATTCTGTTGTGCGTTTACTAAAGTATGAAACAAGTTTCAAGGGTTTTATCCTTTTGTCGCTGAAGTAGAATTGATCCATAACCAGTTGAGCAAGCATCACAATGTAGTTCAGTTGGTAATAGTGGTGAATAAATAGCCAATACTGGAGCTTCAACCAGCTTTTTCTTAATCACATCAAAAGATTCTAATTCTTTCTGTCCAAAATCATCAAAGTTACATTTTTTCTGGTTAAATGTAGTGGCTTTGCTATATTAGCAAATGAAGGTATAAAGCGTCTGAAATATGATGCTAAACCTAAAAATCTGTGAACTTTTTTAACAGTATCGGGAATTGGATAATTCCGAATAGCTTCAATATTCTGTGCATTTGGTCTGATCCCATTTGGATCAACAAGATAACCCAAGTACACATTTATATCTAAATATCTAAGTGTTACTCTATAGTTTCAGTTGCGATCAGTAAATCAAGATATATCACTACCTGATGCGAAAGTATGAGTTCTCGAAGTATTTTGCTGATAAATCTACACAAAACGGTCCATTACATATCCCAAATGGCATGCGTAAATACTCAAATTGTCCTAATGGGGTGATAAACGAATTATATTTTATAATGTTCTCATCCATATTAATATGATGGAAACCATTTTTTAGGTCTAAACAAGTAAAGTAATGTTTGTCTTTCAGCAAATCTAGTAGATCATCAATGAGTGGTAATGGAAAGTGGTCCCTTAAAGTATGCTTATTGAGTTGCCGATAATCTACACAAAGTCTGTAATCATTACCATTATTTTTCTTCAAAAGTACAATAGGGCTACAATATTCTGAATGACTCTCTCATTCATCAAATCATCTAATATTTCTTGTAATTTGTTTTTTTCTGCATATGAAAGTCGTCTAGGTCTAAACGAAAATGGTTGCTCATCCTTTAAACTAATAGTACATACAAATTCAAGATTTGGATTTACTGGCCTTGGTGATTCTACATAAGTTGTTATCACATCAGTTAAAATAGCTTTAATGTCATAATTTAAATGGTCATTGACTTTTAAAAAAATACTATTATCATCTGTTGGCTCCATCATCATAATATTATTTTCATAATCATCAACTTCAGAAACTTAACATTATTATTATTATTTTCCTCTGCCCTTTCAGAGACCCTTTCTTTTATTATTACATCATCTCTTAAGTGAAACCTCAATATTTGATTCATAAATGAAATTCCTCCCTAATATGACTAGACAGTTCATAGTTTCGTCACCAACATAAAAGGTTAAATTTACTTTAATATCTTTTATGATGACTTCTTTTTCCAAAACAACAATTTATGCCACAAAAGTTTTCTTTAATGTCAACATCTGAGTTATAGAAGTTTCCAGGTAAGTATGATCCCTTTATTAAACTAATAGGGCTTCCTGTATCCAACAGAGCCATGAAAGTCATAACACTTTCCATATCTGACTGTGAAAAATCTAAAGTTACCGGAATTTTGTAACCATTCCTGCCATGTGTGATCATCATTGTAAGTTGAGAAGTTGCAGCAGCAGGTCCATCTGATCCTCTCGTTGTAATCATTCTATCAGCAGCATTCCCTGCAGCTGGTCTGGCTGGACGTCTTGGGCAGTCTCTCACTGAGTGTGCCCTGTCTCCACATTCAAAGCAGCTTCCTCGAATTCTTCTAGGTTTTGTACATTGGTCTACTTTGTGTCCCTCTTTATAGCAGTTGAAACACTTGATAATAGGTGTGCTACTCACAGGTCCTGGTCCTGGTGGCCTCACTGCTTCTCTTTCTGGACGAGGTTTTCCTTTATACTGCTCTGTAAAACCTTTCTCCCTCCTTTCAGAGGATATTCTCTCATAGTCAAGAATATCTCTAAATAACTCATCTTCATTCTGGTGACTTCTTGAAAGTAGGTATTTACTCATTATATCAATCATTACTTGCTCTTTAATCTCCTTGAATGGCAAGTACAACTCTTTGCATCTGCTCACCTTAACGTGAAAGTAAAGTGAGATGCTTTCCTTGGGCCGCTGGGTCCTTGTCTGCATGGCCTTCCATCTCTGTTTGGATTTTTTCATAAATGAAGGTTCTCTCGAATGCTTCACAAAAGTTTCGCCAATCCATTAATTCTTTGAAATGTGCTTGCAGCCAAAACTTGGCAGCACCTGTCAGGCTACTCTTTGCTACTTGATATCCGACGTTTTCTGGCCATAAATGAAGTTCTGCCGTGTTCGTGAGATTAGATAGCCACATGTTCGCTGCTCTCGGCCCCCCTTCGCCATCATAGCTGTCGATGGTCTTTGTCAAGTCAGACATAACGCTAAAGTTCACTGGGGTGGGTGGAGGTGTCTGACTGGGCCCCAACTGTAAAATTGATAACATTCTGCTATTCTGTTCCAATAACGTGTTAATTGTTCGCATATAATCGTATTCGGTTCTACTTTGAGTGCTTGTGCCCTACTGTTGGTTCTGGTGCACGAATGCTTCGAAATCAGCCGCCGGTACTTCGGTTCTTGCCCCTGATGGCCCTGATTCTTCGTCATCGGTTAGCGTCGGTACATGAGGTGATGATTCTGCCATCTCAGTTCCTCAATTTCGCTAAAATATTTACGTTGCTCTACCCCACACCTGAAGTTGTGAGAGGTTTTAACAACAGTAGACCTTCTTGTAAACGGATTCGTTTTATTTTCTTGGATTTTCTTCTTACACAACCATAACGACATAACTCACATAACGTTGCTCATAATCTAACCTTATTCATAATAATGACATTCGAAAATCGTGATATGACATAACCATAATGACATTTGTGTAACAGTGACAACCCGTTGACACTGACAGTTCAAGGCCTTTACGGAAACACTGATCTGGATCCGGATAGATCAGTTATATATCAAACAGCTGTCAAGTGGGATTTATGATTCCATGAATTTAACGGACATCGAACAACGAAAAAGTTGGTTTAACAATAAAAAACAGATGGTAAAGTAAAGCAGCTATTGATCTGAATCATCCGATCGCAATCACTTACTGTACAAGAGTGAGCTACCCTATTTCTGATCGATCCCAGATCACTTTCCGAACGTCACGATCAGTGTTTCATAGTTTCCGTAAAGGCCTTCAGTGATGCATGAGCATGGAGCGCAAAACCGTAGATTAGGAAGATAACAGAACATGCATCTTCCTCATAACTAATCCTACAGAAGAATTTCAATAACCGTTCACCCAGTCCACTTGATCAAACGCCTTTAGAAGATCCATATAAACAACATTTTTTGTTGAGTTGAGTTTGTCCTCTGTTATCTAAACTTTCACTAACCTATTGGGAAATGCAAACTAATTTAGATACACAAGTCTTGTTCTCTTGAAACCCATATAAGATATGATAACGGAAAAAGTTGCCTAACCCAAGCTTCTATCCGTCCGACTGCTGTTACATTTCACAATGGCATCCCTTTACATCATGGAATACGTAACTACGAGTACAATTACGATGTTACGTTACTATAATGTATGATGCTTGGAAATACGTAGCCGCATACTGTGCATCGCTAGCTCTCCATCTCTTTTTGCCTTCGGTCCCACTCTTACAAGCAAGAATAAGAAATTAACATTGTGGAAGTCGTGCTTTTTAAATGCAGACAGACAGATTCCATAACGCATTAAATAAACTTAATACGATATCCCAATGAGTTATTTTTGCGGTTTAACTTATTTGTATTTAAATTGAGGTGTTGTCGACAATATTTGACGTTCAGTTTTTTTTTAGTTTCAGATCTACTGCAAGCCGCCCTGCTGCTTCCTCGTATGGCTTCAAAATCAACCAGACCCAAGCCAACAGCCACTGGAGCCAGGGGAACGCTTTAATCAAAAACAATGTGGTGTCTTTTGCTGTGCTGGCCGGAGCAGCACTTTTCTTCATCTTCCTCGCCATCGCGTACTTGGGCATGCGTAGCGACACTTCTGTCGTTCCTTCAGGTAACGTGCAGGGCCTTCACAGTAATCCCTACACGCCCAAGAGGCCATCGGGCTGGGCGGTCTAAGCCAATGCCGCGTGGCTGGCGAATGGTCTGACAATGTTCCATCTTCGGATGTATTCGCTTATAAAATTTCTCAATATTTCATTTTTTTTAATTATACACAGTTACATGGAATTCGAAGCTGTCCGACCGAAGATTAATTTTTACCGCTGGTTTTGATGAACGGGAAAAAAAGGCATACATTATTCTAATTGTCGAGTCAAAATTACATAATACCAACTCACACAGTAAGCGCGATTTGTGCTGAATAGGAAATTGTTTCTTTTTTCAAATTTTTAAAAGAACATACCCCTCTGTGTAGCAATTAATTCTTGAAATTGCGGGATTACTGGTTTTCGGATTTTTATGCAGAATCTCCACTTGGAATGTTTTATTGTATGCTCAGATTAGGCTGAAATATATTTGCCAAAGGCAATGTACCGCGGCTGCGATAAATAGGCTAGTTCCAGTTTGTTTGCGCGAGCTCTGAACTCTTGAAAGCATCACTTGTTAGATCGCTCAAAGCTTACTCGAAAACTGTACGTAGCATGCTAAAAAACATCTGCCATCTGCCCAGAGTGATAAACACTGTCCTTAAAACGACCAGCACTACTCGTATGTGGGTACCTATATTGTACTGACGAGCTTTATTAACAGCGAAACGGTGCTGTTTGTGACTAGGTTTGGTTAAATGAGTGAAATTTCAATTATTTCTTCTTGATTAACATCATGATAACGAAGAGTTTCGTGGCGTTACATAGGTTAAGAGATATAGGGAAAAGAGAGACAATTTATCGATTTCTAAAAAATACAGCAATCAAGGCAGTATCACCGAGCAGTCACCGAGCAGTCGAACTGTTTTACTAGGAACTGTGTCGGGTATGGGCAGTATACTAGTGGTTTCTCTAGACATGGGAGCAACATTCCACATCACGTCTAATGTGAGCTGCGTCAGGACTTCCCCGTAATCGTAGTTCCTATAAGCTAGAATAAAAATGTCTTTGGCAGAACTGGGTTGTTCACCAGAACCCAATGAACATTTGAGCACTTCTTATTTTATCATAGCAAAATATTGTGTTTTGACAGCATTGACTCTTTCTGTATTCTTGGGCCCTGGCAATAATATTATCCAGTCCTTGACACAAGCAGTCCTGTACAGCCAACGCGATCAGAGTTTAATTTGAATGATAACGTCCAAAATACCGTCATCCGCGAAACTGCTGATTGAGTTATTATTGAGCTACTAAGGCAATTGACGTAGAACAGAAGCAATTTTGAAGCAACACCTTAGTCCTTATGGAAGACCTGTCTTGATGTTGTATAAAAAAGATCCACGAGACGAGACTACGATCCTATTGTAAACCCAATAACCGCCTACAAAGATCGCTAAGATTAACCTTAAATAGGAGAGCCTCATTCCACACCTTATGAAATATTTTTATAATGGCGAGGACAGACCTTAGCTTGTTCAAAATACTGTGGTGGTTTCTGGCTGTAAAAATATTTCAAGGTTTCCCTATTGATGCACTTGTCCATCTTTGTTGATTACATATACCAGAAAGAGACTTGCTATCTTTTTGGACGGTGATGAAGTTCGGGAGCAGAACTATTATTGGTGTCGTTCGATTACAGCAACTTCCCAATAATCATAGGTCTAAATGTTACTTTACTCTGTACTGATGGCACATAGCATTGGGAGGACACTAATTTTGGAATTGAGCGCAACGTTCTTTACAATTCTTTATCCCTGAAAGCTGTTGCAATTGTTCCAATTTGGTACGTTAATGGAGAAGCGGTGCTCGCCGTTTCTTTGTCTTTGTTTGACCGAAGTCTACAAGGACCTGCTGCTATTGAGGTGCAACATGTTTTACAGTACCGTCTCGTTGTATCTGCCCTTGGTCTTTAAATCTATATGACTGCGGGCGGGATTTTGCAAGTGAATCTGCTAATCCCAGTAAATGTTCTAGGAGCTTTCAGTCCTTTGTTTTTCACCTTTTTTGAAAGTTTTCTTGATATAATAACCTTCCTTTCAGGTTGTTATTTTACCAGTGTAGTGTATAAGCGTTTCGTTAAATAACATATGTTCATTTAAGTTCCTACAGGTTTCGTTGATTTTAGAAAATTTGACAATACAGCATGGCCTATCAACCTAGATTGTATTCAAATATCAATTTGGAAACGCCGTTTATCGGGTGAATATGGTATTTTCAAGGACCTCAAGTATTTGTGTGGGATGCAAAAATGCTTTAACAAAAGTTAAAAAAGCATGAGGTTTTATATGTTAGCTATACCTCAACTTTAACCAGATATTTTTGTCATGGTCGCCAGTATCTACTGATCTTGTTTGTTTACTCTATGTTTAATTGGTGCTCTGAGGTTCAGCTGAAGGTATATTTTAAACCAAATATTGTCGAAGCTCTGACAGCTTTGGTCGGACAGCAGAATTCTACTATAACATATTGATTATAAAATGCACGATTTTGGTTACAATCTTCATTATAAATAAACAATTTTCAAGCATTCGGGTTCAATTTAATTCAATATTGTCAGGTAAGGTAAATCAAACATGATATTTTTTTAGTTGATTAGTTTAATTCTATGACGTTTGATTATAAATTCAAATATATCTACCATGTTGAAAATATGTATGTATTTGGTAAAAGTTGAATAGGAGCAGTTTGTTTTTATTACATTTTTGTGGGATTGCCTGTATAATCCGAGGTAATCTTATTATTTAATTCATAACAGAAAATGATGTTCTTCGGCTCTACTAGTTGTTCACATTTCGCGATAAATTAATTTTGTGGCTTTTTGAATTCGGAACAGAAAGGTATCTTTTTCCTATTTTCAAAAATACGTCGGATATTTTGCTCAATCAAATGATTGGAACGGGGGCTTAGGACTATACGTGGACGTAAAATGGACCGGGGTCTTGCAACTTCTGGAGTCAAACATAAACCTCAATAATTGAATGCCCTTGGAACTCAAGAGTGAGTCCAACATCACCAATAGCTGGAAAAGGTCCGACTTTGGTGTATGAGTACTGCGCGTCACGTTTTTTTTATTTAAACTAAATTGTGTAGTTTCGTAACTTTTTCTGCTTGGAAATAAGGCGGTGACCGAAAAATATAACGGTCAATTTTTCATATGCTAAATATTGTTTAGAATGATTGGCTCAATAAGTCGGTAATTTTGCAAGCTACACAAAGATCAACGTCAAAATTAACAAATAAGAAAGACCAATAGTGTGGCATTCTGTCTGAAACTCCATCTAAGGCCTGTAATTATAGTGGGTAGTACTTGAATTACTCGCTTATTTTGTGTAGCTTTTATTGCCTTATAAAACAGTCTATATTAAAAAAGTGCTATATTTGTTCCTTTTCTTAATCTCGTACAAGTAAAATTTTGTAATCGAACCAGCAGACCTACGTCCTGATGTTTTTATTTCCAATATCATACAAACTAGAATGAAACAAAATGAACATTATAACTAACACTATTGTACTACCTACGCCACTCTTGTTTTTATTTTCGCGGATAAACGTTTTTGGAAACAGTTTTAAGTGTCTAGCTCTTCGAGTAGCTAGTTTCAAATTGATTGCAAATATTCTATAGAACAGACAAATAAACCAGGATGCAAATTAATAAAAAACATTTTAAACTACGTCAAACGTATTCCAACCTAGATGAGAAGGTCAGCATGAAAAAATAGGTAAAATATTTTGGGACTCAACTTCACCACATTTCATAATGGTAAGCAATATTGCAATTGACTAGACTGAAGTGTAGTCAGACTTATCTATAACATAATAATAAACCCCCTCGTGTTTTGCTCGTTACGTAATACAAAGCGCGTTTTTTAAGTAAGGGTTACTTAGGTGATAATCTGAAGATACTAGAGCGTTTTGTTGAGTCTTCTTAAAGCTCGAGTAAAAGGTGTAGGGACTATTTGCTTTCTCGAATATAAACACGTAGTAGGAATCTTCATTTTTTAGTTGTAGATCTATAAACCGTCATTTTTGATAATAATTAACCTAAAAAATAGCTACAATTACATATCTGTATGTGTGCGTTATTTTACTTCAGACACTGTATGTGAGGGTAGTATTTTATGTACACAGCTACACAAAAAATAAGTCAAGAAAGACACATATTCCAAAAATGGGAGTAACAAAAAATGGACAGTGAATATGTAACATTCGTTTTATTTTTTCGTCTTTGTAAATCGAAACATTTTAAACCAATAATTGGAAATACCGACTGTAGATTATATCAATCTGCTTTAAAAAATGAAGGCAAAAAGTTTAACATCTCACTTCCCACGCATTACTGTGATTTAATTTTGGAATTATGGGCACATAAAAATGCCAACACATTGAAAATGCATACAATTTTAGCAACTGTTCTGTATCCCAAGAGATCTGGATGCTTAAAATTACCATAAATCATGATCCCAAAGAAGCTAACAAGTCATCAGTCCAGTGTGAAGCCACTTGATGCTTTCCAGCTTAGCTCCCATACAATTCAATCTAAGTGCTGTACAAAACTACTTATTAAAAAATGACTACTTGGTATCTTGAAGATTAATATTTGGAAGATGAAGTCTATAGAAAGCTGGGCGATTGAAGCAGGTTTTGGTTAAGCTACGAATTAATTGCTATACTTTTATATTAATGAAACAATACTTCTTAAAAAAACATAAACAAAAAGAATTAAATTCAGTAAAATCTATATTAGTAAATTATCAGTAGTATAAAAAAACCAACTAAATGTCGTCAAATATATGTAAATGAAACAAAAATGATTATCTGTATGCAAACACATTTGTAATATCAAATATACCGGGTTATTCACGTTATTCGACACGGAGCATTATGGCTAAAGTATCTGATGAAAAAGAAAATAATAATTTCGGATTGATAGGGACCCATTATAGCTAAATTTTAAAAATATTTTCATGTTATACAGGGTGTCCCAAAAACACGAAACGTCTCAAAGTTATTTTTTTAAATGGAACACCCTATATATTATTGCATGAATATCCTTGGTGAATTCTAGTGTGACTTTATGTATCACATATGAGACTTATAGTGAACCTTTTAGGTGTAAATTACCATTTTCGGTATAAGTAGATATCAGAAAAAAAATTTATATCACAGAGATTATAAAATTTAGAAGGGTGCCACTTTGCCGTATTACTAAGCATGGAATACGTCACCTTAGGTTAGACGGTCAAATTTGAATTACGTTTGTGCTTGGAGCAATCGGTCGATTGATTAAAGAAACTTCAGTCAGAGATAGCTTGATGTTTTCAAATGGTAATGCCTAACTTTTTTTCATACGATAAAATTTGATAGCTCTTCTAACGATATGAGGTTGTCAATATCAATCTTTGGTAGTTTTCGTTCAATTTCAAATTTTCAATCAAAGCGGTGTTCTTCAATTTTCCTACCTATAAGCAACCTAGCAGGCCATGCAATATAAACAAAAACGTTCATATGTATTTCGGAGTTCGTTCGTATTTTGGCGAAACCCTGTATAACACTAAAATATTTTTAAAATGTAGTTTTAATGGGTCCCTAACGATAAGAAATTATTATTTTCTTTTTCATCAAATACCTTATCCATAATGCTCCGTGTCGAATAACGTGAATAACCCTGTATATGAGGGTTGCTCTATACCTCCGCCAATCCACCAGTACGCAGACAGCTGTTTCACGCTTATTAGCGATCATCAGTGCGCCATAGGCCGATTGACGGAAGTAGAGAGCATCAATTTTTCCATGTTTAATAAACATGTGAAAGATGTGCGAGAAAGACAGAAGGAATTCTGCCGGTATACCCTGTATATGTTTTACTGACTAACGTGGATTTGCAGCAGAAAATGATCTGGTTACAATAGTTAATAAACATGTTTATGAGCTTACTTCATTCAACTGAAAAATAATAAAATTATAAAAATGACCATATACGTTCAGGCATTTTCAAGGAGTCACCATATTTTATCTAACCCATAATTGGTATAACCTCCATCAGCATCAAAAGCTTGTATTTTCTGCCGCTATTGTTACTAGATACTGAATAACTTTTTCAATGTCCTTTAATCGAAAATAAGAAGTAAAGTTAAAAGCCGCCTTGAGTAGCTTCCGTCATCACTTCTTCACGTACAAAATCGAGTCTTTCGGCCACCATCACCTGCGAAGACTGCTGAATCATACCCATATTGTGTTACTGTCTTCTGCGGTAATGGTACGTGACGATTTTATTGTCGCACTTAAAACCATAATCCTTTTTTGATTTTTTGGCAAAGTGACGTAGCACAAGCGTACTACCAATTTGTTTGACTTAGATTGTTATAAAGCAATATATGTTTTATTATTTTTTAATATCGCAGCCAGTACTTCTGTACAACGCGGCGCCAGCGTTGCCGCTCTAGATGAGGGTCGCCTTGGGACGCTTTGACTCAGATAGTACATATTAAAACAATCGAACGTGACAATTCTGTGTATCATTGTTACCAGTTTATAATGACTTGACGATTACCTTTGGTTTCATGATGCCCTGCACAGCTGTTGGGTTCTTATTAACATGTTGCTTTACTTGGTGTTTTCATTCGCTTATTACTTATATATTAAAAACCGGTGCATATATGTAGATTCATCTTATAAAATACTATAAACTTTTCCCACACATAGTCTACAGTAGAAAGTTGTTTTATATAAGATCTGTGCAATGTTCAGAAGGGCTATGGTCAAGGCTTACCAAGCAGCTTACATGGTATTTCGTTATGTAGTCCAAAAACCTATTATCAAAAACCTAGTATTTCGATTCGATTTTTTTCGCTCCTATTGTCGTATAAAGAATTAATTCCTTGGTTGCGGTTTGTGAAGATATTGCTGTGAAATCCCTATGAAATTAGGATCCAAATGATAAGGGAACATGTTTTGAATTAATATTTGATATTTGAATCCACAGGCATACCTTTTTTTTGCTCTTACTTCGACGTTTTGTATCATTATGCCACCTTAATCTTTAACGTTGTAAAGGCTTTCCCAATAAGAACGGTCGACCTTCAAAGTGTAATAAAATAAAAAGTTTAAATGAAACTGACGTAATTTAATATTTATTTCAAAACATGTTTTAAAAATTATGTCAATCAAATGTCCGCCGCGGCTTTGCCTGGTGAGTCAAATTCTGCCAGTCCAGTTTTTGATGACCCCATTACACAGATGTGGCTCAATCGAAGCAATTTCGCTTCTGGTGTTGGCTTTAAGAGCCTCCACAGTCCGTGATTTATCGGCATAGACACGCGATTTAAGGAAACCCCAGAAAAAAATCCAGCGGAGTTAAATCGCATGGTCTGGGCGGCCAGTAGACGTCGCCATTTCGCGATATGACAGACCCCTTGAACTTCTCAAGCAATAGTGCCACTGTGCAGTATGGCACGTCGCCCCATGTTGTTGAAACCATGTGATTCTCAGATGTATACCACCCACTATCGGCCACAAAAATGTTCTTATTGTAGCTCTATACCGTTGACCGGTGATAGTAAGTGCAACTGCTTCGAAAAAATAAGGACCAACGAATTCGAATAGGTTAGAAGAAGCAAAGCCCATGCGCTAACAGGCATGTGAGTGTTCCCATCACCTCTAGTGTTATTATTTGCCTTTTGTTTACAAACACGATGTTATTGTTTACAGAAATTGACAGAAATCGGCTGAATTTAAAGAGCTTCTATTATGCAGACAAACGCGAAAAATTCACCCGAAACCGTCACCCAAAACAAACCGTTACTCGGCGAGTTTCTTACCTGATGCCCGACAAAAAATGGATCGTGGCCTGGGATTCCCGTTGATGCGACTTTGTCACGTTTTTTCAGAAATATTGACTTAATTTTAGGGAAAACCGAAATGACGGTGAGATTGGTGGAGTGGACCCCACTCCCAGACCGAGGAAACGCTCCGGTGAAGAACTACCGTATTTTTATGTTTCAGTATTTTTATGTTTCAGTATTTAACCTAACTTAATCTGACGCGTTGAATTTTTGAGGTTGAAATGGATTAACTGGGGTTAGTCCAGTGTTGCTCAGCTCAGCTCAACGAACTCGAATAGGTTAGAAAAAGCAGCGTCCATGCTCTAACACGCACGTGTATATTAGCAAGACCCAGTTGTAATTATTTACTGTTTTCCAAACACGATATTATTTTTTACAGAAATCTGCGGGATTTGAATTTTGTAAAATTGTTTAAAATAGTCTTTTAACACTTATGCACTGTTACAACCCAAAATTCATTCTAAACTATAACAATAAATCCGAAATGATCAACCAAAACACAGTTGCTATTTATATTATTCCATTATTCATGGCCTTATTTTTAGGGTTATTTACCTGCCAGCTCGTCGAGCGTATATGGGTTTATCAGCGGCCAGTGTGCTACTAGCATCAAGCTGCCGCTGAGGCTGAATCACTACTTTTAGGATTGTCCGGACAAACAAAATCGATGCTTACTTCTTCTAACCTATTCGGGCTCGATGGCTCGGCTTGACGCCCTGAGTAGAATTAGATCACTTACAGCCTGAGGAAACGCTACGATGAAAATGTTGAGTAATGTATTGCAATCCAAATTTCAAAGTCGCGTAGATTTTCACCGGAATGTTTCCTCACGCTGGGAGTGGTCGATCGACTCAGGGCGTCGAGTCATGATTCTTGACTCCCATTTCGGTCTCCGCTAAAACGAAATTCTTAATTGTTGATACGGCAGCTTCTGTAGGAGGTCAGATTAATTACCGCTTTTTTTAATATCTTATACAGGGTGAGTCGTGAGTTAATACTTTTTTTTAAACTGTGTATAGAAGTCATTAAAATAAATAACTTTCTCAAATAACTTTTTCAAGAAAACTGGAAAATAAGCGAGATACAGAATAAAAAAAGCAAATCTTGGCTTGTGTAGCAAAACGTACCTAGTCTGTTTATGTTTAGTTTCTCGCTCGGATGTTTGTCTTATCGATCAGTTATTCTACCTGGCAGTTGTTGCACTAGTCATTTCCAGTTTGTCATAGTTAATTTTAAATTGGTAAATCCTAAAAGTTGTTTCATGATTATGTGCCTCTTTTAGGATTTGACAATTTAAAATTAACAACTATAAACGAAGAGTGACTGCACTATCTGACAGGTACAATGCCTAATCGATTTGACAAAAATCCGAGCAAAAAACTAAATACAAGCAGATACTAGGTACTTCTTGATACACAATCCAGACTTACTTTTTTTGATTCTGTATCTCGCTTATTTTTCAGTTTTCGGAAAAAGTTTTTTATTTTAATGACTTCTATGTACAATTAAAAAAGAAGTGTCAGCTTAGGACTCACCCTGTATAATAACAAACACATTGATCAGTATCTTCCTTTGGAGCAATAGTCTATTTTGTGATCTTCCTCACACGCTCTTTTCAACTTTACTATTACTGCAATGACTGCAAAATATATATTGTCAAAATAGATTTGTTATTTACTTTACCGATTAGTATATGTATAAGGGTAATCCAATGGCTTTATCCGGAGACGATCTGGCAACATGGCCAAAAAATCCTGTACTATTTGTGTGACCGTCTACCTGCCGATTGCCTGCTACGAGCATCAAGCTGCTTAATAAACACAACGATAAACACAATATTTATAATATGTATCCGATAGTGGGTACACACAAAACCATTGTTTACTTCTTCTAACCTATTCGAATTTGTTAAAGACCGATTATTCCTCCGGACCACAACGCACACCACACGGTTGCTTTTTCTGCATGGATTGGCACTTGGTAAATCTCCTGCGGGTTTTCGTAGCTCCAAATTTTGCAGTTCTGCTTGTTAACTGAGCCACTCAACCAGAAATGCACCTCGTCACTAAAGATTATTTTTTCCAAAAATCAGGGTCACTCTCCAAGTGTGCTAGCGCCCACTTATTGAATTCACGCCGCAGTCTATGATCATTGGGATTTAATTCCTCAGTCAGTTACACCTTATATGGGTGATACTGTAAGTCACAATGCAAAATTCGCCAGGTTGACATCCGGGAAAGTCCAGCTTCTTGTGCTCGTCGCGGAATAGGCTGTCTCGGATTCTTGTTCACACTTTCTCGGACGGCAGCAATATTTTCAACGGATCTCACTTTTCTTTGACGTACAGACGTTAGTCGATCTACTACTGAACAACTTTCTTCAAATTTCTGCATTAAACGGCGAATTGAGAACTCTGTAGGACGATCATGGACTCTATAAACTCGACGAAGTGCTCGAAACGTTTGCCGAACAGAACTTTGGTAATTATTTTTGACGATTTCGACACGTTGTTCAATTTTATACTGCTCCATATTAAATGTCAAGAGTAACTGAATAGGCCTGGAAGAGATAACGGGTGTGTGACATTCGACCTTGCAATGCGCTGTTGCCAAAAATCACGCGTTCTTATTGGGAAACCCTTTATATTCATTTCACTCACAGATAACATTGAGAAGTTGATGAAGAAGTGTTCAAACGCCCATCTTGACTTAAAACTTAGTGCTTTAGGCTCCAAAATATCGCATGCCATTTGAAATAATGTGGTGTTAGATAAGAAAATAACGTCTTCAGACGAGTATACAAAATAGAATAGAATATAATATTCTCACACACTTAGAAGTATGATACTGTTCTGGTTCATTTTTTTACCAATTTGAAATTCGTATATATTTTTTTCGTGATTTTATCTCATGCTATATGAGTATCAAAAATATACTGTTTTTTTAATACATTAGTAGTAGTAGTAGTAGTAGTAGTAGTAGGACTAGTAGTAGTAGTAGTAGTATTTTTAATAATCAACGACGCAGAAGCTGTGTTCCTGACCTGCACCTCACGTAAAACACAAAATAGTTCTTTGTTTCGGATGACGACAGGTTACTAGGATGCATAATAAAATGATAAATATAAATAGCGTCATTACATTATATTTTATCTAACAACGGTTCCGCTGTGCGCTAGAAAAAAAACCTAAATGCGTGGGAAAAATTAACTTGACTTCAGTTTTTGTGTGACTGTGTTACTTATACAAACTACACCAGTTATGCATTTTTAATGATTGTTTAGGGTTAAAGTGTGCGTATTTCTTGATGTATAATTAAGCGGGTTTCCAGATTGTGAAATTTTAATAAACAATAAATATTTTGTTCATATATATTTAGTTTTATTTTGTCACCACCTCGTCATTTTTCGGTTTTAACTTACAACCAAAATATTTATTGGTTATTGAAATATGTAGGACACTTGATAAGCAACTGTAATTGTTACTATTCACCCTAAAACTGTAAATTATTATTATTCCTCAGTCAAACGAAAATAACATATCTCCCTTAGATATATAACAAGTATACAGGATGTTTTCAAAAACATGATTCCTTCTTAGGATAACTGAAATATTAGGTACCTGACCATTTAATTCTGGTGGATCTGGGGATAGTTCTTTTTAAATTAACATCAGAAGCAGCAGACTGACATTTAGGAGTTTTGACGGCCATTTCCGTTTTCCTTGTGAAGAAGACTAGCCCTTTTTTTTAGATTGACTGACCGGGCATGTTCGTCACGCCATTTTTCAATAACTCGTAAGGTTTGTTGCATGTATGAGCAAATGACGCCTTCGAATTTACCGTTAAGCAGTACTACAACACCGCATACGTAAGCTATTGTTTGGAGTCCCTCAGAGTTAAGCTTGGTCAAGAGGTCATCAAGAACCATGTTCCACAAGGGAGGTGAAAGAACTCCGATCTGTGAACACCCTCTTGTTACCTGACTTTTCGTGGTTACAACTCGTACATTAATTTGTGCTACCCTTTTTGACAGCATTTTTAATATATAGCCGCAGACAGTCGTTGCAACACCTTTCACTGAAAGCGCTGTTGTAATTTTCTGTAAGGTCGTTTCGTCAAAAGCACCTTCAGTGTCTGTGGAAACACCAAGGGTGGGCTCAATGATTATCCTACCTGCTGCTGCATCCAAAGCGGTATCAGTAGATGTATCCTGGGTGTAAGCATATTGCCCCATCGCTTTCAATAGAAGCGATGCGAGACTGGTGGGTCTGAACGATTTTGGAGTGGTGTAGCCTGGTACAGTCCTGTCACTCTTCCGAACGAACACTACCTTTCCCAATCTCGACTCCTTTGGGACATAGTCTAATATGCAGTCTGAATATTATCAAAAGGTAAGGCAACACCTCCAATCCCCATGTAGTAGGACAGGATGGATGCAATCAATCTCGGCAAATTAAAGGGGGAGAAGTTTAGTATTGTCCCTCTTTATGTTGTCTTCACTCATGGTCTGGTCGACAATCTGCCTATCCAGGTCATGTGTTGGAGTGATATTAAGCCACTCATACTGTTCCATAAAGATTTATTTATTTAATCGTGTCTGAGCTACACTTGAGTTAATTGGTTAGTTTTATATAATTTTTTTTGTTTTTTTATTTATATTAATATTAGTTAATTAGTAATTTATAGAGGAGGAAAAAATCATATATGTGACGTTACAAGTGAGAAGTGAGGTTTTTCAGTGTCTGGCACACTGCACTCCCGTGTCGTTCGCTTCCCATAGGAGTTTCCAAGGATGGGCACCTAAATCGGCTTCGGCGTATCCCCATGGTTATCCTAGACATGCCCATTTGGCATCTAATCCTGTTGAGACTTTCCATTCCAGTTGTGATCCGGCAGGGAAGCTTTCAGTTGGATTCCAAGTTGGTATGTGGTTCTCTGTTACCCGTCGCTTTCCACAGTACCTCTTTGGTTACTGATTTGAAGTCTGTCATTGTGTTTATGGACATAATCAAATTCTTCCTGGATTTAAGTCTCGATGCTGGGGGCTTATGTCCATGTGAAGGATCTTTTTTTTTATCTAATGACTGTCACTTCGTTCTGCCATACATGAGACTTCTCGCCTGATTTAAGGGGGGGGGGGCTATTCACGCTAACACGTATAGCTGGTCTAGGTTGGTAGGTTCTAGAGAGCCTGTGATTATCTTACAGATGTCGTTCAGGGTCGGGTCAAGTTTATTAGCATGAGTCGAGGGCATGCGTTTCCGGCTGTGGCAAAGCATACGGCAAGGTATGTCGCCCGCAATATGCCAGGCTGGGCCCTCCATTGGGAGTTAACCGGCTTGCGAATAACACCGTTCCCCGTGTTCACTTTTGCTCTCGTCTCCTCTACGTGTTTTATAGGACAGAGTCCTATCTGAAGTAAAACACAGATAAACTGGATTTGGACAGTGCTGTAGCCTGGTCGAATTCCATTCAATTTGTAGCTCCCTGTTCGCTTACCAGTTATCAAGATGGAATAGGCAGGTTTGAGTTTTATCTGGATTTGAGCGTAGCTGATTCAACTTGCACGAGTAGTATTCGGCCATTCTTGCTAGGGACTCTGTTAACCTTTTTTTCGATTTCCCTGATGTCATGGGATTGGCACGTAAAGCTACGTCATCGGCCTGGATGAAACTATTTGTAGTATAGCCGACAGGTTGATCATTCGCATACAATTTGAATAAAAAAGGCGCCAGCACGCTACCCTGGGGGAGACCATACATGGGTTCCTCCATCGGCTCCTCTGTCCCTGGAACTGCACGTAGAATCTCCTATTGCACAGCAGTGATCTCAGGACCTCTGTCAGATGGTGATTTTGTGTCATCCTGAAGATTTTTTCCAGGAGGATTTTGCGGTTAATGGTATCATATGCCGCCGAAAGGCCAGCGAACACCGCCCCCTTTTTCTCTCCTTTCGAAACCATCCTCTATATGTTGTGTGACAATTAGCACCCGGCCAGTGCAGGATTTACCGCATCTGTAACCAGATTGTTGGGGAATTAGCTGGTTTTCTATGTGTGGGCGTTTTCTATATTTGGGCGCCTATTTTATTCAAGATAAGCCGTTCATACAGTTTGACGGGAGAACAGAGGTGGCATACTGGTCGATAGCTCTTAGCCTCTTCGCGAAGATTCTCCGGTTTAGGGACAGCGACCCCCTGGCTTTCAGCCATAGTTTTGGTATTTGTTTTTCACTTCAGCAAGAGTTATACAGTTGGAGGAGGCAGGACTTCGCCGCTGGTCCTAAGTGTTGTAGGAATTCGTTGACTACATCTGGACCAGGGGCCTTCCTAGGTTTCAATGAATTAGTGGTCAATTGGAACTCTCCTAGAGTGAGATAAGGTCCCTCTTGACCGTTCTCCAATATTTGGGTTCTTTTTTAAGTAGTAGTCATCTTAACGTTTTGATCCGGCTTTCCGTTCAAGAAAAGTTGGTGGGCAATTTGGTTAGCCGTTACAGTAACCATGTCTTTAGGGCCTGCTAGGTCGTTGGAAAGTTTTTTGATGAGGCTCCAAGCTTTCCTACTACTGTGCTTGTTGTCTAGACTACTATCTATCGTGTTCCTCCAAGTCTCCCTTCTCTCCTTGCTTAAGGATTTTAGCAGTTTGTTGCCCAGTTGAGTTGTTTTATCGGCAAAAGGGTCACGACCGAACTGTTCCAGATATTCGTCATAGATGTCTTTGTTCTCATCAGACAGACCAGGGACATAGAAAGTTCGGCAGCCCCTAGGAATGGACTGTCTTTCTGAGCTCTTGGCGGCAGAAACTCCTCATAGTTTGTAGGGATCGGTCGAAACGTCACGATTTTCGAATCCAGGATTTTAAAAATGTTTACCCAGTCAGCCTTGGTGAAGTTAAATCGACTCGTGAACGGAACTTTTTGAGGTACACTCACTGGTTCAAACCTCAACATGATTGGCCTACGTTGTGTGTGTGGAATAGGATCAAGGACAGTCTTGTAGCAAATTCCGTCCAGACAGGTGGAGACAAAGATAAGGTCCGGGTTGTAGCCTCTCTTCCATCTACCGCTGTTGAAGGAGGCAGGTTGCTTCTGGTCATGGATAAGGCTCGGTTCATTTCCCTCGGACCATTTATCCAAAATATCTCCGTCTGCGTTAGTTTCCTGATAGCCTCACGCTTTGCCAGGGCAGTTGAAGTCTCTTATGATCACGTATGGGTGCCCTACTGGTCGAAGGTAAAAGCCTCCGTGCGGTTTATAGAGGAGACTATACTTCCAATAGTGGCAGTGATGATTTCCGTATTATTAGTGAAGGAGGTTTCCTATTCCTACTTTAATACCTGGACGCACAAATAATGCGCTTGGTTCGTGTGGGGTGTGGGCATTCTTTCACGATAATCATTCCCGATACATGGGGACGGCTAGTTGCTCCTCTCTCTCCTCTCTTGAAGGCACTGGACATCGCAGGAGTTAATTTTACAGGCGTGGGAGACGTTCCTGTTTCTCTTCTAAAATACATTCTACCTTAAGAGATAGATTGTCAGGCATGGCCTTGATAAGAGCCCTTTACTCATTTTCTTTATTCTCTACTGTGTAGCTCAGTGTGTGGAAAGATCAGCCGGTACCGTATCGTTACCGTTGCCCAGGGGACGCCCGAATGTTCGCAATGTACACTCTTCGGGGAGGATCTTTCCGTGCCCTCCTCCATAAAGATGAAGTTAGGAATGTAGGACCTTAAAAAAGCTCATTGCTGCGTTTTGTTCACTCGGAATATTTTTTGATGCTGCTGATACCGTTAAAACATTATTCATGGGAATAAGTCATTGAAAAACTTGTAATGCTTGGTTAACAGGAAAAAATTAAAGTGTAGGAGAACAATTAATTATGCTCCAATATTCTAAGTCACTACTGTGTAGTTTTTGTGTTTTTGAATCTTTCACATTACGGTTATTTCTAACCCTCCTTAGGTAATTGATGTAGTTATTACGTTTCATGTTAACTGTAATGTATGATTGCTTGAAAATTCTCGCATTTTCTAGCAGTCGTTAGAGTTCTTCATCAGTCGAGAGAATTTTGAGGGTATCTTTGAATAGTATTAATATGATTCTTTTTAGTCTGTAAAAGGGCGATGTTCTAAATTACACTATGTAACATGGTATTTGTTTATCTGGATTTTATTACACAAATCGTAGTAGGCCATGCCCCAGTTAGGTAACATTCATTTGCTTTTTCAAACTCAAATTTTTTCAACGACAGCCGTCAGATTGTGTTGCTGGCTTTGAGTGTATATATAAATTTTAAATGTCAAAACGAAATTGTATGCATTTTAGAGATGCTTGCGAAATTGTCCCAGATAGGAATTTATGGAACGTTTATGTCATTTCGGTATGCCTATTTCCAACCACCAAGACAAAAATCGGACACCGAATGTTATTTATGGCAGCTGCAGATCCAGTGGAGATCTAGAGGCATGGTATAGAGGTAAAACAAGATAAATGCCCTTTGGTATTCCTAGAATATGGAGGCCTACCAATCACATTTCGGATTGGTATTTCTATGTTGTCGACCTAAACACTAGCCGATTTTGAAACTAGAGGATATTTTTAATCTTTCCATGTAAAAAAAAATAATTTTTGATTCATTACTTTTTGATATATAGTACGTCCGTTCGACAGCGATTTGGATAGAAAAATGGTCATACCTTTTGAAATACCGTGTATAATGTAACAATACCCTATATTGTAACAACGGAAATCATTAGTAGAATTTGAATAAGGAATAATTATAGGGAGTCTCATTTAAAAAAATGCATGTTTGCATCACCACGCAGTTATAGATCACCCTGTATAAATCTAAATATTTTCTGAACAAGGAGCATATTCGTGGCTACAACTTTTATATACAACTTTTCTCGTTATCTTCTACAGTAGTGAAGTTATCGGCCGAGCCGATACTAAAAACTCACCCTGTATATGTTGCTAAAATTTTTTTAGACTGTATTTTTTGTATTCAGGAAACAGATGGTTGGGGTTAGGTCAAGCAAAAGAGGAAGTCTCTTACTGTTTCTCCGACGTTTCGGCCTTTATTAGACCATCTTCAGGGCAATCAGTGATGGACTGAAGATAGCCTAATAAACACCGAAACGTCGGCGAAAAAGTAAAAGAGACTCGCTCTTTTTCTTGACCTAACCCAAACCATCTGTTTACTGAATAGTATTCAGTAGGTCACCAAACAATTGAGCTGTATTTTTTTTTTTTTTTGTTAAAATAATAACTATGAGTTGAATTTATTGTCATTTCTTACCATTACATTTGTTGGTTTTTTATAAAACTGATATTGATTTTATGAGCCTAATATATAAATAGCCCTTAAAAAATAAAACAAAAACTTATTACATTTTTTAGATTAGGTTGGAATAGTTATTTGGCAGACTGTAATATAAGAAAAAAAATTAATAAACAAAATAAAAGTCGAATTTTGTTACATAGTGTTATTAGTCTTCATAATGGTATTCAGCTTCTAAATGTGTGGGTCTAAAATTTACTGGTGGGACTTTTTTTTAGGGCTGTGTAACCTTACCCCTAAGAGCAGTGACTTCTTTGAACAATATCAAGTATACACTTCTAAACACGAAATACCTGGCATTTCATCACTAATACTATAACAATATTCACAACCATTTTCTAAATGTTATCCGTATATTGACTATTCGGATAAACTTTTTATGGGAATGTCTTTTCCAAAAATTTGCAACAGATCTATGGCAACCTGCGGTTTATTTAAATCAATAAGTACCGGTTATATGTTAAATGAAAGACATATTTTCTGTTTAAAGCTCAAAAAGAACAATTGCTATTTTTGTCGGCAATTTATGATGTAATAGAGATAAATCAAACATTAATATGAATACCGCATTAAAAAAAAGACCTCAACCCATGCATGGCGATGCGACGTCTTGTAGGAGCGGCTCGCTTCTTCTTGTTACGTCTGTTCGGTGCCGATATTTAGATACGTAACCTAACTAAATGAGAGTCGCCCTAGCTGTTTTACCGTATGTATTGCAGACGCCGATGTTCCATACTGCATAACCGATGATCATTCATCAAAAAAGGGTGTAAACTGCCTGCTAAGAGAAGAAGCCCCAGATGCTTTTAATTTGCTGTCCATCGTTCGACGAGAATTACACAGGAGAGCCGTTGATGCGAAGTGCAACGGACCCTTATATCAAAGAATGCACATGACGGAGGATGACATCGTCAAATTCTGTCTGACTAACTTCCATGCTAAGGTGAGTATTGCAAAGCAAGTCAGGTTATATAGTCCGAGCATCCATCAAAAGCCACTAGTGCACTTAGGACGAATTCGCATAGCGCTCTGAGGGTTGTTCGCTGTGGCTCTTATAATTACAGTAATAGGAATGCTCAAGGGTTATGAATGTTGACAAATCATTTGACGGCGATCCTAGATCTATCCTGACATTTAATTGGAGATACATCCAACTACATGACAGGTTGGAACAGTTGCAATAGCTCAAAAGACAAAACCAAAATATGTGTCAAGATCTCTGCAGGAAATTCCATAATAAACGTCTCTCTCAATCCCCAGGTGCTATCGGTACCAGGGCACCTCCAGCTATGAGCGCAGTAAGCGGTATCCAGGATTTAGTTTTTTGTTACGGGGGAGGGGGTGTCCAGATTTGGGCTGTCACCTTTTAATTTTGCTTGACCAGGAGGCATGCATTCTTGTGGATTAGATTTTTAGCGGCCATATATAATGTTTCGGGGCCGAACCCCCTGGACTACCCTAAATACGCGTCTGGTAAGGTTCCAACCAAGTCTGGAAGGTGCTGAGTTCACATATCTCCAGTAGGGCTACTGGTTCCGAAATGATCCCCATTGTTGTTTTGAAAAGGTGCGACGAAGTTGCTCCCATACAAACCATCCTCTTACATGCATCATTTAACCTTTTTTCTCTAAAAGACTGGAAGTCCGCTTATATCCAGCCGGTCCCAGAACAGGATTCCAAAACCGACCAAATCAACTACAGACTAATAGCTTTGCCTTCTATGATCAGCAAGGTGATGGAGAATTCATCATTCAAGAGCATATAAGACTTCATCACTTAATCAACGACAGACACTATGGATTCCGACATCAAATATCAACGGCAGGTCTTCTGGCGGGCACCACACATGTCTAGAATAAACTCATCCATTCGTTTAACAAGGCTTTCGTTGTCGCTCTCGATATTTCAAATGCCTCCTATCAGCTATATTATATTGCACTTCTAAATAAGCTTCAGACTTACAGCGTCCTGTTAAGCTTTGCAGCTGGTTAGCCGACTTATTCTCTGGTCGCAAAATCTCTGTCAACAAGAAGTGCCCAAGCGAGTATACGATTTCAATGAACAATCATTATAGACAACATTTAGCTTTCGTATAATGAGGCAATGAGGGCCAAACATGGACTGCATAACATGCGATGGTAACGCCACCGTCCGGCAACACGAGTGGCGCTCTGTATGCATAGAGCAAACAACACAAAATAAGTCAAACACAAAGTACTATGTATATTTATTACACTTCTGATTTTTCTACTTAGTACAGTTAACTGATGTTTTATTGAACACTTTTGTATTTTAGGAAGACCAAGTTAAACGAGATCTGGCAAACATAGAAATTCTCATATTTAATAATCCTCAATGGCATCTGAGTGTTCTGATTTTGGATGAAGATAGAGATACTGTAACAGATGATGATATAGCAAGAGATATGGTAAGTTTGAGAATCACAAATATACTCTGAATGAGCTTTTCACCACTTTTAGGAGCAAGTTATTTTCAATCGTGATGTTAAAAGTATTGTAGCCTTGATTCAATTGAAACCAAATTTGCCGTGGGCATGCACACTTTACAATGGAGTCAAAGTGACTATCACTGCTTCTCTTGTTATCATTACGTTGACTGTCGCACTTTTTGGCTGCAGATGGATGTATAAGAGGTAAGGAACATTGATTTCGAATCGCTTTCATGAGTATGAGTCAATTATAATTTCAAAAATGACATCTATTTACATAAGCAGTGTGAAAGATTCTTGAAATAGGTAACATCGAAATTATATTTTGATTTTATGTGAAAGATACGGACGACGTCTTGCGCTAAATGTCTGTTTGATATCAAAGAATAAACAATGAAATAAGATAAATTTCCACGCTTTTGTTAAAAATTGTCGCTCGATGAAATACGCCCCAAATTATTATACAGGGTGGTCCAATAAGCGCGCGGTGCTCTCTAGCGGCCATACCGTTTAAATTAAATGAAAATGTTTTAAATAAAAAACGTTGCTTTTCAAGTGTTCTACATTTAGAAAATAATTTCAAAGATGGCGAACTTTCGGATGTACCGGAAGTAGGCATCAACTTCCTTATTTTAAATATAACACCCTATATATAATTACGTTTTTGAATTCAGCATCGATTTTTAGGTCCCGTTTGTTAACCATAGTTTATGTCTACGGTGCCTATTTTCGAGTTATTCAGCAATTGTTACAAAATTTGACGTTTGTACTACTTTACAAAAAAAGTTAATATCTCGGAAACTGAACGCGATAGAAAGATGCGGTTTTTGGTTTTGAAACAAGCAAGGAACGTACTAGTCTCGGTAAGATCATTGTTTCAAAAGAACATTAAATCAATAGACTAGCAATTTTCAAATTTGAAAAGTTAAAAACGTTAGAAACTTGTTTTCCAAATGGGATGGTATGATAATTTTCACATCGGTGGATGCGAAATTAAATTCTCTTTCACTTTTATCTAAGCACATGTGGTTCTATATTTGATAGTTTTCAAGGTATTTGCGGTTTTGTAATTATGGCGTAGGAATTGGAAAAATCGTAGGTGGCGTGGCTCGCAGACGAAACAATTGGCAGGAAACCTTTCATCCGAAGTATTTCGGTCTTTAGGACTAAAATGTGCTTTCGCTCCATCTAACTGTAACCACATTATTCTTAAAAACTCCAGTGGTAAATTTCACAACAGGTTTTCCAAATTTTCATTTAGAAAATTTTGGAAAACATTAGTTTCGCTTTTGCGGTTTCCAACAATACCACCCCAAATGCTTCATGCTGGTTACCAACAAACCTCTCAAAATTTGGATTTACGTCGATATAAAAATGTAAATCGTGCCAGTTTACGTGGCCGTTAATGATAACGCTGTAGCTACATTTGATAAGAAAGAAAATGAAAGAATTTTATAAGAAATGTAGCTTTATTCGTAAACAACACACTGTTGACAAGGAGGGCATCTTCTTGGACTCGAGCACGACCCCAGTTACAGAAATTCATTCAGTTTTCAAAGTCTTATCTTTCAATTGCTTGATTTAGCTGCACGTGATAAGGATGCTATATGTACTCCGTTGAGATTATGTTCACAGATGTTTCACCAATGCCCAAATAGCGACTAATTTCTGCTGTATGCTATGGGGATCTTCAACTACAATTGCGAGAATGTTAAACTCACTATCATACTCGTAATTTACGCCGACGTAAATCCAAATTTTGAGAGGTTTGTTGATAACCAGCATGAAGTCTAAGCATTTGGGGTGGTATGTTGGAAACCGCAAAACCGAAACTAATATTTTCCAAAATTTTCTAAATGAAAATTTGGAAAACCTGTTGGAAAATTCACCACTGGCGTTTTTAAGAATAATGTGGTTACAGTTAGATGAAGCGAAAGCACATTTTAATATTAGTGGCCGAAACATTTTGGATGAAAGGTTTCCTGTCAATTGTTTCGTCTGCGAGCCACGCCACCTACGATTTTTCCAATTCCTACGAATAATTACAAAACCGTAAATACCTTGAAAACCATCAAAGATAGAACCACATGTGCCCAGATAAAAGTTAAAGAGAATTTAATTTTGCATCCACCGATGTGAAACTTATCATACCATCCCATTTGAAAAAAGAAAGTTTTTAACTTTCCAAATTTGAAAATTGCTAGTCTATTGATTTAATGTTCTTTTGAAACAATGATCTTACTGAAACACAAGTACGTTTCTTGCTTGTTTCAAAACCGAAAACAGCATCTTTCTGTCGCGTTTAGTTTCCGAGATATTAACTTTTCTTGTAAAGTACTACAAACGTCAAATTTTGTAAAAATTGCTGAATAACTCCGAAGATAGGCTTCGTAGACATAAACAATAGTTAACAAACTGGACCTAAAAATCGATGCTGAATTCAAAAACGTAATAATATACAGGGTATTCCATTCAAAATAAGGAACTTGATGCCTACTTCCGGTATATCCGGAAGTCCGCCATCTTTGAAACTACTTTCTAAATGTAGAGCATTTGAAAAAAAAGGTTTTTTATTTAAAACATTTTCGTCTAATTTAAACGGTATGGCCACTAGAGAGCACTGAGCGCTTATTGGACCACCCTGTATATAGGGCCCCGGCATGAGAGTCAGTTAACCAATTTGCATACTGAACTAAGGTAAACAATTAGTATGCAAAAACAAAATTTATTGCATTATTTCGATTCAGGGGCCATGATTATTGCGTTATTTATACAAACTGCGATCCATCTTCTTCAATGTATGAGTGGCATCGCTTATTCATAGTTGAGCAGGTTTTGTCAAAAATTCCTGGGTTCGAGCGAAGAGCATCAACTTCCTCCTGAATTCTTGTCCAATGTCCAATACCACGTGTAATGAGATGGCAAACACTTGATTTTTGAGTACTCCCTAAAGGCAAAAATCACATGGCGGTCAATCTGCTGAATATGCTGGCCACTCGATTTTTTCCCTTCTTATCCACATGTCAATCTGGACGTTCAGATTAGTAATTCGTTTCCTTAATGAGTTTATCTACTTTTTTCAAGCCTGAGCTACAGCTACTAATTTTCTACTTTCTACGGCGATATCATACAGGTTCGGCAAATTTTTACTCCCGGTGAACGAGACTGTGAGTAAGAGAAAGACCGTCTGAGTACCGTATACGAAACCGTGTGTAAGAGAAAGACAACAAAGTCAGCTGGTGATAAACGTAAAATATAGAAAGAGTACGCGAATATCCCATCCTGCTTCTCGTCGTGGCCATCGCGGCGGCGGCCGATACGCTTAGATACAACGTTGTCGCGCGTTGAGCATTTTCTTTGAAATAGGATTTTCCGTTTTGGATCGGTATTTTAAAAAACAGAACGGAATGCGTGAATGTGAACTCATCATTGTATCGTTCGATCGATCCTACTTCAAATACGCATTTTTTTATACCATACGTTTCATGCCACAAATTGCAATCACAAAACTTTTCAAATCTGAAAGTAAAAAAAAATTCCATATTGAAATTACTGAACATCTGTGTGACACAAACTAGAAATAGAGAGAGCAATGAAATTCGTTTCTGTGAAATTCACAATTGAGATTTGTGAATTTGTTGAAAACAAAATTAAATTGACATCCTGTAAAATTACATGTAAATCCGGTTTTTCCCATTGTTTGCCATGTTTACACACGGTATTACGATAAAAACCTTGATCAATTAATCAAACTCCGTTGGCCCAGAAAAATCAAGAATAATTTGTTGTTCGATTACGTTCGGCAACAGTGCAAATCTGTTTCGTGCGTCGCTGTTTCTTCTAGGTGCTCAAAGAAATGTTTAATTATAGTACAGTGCAATTAGTACTTTTGTGAACCACTACTTCCAAAATAAACATTGAGACGAGCTGGCAAATATTTACTTCATAACTTGATATTGCCATCTTTATTCGTAAAATGATATAAGTAGATAAGAAATAAGTGATATACATAATCACGCCGCAAGTTTGCCGTCCGTGCGGCGTGGGACGCGGGTGAGCAACGTAGTCGAAATCTGGATCTGAGTGGTAGAATAGCTATGAAAGCTAAGCTCCGCGCATTTATGTACTCAGGGTACTTTGAAAATAAAGACCTTTACATACATACATGCCTTTGTACAAATAAAGAAAGAAACCACAATGATCAGGGCAAATTTCTCACTAGCATAAAAGCCTCAAATATGCTCTCAGCTTCACCTTGATTGTTGCCTTAACAAAATTTTATGTTCTACACGCAAACAGTAAACTAAATCAGCTCTACGTGGTCGCTACGCGGTCGTAGTTAACTGACACACGAAACTAGTACTCAGAGCAATAACGCGTAATTTTAGTATCGAGACGCTAGGTACTTCTAGAGTCACTTTAGAAACTTTTTTGTCATTGCATTATAACCCCAAAATGGAAGGGATCGAAGATAGAGGGGGGTGTTAAAACGTGGAGAAAAATCGGTAAACAACCGAATGTAAATGCGGTAGCATTTTAGTACACTTACTAACTAATATTCCGTTTTACCCTATTTTTCAACCAGTATAGGGGGTTACATTATTGAACGCCTTCCGTTCCCTTTCAGAACCGCTTGTAATAATAATAATAATAATAGCAGAGCCAGACTACACTGTAAGTCAGCTGGTTATGGTCATTGGATCCCTAGGTGGAATGAGGAATACGCTGCTCTCTGCACTGCGCAAAATACCGGTGTGCCGTGCGGCGGCGCACATCTTAGCCGCCAGAATGCAGAAGGCAGTCATCCTTGGATCCCTTCGTTTACTTAGGGCGCACGATTCGCGGACCCAGTGATTGCTCACCTCACGGTGTGAGGAGTAGTCATTGGGTAATGGAACAGCAGCTCGGTGTGTCGGAGCCCGGGCTGCACTTTTTTGTTTAAGATAATAATAGCCTTTATTTCCCAACAGTTAGCCATTTATAGCACAATTACAAATACATAAAAAGAATAATCGAAATAAGACATGAAAAAAATAAAAAAAATGACAATTATAAATACAGATTTTCTACCTTAATTAAATCCCCCAAAGAACTAAAAAATATATCGCAGTAATTACATATTTTGTTAGAGAGAGACTTTAGTAAAATGTTTGTTCTAGCTCTTGCAAGATTAAAGGTGCGGTGATGTCTCGTTCTAAATGATGGTACATTAAAATTAATTAGCTCTAAAATTTGAGAACAATTTACAACATTATTAACTATTTTGTACAATAATAAAACAGATGAAATTTGCCTTCGACTAACCAAACTAGTAACATCAAATCGACCACATAGCTCATCGTTACTAATTCAGTGCTCAGGATAGATACCATTTGACTTGAAATACAAAAATTTTAAGAATTTCCTTTGAACTTTTTCTACCATTGCTATTTGATACTGATAATAAGGATTCCATATTATAGTAGCATACTCTAGCTTCGAACGTACGTAACTAAAATACAATAATTTCATAGATTTGATGTTATAAAAACTTCTGCAATTCCTAACTATAAAGCCATATGATCTTAGGGCTTCCGAGACTTTGATAGATATATGTTCCGTGAAGCAAAGTTTGTGGTCAAATTTAATCCCTAAGCCAGTTATTGAAGCGCATCGCTCTACGTTACGTGACAGAACGGAATAAGCAAATTCATAAGCTACCTTTTTCCTTGAATAGCTAACAACTTTACATTTCTTCGCGTTAAGTTGCAGCTTGTTTTCTGTACACCATTCATTTACGTAATTTAACTGAAGTTGGAGGGAGTGGCAATGCTGAAAACTGTTAGTGACGGAGTACAATTTTAGGTCATCAGCAAAACACAGACGTTCACAACTTAATTTCTGACACAAATCATTGATAAACAGCAAAAAAAGAATTGGGCCTAAATTAGATCCCTGAGGAACTCCAGATGATGCTAAATAAGTGCTAGATTTGAAATATTCGACAAATTGCTTCCTATCTGATAAATATGATTTTAAGAATTCTTTAGCGCTATTCGAAAATCCAAAACTATCTAATTTACTAATTAAAACACTATGATCTAATCTGTCAAAAGCCTTCGATAAGTCTGTATATACTAGATCAACTTGGCAATTATTGTCTATAGCTTCAGAGATGTATTGGGTTAGAACAAGCAAATTGGTAGTTGTAGAACGACTAGTAACAAATCCATGTTGATATTGAGAAATTTGGTTATTTAAACATGCATACAAACGATTATACAGGACGATCTCGAAGACCTTCGCAAACATGCATATGATAGATATAGGTCTATAGTTTTCAATAGATGTTCTATCACCATCTTTAAAAATAGGGCAAACTCTGGCCATCTTCCAGAGGTTCGGAAACCGGTAAGAACACAAACATGTATTGAATATAATAGTTAAGGCTGGCACAAATGCCCCAGCGCAATCTCTTACAAGAAAAGATGGAATGCCATCCGGGCCGGATGTCGTTTTATCCTTTAACTTTTTTATAGCCAACATAACTTCATTTTCTTGAACAGGATGGAAGTGGACATGTTCATTATTGTTGTTATATGCATTAGGATGAATAGTATCAGACACTAGATACACACTTTTAAAAGTCACCGAACGCGTTGACAATATCTTGGGGTTGAGTAAGCTTAACACTTTGATATTTCATTAATCCCGTAGAATGAACATATGCCCAAAATTTGCTGGGGTTGTGGGTCAGAGATGTTTGAATTTCTTCAATATAAATATCAAAGGCTGATTTAATTTGCACTTTCACTAAACTACGCAAACGTTTAAACTCATCCAAGTCCGAGCCACGATGCCACGTTTTGAACTTTTTGTGAAATTTTGCTTTCAACTTAATATTCTTTATTATATTGGAGTTGTACCAAGGTGGGTATCTGTGACTGTAGTTTTTATATAAAGGAATGTGCTTATCGAAAATGCTAAATATCTTATCAGAGAAGCTATCCAATAATAATTCAGAATCAGCTACATCAACTAAAAAGTTTCAGTTGGTACTATATAATTCACTATAAAGGTTAGCTATATTAGCTTTCCTAAAGTTATAGCATTTGCTATTTAGATTAAATTTAAATTTCTGTTCCTTAGTTAACACACTTAATATAGTTATTTTTAATGCTGGATGGTGAACATCCTCAGGAACCAGCGGTGAGTCATCACGCAGGACTTCACAGTTAAAATGAGAAACTACAAGATCTAGCAACCTATTTAAATGATTCCGTATATTATTTGCTTGTGTGAAATTGGCTAGATCCATATACTTGAAAATGGCTCTAGATTTGGGATCAAAAAAAATGATTATCTACAAAATGTGGTGCATTAAAGTCTCCCATCAAAATAGTACTCCCTTGGTTTAAGTACTCAAGCTGTTTCAAACTCTCAAAAAATAATTCATATTCTTCAACTCCTACTTTGTCTGGTATGTATGTTATCACAACAAAAAATGATGTGTGTCCCATAAAACACTTAACAACTAATAAATCTATTAATGGAAATCGTGACTCAAAAGCACTGACATCGATTACCTCGGATCCTATTGGATCCTATTCTTTTATAGCTAGTAACACACCACCACCAGACTGTTTGTTAATGAGGTTGAACTTGCGATCCTTACGATGGACAGCGCAAGCTTCCGGAAAGTACTCCGAACTCAGAACACCATCAGTCAGCCAGGTTTCACTCAATGCAATTAGGTCATACTCGTTGTCACTAACAGCTGGGAAAAACACATCAACTTTGCTGTTCAGCCCACGAACATTCTGGTAGTAACACATAAGAGGACTCCTAATCGTGCTGGAACTGCCGGAAGTATCTAGTTTAAAGGCTTTATGATCTTCGGATTTCCATTGACGTATTTTATAATGAATCTATCTGGCCCAGTTGCATTTTTAATGTTAACTTCAGCCTGCAATCTATTATAGTGTTCAATTTGCTTACGAGTGCGGTCAAAAGAGATCACAATCTTCTTGTATGGGCTGTTTTTCAAATTGCGAGCCTTTTTAATCAAATCTCTAACTTGCTGATCATCCTGAAGTCTCAATTTAATCGGCCTCTGTTTATTGCCATCATAGCGGCCAAGCCTAACAGGTACTATACCTACGTCTTGAAAAGCTGGGTCAACTGTCTTTAACTCCTTCAGTGCTTCCACTTTATCCTTTTCTGAACGTGTTCGAATTTCGTCTGATTGATTTTGTTCTGGTAGCCCAAAAATTATTATATTTCTTTTACGATAGTTCCCGTCATTAATTTCTTCGATGATATCCTCAAACTCAAACTCATTGGATGATGACCTTAGAGCTGTATTCTCAGCCTTTCGTGCTGTAATGTCTTCCTGCAGAGACAATATTACGTTTTTCAATTCATCGATCTGACTTTTTATTTGTCTGCAAGCAGTGCATGACCATCCATAGCCCTTATCTGGATCATTTAATATGTTAATCTCATCTAGCGTTAAATTTACACAGAGATGTCTGAATACTTTTGCGCAGACAGTGCAATTTACCATGAGATTAGATCCATAGGATTTATTGCAACAGGCACATATTAAATTTGGTGGCATTATGATCCGCCACTGGCAAGAAATCCAATCAATATAATGTGGCTAGATAGCTTCGATCTATTGTTTATATTTTCAAATATTCGGAACGGCAAAAAAGTAACTATGGTAATAGCGTACTATAAGTAGTTATTTACTCACTGATCAGCTGGACACAATTTCACAATATGTTTTAGAATTTATATCAAGTAAATATTGAAAACACAGCGAGCGCCACAATAAACGTCTTATTTCGACAACAGTCAATACTCAACCGATGATGTAACACAGCTTATACGCTTAATATCACACGAAAATGGGTAAGTTAGTGTTTCCATGCTTTGGTTGATATTTGAGGCCAATTGCAACATGCAATCTGATAGTCCTACTCTAACTTAGCTATTTTCGTGTGATATTAAGCTTGAAAACCAGGTTAGAAACTGTTCTGAAAGGATAAGGGAGGCGCTCAATAATGTCACCCCCTATAGAGGTTGAACATTGGGGTTAAACATAATAAAAACAGATGACATTGATGCACGTCATAGTTGAACCTCCCAAAAACATGTTTAAAAAAGTCATCTGAATTAAACGCTATTAAAAAATATTTAAGTTTCCAAACGAAGATGTCGTGAAAAATCTAAGTTTGAGTCAAATGTGTCATAAAAGTGCCCAACAGAAACGGATGACAGTATTTTTGTGTTATCTGCAAAACAAGCAAAGAATTTTCCAGCAAGTTCCGACCGGATTAGTCACGATTCTTTTTTATTTCATTTAAAAAAAAAAAATTGGTACGCGCAAACCGCCCGTAGATTTCGGATAAAGATTTTCTGTAACATTAGTTGGTAAGTGTACCAAAATGCTACCGCATTTTTATTCGGTTGCTTAACGATTTTTTCCAGTTTTAACATCCCTCTCTATCTCCAATCCCTCCCATTTTGGAGTTATGGTGCAATGACAAAAAAGTTTCCAATGTGCCTCTAGAATTCAAATACCTAGCATCATTCAGTTTATTTCTTGACACTAAAATTACGCGTCATTACCTTTACTAAACCATAAAATATAATTTAGCTATCAAAAGTTGAAACGATTTTCTGTAAACTGTTAAATCAATCTGATGAATCAATTTCTCAAAGTGCTAATTTCACTGGACTATACTTCACGTCCGGCATCCAGTCACAATCTCTTGTTAATGTACGGTGCAATCTCTCAATAATTAGAATGAGGAAGAAAATGTCTAGTCTGTTTCAGAGACGATTTGCACTGTTGCCAAACCTGGTCGAGCAGAAATTTCTTGTTGACTTTTCTGGACTTGGAAGTTTAATTGATCGATCAAGGTTTCATCATAATAGGTATCTCAGGCACGTAGCTAGGGTTGGGTTACAAAATATCTTAGTGGTTTATATAATTAAACTTACTTTTATGCTACAATTACTAGACTGCGAGCTTAGGAGAAACCGACAATATATTTTGGAAATGGTCAATTATTGGGTAAAATATTCAAGGGATCGAAACAAATTTAAACAAACATTTTATGGTTTCTAGGTATCCACAATCTAAGTTCTAAGTGTTGCTCATAAAATGATTGACAAATAAACAATATTAAACATTATTTCTAATAGTACTACTGACTGTGATATACATCGGCGAAAAGCTAAATGTACCAATTTGCAGTTTATGTCAAATTTCCTTGTTTTGGTGTTGACGAAAATAAGAAAATTCTAACAGTTGAATTTATGTACACATTTACTAGCATTATGTTGCTTACAGTTTTTGCTCAGAGAAGAAATCACTTTTTGTTTCACCTTTACGGCTTTATACCCAAGTACTTGCGTATTTGAAGTAGGATCGATCGAACAGTGTCACCTCCTATATGACAATAATGATTTTTACAATGATGAGTTCACATTCACGCATTCCCTTCTGTTTTTAGTTTTTTAAAATACCGACCCAAAACGGAAAATCCTTATTTCAAAGAAAATGCTCAACGCGCGACAACGTTGTATCTAAGCGTATCGGCCGCCGCCGCGATGGCCACGATGAGAAGCAGGATGGGATATTCGCGTACTCTTTCTATATTTTATGTTTATCACCAGCTGACTTTGTTTGCCGAACCTATATATATATATATATATATATATATATACATCATTATAACAAACCTGAGCCAATCGGAAATTGACCATATACTGAGCCACCTACTTAGAGATGTGCTAGATAAATAATAGTTTTATTTTCATCTCCAGATATATTGTGTTGTATCTAAAAACCGTAATATACATAAGAAATTATTTAAAATAAATATTTTTGAAAATGCTTATATATTCATATTTATAGTACATACATGAGCCATGCATACATTTAATACCATTGTGAGCCTTTGATATACAAGTTTATGTAAATTATCGAATCTTCCTGAGCCAAGCAATGTTGCCAAGATTACAGCTGGGTTTCGGCTCAGAATAGTTAGCAATCAAATATATACAAATAACACGCCCACTTGACCTTGACTGGGTGGAATTATTACTCCTGATGTACTGTGTGAGGCTTTCTCGGCCACCGTCGAGTGAATTTGTGGTTCTTGGGTTGTTAAGCCGGCGTCGTTTAGCGTTAAGTCTTGACGTTTCGCCACCACGAGTGGATGGCATATTCAGAATCTATTTCACTTTGGCGACTTCCAAAATACTGTAATTTGGATTTTGGATACTGTAATTTGTATTGGTCAATATGGTCAAGTCATTCTCACGTGATGCCGTGACCAAGGGAAAAGGGATTCATTTTTATTCAGGGTGTTAATTAAGTATGTTAACAAATTTTAACCACGAATAGTACTCTGAAAAATAGAAAGAAAATGTCATATGAACATGGGTCCGGAAATGCTTCCTAAGGTAGCTACGCTCCTTTGCATGGGGCACCCTGAAGACGGTTTTCCCTCGATATTCTCGAAATCTCGAAACCATTCATAACAAAAATTACGAAATTAGGTACGATGGGTAAACTTTTGACGCTGAATCTGATTCTGAATTCAGAATTTCATAATTTTAATCAGAGGCGTATCATACGGGAGGAGTTAGGGGTAAAAATAACCCCATTTTCTAAATGGTAATTTTTTGACATTTTGATTTTAGAATATGGTGTTTCAGAGTTTGTTGTCAAGTAGAAGTGTACTGATATTCAGCTGGTGGCGGTCACTTCCACTTTAAGAAAACATTCTCTATTTGTCTTAGTATTTTATTTCTTATTTGTTCAAACTCTTATTAAATAATGTTACTAAAAATAATACCTAAATGTTTTGTAATAACTCTAAACTGAATAAACTGACAGTTCTTAAGTTGTTTATCAATTATTTCAATTGTTTTTCACAGCACACTTATTAAATAAATGAACATTTATTTATTTACAATAGCCTGCATCGATTCAATGCTTTGCATTTTTCTCGAAAATGGTTAGCCCTTTCGAGATGTACCAAAAAACCATTTGTACGTAGAAATCTCTGAAATGTCTGTCTGTTGGCGTTTTTCTAGCCTCCCAATCTCAGTAACCGCTGCATGGATTGTGATGAAATTTGGGCAGCGTTATGCTGTGGGGTCGTAGTAGGTAATGTTTCTATAATTTTGAAAATCGTTATACGGGGGGCGGAGTAATTAGCAAAAAACGAAAAATCTCAAATACGCCTTTAGGCGTTTTAGGGGTTCCTGATCATTTTCTACTTTTTTTTGGGTGGGGGTGAATTTGGGGTGATTGGGGGGTGGGGGGTTGTAATACTGAGAAATTTGTTGTATTCACAATGGGCTCTCTAATGACCTGTAAATGAAAGACCTAGCGCCATAATACAATTTTTTAGGTCCATCCAAACATTGCCTTCCTTATAATAGAAACCAAGGGACTTGGAATAATTTGTGATGTATACAGGGTGGCCAATCGGGTGACGATAATAATTTTTTTTTAGATAGCCCGTACCGAGACCTATCCAAAACACCTCTATGTATGTGTACCGATTATTGATAGTTTTCGAGTTATGATTTTTTTTTTGAAAATTCAGAGAGATTTAGAGATTTTCCAGTTTTTCCAAGAAATTATCAAAGACAAAAACAAAAATGCTTTTTGGCTTTTATTTTTTTCCGCAATTATACTCAGTATTAAGCCTATTTTAATATCCAATAAAGAGAACCTGTACATCCGAACAATAATTAAGTACATTTTGGGCCCAAAGTTTGAAATCTCTGTTTTTTGTCAGGAGACCAAAACCTTCTAAATAAAATTAAAAATACTTATGCCTGGTTCTGGAGCTCCAATCTAATCTTAAAAACTCTGCAAGACATTGCACTTTCGAAATAATAACGAAAAAATAGCACTTATGGGGGCATTTTGCGCCGTACGTGACTATTAAAGGTAAAAAGGTGATAACTCACGAATTTCCAAAATGATTTAAAAAACTATTATTATACTTTATTATGACAAATTAAAGAAAAAAAACTCATAACAACTAATAAACATGATAATCATTGATGTTTTAATCACTTTTAATAAAAAAAATTAATACCTGTGCTTTTTGCTGTGTGCTATTGAATTTCTGCTAAATTAAGTTGTATGGAAAGTTAACAAAGGAAAAGAATAATAAAACAACAATCTGACTTTTAATTCCATGGCGAAATTACCTGGGAAGCGTTATCGTAGCATACGCCATCCCTTTTACTTCCCTCACCGATAGGTGAGGGGAGGATTGTGATCGTGAAAATTTTCGATTTTGAGATAATAGGTTTTTTGGGCGTTTTATAATGTCTACATAACGAAAATCCGCGTCACTCATTTCTGTCGTTCTGTCTGTAGGTCTGTCTGTCTGTACGCGTTTTTCTAGCCTCGTAATCTCAGTAACCGCTGCATGGACTGTGATGAAATTTGGGCAGCAATATGCTGTGGGGTCTTGGTAGGTAATTTCAAATATTCCTCAAACTTAGTTTTTAGGCGTTTTACAGGTTCTTGATCATTTTCTGTGTTTTTTGGGTGGGGGTGGAATTTTGGTGTTTGGGGGTGGGGGGTTGAAAAACTGAAAAACTTGTTGTATTCATGATAGGCTGTCTACTGACCTGTCAAGGAAGACCTAGCGATACAAATCACCTTTTTAGGTTCATCCGATCATTGCCTTACCTATTACCGAAAATTAACACAACTGCGCCGACCTGAGCTCGCAAAAAGCTACTCTGAAAGAAAATGATGGCGTATGCTACGACATCGCTTCCTAGGTAATTCTGCCATGAAATTAGAAGTCAGATTATTGTTTATTATTCCTTTCCTTTGTTAACCTTCCATACAACTTAATTTAGCAGAAGTTTAATAGTACATAATAATAATAATAATAATAATATTTATTTACTCTCAAGTTACATATAAAAACAAATCATTGAGAAAAAAAAATGAGTAAATAAATGTTTACATCCATAGAAGGTCTAGGCCTGTACATGGACAAATTAGTGTACATAAATGATATAAACATATACTTACATATATGTACAAGATAAATATGTTTATGAATAACTTAAATGATTTTTTTTAATAAAATTATTAGATTACATGCGGATTTAGTTATAATACGATTTATTTATTAACTTATGTATTTCTTTCCTCTCTACTGCACTTAACCATTCTTTGAGACATTTTTTGAAGCGTTTATTAGACTGTAATTCCTTTATATCGTTAGGTAATTTTTGATAAAGTTTTGGCGCCAAATAGATATATGATTTCTGCATAACTGATTTTCTCGTTTTGGGTATGTCTTTTGCGTGTAATTTATATCTTGTATTATGACTGTGTTTGATGTTATCTTCTTTATTCAAATTTTTGTGGTAACGAGTGATGGCATGTAAGAAATAGAGTTGCCTTACATCGTGTATCAGAGTTTCCCTAAACAAATCGTCACTAGGATACAGTTTTGGTTTTCTAAATATAGATTTTAAAATAGATTTTTGGAGGATATCTAAATCATTCATATATACTGTGCATGCAGCACCCCATGCCAATATACCATAAATGAGATGGGTTTCAACTAATGCATAGTATACTGTACGTAAATGCTTTTCTGTTAAAATGTTCGTTAGTAATTTTATCTTATATGAAACAAATCTAATTTTTTTTAATAGATTATTAATATGTACATCCCAACGCAAGTGTGAGTCTAAATATATTCCTAGATATTTTATATTGTTTAATCTGTCAATTTTTATTCTCTTATTATTTATGTTTAATGTAATATTGTCGAAAGAAGGTAAATATCTAGAATAGGAAGTAAATGGTAAAAAGTGTGTTTTAGAAAAGTTTATTGTCAATTTTTTTTGAGTAAGCCATTGAATAATTTTGATAAAGTCGTTTTCAATAATGTTTTTTAGCTTATCCCAATCTTTTTCTTTATACAGTATGGCCGTATCGTCTGCAAAGCTGATTATTTTACCAACACAATCAATTTGGAAGAGGTCATTTAAATATATATTAAATAGAAGTGGTCCCAAAACTGTCCCTTGTGGAACACCACATTTAACAAACATTTCCTTACTTAATGATTTAGCTACCCTCACGGATTGTGGCCTATCAGATAGATAATTTTCAAGCAAATTATGCATTATCCCACGAAATCCAAGTCTTTCTAATGTGCTTAGAAGTAATTTATGATTCACTGTATCAAAGGCTTTTTGTAAATCAACAAAGATGCAAATGGAGGGTGTTTTCTCATCCATATTTCTATAGATTTCATTCACTACCGTCAAAATTGCATCTGATGTAGATCTACCATTTGTAAATCCAAATTGATTTACGTGTAATAAATTATATTTAGTTAGATATTCCTTAGTAAAGACACTTCAAAAATCACAATTTGGGTATTAGTTTTTTTATTAAAACTCATCAAAACATCAATGATTATCGGATTTATTAGTTGTTATGAGTTTATTTTCGTTAATTTGTCATAACAAAGCAAAATAATAGTTTTCTAAATCATTTTGGAAATTCGTGAATTATCACCTTTTTACCTTTAACACTCACGTACGCCGCAAAATGTCCCCATAAGTGCTACTTTTTCATCATTATTTCGAAAGTGCAATGTCCTGTAAAGTTTTTAAGATTAGTTTGAAGCTCCAGAACCAGACATAAGTATTTTTAATCTTATTCTGGTTTTGGTCTCCTGACTAAAAACAGAAATTTCAAACTTTGGCCCCAAAATGTACTTAATTATTGTTCGGATGTACAGGTTCTCTTTATTGAATATTAAAATAGGCTTAATACTGAGTATAACTGCAGAAAAAAATAAAAGCCAAAAAGCATTCTTGTTTTTGTTTTTGACGACTTCTTGGAAAAACTGGAAAATCTCTAAGTTTTCAAAAAAAAAATCATAACTCGAAAACTATCAATAATAGGTACACATACCTGGGGGTGTTTTGGATAGGTCTCGGTACGGGCTATCTAAAAAAAAATTATTATTGTCACCCGATTGGCCACCCTGTATATCCGAGTGTTGTTTTAGTTTTAGATCGTTCTTTATTGCATAACGCCAAAATTATCGAATGGATTTTAATTAAATTTTGACACAGTATTACTGCCACGGCGAGGATGGAAAACGCGCATGTTTTGGAAAAATCGTGTCAGTGGGGGCGCAGCAACAATAAAAAAACTAAAAATGTAAAAATAGCTCAAACTTTGTTTTTCGGCGTTTTAGGGGTTTCTGATCATTTTTTACTTTTTTTGGGTGGGGGTGAAATTGGGGTGGTTAGTGGGTGGGGGGTTGTAAAACTCAAAAATTTATTCCATTTATAACAGTGTCCATTGACCTGTGAAAGAAATACCTAGCGGCATAATAGACGTTTGTTAGGTCCATCCGAACATTGCCTTGGCTATTACAGAAATCAAGGGATTTGGTATTGGTAGGGGTAGGTATTGATTTAGGTCGTTCTGAATTTAGTAACATGGAAATTATGGAATTAATTTTAATGAAATTTAGACACAGTATTATTACCGCGGCAAGGATGAAAAATGCGTATGGTTTTCAAAAATCGTGTCAGTGGCGGCGCAGCAATAATAAAAAAACTAAAAATATAAAAATAGCTCAAACTTCGTTTTTAAGCAATTTGGGGGTTCCTGATTGTTTCGTTTCGTCCAGTTGGGGCTGAATTGTGTCGCCTACGGAGAGATTTAGGAAACTATTTACTAGTTTTTGTGTTGGATGTTTTTTGACGACAGGTGGGCGATGATTTGGTTGCAACTGTTATGTGTGGGAAGTACTGAGTCAATCAACTTGACTCCATTTTTTTTGTTTAACAAAGAGTTTAACAATTGCTAATCTCAACCAATCAGATTCCACAGAAGTGGAACATTTAATCACTGGATTATTTGATAATGATATAATGATGACAAGAAATTAGGGTTTTGAATTGAATACATTTTTTAGTGATACATGGAAATAACATTTAAGTTTTATAACAAAACTATTTTTGTTTTTTTCACAATAATTCAAAAGTTATTTCAAAATAAAAATGGGCTTTTGTATCCAGTACCGAAAACACGCCCAAAGCTCCCGAACCCACGTGTCGTCAAGTATGGTTCGTTGAAGCGATCCGTTCTGCAGAGGGTCACATGACGTAGTGGTAAAATTCGATTCAAAAACATATTCATGTCGATGGTACAAAACAAAATGTGTGTAACATGAGTGAAAAGCATATCAATATATTTTTTGGTTAAAAAAAAAATAAAAAAAAGTTGCAAGCGTGTGTTTCGAGCCAACACCCGCTTGAACACAGCAATTTGCTGCGTAACACTATACCACTACGCCACCCGACCCACCACTGCTGAGCGGATCGCTTCAACGAAACATATTGACTTCACATGGGTTCGGGAGCCATCGGAGTGTTTTCGGTACTGGACTGAAAAGCCCATTTTTGTTTTGTTACAACTTTTTAATTATTGCGAAAAAAAGAAAACGAAAATAGTTTTGATACAAAACTTATATATGATATGATCAAAAGTGACATCCAGCTTTGACGTTTGTTCCCAATATTAATAAAATGCTATTGGATGATATTTATTAACTTATCTCTCGATACCCAATAGAAAGCTAAATGTGAAAATAAGCGCGGTAAAAAGAAAATAACTATAATACCCATATATCCCTAATGAGAATCACTCGGAGGTGACGTCATGCGCACAGCAGGCGAAAAACCGGACAGCGGAGCATCTAGCCCTGATAAAATAGCATGCACCTGATGATCGGTGTTGCCAAATCCTCTGGCTCATGTTTATAACAATTTCCGGTATATACTTGTATATAAATTATGAAATCGCAGCGCCATTTGTGGAAATTCTGTGAACTATATTTCCTAGCAATGGTATTAACCTGAGCCACCACATTATGACGTTTTTTACCTTTCTGACATTAGAGCACGGAACATGTTTTCGTTATTTACAATCTGTGACATTTGATCTACCAAAGCTTTGTCTGAAATTGACTGTAGTAGGCCAAATGTACCGAGAAACAAAGGCAAACGGACCTGAGCCGTCTATATGGCTCACATCCGTCGAAGTGGCTCAGGTTAATACGCTCAAGTTCCTATTAGTGGATCAGGTTAGTATCAAAGAGGAAAATATATATATATATATATATATATATATATATATATATATATATATATATATATATATATATATATATATATATATATATATATATTTTCCTCTTTGATACTAACCTGATCCACTAATAGGAACTTGAGCGTATTAACCTGAGCCACTTTCACGGATGTGAGCCATATAGACGGCTCAGGTCCGTTTGCCTTTGTTTCTCGGTACATTTGGCCTACTACAGTCAATTTCAGACAAAGCTTCGGTAGATCAAATGTCACAGATTGTAAATAGCGAAAACATGTTCCGTGCTCTAATGTCAGAAAGGTAATAAACGTCAAAATGTGGTGGCTCAGGTTAATACCATTGCTAGGAAATATAGTTCACAGGATTTCCACAAATGGCGCTGCGATTTCATAATTTATATACAAGTATATACCGGAAATTGTTATAAACATGAGCCAGAGGATTTGGCAACACCGATCATCAGGTCCATGCTATTTTATCAGGGCTAGATGCTCCGCTGTCCGGTTTTTCGCCTGCTGTGCGCATGACGTCACCTCCGAGTGATTCTCATTAGGGATATATGGGTATTATAGTTATTTTCTTTTTACCGCGCTTATTTTCACATTTAGCTTTCTATTGGGTATCGAGAGATAAGTTAATAAATATCGTCCAATAGCATTTTATTAATATTGGGAACAAACGTCAAAGCTGGATGTCACTTTTGATCATATCATATATAAGTTTTGTATCAAAACTATTTTCGTTTTCTTTTTTTCGCAATAATTAAAAAGTTGTAACAAAACAAAAATGGGCTTTTCAGTCCAGTACCGAAAACACTCCGATGGCTCCCGAACCCATGTGAAGTCAATATGTTTCGTTGAAGCGATCCGCTCAGCAGTGGTGGGTCGGGTGGCGTAGTGGTATAGTGTTATGCAGCAAATTGCTGTGTTCAAGCGGGTGTTGGCTCGAAACACACGCTTGCAACTTTTTTTTATTTTTTTTAACCAAAAAATATATTGATATGCTTTTCACTCATGTTACACACATTTTGTTTTGTACCATCGACATGAATATGTTTTTGAATCAAATTTTACCACTACGTCATGTGACCCTCTGCAGAACGGATCGCTTCAACGAACCATACTTGACGACACGTGGGTTCGGGAGCTTTGGGCGTGTTTTCGGTACTGGATACAAAAGCCCATTTTTATTTTGAAATAACTTTTGAATTATTGTGAAAAAAAACAAAAATAGTTTTGTTATAAAACTTAAATGTTATTTCCATGTATCACTAAAAAATGTATTCAATTCAAAACCCTAATTTCTTGTCATCATTATATCATTATCAAATAATCCAGTGATCAAATGTTCCGCTTCTGTGGAATCTGATTGGTTGAGATTAGCAATTGTTAAATTCCTTGTTAAACAAAAAAATGGAGTCAAGTTGATTGACTCAGTACTTCCCACACATAACAGTTGCAACCAAATCATCGCCCGCCTGTCGTCAAAAAACATCCAACACAAAAACTAGTAAATAGTTTCCTAAATCTCTCCGTAGGTGACACAATTCAGCCCCAACTGGACGAAACGAAACAATCAGGAACCCCCAAATTGCTTAAAAACGAAGTTTGAGCTATTTTTATATTTTACTTCCCACACCGATAGGTGAGGGGAGTATTGTGATCGCGAAAATTTTCGATTTTGAGATAATACGTTTTTTGGGCGTTTTCTGATGTGTACATCATAACGAAAATCCACGTCACTCATTTCCGTCGGTCTGTCTGTCGGTCTGTCTGTCTGTCTGTCGCGTTTTTCTACCCTCGTAATTTCAGTAACCGCTGCATGGATTGTGATGAAATTTGGGCAGCGGTATGCTGTGGGGTCGTAGTAGGTAATGTTCCTATAATTGAAAATCGGTGCATAGGCGGCGGAGTAATTAGCAAAAAACAAAAAAAATTAAATATTGCTGAAACTTCGTTTTTAGGCGTTTTAGGGGTCCCTGATCATTTTCTACTTTTTTTTGGTGGGGGTGAAATTGGGGTGGTTGGGGGGTGGGGGGTTGTAAAATTGAAAAATTTGTTGCTTTCATAATAGACTGTCCACTGACCTGTGAAGGAAGACCTGGCGACATAAATAACTTTTTTAGGTCCATCCGAACATTGCCTTTGCCTATTACAGAAAGCAAAGGACTTAGAATTTTTTTTGATGTAAACATACGAGAGTATTGCGTCAGATCGTTGTAACGAGGAAACTGTTGAATTGATTTTAATGAAATTTTGAAACGGCATCACTACCATGGCGAAGATGGAAAACGCGTATGGTTCTGATAAATCGTGCCAGTGGCGGCGCAGAAATAATAAAAAAACTAAAAATATAAAAACAGCTCAAACTTCGTTTTTAAGCGTTTTAGAGGTTCCTGATCATTTTCTGCGTTTTTTTTTTTGGTGGGGGTGAAATTGGGGTGGTTGAGGGGTTGGGGGTTGAAAAATTAAAAAAATTCTTGTACTCATAATAGGCTGTCCACTAACCTGTGAAGGAAGATCTAGCGACACAAATCAGCTTTTTAGGTGCATCCGAACATTGCCTAGCCTATTACAGAAACTAAGGGACTTAGAATTTTCTGTATACTATACGAGAATTTATTGGTCTAAATCGTTTTGTATTTTGTAACGTGGACACTATTAAATTGATTCTAATGAAATTCTGACACAGTATATTGTTACCGTGGTGAGAATGGAAAACGCGTATGTTTGTTAAAAATCTTGTCAGTGGCAGCGTAGCAATAATCAAAGAACGCGACAAGTATGAAAGCAATTCAAATTCGGCTTTTAGATGTTTTAGGGGTTCCTGATCATTTCTTACCAGTTTTTTGGGTGGGGGTGAAAGTGAGGTGGTTGGGGGGGGGTGGGGGTTGTAAAACTGAGAAGTTTGTAGTATCGATAATAGGCTGTCCATTGACCTGTGAAGGAAAGACCTAGCGGCATAAGACAATTTTAGGGGGGGGGTTGGCAATTATTTGGTTGCAAGGGATCTTAGACTAAAGCTTCATGGTATGGGAAAATAATAAACTGGTATCAGCGTAATGTGGGGGAAGTACTGAGTCAATTAACTTGACTTCACTTTTTAGTTTTTTTATTATTGCTGCGCCGCCACTGACACGATTTTTTAAAACCATACGCATTTTTCATCCTTGCCGCGGTAATAATACTGTGTCTAAATTTCATTAAAATTAATTCCATAATTTCCGTTACTAAATTCAGAACGACCTAAATCAAATACCTACCCCTACCAATACCAAATCCCTTGATTTCTGTAATAGCCAAGGCAATGTTCGGATGGACCTAACAAACGTGTATTATGCCGCTAGGTATTTCTTTCACAGGTCAATGGACACTGTTATAAATGGAATAAGTTTTTGAGTTTTACAACCCCCCACCCACTAACCACCCCAATTTCACCCCCACCCAAAAAAAGTAAAAAATGATCAGAAACCCCTAAAACGCCGAAAAACAAAGTTTGAGCTATTTTTACATTTTTAGTTTTTTTATTGTTGCTGCGCCGCCACTTACACGATTTTTCCAAAACATGCGCGTTTTCCATTCTCGCCGTGGCAGTAATACTGTGTCAAAATTTAATTAAAATCCATTCGATAATTTTGGCGTTATGCAATAAAGAACGATCTAAAACTAAAACAACACTCGGATATACAGGGTTATTCACGTTATTCGACACGGAGAATTATGTCTCAAGTATTTGATAAAAAAGAAAATAATAATTTGGGATGGATAGAGACCCATAAAGGCTACATTTTAAAAATATTTTCATGTTATACAGGGTGTTCCAAAAGCACGAAATGTATCAAAGTTACGTTTTTTTAAATGGAACACCCCGTATATTATTGCATATTCAGATTCCTTGGTGAATTCTAGTGTGACTTTATGTATCATACATGAGACTTAAAGCGAACCGTTTAGGTGTAAATCATCATTTTCGGTATAAGTAGATATCAGGAAAAAATTGAATATTGCAGAGATTATAAAACTTGGCAGGCTGTGACTTTGCCGTATTACTAAACATAAAATGCGTCAGCTTTGATGAGACTGTCAAATTTGAATTACGTTTATGCTTGGAGAAATCGGTCGATGAATTAAGGAAACTTCGATCAGCGATAACTTGATTATTTCAAATGGGAATGCCTAATTTTTTGTATATGGTTAAAAGTAGAATTTGATAACCTTTCTAATGATATAAGGTTGTGCATATCAATCTCTGGTAGTTTTCATTTAATTTCAAATTTTCAAACAAATCGGCGTTTTTCAATTTGCCTACCTATAACCAACATAGCAGGCCATGAAATATAAACAAAAACCTGTCCAGGTAGAAGAAAACAACTAACTCAGCTGAAAAATACACACGAACTAGACTAAAGGGACAAGATTATAAAAATTACTCGCAACAAACAAAGTTCAACCAGAAACAACGGCGGTAACATATCTTTGGTCAAAGAGAAGCAGGAGTATGGCAGAAATGGATTTTTTCACGGTCTACTAGCTACTGCAATGTACTAGAGATTGGCAATTTCCAAAACCATTAAAAATTTTGAAATAAAGTAAAAACTACTTGAGAATGTTGTAAGCAGTTTATTATTTTCATAATAAAATTTCACATTTAATGATATAAAAAAGTATGCAATTCTGACAAAACTCTAGTCAAAAGTACCTCTGACTGGAGTGCTGAAAATTCTTCAGTACCTATTAGCAAGGTCGCAGAAAATGAAGAATGAGTTAAAATTTGATCAAATTATAAAACATAACTTAAATGGCAGAAAATTTAAATCTGATTTGTCAGTATTCCTTTTTTGCAATATTGCTAATAGATATTGAAAAATAGAAGGGCTCCAGTCAGAGGTATCGACTTCGACGCAAATTAGTACTTTTTTACACCATTACATATGATTGATAGTTGCGTGCTGGAGCAACAGTCGCTGGTTGTTTCTGTTTCATATGAGGGTTTTTGATTGCCTTGGAAATGTTTAACCTCTAGTAAATTGTGGTAGCCAGTGGACAGTAAAAATATCTATTACTGCCATACTCCAGCTTCTCTTTGACCTTAGAGATGTTATGGCAGTTGTTTCTGGGAGAGTTGATTTGTTGTAAGGAATTTTTATAATCTTGTCCCTTTAATCTAGATAGTGTGTATTTTTCAGCTAAGTTAGTTGTTTTCTTCTAGCTGAACAGATTTTTGTTTATATTTCATGGCCTGCGACGTTGCTTATAGGTAGGACAATTGAAAATCGCCGATTTGTTTGAAAATTTTAAATTAAATAAAAAACTACGAGAGATTGATATTCACAACCTTATATCATTAGAAAGCTTATCAAATTCTACGTTCAACCGTATAAAAAAAATTAGGCATTCCTATTTGAAAAAATCAAGTTATCGCTGATCGAAGTTTCCTTAATTCATCGACCGATTTCTCCAAGCATAAACGTAATTTAAATTTGACAGTCTCATCAAAGCTGACGCATTTTATGCTTAGAAATATGGCAAAGTCACAGCCTTCCATGTTTTGTAATCTCTGCGATATTCAATTTTTTCCTGATATCTACTTATACCGAAAATGGTGATTTACACCTTAACGGTTCACTCTAGGTACCATGTATGATACATAATGTCACACTAGAATTCACCAAGGAATTTGAATATGCAAAAATATATGGGGTGTTCCATTTAAAAAACCATAACTTTGATACATTTCGTGTTTTTGGGACACCCTGTATAACATGAAAATATTTTTAGAATGTAGCCTTTATGGGTCTCTATCCATCCCAAATTATTATTTTCTTTTTTATCAAATACTTTAGCCATAATGCTCCGTGTCGAATAACGTGAATAACCCTGTATACATGACAAATTATTCCAAGTCCCTTGGTTTCTATTATAAGGAAGGCAATGTTTGGATGGACCTAAAAAATTGTATTATGGCGCTAGGTCTTTCATTTACAGGTCATTAGAGAGCCCATTGTGAATACAACAAATTTTTCAGTATTACAACCCCCCACCCCCCAATCACCCCAAATTCACCCCCACCCAAAAAAAAAGTAGAAAATGATCAGGAACCCCTAAAACGCCTAAAAACGAAGTTTGAGGCGTATTTGAAATTTTTCGTTTTTTGCTAATTACTCCGCCCCCCGTATAACGATTTTCAAAATTATAGAAACATTACCTACTACGACCCCGCAGCATAACGCTGCCCAAATTTCATCACAATCCATGTAGCGGTTACTGAGATTGGGAGGCTAGAAAAACGCCAACAGACAGACATTTCAGAGATTTCTACGTACAAATGGTTTTTTGGTACATCTCGATAGGGCTAACCATTTTCGAGAAAAATGCAAAGCTTTGAATCGATGCAGGCTATTGTAAATAAATAAATGTTCATTTATTTAATAAGTGTGCTGTGAAAAACAATTGAAATAATTGATAAACAACTTAAGAACTGTCAGTTTATTCAGTTTAGAGTTATTACAAAACATTTAGGTATTATTTTTAAAGTAACATTATTCAATAAGAGTTTGAACAAGTAAGAAATAAAATACTAAGACAAATAGAGAATGTTTTCTTAAAGTGGAAGTGACCGCCACCCGCTGAATATCAGTACACTTCTACTTGACAACAAACTCTGAAACACCATATTCTAAAATCAAAATGTCAAAAAATTACCATTTAGAAAATGGGGTTATTTTTACCCCTAACTCCTGCCGTATGATACGCCTCTGATTAAAATTATGAAATTCTGAATTCAGAATCAGATTCAGCGTCAAAAGTTTACCCATCGTACCTAATTTCGTAATTTTGTTATGAATGGTTTCGAGAATATCGAGGGAAAACCGTCTTTAGGGTGCCCCATGCAAAGGAGCGTAGCTCCCTTAGGAAGCATTTCCGGACCCATGTTCATATGACATTTTCTTTCTATTTTTCAGAGTACTATTCAGTTAAAGTTTGTTAACATACTTAATTAACACCCTGAATAAAAATGAATCCCTTTTCCCTTGGTCACGGCATCACGTGAGAATGACTTGACCATATTGACCAATACAAATTACAGTATCCAAAATCCAAATTACAGTATTTTGGAAGTCGCCAAAGTGAAATAGATTCTGAATATGCCATCCACTCGTGGTGGCGAAACGTCAAGCCTTAACGCTAAACGACGCCGGCTTGACAACCCAAGAACCACACATTCACTCGACGGTGGCCGGGAAAGCCTCACACAGTACATCAGGAGTAATAATTCCACCCAGTCAAGGTCAAGTGCGCGTGTTATTTGTATATATTTGATTGCTAACTATTCTGAGCCTAAACCCAGCTGTAATCTTGGCAACATTGCTTGGCTCAGGAAGATTCGATAATTTACATAAACTTGTATATCAAAGGCTCACAATGGTATTAAATGTATGCATGGCTCATGTATGTACTATAAATATGAATATATAAGCATTTTCAAAAATATTTATTTTAAATAATTTCTTATGTATATTACGGTTTTTAGATACAACACAATATATCTGGAGATGAAAATAAAACTATTATTTATCTAGCACATCTCTAAGTAGGTGGCTCAGTATATGGTCAATTTCCAATTGGCTCAGGTTTGTTATAATGATGTGTATATATATATATATATATATATATATATATATATATATATATATATATATATATATCTCTGGGTCCGGGTTTAGAATGTTCCCAGGGTTTAATCTGCCTGTCGTAAGAGGCGACTAAAAGATTGGTAGTCCTTGCCTTAAAAGGGCCTATGGTGGTCACCGGCTGTGAAAGCAGGCGTATGAACCACCATAGTGAGGAAGCGGCTGCACCTATGTTAAGGACGGCTTCCCGACAGCGTCTGACCCCAGGTTAGGGGCGGCTGATAGCAAACCTGGCAGTAGGTATAAAATGCGCCCCCAGGAAGCCGACCAACATCAAACGGCTATTCGGTGCGTGGCGACACTGCGGGGATAACCCAAGCCAGGGATGAAAGCCGGCCGGCAACCTGTACAGGTCATCCCTAGGAGGCAATGTGGTCGGCTGCCTCCGAAATGTCGGCTGGGGGCCCTAAGGCTAACCACCGGACGGGCCCTACCTTCTGGTTCGACCGCCCCAGAAGAAGAGCACCCACACCAGGCCGGTATCGGAAGCCGGCTCTGGGCAAGGTGGCGGTGCCTCGGATCGCCCTGACGACGACACACGCAACGACATGGACCGTTTTAGGTGGACGACGGAACTGAAGGATGACCTGCTGAGCTGCTACGAGAGCAGTAGCCCGCGCCGTAGGGGATACATGTCCCGCATGCATGGGAGGTGGTGTGAAATGCATCCAGAGCATAGCACAATTACCTCCCAGAGCTTGCGGAACCAGGTATTTTACCTTCGGGGGCAGGGATACGTTCGTGCTCCAGCTCAGCCTGCCCCTCCGGCGACTGAAAGGCCTGTTAACCAGGCTGGAAGGTCGCCGATGAGGCCCGCTGAGAGGGAAATCGACGAAGCCGTCTCACCTGGAGATTTCAGTGACCGAAGGGCCTTGCATAACAACAAGAGGTCCTTCAAGCTGGCAGATTTAAAGAGAGAGGATGAGGCGTTGAGTGAACGTCTATCGGAGGTCTCTGACATTTGGAGCATCAACTGCGAAATTTACGCTGCGGCTCTGAGGCTGGCTGGACAGGGGAGAGTGAGAGACTCTCCTGTCGAGAGAGCACAGAGGCGGGTGCGCCAGATGGAAGCGAAAATCCAGTTGGCTCGCCAAGAAGCATCCCGTATCCAGTGTGTGATGGAATATAGAGCGGCCGGTAGGCCTTTTACGCGCCGCGTGCGCCAGATAGCCCGAGAGCTAAGGCGCGACCATCACACGCTCAGTCAAGCGGTACTGGTTGTTGTCAAGCAGCATTGTCTTGACAGGATACGGACGCTAATCGCTGCTAAACGATCACTGGTGACGCGGGCGAGAGGTTTGGAGGAAAACAGATTGTTTTCCGAAAAGCCTGCTCGTCTCTTCCAACAGCGACCACCAGTCATAGAGCAGCCGCCAACTGCTGATCGCGTGGAGACTTTCTGGAGGGGCATTTACGAACACCCCAAACCTCTCCAAGCAGACACTCCGGCCTTGGCGCAGTTCGAGTCCGTTTGTAGGAGGACTCCAAACCTGAATGTACTGCGTCACCCGATAAACACGGAAGAAATTCTTGGTGCCTTACGAGGCGCAAAGAATTTCGCAGCTCCTGGCCCGGATGGCATAAACACCTACTGGTTGAAAAAGTTTCCCAGTTGCCACCGGCATTTAGCTAGAGTTTTTAACTCGTGGCTAAATCAGGAGCAGCCAATTCCGGCTTGGTTTGTCGAGGGTCGAACCGTGCTTCTCCCGAAGACCGGAGATTTGTCTGATCCTAAAAACTACAGGCCAATAACATGTCTGAACGCATGTTACAAGCTCTTCACCAGAATCTTGTACATGCGTATCCTTCAAGCTGTAAATCCCGTATTTCTCAGCGTATATGAACAAAGAGGGTCTAAGAAAGGAGTAGCTGGCTGCAGGGATAACCTGTTGATTGACCGCTGTGTCACACAGGACTCCGTGCATTACCTGCGAAACCTTTCTATGGCCTGGATCGACTATCGGAAGGCATTCGACACTACGTCTCATGAACTGATTGTGCGGCTGTTGGAATGTCTTTCGGTAGATGATCAAATAGTGGGATGCATCAAACAACTGATGCCGCTCTGGAAGACTCGGTTCACTATAACATCGGGTGAAACCAGGGTTCGAACAGAGTTGGTATCATTTAAAAGAGGGGTCTTCCAAGGAGACTCCTTGAGTCCCTTGCTCTTCTGCATCTCGCTACTGCCTTTGTCCATAGCGCTGAAAAATACTAAGGGATACAGCTGTGGCAAGCCCAATTACCGGAGGCACAAGGTCACCCACTTATTTTACATGGATGACCTGAAACTCTATGCCTCCGGACAACGCGATTTAGAGCAGTCGCTGAGGGTAGTGCAGGATTACAGTCAAGCTATTGGTATGGAGTTCGGGATAGACAAATGTGCCATGGTTCATCTCAAAAGAGGACGTTGCGGAGATAGTGAAGATGAGGAGCAGCTCGTTGATGGGAGCATCCTGCGACAACTGCATGCCGGAGATACCTATACCTACCTTGGAGTGGCGCAGCGTCACATCCAAGAGGCAGAATTGGTCAAAGAGTGTCTCCGCCGCAAGTATTTGCACCGACTCCGGCAGATCTGGTCGTCAGAACTGTCCGGCAAAAACAAAGTCGCTGCCACAAACATGCTTGCGGTCCCATTGTTGCTATACAGCTTTGGTGCTATCCACTGGAACGTGGAAGAGCTGCGACAAATCGACATAAAGACCCGCAAAAGGATGAATATGGAGGGAAGTCTACATCCTAGATCCTCTGTCCCGCGAATATACCTCCCGCGACACCTGGGAGGGCGTGGACTATTGAGTTTGGAGCATCTGCACAACAGAGTAGTACTGGCCACTGCCTGCTATGTTACGACGAGCACCGATCCCCTGATCCGCTTTGTGCGAGAGCACGAGATTGCGGGTAAAGGAGCCTTCCTTTTTAAAGCAGCAACACGGGCAGCCGAAGAACTTAGTCTCACGCTCGACTTCACGCGGAGGTGTCAGCAGTCCGTTACGGAACTTGCTCCCGCACAATTAAAAACCCGGATTAAAACTGCTGAAGTCCAATTGCTTTTAAGACTTCACAAAGATAAACCAATGCACGGAATCTTCTACAAACATCTAGAAGAGCATGGTTTATCTGAGCAGTTGACCTTCTCCTTCCTAAGGTCTAATGGGTTGAAGTCGGAGACTGAGAGCTCTATAATGGCTTGCCAAGACGGTGTCTTCAACACCTTAGTATACCGTAGCCGGATTATGGGTATGGATGTGCCCGATATCCGCTGTAGAGCCTGCCTGCAGGCGCCAGAGACCCTTACGCACCTCTTGTCGGCGTGTAAGGTGTACGCTGGCACAGCCTACGTCTATCGGCACAACGCGGCTCTACGAGTGCTATACTACCATTTAAGGCACTCATACGGTATAGATGAGACACCGGTGCTGCCATACGCTCCAGGGGACATTGAGTCCGTTGTGGAGAACGAGAGGTGCCGAATTTACTGGAACTACTCATTCTCCACGCTCGAGCTTATACATGCAAATAAGCCCGACATAGTCCTCCTCGACTACCAACAAAAGGCGATGTTCGTTATCGAGTTCTCGGCACCTGCCGAGGGGAACATCGTCTCTAAGGAGGAGGAAAAGCGGACCAAGTATCAGGAGCTCCTCGGACAACTTCGCAGGCTCTGGCCGGACTACACTGTGAGTCTGCTAGTAATGGTCATTGGATCCCTAGGTGGTATGAGGGATACGCTGCTCTCTGCGCTGCGCAAAATGCCGGTGTGCCGTGCGGCGGCGCACATCTTAGCCGCCAGAATGCAGAAGGCAGTCATCCATGGGTCCCTTCGTCTGCTTAGGACGCACGATACGCGGACCCAGTGATTGCTCACCTCACGGTGTGAGGAGCAGTCGCTGGGGAATGGAACAGCGGCCCGGTGTGTCGGAGCCCGGGTTGCACCTTTTTTGTTTTTGTTTTGTCTTTTATATATATATATATATATATATATATATATTTTCCTCTTTGATACTAACCTGATCCACTAATAGGAACTTGAGCGTATTAACCTGAGCCACTTCGACGGATGTGAGCCATATAGACGGCTCAGGTCCGTTTGCCTTTGTTTCTCGGTACATTTGGCCTACTACAGTCAATTTCAGACAAAGCTTTGGTAGATCAAATGTCACAGATTGTAAATAACGAAAACATGTTCCGTGCTCTAATGTCAGAAAGGTAAAAAACGTCATAATGTGGTGGCTCAGGTTAATACCATTGCTAGGAAATATAGTTCACAGAATTTCCACAAATGGCGCTGCGATTTCATAATTTATATACAAGTATATACCGGAAATTGTTATAAACATGAGCCAGAGGATTTGGCAACACCGATCATCAGGTCCATGCTATTTTATCAGGGCTAGATGCTCCGCTGTCCGGTTTTTCGCCTGCTGTGCGCATGACGTCACCTCCGAGTGATTCTCATTAGGGATATATGGGTATTATAGTTATTTTCTTTTTACCGCGCTTATTTTCACATTTAGCTTTCTATTGGGTATCGAGAGATAAGTTAATAAATATCATCCAATAGCATTTTATTAATATTGGGAACAAACGTCAAAGCTGGATGTCACTTTTGATCATATCATATATAAGTTTTGTATCAAAACTATTTTCGTTTTCTTTTTTTCGCAATAATTAAAAAGTTGTAACCAAACAAAAATGGGCTTTTCAGTCCAGTACCGAAAACACTCCGATGGCTCCCGAACCCATGTGAAGTCAATATGTTTCGTTGAAGCGATTCGCTCAGCAGTGGTGGGTCGGGTGGCGTAGTGGTATAGTGTTACGCAGCAAATTGCTGTGTTCAAGCGGGTGTTGGCTCGAAACACACGCTTGCAACTTTTTTTTATTTTTTTTTTTAACCAAAAAATATATTGATATGCTTTTCACTCATGTTACACACATTTTGTTTTGTACCATCGACATGAATATGTTTTTGAATCGAATTTTACCACTACGTCATGTGACCCTCTGCAGAACGGATCGCTTCAACGAACCATACTTGACGACACGTGGGTTCGGGGGCTTTGGGCGTGTTTTCGGTACTGGATACAAAAGCCCATTTTTATTTTGAAATAACTTTTGAATTATTGTGAAAAAAACAAAAATAGTTTTGTTATAAAACTTAAATGTTATTTCCATGTATCACTAAAAAATGTATTCAATTCAAAACCCTAATTTCTTGTCATCATTATATCATTATCAAATAACCCTGTGACTAAATGTTCCACTTCTGTGGAATCTGATTGGTTGAGATTAGCAATTGTTAAACTCTTTGTTAAACAAAAAAAATGGAGTCAAGTTGATTGACTCAGTACTTCCCACACATAACAGTTGCAACCAAATCATCGCCCACCTGTCGTCAAAAAACATCCAACACAAAAACTAGTAAATAGTTTCCTAAATCTCTCCGTAGGCGACACAATTCAGCCCCAACTGGACGAAACGAAACAATCAGGAACCCCCAAATTGCTTAAAAACGAAGTTTGAGCTATTTTTATATTTTTAGTTTTTTTATTATTGCTGCGCCGCCACTGACACGATTTTTGAAAACCATACGCATTTTTCATCCTTGCCGCGGTAATAATACTGTGTCTAAATTTCATTAAAATTAATTCCATAATTTCCATGTTACTAAATTCAGAACGACCTAAATCAATACCTACCCCTACCAATACCAAATCCCTTGATTTCTGTAATAGCCAAGGCAATGTTCGGATGGACCTAACAAACGTCTATTATGCCGCTAGGTATTTCTTTCACAGGTCAATGGACACTGTTATAAATGGAATAAATTTTTGAGTTTTACAACCCCCCACCCACTAACCACCCCAATTTCACCCCCACCCAAAAAAGTAAAAAATGATCAGAAACCCCTAAAACGCCGAAAAACAAAGTTTGAGCTATTTTTACATTTTTAGTTTTTTTATTGTTGCTGCGCCCCCACTGACACGATTTTTCCAAAACATGCGCGTTTTCCATCCTCGCCGTGGCAGTAATACTGTGTCAAAATTTAATTAAAATCCATTCGATAATTTTGGCGTTATGCAATAAAGAACGATCTAAAACTAAAACAACACTCGGATATACAGGGTGGCCAATCGGGTGACGATAATAATTTTTTTTAGATAGCCCGTACCGAGACCTATCCAAAACACCCCCAGGTATGTGTACCGATTATTGATAGTTTTCGAGTTATGATTTTTTTTTTGAAAACTTAGAGATTTTCCAGTTTTTCCAAGAAGTCGTCAAAAACAAGAATGCTTTTTGGCTTTTATTTTTTTCTGCAGTTATACTCAGTATTAAGCCTATTTTAATATTCAATAAAGAGAACCTGTACATCCGAACAATAATTAAGTACATTTTGGGGCCAAAGTTTGAAATTTCTGTTTTTAGTCAGGAGACCAAAACCAGAATAAGATTAAAAATACTTATGTCTGGTTCTGGAGCTTCAAACTAATCTTAAAAACTTTACAGGACATTGCACTTTCGAAATAATGATGAAAAAGTAGCACTTATGGCGACATTTTGCGGCGTACGTGAGTGTTAAAGGTAAAAAGGTGATAATTCACGAATTTCCAAAATGATTTAGAAAACTATTATTTTGCTTTGTTATGACAAATTAACGAAAATAAACTCGTAACAACTAATAAATCCGATAATCATTGATGTTTTGATGAGTTTTAATAAAAAAACTAATACCCAAATTGTGTTTTTTGAAGTGTCTTTACTATGTACTATTAAACTTCTGCTAAATTAAGTTGTATGGAAGGTTAACAAAGGAAAGGAATAATAAACAATAATCTGACTTCTAATTTCATGGCAGAATTACCTAGGAAGCGATGTCGTAGCATACGCCATCATTTTCTTTCAGAGTAGCTTTTTGCGAGCTCATGTCGGCGGAGCGCAGTTGTGTTAATTTTCGGAAATAGGTAAGGCAATGATCGGATGAACCTAAAAAGGTGATTTGTATCGCTAGGTCTTCCTTGACAGGTCAGTAGACAGCCTATCATGAATACAACAAGTTTTTCAGTTTTTCAACCCCCCACCCCCAAACACCAAAATTCCACCCCCACCCAAAAAACACATAAAATGATCAAGAACCTGTAAAACGCCTAAAAACGAAGTTTGAGGAATATTTGAAATTACCTACCAAGACCCCACAGCATATTGCTGCCCAAATTTCATCACAGTCCATGCAGCGGTTACTGAGATTACGAGGCTAGAAAAACGCGTACAGACAGACAGACCGACAGACAGAACGACAGAAATGAGTGACGCGGATTTTCGTTATGTAGACATTATAAAACGCCCAAAAAACCTATTATCTCAAAATCGAAAATTTTCACGATCACAATCCTCCCCTCACCTATCGGTGAGGGAAGTAAAAGGGATGGCGTATGCTACGATAACGCTTCCCAGGTAATTTCGCCATGGAATTAAAAGTCAGATTGTTGTTTTATTATTCTTTTCCTTTGTTAACTTTCCATACAACTTAATTTAGCAGAAATTCAATAGCACACAGCAAAAAGCACAGGTATTAATTTTTTTTATTAAAAGTGATTAAAACATCAATGATTATCATGTTTATTAGTTGTTATGAGCTTTTTTTCTTTAATTTGTCATAATAAAGTATAATAATAGTTTTTTAAATCATTTTGGAAATTCGTGAGTTATCACCTTTTTACCTTTAATAGTCACGTACGGCGCAAAATGCCCCCATAAGTGCTATTTTTTCGTTATTATTTCGAAAGTGCAATGTCTTGCAGAGTTTTTAAGATTAGATTGGAGCTCCAGAACCAGGCATAAGTATTTTTAATTTTATTTAGAAGGTTTTGGTCTCCTGACAAAAAACAGAGATTTCAAACTTTGGGCCCAAAATGTAGGGGAAAGGAGGGTAAGATGACGAACATAAGAGATTAATCCAATTTTTATCATAACTTAAGAAAATTTTAAACATTGTTTGCACACTTGTTGAATATGCACCATTTTATTAATGATTTATACATTGTTTTCAGTAGATATATCAGTTTTAAAAAAAACTGGAGATATTAATATAATACGTGTTCAATTCGCCATCTTACCGGCACTAGTGTAGATAAGATGACGAGGTAGTTTCAAAAGACACATCAGAACAATATTATGCAAATAATACAGTTTAATATAAAAAATAACTAAATGTTACATCTATAACAAAACCATGTCTTTAGACTCTTTAAAGCTTAGTTCAGTACATTCGGAATGTGCCCAAAGCTTGCAGGTATAACACTGAAACCAAAGTTCATTGTCTTTGCCCAGATCGTCGCATATTAAGCAAGTTTTGTCGTCTTCTTCTGGATCCACATTAGCATCTGTATCAACATAACTTATATTGGTTGAACTTTCGGAATCAGAAGAATCATCATTGAAGATTTGTCGATTAACTCTTTTAATCGTAGATTTCTTCGGTTTTAGTTTTACACTTTTTTTTTCTAGCATCCTTTTCTTTCGTCTTTTGCAAATCTTTTTCACGCTTTATTTGTTCTTTTTTAATTTTTTCTTTATGTTTTTCTTCTAGAGCATCTTTGACTGGCGTGCTAGATATGACAAGTGATGGAAGTTTTTTTCTGGGACGTCTAGTTTTTGATTCTGCTCGAGGTAATGAGGGAAGCCCGCACGCTACTTCTTCATTACTTATGTTTTCTCTGTTATCTTTTTTGGGTGCTTTTCGTGGCTCTGAATTGCTCAACAAACAACAAACTCCTGAAGTTGACGACTGCTGCATATCTGATTCTTCTATAGCTTTTTCTTCAACTTTATTTGACTGCTCATTGATTTCCGATCTTGGTGTGCCTATATCTCTTTCCGTAGTAGCAGCAGCTTCAAAATCGTCATCAGTGAATATTTGAGAGTTAAACGGTTCTATTCCTGTAGCTTTGAATCCACTGACAGCATTTGATATTGTAGCCACTTTCAAATAAGCGCGACCGAAAAGTGAGGCAATATCAAATAGAGAGATAACACGTCCAGGGTTGCTGCTCAAAAAATCTTCGCATGCTCTACTATATGCGGTTTTCAGAGGACCATACAAAGACACATCAAGTGGCTGCATGGCTTGTATGTGCGGGAAAGCCAAGTAAAATAATATTATTATCACGACATAGATTCACTGCTTCCAGTGTGACATGACTGGCGTGGTTGTCCATTAGAAGCAAAACTGGCGATTCCTTATTAGGTCTCACATTTCGAATAAAATGCTTTAGGTAGCTTATGAAAATGTTGGCCGTCATCCAACCACTCTCACTTGCAACACCATCTGATCCTGGAGGAGCGCCGTTCATAAATGATGACTGCATCCTAACCCTCGGGAATATTAAAAAGGGTGGAACCAATGACCCACTTGCATTCATGCAACACACTGCAGTAACGTTGCTGCCTCTTTCTGCTGACGATACCTTTACCACCCTACGCTTTCCTTTGGGAGTAATTATTTTTGGATTTTTGGTGGCCACTGTAGAGACACCTGTCTCGTCCACATTGTAGATTTGATGGGGCTGAAAAGAATATTTTTCTCTTAATTCACGAAGTGCTTCAAAAAATTTAATAACATTTTCCCTGTTAAATGCCATCAACCTTGCCACAGAGGTAGCCTCGGGACATCTTAGTGACAAATTATATTTCTGCATAAACCACTCTACGAAATGTCTACCAGCTCTCCTTTTTTCGGTGCAAAATCTATGTGGAATCTTTTTGTTCTCAGCGTAGTCATATATTACTTTGGCAAACTGATTTTTGGTTAGACCGAATGCCCTTTTGTCGATCGCCACAATGTATTGGAATAAATTTTGGAGCTGATCTTCAGAAAATGTCGGTTTGAAACGTCCAGCATTGCAGGGAAAAATCTGAAAACGAAAACGAAAATTTAAAAATACTCTTAGGTAGTCCTTTTTTAAATATTTGCCACTTGCGCACTACGGCCACCTGTGCCTGCGATTATTAGTACTCAAAACTGCATTAATCTTTCATTAAAATTTACCTCGTCGTCATATTTTCTTAAATATCTCCGCAAGGTGGGTTCTGGAATACCATGTTCTTTTGCAGCTGAATTAACACTTTTCTTGTTAACTCGGACAGATCGTATTGCAGCCTTCATGCTGTCTTTACCCAGGACTGCCTTCCAGTTTTGCGCACGTATTTTCTGCCCATAATGTTGCGTCACCTGTAAATAAATTTTTATAATAAACATTATATACATGAGGGTAAGATGACGAATTCGTCAACTTATGTCCCTTCGACGTTCGTCAACTTAGCAACACCTAATGTGTAGCAAACCTTGAACAATATTTTTCTTTAAACAAACAGAAAAATAAAAACAACTAGGTAGAAACATGCAATAAATAGTGTATTCCCAAATGTAATAAAAATTTGGAATTGAAGTCTTACCTGAGGAAAAAAATCACACAATATGTCGACCATAAATATTGCAAAGATTTAGCACGTGTACACATAACCACAAATAACAGGACAAAAAAGCTTACACATTTATTTTCATATAGACATCTATTGGCGTGAGGACTAAACACATACTCCGTTATAGAAGAAATCTGTAATAGTGTCAGTTTTTTCTTTATTTTTGCAAGTCGTCAACTTACCCACTTCGTCATCTTAGGACCCTTTCCCCTACTTAATTATTGTTCGGATGTACAGGTTCTCTTTATTGGATATTAAAATAGGCTTAATACTGAGTATAATTGCGGAAAAAAATAAAAGCCAAAAAGCATTTTTGTTTTTGTCTTTGATAATTTCTTGGAAAAACTGGAAAATCTCTAAATTTTCAAAAAAAAATCATAACTCGAAAACTATCAATAATCGGTACACATACATAGAGGTGTTTTGGATAGGTCTCGGTACGGGCTATCTAAAAAAAAATTATTATCGTCACCCGATTGGCCATCCTGTATACATCACAAATTATTCCAAGTCCCTTGGTTTCTATTATAAGGAAGGCAATGTTTGGATGGACCTAAAAAATTGTATTATGGCGCTAGGTCTTTCATTTACAGGTCATTAGAGAGCCCATTGTGAATACAACAAATTTTTCAGTATTACAACCCCCCACCCCCCAATCACCCCAAATTCACCCCCACCCAAAAAAAAGTAGAAAATGATCAGGAACCCCTAAAACGCCTAAAAACGAAGTTTGAGGCGTATTTGAAATTTTTCGTTTTTTGCTAATTACTCCGCCCCCCGTATAACGATTTTCAAAATTATAGAAACATTACCTACTACGACCCCACAGCATAACGCTGCCTAAATTTCATCACAATCCATGTAGCGGTTACTGAGATTGGGAGGCTAGAAAAACGCCAACAGACAGACATTTCAGAGATTTCTACGTACAAATGGTTTTTTGGTACATCTCGAAAGGGTTAACCATTTTCGAGAAAAATGCAAAGCATTGAATCGATGCAGGCTATTGTAAATAAATAAATGTTCATTTATTTAATAAGTGTGCTGTGAAAAACAATTGAAATAATTGATAAACAACTTAAGAACTGTCAGTTTATTCAGTTTAGAGTTATTACAAAACATTTAGGTATTATTTTTAGTAACATTATTTAATAAGAGTTTGAACAAATAAGAAATAAAATACTAAGACAAATAGAGAATGTTTTCTTAAAGTGGAAGTGACCGCCACCAGCTGAATATCAGTACACTTCTACTTGACAACAAAATCTGAAACACCATATTCTAAAATCAAAATGTCAAAAAATTACCATTTAGAAAATGGGGTTATTTTTACCCCTAACTCCTCCCGTATGATACGCCTCTGATTAAAATTATGAAATTCTGAATTCAGAATCAGATTCAGCGTCAAAAGTTTACCCATCGTACCTAATTTCGTAATTTTTGTTATGAATGGTTTCGAGATTTCGAGAATATCGAGGGAAAACCGTCTTCAGGGTGCCCCATGCAAAGGAGCGTAGCTCCCTTAGGAAGCATTTCCGGACCCATGTTCATATGACATTTTCTTTCTATTTTTCAGAGTACTATTCGTGGTTAAAGTTTGTTAACATACTTAATTAACACCCTGAATAAAAATGAATCCCTTTTCCCTTGGTCACGGCATCACGTGAGAATGACTTGACCATATTGACCAATACAAATTACAGTATCCAAAATCCAAATTACAGTATTTTGGAAGTCCAAAGTGAAATAGATTCTGAATATGCCATCCACTCGTGGTGGCGAAACGTCAAGCCTTAACGCCGGCTTAACAACCCAAGAACCACAAATTCACTCGACGGTGGCCGAGAAAGCCTCACACAGTACATCAGGAGTAATAATTCCACCCAGTCAAGGTCAAGTGGGCGTGTTATTTGTATATATTTGATTGCTATTCTGAGCCGAAACCCAGCTGTAATCTTGGCAACATTGCTTGGCTCAGGAAGATTCGATAATTTACATAAACTTGTATATCAAAGGCTCACAATGGTATTAAATGTATGCATGGCTCATGTATCTACTATAAATATGAATATATAAGCATTTTCAAAAATATTTATTTTAAATAATTTCTTATGTATATTACGGTTTTTAGATACAACACAATATATCTGGAGATGAAAATAAAACTATTATTTATCTAGCACATCTCTAAGTAGGTGGCTCAGTATATGGTCAATTTCCAATTGGCTCAGGTTTGTTATAATGATGTATATATATATATATATATATATATATATATATATATATATATATATATATATATATAGTTGGAAAATTTAGTGACTGACCCAAGTTGACATTTATGAAAGTACTAGTGGGATATGCAGTCAATCTCAGAAGATGGCCAACTGAGAAGTTTCAAGAAAACTCTTTGAAATTTTTCAACGTTTCGTCAATGTTTATTGACTTCTTCAGGAAAAACTACAATATGAATAAACAATGTAAGCAAATGAATCGAAAAGTTCTGAATGTTACTTACTTTTCGTGAGGTTAACAAAAAGTCACTGTCTTTCCGACGACTAGTGACTTTTTGTTAACCTCACGAAAAGTAAGTAACATTCAGAACTTTTCGATTCATTTGCTTACATTGTTTATTCATATTGTAGTTTTTCCTGAAGAAGTCAATAAACATTGACGAAACGTTGAAAAATTTCAAAGAGTTTTCTTGAAACTTCTCAGTTGGCCATCTTCTGAGATTGACTGCATATCCCACTAGTACTTTCATAAATATATATATATATATATATATATATATATATATATATATATAGCTATTCCAATATCAATCCCATTGAGTGCAGCGACTGTCGATCCTTGAAAGATTTGCATGTTGCAGAACATCGAGCGCGCCGCACTAGGAGCTTAGGTAAAATTGAAAATGTTGAAGGTAAAAAGTTCTTTGACTTGTTAATTAGAAGCTTGCCGAAAAAAATAGAGACTTTTTGCCATACAGTTTTTTGTTCTCAACATCTATTTAAAACATTTTCAGCTAGTTCCTCTAGTTTCGGTGCTGTCGCTGTTTTTATCTTTTCATCTCTTTTGGATACAAATTATGCACTTATTTTTCTAACATGGTCAAAGCATTACCTTCAACTACTATTACGCCTCTTGAACTTGAACTGATCCTCTTGGACGTTCCAAGTCTCGACTGAATTTTATTGGACTACAAAGAACTGATATTTTGCATATGACAATCAATAAAACTATAAATAATTAGTACTTCCATGAAACTTTCCAGACAAAACCTCCATATGACTGGGTTAGTATTTTAACAAGTGTATTCCACTCCACTAGGTATAGACAATACGAGCATAGCCAACGTATGGAACTAACGCAGATGGTCGAGAGAATATTAGAACTGCTGCAACAAGCCTGTGTGTCAGATGGCGCAACAGATGATGGAGAGCACGGTTTTGTGGTCATCAATCATGTCCGCGACATGATACTACCAGTCACCGACAGAAAAAGTAAGTATTTAAGAAAATATTTCCAGCTTTGCACTTTCATCTTTTTGACTTATATCCAGGCTGGATTGTAAAATTCTGGTGAATTAGTGATGGGTATTTATGATTCGATGACTAGTAGTTGTAAGAGTAAGTACTTTTAACAACCCTTTTACAGCCCAAAGTCACAGGTCAGCCAGAACCAAAACCTTGTTTCACATTCTAGCTCTGCTAGTAATTAACAACTTTATGATGCCTATTACTGCAATATATTGCTATTGTCCTTAAAATGATTTTGCGAAACTTCGATTTTGATAACAGTAGTTTATGTACTCAAACAAAGAAGCAGTCCTACATTAAAAAAAAATTAAATGCATGGTAAATAGGAGTATGTCAAAATGGCAAATATAAACATTGATTGTGCGGGCTCAGGACTACTTAGGATGGATATACAGATATACGCCATTTGGGGTATAACTGTATATGCTTCAATATACCATATATCATTATTATATCGCTACTTTAGAAAGCTGAATATGCCTTATTCATGAATCTGTTAAAATTGGAACGATCCAACTCACATTTCTTTAACCATTCTTATTATATAGGTAAAGAGAAGTTGTGGCACAAAGCAATACAGTTTATAAACGAAAATGAATCCAGGGTGAGGACAGAAGTGCAAGAGGTGAAAGGCGAGCCATTCGAGGTTTGGAGATGGATAGGCAGTTCCAATTTGAGTAACAGCAGGTAGGTCAAGTAGACTGAACTAGATGTAGGCATTATGAATTTGTCGAGAACATTAGCGAAATTAAAAAAGACTGAACTTTCATCCAAATTCAAATGGAGATTTCTGAAACCATTTTCTGTACTTTAAAATTTGTAATTACGCCATGCCTTTGTATGTGCCCATCTCAGCTTTGCAAGAGATTTATCTGAAAAACTTTTATGAAACAAAAAGTACACCAAAAACATTGTTTGGGTGCTGATGCTATCAGTGACAGAATAAAAGGAGAATATTGCATATAAGTACTATTATTTTTCAAATATTTTCAGCTAGGTTAGCAATACATGTTTAAATCCGTTCCGTTAATTTATGGTTTTACAGCTTTCTACTGATGTGGAATTGAATTGTAGTTTGTTAAAGTAAAAAAGGCAATTCATAGTTGTCGACGACCCGAGAAAAGTGTTCGTTGCTATTTCCTGTATCAAATGAACGAATCTTATGAAAAGCGTTATGTATAAAGGTCGTAGCCGAATCATCTTTCCATAACATACGGTCATTCCAATACCTACGTTTGGAGTCTCAGGAAATATTCAACAGGTAGACTATTATAAAATGTGGATAATATTGCTTCTACAGCATTACCAACAGTAGCTTCCGAAGCATCAAATTAAATATCTAAAGCTTCAATTGTAAATGCCTCAAACTTCGTTTTTAGGCGTAACGCGAAAATTGTTCAATTGATTTCAATGAAATTTTGACACAGTATTACTCCCGTGACGAGGATGGGAAACGCGTATGTTTTAGAAAGAATCGGGTCAGTGGCGGCGCGGCAATAATGAAAAAACTAAAAATATAAAAACAGCTCAAACTTTGTTTTTAGGCGTTTTAGGGGTTTCTTATTTTCTACGTTTTTCTGAGTGAGGGTGAATCTGGGGTGGTTGCTGGGTGGGCGTTGTAAAACTGAAAAATTTTTGTATTCATAATAGTCTGTCCGTTGACCTGTAGAAGAAATACCTAGCGGCATATTACACTTTTTTAGGTCCATCCGAACATTGGCTTACCTATTACAGAAACCAATTTTGTGATCTGTACATGCGAGCTTTGCTTTACTTCGTTCTATGTATATTGCGTAAAGCGAAAATCATTGAATTGATTTTAATAAAATTTTGACACAGAATTTATTACTGCGGCGAGAATGGAAAACGACTCTGTTTTTGAAAAACCGTGTCCGTGGCGGCGCAGCAATAATCAAAAAACCAAAAATATAAAATCAGCTCAAACTTCGTTTTTAGACGGGTTGGAGGCTCTTGATCGTTTCGCATCGTCCAGTTGAAGCATGCAGAAAAAAACTGTGGCGTCCTAGTTCCTAAGGAGGGAGACGCAAGAAACTATTCACGAGGGCTTTTGTGTTGTGTTATTTTTGCGGGCGGATGGGCGATAATTTAGTTGCAAGGGGACTTTAGACTATAGCTTCATCCATTGGGAAATAATAAAATGGTATCATCATTATGTGTTGGTCAGTACTGAGTCAATCAACTTGACTCCATTTTTTGATATACAGTACGTTCGTTTGACGGTGATTTGGATATACAAGTGGTCATAACTTTTGAAATACCCCGTATAATGTTACAATACCTATATTGTAAGAAGGGGGATTATTAGTATAATCTAAATATGGGATAATATATAGGGTGTCTCATTTAAAAAATATATGTTTGCATCACTAAGTCATGGATCACCCTGTATAAACAAAAATATTGCTCAGCATATCCTTAGCTACAACTTTTATATAAAACTTTTCTTGCTTTTACAGTAGCGGAGTTATCGACCGATCCGCCACTAAAAACTCACCCTGTATAAATTATCATCTAAGAATGGCCGTTTTTTTGAAATTTAGCTTTAATCAAAGAAGAAGACTTAAAAATGTATATTTTTTACCATCAACACTATGGAATTTATTTATTGGCGTATGAAGTTCAGAAGTATCAGAAAAACAGTTCATATCAGACTACACTTTACCATTTTTGCATCAAAGTTAAGGGAAAATCAGTTTCGACCTCAATTTTGGCACCAAACTTAGTTCTGAGTTTGCTTTTCGGCTAACAGTTAGTCGGAAAAGATACCAAACATTACGTATCTAGTCAGATTTCAGATCTTTCATAAAATTTTCAAATATGTTATTATTCTGGTGACCTGGAATATACGAATGACAGTGTGGATTTGAGACTTAAAATGGAGTTTTGTGTAGTTAAGCTCTCTTAGGAACCCTGCTAGAAAATCTTTTACGATTACCTTCGCGTAAAATGTTTTGAATAAAATGTTTTCACAACTATTTGTAAAACTAGTCACGAACTCCAGAACTTCAATAAGAGACAGAAACTATGATCAGAATGTATTTTTTTACCCGAAATTTTGTCAATCATGACTTTGGCTTAGAACTTACCCAACAATTGCAATTTGAAAAAAAAATGGCGCCAACATTATACGGGCCGTGATAAGTAAGATGATGGTGATGGATCATTGACTGACAAAGCATCAACTGGAAAGAACAACTAGAGCACCAGTTTCGATAAGTTTTATATTCTTGCTAGAATTTACCCAGTTTATGCGAAACCGGGGGAAATATCTTAGTCAATTCGACAATCTGACTGTGTCTTCTAATATAAACGTTAAATCCGTCACGATTAATTCATCAAACGGATGTTTCCGAATCCTAGGTGTTAACAACTTGACTGAAAGATTTATACTAAATCGTTGGGTGGTTACATTTGGTGGCTGCCCCAAAGTATCCAGTTTCAGATTATTTTTGAAAGTTTGTATAAGATTGTAAGAGCGTCTAGAATCTTCACAAGTAAATATACGTGTTTCAGTTGTGTATCCTAGTGTAAGCTTTATTCAGGAGGTAAGTAGAAAAATTGTTTTAGTTAATCTACAATATCATGTATTTATGATAGTTTACTTTTTATATAATGATAAACAATAGTGTGCTTCAAATGGAAACTTTAAATTTGAAAAGCAAATAATATTAAAAATTGATAATTGAAATGCCCTGTGTCATACTTCATTATACCGGTATGTCATGATGTCATGTCAGTTATTAAACATCTTGATAGAGCAAGAAGTAGCATCAAGTGGTTTGACTCAGTACTTTTTTGGTACCAACAATGTATTAAAATTTCACCACAATCAAGTTAAACGTTTCCAATGCGTAACAGAAGATCATAAAACGCCTAAAAATGATTCTGGGGGGTGGATACTTTCTATTTTCTTGTTTACTCCACAGCACATAGCATTTTACGGGGACAAAAATAGCGATAAACGGACCGATGGAAATGAGTGACAGACTTTCGTGATTTAGACATCATAAAACCCAAGAAACAATGAAATGTCCTTTATGAATAAAAAAAATTGAATTGTATTTCTCCATCAATCCCCCTAACCCGAATACATCTACCCCTGGGAAAAATTAAAAATCCTAAGAATGAGCGGTTCTCAATTTTTTGTTTTTTTTTTGCTGGTAGCTCCACCGACTTAAAAATAAAGCATCGTCACCTACTAACATCCCACATAACATAGCATCGCAGAGTTCCATCGCTGAAGCTGTTACTGAGATCAGACAGTGACAGACCGTCGGAAATGAGTGATAGATTTAGATATCACTTGAAACATAAAAAAACAAAATTGAAAATTTTTGCCCTCATTCCGCATACCGCATCCCAAATTTCATCAGAATCGGTGTAACGGTTACTGAAAAAGAACAGACTGATAGAAATGAGTGACATGGGATTTCGTAATGTAAAAATTATAAAAAGTTCACAATTAACAAATTCACAAATACGACCATATTACTGCTGCTACTTGTGGTATGAGAAGTGATTCTCGAATCAACATTTCATTACAACCAAAATAATTGTACAGATTGTAAAGTGATTAAGCGTAAACAAATGAAAACAAACAGATTAGACGGGTTTTTAAATACTGTAGTAGTTCCGGGCCCCATTTTTAACCTATACTCCCAACATGTGGTAGATATTATAATCACAAAAAAAATTTCGATATGGGATATTTTTTGCAGGTTCAATGACATCTTTACAACGAAAAACCATGTCACTCATTTCCTTAGGTCTGCACGTCTGTCTGTCTGGTAATCCTTGACCCCTCGATCACGCGTAAGTATATTAGTAGAATTTCTTTAGTGAAAATAATCGCTATAGGTTTTAACGTATTTTGATGTAAAACATATTAATTCCGAATTCGATTTTTTAAGCCTGTAAGCAGCGTTTCGCCTAGCCCTTGTCCGGAGTACACTCGCAATCGCTGGTGATGTTCCTCGTTGGACTATCGGTTGATAACCGACTTATGCCACAGTTTCGTTCTGGACGGAAGAATGACATGCTCGTGCTTTTTTTTGCAATCCCTGCGTGGCCTTGTACCCAAGCGAGTTGTACACAGTTGTGTGAAGCTAGTAGGACGAGAGTTTCGAAACAGTCCCATATCATAATTGATGTAATTCATCAGGAATCCAAGACCTTTAAAGTAGCCTTGGAGTCCGAGAGGATTACAGTAGCCTTGTTATGGTCCAGTTTTGCACAAGCCGAGATGCTACATACTTCAGACTGTACAGTATTTCCCAAAACATGCCCAGAGCTCCGTCCTGCCAGATTGCTGTATACCCCATAGCCAGATAAACATTTTGCAACTGAGCTATCTGTATACCTGACGTGACGAGGCATCTTTGCCTGACAAACCGTTAACACAGCATAGTAAACAACCAGCACAATAACTCAGGTGGCGGCAATTACACGCGCGTCCCCGCTTTTGGATGATTTTTTTATAGGGATGCTAACGATACTTCGATACTTGTACCTCTGCACTAATATCGAGTATTTTTATCTTAGATACTTTTTGAACGATTCCAAGCTAGTATCGATACTTTTGTAGGGGTATCGGTATCGAAAATAATTATATAATTAATCATTCTCTGCACGAACCAAACGCGCCTATTTGGCTGAAAAATATCGAGTTGGTACCGGTATCGATATTTTCATTTTCGCTTCTCTACCCAAACTTCACAGCCGTAAAATCATCCATAAATCATCAGAAGGTCAAATTTTCTGGGAACCACTTTTATATAGTAAATCCTCAGAGATATTGTGCTGGTTGTTTACTATGCTGTGCCGTTACTTTTTCCTGAAGTCGAGGTGAATTATAAAATTCCTGCGAAAGGCCACCTCCTCACTGCTTGTGACATCTGAGGTCATGTCAAGCATGGGGCTGTCGTTAGCAACAACTTTCATGACAGACGAGTACCAGTCTTCTTTAATAAAGGATATCCAGAAGCAAGGGCCCGAGAGCATATTTTCTCTATAGAAGATAAGCTTAGTAATCCTCATTCCGAGTAAGAAATCTAAAGTTTTTTTTTGAAAATGCAACACTGACGTATTCGTAATTGAAAATTTCGATTTTTATTAAACAAAGTCATATTCAATCGGTCACATATAACTGAAAAACTTTATATAATATCAAAGAACTATAAAAAAGCCCAAAAAAACGTTTGATTATTAAACAAAAGAGCTTCCTTTGGTTGCAGGAAAAAAACAGTTATGGGTTATTGAAGAAGAGACTGATTTATTGAACGAAGCATTTTAAGACTCCATAATTGAATAATAGGAAAAAGATAATTTTTGTGGGAAAATGCAGAATATATTTTCCAATATACTTAAAAAACATTCAAATGAGACCTTTGTCACTTTGCTTCCTTTGTTAAATGTATAATGTACTGTGTGTAATGTGTTAAATGTACTTATTTTTTAAAATGGACTGACATGGACAATGTTTTTCTTGTTTGAATTGCTCGGTTTTGTTTTTATGTGTGTGGGAAAAGTGCCTAAAGTAGGCGATGTGAATTATATATATATGTTTTTCTAAAATTTTTATAACTCTGTTATTATGCAAACGAACCGTTTTAAAGCGCACTGTAGTGGCGCTTGGCGAATTTCAAAATAAACCTGCAGATCGTTCCAAGTTTATACATTGTACTTTGTTTTACCTTTATTCGGCGTTGAATGGCGTGAACATGGTTTTTGACCAACCGTAACTCAATCTCCATTGCTTTTTCAGTAATAAAATATTTGTTTCTCTCTGTCAATCTCCCTCATAGAAGTCATTTCTATGCAAATATTAGCTTGCTAGAAGTTCGTTCTCTGAAAAGCAGCAACCATTAGCTCTAGGTTAAAAGCAGACTTTGACGCTATACAGGGTGAGTCAAGCTCAACGCCTGGAACTCTTGTGACCAAACGATACCGTTTTTCAGGAAATTGACTATGTGGTTGTATGTAAGTCGAATTAGGCTACATTTTAAAAATAGTGAGTTTTATAAAAGCGTGACATAACAAAGTTATGTTTTTTAAATGGAACACCCTGTATATTATTGCATTTTTGAATTTCTCAGTGAAAATAAAGGTGACATTATTAAAAAATGTCTATGCCTGAGTGCCACCGTTTTTGAGATATTAATGTTTTTGGTCAAAATACCACGTTTAAAAAAAGTCATAACTGCAATAAGCATTTAACGTGCACAAAATTTTGAACAACCGCACAAAATACTTTTTCTTGGTTACTGCGACTTGAGCGAGCAATCAATATTATACAGGGTGGTTTCTGTTATAAGATACATTTATCGCGTATTTGAACAGCAATAACCTTGTTATTTCAAATAGAACATCCTGTATTTTTCTTTTCAATACGATTCAGATTTTAATTGTCTATAAAATGATATAATATGTCCCTATACCTAAATGTAGTATTTTAGGGGTTACTGAAGCCTTTTTGGAACGCCATGCAATTTTACGATTTAATTATTTAATCTAGTAGCCTGATTTCAAATACACGTTTTTTATGTGAAATGTTGGTTTGTACTGAACTTCACACGATATCGTATACTAAGACTATAATGAAACGTTTTACACTTGAAGAAAGAATTAGTATGATTCTAATCATCGGCGTGTGTCACGAAAACTGTTTATTGGCATCTAGAATTTATGCACAAAAGTATCCAGATAGACAACATCCTGATAAAAGAGTGTTGAAAGATTAATAAGCAGATTCCGAAGGACAGGTAATGTAGACTACAGTCATCGAGAGGTTTTGAAACCAATTGCTGGGAGTGAGGAAATCAATTTTGAAGTGTTGCAATCTGTAATTGAGTGTCCCACAACAAGTAGTAGAATTATTGCTAATGGAACAGGTATAAGTCAATCAAGTGTTAGTAGAGCTCTGAGAAAACACAAATACCATCCTTACCATATCCAGCTACACCAACAGTTTTATGAAAGAGACTTTAGATCTAGATTAGATTTTTGTTTATGGTCTCTAGAACAAGTCGCAGGAAACGAGGATCTTTTTGAATTCGTGCTATTCACAGACAAATCAACATGCCACAATAGTGGTCTTTTGAACAGACATAACTTCCACTATTACGACATCGAAAACAAACATTTATTTCGAACCATCGATCGACAGAACCGGTGGAGTGTCAATAAATTCAGTGGAATTGTGGGAGACAATGTTATTGGTCCTCATTTTTTCGACGGCAAACTGAACGGAAGGAAATTCTTAAGATTCCTGGAAACGGATTTTTTTGGATCTTCTGGGTAATATTCCTTTGAACGTGAGGCATCATATATGGTTGCAATTAGACGGAGCTCCACCACATTTCAAAGACACTGTGAGGAGCTATCTGGATGGAGAATTTCCAGGCAAATGGATTGGAAGAGGAAGTCCTCATAACTGGCCTGCCAGATCCCCAGATTTAACACCATTAGACTTCTTTCTGTGGGGATATATCAAGAATAGTAAGCCACCCACTACCCCAGATGATATGAAGATGAGAATCATAAGTGCATTCAAAACGGTTACGCCAGATATTTTGCACAATGTCAGACATTCATTATTTGAAAAACGAATCACATATTGTATTGAAGCAGTTGGTGGTCACGTGGAGCATTTATTTTAATATTGTTTAATTAGTTTCTTATAATTATACTTCAATGTTTCCATACAATTGTCTTTTTTTTAAACTATAACTTCAGAAATTGTATAACAATACTACAGGGAGAACAAATCAGTCTTTAGTAATCGACTTCAACCGGTTGATAGAGGTTTATTAAAAAAATGATTTCATTCAAAAATGCCTCAGTAATTCCCAAGATACTATACATATGTTATATCATTTTGAATAATGTAATTTTATACCATTTTAAATAATTTAATTTTATACCATTTGTAAAATTTTGTTCTGAAGACATTAGTTTTCCTTTCATTTCCAAATTCAATCATTTTGTAAATATGTCAATCTCTAGTAAATTTCAGTAGCTAGTAGGCTGTAACTAAATAACGATTTATGTTTGAACTTAGATATGTTAACCGGTGTTGTTTCTGGTTAGAGAGATTTGTTGTAAGGAATTTTGATAATCTTGGCCATTTACTCTAGTTCGTATTTACCTTTTTGCTAAGTTACTTACTTTCTCCCATCTGAACACGTTATTGTTTATATTTCAGGGCCTGCTAGGTTGCTTATAGGAAGGTAGGTAGGAAATAGGTAGGGAAATTTAAAAACACCGATTTTATTGAAAATTCGAAATTAAATGAAAACTACCAGAGATTGATATATTTACAACCTTATATCGTCATGAAGACTATCAAATTTTACATTTCATCATAAAAAAACAGGTTTTCCCATTTGAAAAAATCAAGTTATCTGTGATTGAATTTTCCTGAATTAATCTACCGACTTCTCCAAGTACAAAAAGAATTCAAACTTGACCGTCTAACTTGAGGTGACGCATTTCATGCTTAGTCGTACTGCAAAGTCAAGGCCCTCTAAGTTTTGTAATCTCTGTGATATTCAAGTTTTTTCTGATACCTACTTATACCTAAAATAGTGATTTACGCCTGAACAGTTCGTTTTAAGTCTCATATGTGATACATAAAGTCACACTAAAATTGACCAAGAAGGCGGAATATGCAATAATATACAGGGTGTTCCATTTAAAAAACATAACTTTGATATGTCACGCTTTTATTAGACACCCTGTATAAAACTGATTATTTTTTAAATGTAGCCTAATTCGACTTACATGCACTCACACAGTCAATTTCCTGGAAAAAGGTATGGTTTGGTCGCAAAACTCCGAGGCGTTGAGCTTGAGTCTTCCTCTATAATATTTTTTTAATCGATTCCCAATCTTTTTTAATTGCAATTGATTTTTCGAAATAATAAAAGATTGAAAACTGTTAGCAAGATAATAGTTTGTCGTATATATTATCGATTCATTGCACTTCACTGTCTCGTAAATAAAACTACGCCTGGTAAAATGGACGGTTTACTAATGTTCTGGCTACATTTGTAGCATTTTCCTCTAAAAAAAAGTTTAACAAAACAGTATTAAAAATTAATGACATTCATTCATTGATTAGCTACAGAGGTTGCTGAAACGTCAGTAAGAGGTTTATGAATTAATATATGTGGTTTTTATGATAGGTGGTAGATTAAAGAGAAACAGAGGATAAGTTTCAGAAATTATATTCATGATCATGAGCTTTGCCTATAAATCCAAAATGCAAATGCAAATCCAAACCCAAATGCACCGATGTATAAATACATCGGTGCCTTACAATTCATAAGGTGCCTGTGTCATGCCCAAATAATGTAGCATAACACATAATCCCTAAGCTGAGACATAAAATGCACCGCATTAGGAATCTAAGAACAGACCATAAGAAAACCTGGAAAAATATATGACCCACTCCAAACTAAAGAGTGAGCCATATATTCTTCCAGGTTTCATTATTGTTTGTTCCCAAATTCCAAATGAGATGCGTTTTTCCTCGTCTTAGGGTTTCACTGTTGTGAGTTCATCTCATCATTTCCTCATAACATAACCTCGTGGTTCACACCAAAGCATTGTTGGTTCGGAATTTGGCTTGTGCACAACAAAAGTTGCTGTCTTGGGGCTATTCAGGGATATCAATGATGTCACTTATTCTAAAATCTCTTTTTATCGAATATTTTGTGATTTGAGAAAAGCTACAGCGGTAGTAGAAACGTTCGTAAACTGTTTACTTAAATGGATGTGGTTCTCCTTATGAGTCAGTAAAACGCAACAGATAAGTTTAAGAAAATACCTACTACTGACTCAAAAGAGCGATATGTTCAAATAATTTTAAATATCATCTGCTTTACAGATGCGAATACCGCACTGGCAGAAGGATAGTAGACGTACACTATTTGATTAATGAAACTTTGAAGTTTCCACATAAAAAACTCAGATTTTGCAAAAACACTGACGTCAAGATCAAGAGCGAATTAAGGGAAGGGTTTCAATCCATCTTGCTCCTATACTGCAAAAACTGCAACAAAGAGCATGCCGTTTGTACCGAAGACCCTAATTTGGATACAATGAACGTCAACTTAGCCTTTGTATCAGGTGTTATCAGCCTGGGCATGAGTTTGTACCACTTAAACGATTTGTGCAACTCTTTGCAAATTCCTACTATATCAGGGAAGGAATATAACGCATACCTTGACGAAATATTTGAGGTTTACAAAGATTCTACCAAAGATAGTGAAAGCATATTGAGGACCTCCACACCAAACAAGGAAGATGATATCCTAACTTCGATACTACCTAATCTTGATGAAATTGGAATCAACTCTACTGCAATGGTGTTACGGTCTTCAGCGCTAACGCCCAGTCAAAAAAAGGAAGACGAATTTCTCAAACAGCTAACAAAAACCCCAGAACAAATCAAACAGCTAGCAGAAGCAACAACTGATCAAAAGGTTAATCCAATATGGATGACAGAACGTAAAATTCGTCTAACAGCGTCAAATTTTGGAAAAGTATGCAAGTTGAGGACCTCTACAAATAAGCATATAGTAGCTGAGGAGTTATTGAATCCGAAGTTTTCCGGGAATGAGTATACAAAGTACGGCAATGAGAATGAAGTGAATGCTATCAGGGCATTTGAGAAGATATTTGGAATGGTGAGTACCTTGATTCAAATTGTCTCAGATGTGTGAATTACAACCAGTAGGTGTTGTATGAAAAATTCGTAATGATTATCATTTGAAAATAATTGACCTTCGTACTAATTTTGATATATCCAAAATTTTTCTTATGGCTTATACTAGTTTGAATAGCAGAATACTTCTTTCGGAACATGAACTGCTTTCGACCGACGCACTTTCTCACCAAAGTTACAGTTAAAGTGCATTTCGCAATCTCATGAATGCGCTTGTTTAGTGTAGAAAAAATATTAGCTTCTGTTCCGATTTTACTCATTTTGTGATGATCCTGCTAAAAAAACTTACCTTTTAACACCGTACATTAACAAAGGCAAGTAGGGTCACTCTAAGCTCCGCCTCCAATGTTGTCTTTCCCGCTCTGCTCTCGTATACTACGCAAGCTGGCGAATTCTGGCGCTCGGTTATCTCGAGCAGTAGCCGAACGCTAACAGCTGTGGTTTACAGGGTCGTTTCACGTAACACGCGACTCAATCGGTCGGATCTACCGGGGTGCCTAAATAAGTAGTGTTTGTGTGTATATATTGAGCGTATTGCGCGTATCAGCGTATTTCACAAAAAATGCCGGCGACATGTTCTGTATATAGCTGCAACAGCAAACAAGGAATGGGAAAATCGTTTTTTCGATGTCCGAAAGAGGAAACTGGGTAAGATAGTGTATTAACTTATGCTGGCAGACTTATCTCAATAAAATTTAAAAAATAAATATTGTTTTTAGATGTGAAAATTGGAAACGGGCATTAAGGTTCATGGGTACCCATAAATATGCCAACCTTAAAATACATATACGTATATTAGAAGGTCAGACGTCTTTTCTGTTCTGAAGACGTTATAAAAAATATGGAAGCATGCCGTACAAATGGACATGTTCAAAGCAGAATTACAGCAATCACACGATATAACTTATCGGTATTCAAAGAAACCAGACACACTTATTTTTAGGGTTTATAACCCCATGGAATTGAAATCATTCATAAATTATTAATAATGACGTTGGCAAGTAACAAGGTCTTCTGTACTCTTCAATGACCACGATGAAAATGACAGACGAAATCACAAAAGAACACCCACATATTTCATTTTCCATTCAGAGCGCATACCTAGCTTAGCTTAGGTTACTCTATGAATATTTTGTATTCCTATATTATATTAGAGTGCGAATATATTTAGGGGTCAAATTTACTATTGTTGACATTAAAGAATAATCAAGACAAAAAATAAAACCAAATATAAAATGTATAAAAACGTGTCTGTTATGTATCTTCCAGTATTCGCATTCTTTTTTGTCTTATTGCCGTTTTCTTTGTTTTTGAAGGAGGTTGTCAAGTTTTGTATATAATTTATTCGATATAGACAAAATATGTTGTTAGAGTACTATACGCTTTCATTATCTTATCATTTATATTTCAAGGAACTGTCAATTCAGTTGAATGATTCATTGAATAATAAATTATATTCTATCTATACTATAGAATTCATTTCTATTGACCCCCGTATAAGAAGTTAAGTGAACGTCGACAATATCGCACAGCCCAATGCACAGCCTCGGATTCCCTGTAAGTAAACGAGACGGCACGAACGGAACCTCTCTGAAATCGAGGCGGCTCGCGTTTGTGAGACTCACATCAAAGTCGGCACGCCGAGTGACCCTACTTGTCCTTGTTAATGTACGGTGCTTTTAATAAACCTGAAAGCTGTAAGAAGTTAGTCCAACAGAATCTTTTAACTAAGTCTATCCATATAAATCGAATAAGAATATAGAATAACGCGGGTATTCTGAACTAACTGAGCTCTCCGATTCGACTGCAGAATGCACTGCAACTGTAACTTTGGTCCGAATTGTGCCGTTTGTACGCGGCAATAAAATCAGTATGAAGTTTGTTGAATTGAAGCAATACATAAAGCTGTGTAAGTTCATTTAAGAAAATCGTATGTAAGGACCTACCATGAAGTTTTTTAGGCTTCTAAAATTGTACTGTTTTTATATTCATCCATAATCACTTGATCCAGATGCACCAGTTGCACGGCATCTAAGATAAAATTCATATTCATAGCTCTAAAATTGTCAAGTTTTTTCCTGGGGGACAATCTTTTTAAGTGACTCCTATCTCCCATGGTCTCTAAATATCCTCCTATTTCTAGCCTCTTAATACGCCTTTTAAAAATTATTATCAACATGACCAGTAATGGCCTGAGAAGAGGAACTAAATAGATTTTTAGTGTTCTTCAGAAGTACAGGCACCAAAGATACTCAGAGCTCTTAGCAGTCGCACGTGAACAGGTACTAAATGAAATATATTCATAAGAACAGTGATTCATTACCGTTTTATATGGCGCTGCATCCTTTGCTAAAAACAATTTTTGGAATAACAGTTACCTACAAATACCGATTAGGTAGCTGTTCAAAGATAAACATGTTTTTATAACTACTATGACTTAAACACAGAGCAGTGCATCCCCACGTCAACCGAAGCAATAGTAAGCAGTTTTCATTTCCAAAAATAGGGATTTATTTTTTGACCAGTCAAGACATTTTTAAATAGCTTATATTGTCGCATATTTAGATTCCTTGGTCAATTCTAGTTTGACTTTATCTGTGTTTTGGTATAAGTAGATAGCAGAAATAAATTGAATTTTCCAGCGATGTTAAAACGTAGGAGGCTATGACTTTGCGGTATGATAAAATTTTGTACTTGCAGAAATCGGTAGATTAATTAAGGAAACTTCAATCAGAGATGACTTGATTTTTCAAATAGGAATGCCTAATTTTTTCATACGATCAAATGTAAAATTTGATAGCCTTTTTAACGATATAGTATGGTGAATATCAATCTCTTGTAGTTTTTATGCTATGTCAAATTTTTAATCAAATTGGAGTTTGCCAATTCCCTACCTATATACAGGGTTACTGGTAACTCGACCACTTTCCTGCAAGAGGTGATAGAGGGACTCAAATGTAATAGATTTAACCCACATATGTAATTCCGAAAACCGATAGTTTTCGAGATAATTAACATTTAATGTTTTCCAATCAAATGTCCAAATTTCCATACTAGATCCTAAACTAATAAAAAAAAAACCTGTTATTGTTTCTGATAATTTTTATTTTAGTATTTAATTAACACATACAAAAAGCTAACTTAGTATTAAAATGTTTCAAAATACTAAACAGTTTCAAACTATATACAAATATTTAAAAAATAATCAACAAAATTTTTACATTCACCGTGAAAAAAATTATCTAGCTCAAAAAAAATTATACAAACGGTTGAACAAATCGCTAAAAAATCTTTCCTACCTAATGACCTTTTAATTAAATCCACTCATAGTTTCTAGAGATCTTGTTCAATGCGTTGCCCTTGATTTCGGATACAAGTACGGATCCGCTTCCTCACTTCGGTTTTTGTAACTCGTGTTGAAAAAGTTCGTTTCATCTCCTCCGCCGCATTGATAATTTTTTGCCTTAGTTCGTCAGCAGTATTAACTGGAGTCTCGTAAACCAATGCCTTCATGTGACCTCAGACGTAAAAATCAAGAAGTGTCAGATCTGGGCTCCGCGCAGGCCATGGGATGGGTTCACCCCTCCCTATCCATTTGTTCGGGTATGTGTTGTCCAACAACTGCCGAATTGTGATACGGTTGTTGATGATTCGAAAATGAACAGCAGGGTTTTTTTTAAATTTGGGATGTAGTGTGGAAATTTGGACATATCGTTGAAAAACATTAAATGTTAATTATCTCGAAAACTATCGGTTTTCGGAATTACATATGGGGGTTTAAATCTATTGCATTTGAGTCCCTCTATCACTTCCTGCAGGAAAGTGGTCGAGTTACCAGTAACCCTGTATAAGTATCCTAGCAGGCAATGAAAAATAAATAAAAACCCGTTCAGATGGAAGAAAACTTATGTTATAGGTAGCCAAGGTAATAGGTATCCATTGGCTGTCGTTGAAAACCTAATGTCACTTTGAAGACTTAAAACTTTACATGAACTTTAAAGCTGGTAGAGTTAACGGCAAATAATCCACCTGTAACTTGGATTTCCCAGAGAAAACTTTCATAAATGGAGGTATTAGTGTAAATCTGGAGAGATACATGGCGTATCCGGTATCAACGGCTACAGGCAGATTGGTAGCTATGTAAAAATGAGGGTTTTGTTTATGGCACATTTCTAACTATTACGTTTGCCGTTATTGTCAGCTTATTCTTTATAATAAATATTACTGATTTGGTTGGCAATTCTATAATTAGTTGTCGTTATTCACTTCCCCTGACCAACAAACGTGAGATCCCTTATCCAGAGACATTATTCCAAAATAAACCTATCACACTTAGCAGACAGATGCAAACGAACTAGAGTACCGAGACAGGCTACAGCAGTCACATTATATCTAATGTCAACTAGAGCCTGGAGTATGACAGGCAAGGTTATTTTTCACAACCTACTGAAATATACTGGAGATTGCCAAACTTCCAAAATTTTTGAGGTGAAAGGGATACTACCAGCAATGGTTGCGGGCAGTCTAATATCTTCAGAATGAAATTTTAAATTTAACGGTATCAAATTTGTACATGAAATTAACCTTTCCGAAATTTCAGCCAGTGAAGCCATGCGGCCTATACGTTCACCCCGTGTACCCCTACCTAGCTGCTTCTCCAGACGGCCTTTTAGGAGACGACGCCTTGGTTGAGATCAAGTGCCCATTCAAAGCACAACACCACACTCCTGAAGAGGCTATCCAGAAGGGGCTTATAACCTTCGCTACCTTCGAAAACGGCGTATTCAAGTTGAAGAGAAACGACAAATACTACTACCAGGTTCAGGGGCAGCTTCAAGTAACAGGAAGAAGAGAGTGCTATTTTATTGTTTGGACCCCGAAGGGGCTTTTGTATGAGAAGGTCGTTAAAGACGACTCTTTTTGGAACAAAGCAATGTTGACGAAACTCAGCGAGTTCTACATTGAGTACATGCTGCCAAAGCTTTCAGAAACCTCATAAATTATTATTCGAGAAAGTTTTAGGAGTTATATAACTTGATTTATTTCGGATAACAAACTTATAGTATAGCCTATTTTAAACTTTTCTAATTACATTCAATGATTAAAAATACTATGATGTTTGAATTATGGGATTTCTGGATTTCCACCCATGTAATCCCGCGATCGTGGGAATGTTCCCGGGATTCAACATTATTTATTATTAAACTTTTGTTGGTAAAGCTAACCTAAACATACATTTTCTGGTAAATAAATAAAAACATAAACAAGTAAAAATGAACAACATTTAAATATCGAAATTAACATATAATATAAGATACAAATAAGTCGACTTCCTTTTAAGTTTTCATGAAGATAAGCCGATGCATGGAATTTTCTACAAGCAACTAGAAGAGCATGACTGGTCTGAACAGTTAATCTTCTCTTTGCTAAGGTCTAATGGGTTGAAGTTGGAGACTGAGGACTTTATAATGGCTTGCTAAGACGGTGTCTTTAACATCTTGATATACCGTAGTAGGGTTATAGGTGTAAATGTATCCGACACCCGTTCGTTGTAGAGCCTACCGAGAGGTGCCAGAGGTGCTGTGCATCTCTTGTCGGCGTTCAAGACGTACGCTAGGATATCTTACGTTAATCGGCACAAAGCGGCTCTACGAGTGTTCCACTATCCTTTAAGGCACTCCTACGGTATCGATGAGACACCGGTGCTGCCATACGCTCCGATGGATATACCGGGTGGGCCAATAGTGCGTGGACGGAGGATTGTGGGCTTACTGAAAGATATTTCAAAAATCTGTCACTTGATCATGGTAGGGACCCTTGAGTTCTATAACGTAAAAATATTTTCACTTAAATTTTGACGTTTATACAGGGTGATTCATATCAAAGTTACATATTTTTGAATGGAACCCCCTATATATTATTGCATATTTGGATTCCTTGGTCAATTCTAGTGTGACTTTATGTATCACATATGGAACTTTAAATGAACCGTTTAGACGCAAATCACCATTTTTGGTATAAGTAGGTATCAGAAAAAAATTGAATATCGCAGCGATTATAAAACTTAGAAGGCCGTGACTTTGCGGTACGACTAAGCATGAAATGCGTCACCTTAGGTCAGAGGGGTAAATTTGAATTATTTTTGCACTTGGAGAAATCAGTAAATTAATTAAGGAAACTTCAATCACAGATAACTTGATTTTTTCAAATGGGAATGCCTATTTTGGTTTAAAGAATCAAATGTAAAATTTGATTACCTTTCTAATGATATAACATTCTCGATATCAATCTTTTTTAGTTTTCATTTTATTTCAAATTTTCAGTCAAATCGGTGTTTTTCAATTTTGCTGCATGCAAGCAACCTAGCAGGCCATGACAAATAAACAAAAGCTCGTTAATATGGAAGAAACCAACTAACTTAGTAGAAAGATGCAAACTAACTAGAGCACGCGAGGCAAGATTATGAAAATTCCTTACAACATATTAGCTCTAACCAGAAACAATAGCGGTAACAAGAACGCTCATTTTTCACAGCCTACTAGCTATTATCCAATTTCCAAAGTCAGTAAAAAAATATTTAATCAAAAGAAAACTACTACTGATTGTTGCTGGCAGTAGAATATCTATGTCTTTTGAATAAATTTTCACATTTAATGCTATAAAAAGGTAGCCATTTCCGTAAGTCAAAAGTAATGATACCTCTGAGTGGAAACCTTCAAATTCTTCAGTAGGTACTTCGACTTATTAGCAAAGTCGCGGAGAATGAAACTTGAATTGCAGTTTGTAGAACATAATTTAGTTTGCAGAAAACTACATAAAATAAACACAATTACAACATAGCGTAATTAAAATATTCTAGCAATTATTTCAATAGATGTTCAGAGTGCTCCAGTTGGAGATATCTTCACTTTTGACTTAACTAAACGGAAATGACAAATTTTTTTATCCCATTAAATGCGAAATTTCATTCTAAACATGTTAGACTGCTAGCAAAAATCGCTGGTAGTTTTCCTTTTGTTTCAAAATTTTTAATCGTTTTCGAAAGTTGTCAAGCTCTAGTAGACCTCAATAGCTAGTAAGCTGTGAAAAATAAACACTTCTGTCATACCCCAGCTACTCATTGACATTAGATATCTTGCCGCTGTTCTATCCGGTTAGAGCTAATATGTTGTAAGGAATTTTCATAATCTTACCTCGTTGCTCTAGTTAGTTTGTATCTTTCTACTAAGTTAGTTGGTTTCTTCAATATTAACGAGCTTTTGTTTATTTTTCATGGCCTGCTAGGTTGTTTGCACGCAGGAAAATTGAATAACACCGATTTGACTGAAAATTTGAAATAAAATGAAAACCAAATAAGATTGATATCGAGAATGCTATATCGTTAGAAAGGTAATAAAATTTTACATTTGATTCTTTAAACCAAAGTAGGCATTCCCATTTGAAAAAATCAAGTTATCTGTGATTGAAGTTTCGTTAATGAATCTACTGATTTCTCCAAGTACAAAAAGAATTCAAATTTAGCCATCTGACCTAAGGTGACGCATTTCATCCTTAGTCGTACCGCAAAGTCACGGCCCTCTAAGTTTTATAATCGCTGCGATATTCAATTTTTTTGTGATACCTACTTATACCAAAAAAGGTGATTTGCGCCTAAACGGTTCGCTTAAAGTGCCATGTGTGATACATAAAGTCACACTAGAATTGACCAAGGAATCCAAATATGCAATAATATGTAGGGGGTTCCATTCAAAAAAATGTAAGTTTGATATGAATCACCCTGTATAAACGTCAAAATTTAAGTAAAAATATTTTTACGTTATAGCCCTTAAGGGTCCCTACCATGATCAAGTGACAGATTTTCAAAATATTTTTTAGTAAGCCCACAATCCTCCGTCCACGCACTATTGGCCCACCCTGTAGAGTCCGGTGTGGAGAACAGGAGATGCCGGATTTACTCGAACTACTCGTTTTCTACGTTTGAGCTTGTACAAGCAAACAAGGCCGACATAAGCCTCCTCGACCACCAATAGAAGAAAATGTTCGTCATAGAGTTTTTTTCGGCACTTGCCGAGTTGAACATGTCTGTAAGGAGGAGGAAAGTGGACTTTGGTGTATATAAGGGGTTGCTCGGACAAGTTTGTAGGTTCTGGCACACTCTGCGTCTGCTTGTCATGGTCATTGGATCCCTAGGTGCAATGAGGAATACGCTGCTCTCTGCACTGCGCGCAATGCCGGTGTGCCCCGCAAAAACACGACAGGTTCAAAATCTTTAATCGTGGTGAACCACCGTCGCGGCGTTGGCAGTGTTAATTGCCATTTAAAAATAGAACATATTTATTTCCGTTGAACGATGTAAGCAGAGTAAGACATTAATTTATGAGACATTGGCACATCAGGCCGTTTTTTTAGTAGGTAATCAATATTACAATCCCAGGGCCGAAATTATAACCCGGGATTCAAAAGTCTGCATTATTCTCCGTCATACGGGATCCCGCGCGTTATTCATCAAACCAATGCAATCGATCGTTGGATAACCTCTAGAAAACACGTCATTTCGTATGCATGCGCCAATTTTAGAAGTATCCAGCGAGTGGTAATCCTGTTAGGCGCATCAACATGTCGGCCATGTTACCTGCAAGTAATGTCTGATACATATTACTATATCGTAGAGCTTATAGAGCTATTACACAAACAACTAAACTTCTAGGAGGTGACACAGCAAACATAACCAGTGCTGTACTATTTTAGACTACGATTTTACACAGTGGGTTTTTGTGACTTTTATTAACATTGGCTACATTAAAGAGCCTAGCAAGTAAGTTTTTATCACCATTGAGCGTAAATATGACATTTTGTTTATTTGAGGATATGTCGATCTAGTATCAATATAATTATGTACGTATTTGTTTAAAAATCATACCAGTTTATATATGAATAACCTCAAAGTAGAAGCACTCAGCAGGCTCGCATCACCACAACAAAGGTTACTTTCGTACATGTGGTATTGATCTACTGTTGTCTAGCGAGTACAAATAGATGTCAGCATTCTTGTCACCTCCAAGGCATTGAAGCGCCCTCAGAAAAATGAAGGATTTGGAGTATTGTCGAATTTTATAACATCATAATTTTGTTATTGCTTCATAGAAATATCTAGATTTCAGCAGTCATCATATCAAGTCACTGAATAGAGTATAGGAGAATGAAAAAAAAAATTATTCATCAGTATCTAGCTATAGCCTTCGGTTTTAGGCATTTTTAAAAGGTTGAGTCCTTTCGTGAAGACTTAGAGGTGAAATGTAATTCAGACCTCTCAATAGTGCTTATCTAAAAAAAGTACGTCGAATCTCATAGTTATTTAACATGCGAAAGAAAAACTGTTGGCGAGACTTAATTTTTTCATAAAAATTAATGTTTTTATACAAAGCTATTTTTTAACCATTGTCCTTATATTACCAGGAATCGAGATCGAATTACATCTAAAAATAATACATGCAAATCGTCTTAAGAGATAAAAACTTCGAAAAAAATCCAGAATCCCTTTGTAGATACTTTTGGGTACAGAGCCATACGATAATAATTATTTTATTAAATTATTACAATTCTAATATTGTTATGTTATTCATTTTATTCATAGTATTAAATTAATGTTTGACTGCATGTCCTAATACCCGCATTTATGTGTAATCCTTTATTTGTATATACAGTCTATATAATTTATTATATTTGTGATAACATATTTTGTAACAGTTGTGATAATAAATGTATTATAAAATATATAATAAGTGCCTGCTTCAAATCTCAGTTTAATTAACTCATTTAATGCCATATTTAAAAACCAACAAAATTGGTCAAGGCGGATATCACTTAGGATACCTGGATTATTTTCTATGGCGCTATTTAAAGTCACTATTTTAAACAACTCAACTGCAAAAGTAAAAAAGAAACAGGAACAACCCTGGTGTTTTTGAAAGAGTTCAATAATTAATGAGGAGAACATTTGGTTATTAATTTTAATGAATGTCCTGTATAAAATATTACAGAAGAAGAAAATAAAACTTGCTGATATAGGCCATACGGATAGTGTTCAGTAAGAAATTCATTTACTTTTCATGTACACGGAAAGTTAAATTGAAATCTCCTGTTAGAATTTTTGTTTCTGAAAGTTGTCAAAAATATGCAGTTAAAAGATTTCTGAATTTTCGATATGGGGACGATAAACTGACACTATTATAAATATGTATTCAATTTGGTGTAATTTCACAGTCCAGTTCACTCGAAAAGTCTCTTAAAATAATGAAGTCTGGCAAGTCAGTACTTTTTTGATGAGAATATAGACAGCATATGCACAACTTCACTGACTTTTAACCGGTGTTAAGCTATTCGCAAAATATCTGTTTTTTTTTGCTTGAGACCTACAAAATGTTTTTGATCAGTATATTGTCCTCCTTTTTTTAGGAAACGGGTCATACATTGCGTTTGAAGACTGCTATGTTACATTGTACAAATTTGTTGTCTTCTGTTGTACTAGGTAAATGTTGACGAGTTCACATTTATGGATAAAAAGAATTTGAACATGTGCTGATCCGCGCCTCTGCTTCCTTCTGTTTTTTTTTCTTTAGTAATTTGATGGATAAAGGGTAGGTCCTTATCATGGTTTCCATTAACAGCGGTTACTACCCTCCGAGTGATTGATACAAGAGTTTGGTTGCCTAACTTATAAGCCATTACTTTATTTTTCAACAAAGTTATCAGTAAGCCCTACACGCTTGGTTCAAAAGATCAAACTTGTAAATCGTCTCAGTGGCAAGACGCTCGTAATATATTTAATGACTATATAGTCTATAGTTAACTATATATAGTTAATGACTATATTACGATTTCTTATTTGTTATTGTTATTGTTGTTATGTTGTATTGTTATTTGTTTGTATTAAAAACAATAAAAATTACCTTCTTCATGAAATATTACTCGTATATAATCGAAGATTACTTACTATGGCTGCAATATCTAACTGATAATTGATTGATTGACATTTCAATGTATAAACACCAAAAACCTGCAAACCGAGTAATACTAATCATGTTGTACCACGTACTACTATATTTATTTCAGTAGCAGTATTCTCGTGGCTTAGGAGATGTTTCTAGAAATGGTGAAAATATAAGTAAAACAAATACTTATTGGTCTTTGTGCCACGTTTCATCTACTATTATTTAACCATCTTCTGGCATCAGGAAGCCTTAAGGGGCCTGGGTATACACAGTTATACGTATGTGTTTGCCATGTTAAAACACGGATTCCCAATTCTAACAGAACTCACTTGTTTTTCAAACTACATACACAGTATTTTAGAAGATGGTAGGAAGGAAGGTGGTAGGACCTTAATGAATGGCAACTATTTGTGACTTTCTCAAAAAAGTTTTTTAGTGTGTAAAAAAACTCGCAATGCAAATGTCTGTAATTTAACACCCAAACACGATATCAAAAAAAGGCCAAATAGGTGACATAGCGCAAGCTTTCATCTTCAATTTGATTTTTGAACCATTACTGTAAGTTTAAGGATAACGTCAGGTGCTTGGAAATGCGAAATTCATTTTTATGGTGACCTTTAGACCTTACCTTTATACATTTTGACCTTACTTTTGGATTTTTGGACTTACCTCCCCTTATCTTAGACACAAACACACACACACACACACACACACTGGAGAAAGGGAACAGGCGGCCACGCCTCCTCGCTAACACGGGAATACGTCTTTTCTTGGATTATCAATTTCGCGCGCTATACCCTAGAGCCTTAACGTGGTTCGTCACTTTGCCTAGTAAGCTAAATCGGCGAGAGAGCAGCATCTGTACACAACTCAGAATTATTCAGAAGTTCCTCATATTTTTACCAGACACACAGAAAAAGGGGTACGGCCGCCGCCGAAATGTTGCTAAGGGTGCTGCTCTCCATTGTCACAAAACCATCCGACTAGCCGACAGCTTTTATTGGCAGAGGCCCGATACCCATGCCGGCCGCAGACACGTAATCTGCAGACGGGCAAGGGTTAGCCGCACGATTCTACTTTTTAGGTTTAAACCACAGAGTTAACATCTACAGGGTGGGCTAATAGTGCGTGGACGGAGGATTGTGGGCTTACTGAAAAATATTCTAAAAATCTGTCACTTGATCATGGTAGGGACTCTTGAGAGCTATTACGTAAAAATATTTTCACTTAAATTCTGACGTTTATACAGGGTGATTCATATCAAACTTACATTTTTTTGAATGGAACCCCCTATATATTATTGCATATTTGGATTCCTTGGTCAATTCTAGTGTGACTTTATGTATCACACATGGAACTTTAAACGAACCGTTTAGGCGCAAATCCCATTTTTGGTATAAGTAGGTAGGTATCAGAAAAAAATTAACTATCGCAGCGATTATAAAACTTAGAGGGCCTTGACTTTGCAGTACGACTAAGCATGAAATGCGTCACCTTAAGTCAGACGGCTAAATTTGAATTCTTTTTGTACTTGAAGAAATCAGAGGATAAATTAAGAAAAGTTCAATCACAGATAACTTGATTTTTTCAAATGGGAATACCTATTTTGGTTTAAAGCATCGAATGTAAAATTTGATTACCTTTCTAACGATATAGCATTCCTGATATCAATCTTTTTTGGTTTTCATTTTATTTCAAATTTTCAGTCAAATCGGCGTTTTTCAATTTCCCTGCATGCTAGCAACCTAGTAGGCCATGAAAAATAAACAAAAGCTCGTTAATATGGAAGAAAGCAACTAACTTAGTAGAAAGATGCAAACTAACCTGAGCAACGAGGCAAGATTATCAAAATTCCTTACAACATATTAGCTCTAACCAGAAACAATAGTGGTAACAAGAACGCTCATTTTTCACAGCCTACTAGCTATTATCCTAATTCCAAAGTCAGTAAAAAAATATTTAATCAAAGGACAACTACTAGTGATTGTTGCTGGCAGTAGAATAACTATGTCTTCTGAATAAGTTTTCACATTTAATGCTATGAAAAAGTAGCCATTTCCATAAGTCAAAAGTAATGATACCTCTGACTGGAACCCATCAAATTCTTCTTCTACTTATTAGAAATCGTGGAAAATGAAACTTGATTTGGAGTCTGTTTGAATTGTAAAACATAATTTAGTTTGTAGAAAACTACATGAAATAATCGCAATTACAACATAGCGTAATTAAAAAATTCTAGCAATTATTTCAATAGATGTTCAGAATGCTCCAGTTGGAGTTGACTTAACTAAGCGGAAATGACTAATTTTTTTATCCCATTAAATGTGAAATTTCATTCTAAACATGTTAGACTGTAAGCAAAAATGGCTGGTAGTTTTCCTTTTGTTTCAAAATTTTTAATCGTTTTGGAAAGTTGTCAAGCTCTAGTAGATCTCAATAGCTAGTAGGCTGTGAAAAACAAACACTTCTGTCATACCCAGCTACTCATTGACATTAGATATCTTGCCGCTGCTGTATCCGGTTAGAGCTAATATGTTGTAAGAAATTTTCATAACTTTGCCTCGTTGCTCTAGTTAGTTTGCATCTTTCTACTAAGTTAGTTGGTTTCTTCCATATTAACGAGCTTTTGTTCATTTTTCATGGCCTGCTAGGTTGCTTGCATGCAGGAAAATTGAAAAACACCGATTTGACTAAAAATTTGAAATAAAGTGAAAACTAGGAAAGATTGATATCAAGAACGCTATATCGTTAGAAAGGTAATCAAATTTTACATTTGATTCTTTAAACCAAAATAGGCATTCCCATTTGAAAAAATCAAGTTATCTGTGATTGAAGTTTCCTTAATTGATCTATCGATTTCTCCAAGTACAAAAATTTAGCCGTCTGACCTTTGGTGACGCATTTCATGCTTAGTCGTACCGCAAAGTCACGGCCTTCTAAGTTTTATAATCGCTGCGATATTCAATTTTTTTCTGATACCTACTTATACCAAAAATGGTGATTTGCGCCTAAACGGTTCGTTTAAAGTTCCATGTATGATACATAAAGTCACACTAGAATTGACCAAGGAATCCAAATATGCTATATATAGGGGGTTCCATTCAAAAAAATGTAAGTTTGATATGAATCACCCTGTATAAACGTCAGAATTTAAGTGAAAATATTTTTACGTTATAGCCCTCAAGGGTGCCTACCATGGTCAAGTGACAGATTTTTGAAATATTTTTCAGTAAGCCCACAATCCTCCGTCCACGCACTATTGGCCCACCCTGTATAGAGGGAGTGTAAACAACAAAATGCACAGGTCGCTGACCAGCCAACATGTAACGGAAATTTTGACAGCTTGAGGGCATTACCAGTGGCGTGCGACTTTATATTAAAATTGGATGTTCATTAATAGATTCAATTATTACTGTGATGTTACAAACTGATACCAATAAGTTGTATTAGTATTTAGCTATACTTAAAGAGTTGCTCTTATTATAATTTCATTGTAACATGTAACATATCTAACAGTGTTCTGAAAGGTAGCCTGTTGTTGTTGCTGTTCTATAAAATTCTCATAGATAGTTTTTCGGTAAGTAAATGTGGCATCCTTTTTTGCATTTCACGTCCTCAAATAGTTTAAAAAATGGAATTTGGAAAATTCATGTTGTTGACATGAATGTAATGCGTGCAAAAACATACATTAAACAACCATTATTATTCCTCAAACTAGAGTGAAGTTACTTTTGTTCCCAGTTATCCCCATATATTAACGCTACTGAAAACAAAGGAAAACCTATACTCACCTATGATAAGAAGTGTTCACCGATTCGTCGCTATTACAGCAAACTGTGCACATTTTATGTTGTCTCATCATGCAATTGTGACAATATTGTTCATAAATAATTTAATTCACACCACAAATAGTCACAAAGTCAGTCAAATATACACTAAAATCACAAAAATCTCGACACACGCAATAACCACAACTACAATGACAGCCACATGACAGCTTAATGGCACGCCGATTGTAGGTTGCTAGATTTATGACATATTAGAAGTTATTGCGACATTCCGCTATGAAATTTACCATTTTTGAGATTTCATTAAATCAATACAAATTATCTTCACGTAAATCAGTTACGTTGCAAGTATATTGGAATGTATAGTTAAATAGCCAGTTAAATACTTTGTGTTCAAACTGCGGAAACTGCCAGATTTTGAAGAAACTGGAAGCGGACGAAGAAGAGTGGCAATAGCGCTATAGATGTTGGCTGGCCAATATTCAAATTAGGCTCCCTCTAGAGATGTTAACTCTGTGGTTTAAACCGACGAATATAAAGGCTCGTAAATACAAGGAAAAATTTATATTCATGTAAACTGCAGATGCAGTTTATGCTAGGCAGTCTTATTAGAAAATAAGTTAACCTCATCACTAAGTCCCTTAGTTTCTCTGATAGGCAAGGAAATGTTCACATGGAATTACAAATAAATACGCCGGTACGTATTCCTTCTATAGGTCAATGGACAAACTGCTATGAATACAACAAATCTTTCAGTTTTACAACCCCCAACCACCCCAATTTCACCCCCACCCAAAAAAAAAACCTAGAAAATGATCAGAAACCTCTAAAACGCCTAAAAACAAGGTTTGAGCTGTTTTTATGTTTCTAGTTTTTTTATTATTGCTGCGCCGCCACTGACACGATTTTTCCAAAACATACACTTTTTTCATCCTCGCCGCGGTAGTAATACTGTGTCAAACTTTTGTAAAAATCAATTGAATCATTTTCGCGTTACGCAATATAGAACGATATAAAACAATACTCGTCGGTATACATAACAAATTCTAGGTCCCTAAAACGCCAAAAACAAAGTTTTTATTTTTTTGTCTTTTATTATTGTTGGCGCCGCCACTGACACGATTTTTCCAAAACATACGCGTTTTCCATCCTCGCCGCGGTGTAATACTGTGACAAAGTTTCATTAAAATCCATTCCATAACTTTTACGTTACTCAATACAGAACGATCAATATTCCTATGTATTTATCAGAAAATTCTAAGTCCCTTGGTTTCTGGAATATGCAAGGCAATGTTCGGATGGGCCTAAAAAAGGGTATTATGCCGCTAGGTCTTTCTTTTACAGGTCACTGGATAGCCTATTATGAGTACAACACATTTTTGAGATTTACAACTCCTTACCCCCCAACCATCCCAATTTCACCCAAAAAAAAGTAGAAAATGATCAGGAACCCCTAAAACACCTAAAAACGAAGTTAGAGGATTCTTTTTTGTTTTTTGCTAATTACTCCGCCGCCCATGCACCGATTTTCCAAATTATAAGAACATTACCTACTACGACCCCCCAGCAAATCGCTGCCCAAATTACATCACAATCCATGCAGCGGTTACCGAGATTACGAGGCTAGAAAAAGGCGCACAGACAGACAGACCGACGTTATGTAGACGTCATAAAACGCCCAAAATTTTCGCGATCACAATACTCGCCTCACCTGTCGGTGTGGGGAGTAAAATAGTGAAACAAAAATCAATATTCTTATATAAATACTTATAAATAATTTATAATGCATGCTGAATTATATCCTAGTACATCTGCAGTTTACATGAATATATCGTGCGTAACTAGTCATATAATATAAGAGGCCAGGAGAAAATGCAATTGTACGTTTGAATGCAGTTTTTAACTATTATGCGCAACTTTTTCATCCAAAACTTTCCATTTCATCGAAAATATAACTTACTTGTGCTTTATCTATCTGAATAGTGTAGTAGACAGCAGACAATCTATTCGTAGTTTTCACAGATCAGAAAATTTAATTTTTAGCTTTAATGAAGAAAAGCCTACAAAAAGTGAAATATGCTGTAATCGCTCTAATTTCAGACACCAATAGCTGACAAAAAGGAAGCGTGTATGTGTATGACGGCGCTTATTTACGTGCATAACTAATTTTAGGTCACCGACAGGCAGTCCAAACACTGCTGTTCCACCTTCCTGGCAGGGACAAGCATTCGAAACAGACGCTGGAGCTGTCAATAGCCTACCTTGCTCTCCAACAACATGTCTTAAGGTTCGAGGCATAACTGAAGAAGGAGGGGGTGAGTGAACTTTCCATTACACCTCCGATGATAACAATTTATTTCAAATGTCAGATAATAAGTTTTTCGGACATTTTATGTTATCCATGTCATGAAATACTCGATCAGTGTATGATGATTGACGATATCATACCATTCGAAGCTTTATACTTTATACACTGTAGTGAGCAACTGGTCACTGTCAAAACCGATACCAAATTTTGAAATAGCCAAAGTGATCAAGACGTCTAGTGGTGGAATTTAGATCCCAATGGTGTGTGACTACGGATGGAGATCGCTGACCCTGCTTCTTTTCGGTCAAAATGTTCAGGGCTTTTCGGGATATAACAGATATGTCAAGTTCAAATGATATGTGGCTATCATTAAAACATGTGCTTTTACATGCTGCCCAGATAAGCCAACCAAAGAGTAGCACTCAACCAAAACAACAATGGACTAGTAGCCACATACTGCACTATTTTCCAGTATTTATCTGCTTTGTGGACTATTCTAACGCGTTTGATAACGTAAAGTGGCCGAAACTGTGGGAAATCCTCATCTCTATGGGAGTTCCTTATCACCTAGTGTTTCACATACAGCAACTCTGCGAGTCTAATTCGGCTCGTGTAAGAATTGATGGTAAGCTGTCTGGTCAAACTGCAACCAGAAAAGGACTTCGTCAGGGATGTCTATTATCTCCGATGTTATTTAACATTTACTCTGAATTTGCGATGAGACAGATATTGGACAACTGGAATGGCGGTATAACTATTGGCGGAAGCAAAATATCCAACTTAAGATTTGCTGACGATACAACCCTTATTGCTGCTTCTCAGGAAGAACTAGTAGCTCTATTAAACATCTTAGAACAACACAACTACAATAATACCAAGGTTGAGAGCATGATAATAATCGAGAAATAAAGTCAATAGGCCGTTGTAAAGTAGTTCAAAGTTTTGTGTACCTCGGTTTTTTCATCGACAATTCGGGTAGCTGTGAAAATGAGATTCGACGACGCATTCAACAGGCACGTGTGGCCATGACAAAGCTTACTAAAATATGGCGTAATCATAACATCACTTAAAGCTGCCAAAATGTCGCTGGTTCAGTTTCTTGTGTTCTCCATATTTTTGAATGCCTCGGAAACTTTGACTGTTAAAAAGGCAGATCGAGCTCGCATAGATGCTTTTGAAATGTGGACGTGGAGGAGAATGCCGAGAGTTCCTTATACCGCCCATAGAACTAACGTTTTCATACTGGATGAGCTCGGTAATCCAAAGAGGCTGTCCTCCATTGTGTCGACGAGAATGCTTACATTCTTCGGACATATACACAGAAGCGATAATATGGAGAAACTTTAGTTCAGGGTCATGCCGCGAGTGGGCGGCGCCGTGGCTGTTCCCCTACACGCTGGGTGGTTACGATGAAACAGTTGCTGGATATGAGTATCAAGACCGCCACTGAACTGACGTTTAATCTCGAACGATACAGTTATCAAAACTATTGATAATATTCGTGTCGGCAATACTCTAGCTCCGACTTAATGCATTTTACGAGTTCGCAACATGGCTGTTAGGACATTGTGACTATGATGATGACGATTCCGGCATCTTCCCAAAAGACTGGAAAACAGCTTGCACACACACCAAAGCTGATCCAACCAACTACAGACCTATAGCTCTGCTCTCTGTGGTCAGCAAAGTGATGGAGAAATGCGTCAATCAAGATCTCGTGAAATACCTTGCGTTCCATTACTTAATTACCGACAGATAGTATGGATTCCAACATCAAAGATCAAGTGGGGATCTCCTGGCTTGATATTTCAAAGGCATTCGATAAACTGTGGCATGCATATCTCCTAAACAAGCTTCCGTCCTACGGCCTCCCTGTTAAGCTTTGCAGTTGGCTTGCAGACTTCCTCTCATGTCGGAAGATCTCTGTCGTGGTAGACGGCAGGGATCGGTATTGGCACCGACATTGTTTCTGCTTCACATCAATGATCTACTCTCTAGCACTGCAAACCCAATCCACAATTTGCGGATGACAGTACTTTGCATGCAGGCATCATGAGCGAGAGGCCAATCCCTGTTGTCGAGTTGGAATGGCTGCTTCGTTTCGCTTAAAGGATCTGGAGACCATTACGGCTTGGGGACTCAAAAACATGGTAAAATTTAATGCTTCCAAGACCCATTATTGTACGCTATCAAACAAGAAGTGCCCAAGCCAGCACCGGGTTCTTTTGAAGAATGAGGCTCTGCCAAGGAGTCACTCATTCAAGCTCTTAGGAGTCAACATTACAGAAAATCTGATCTGGCACGAACATGTTGCGTCAATTCCAACAGCTGCTGATAAAAAGCTTGCATACCTATTCAGAGCCAGAAAGTACTTCTCACCATCTAACCTCCTCACGTTATATAAGGCCCAGATCAGACCTGGCTTGGAATATTGCTTTCATGTCTGGGGAGCTGCTGCGCCTACTATCCTGGCTATACTAGACGCCGTCCCAAGAAAGGCGATTCGTCTAATTAGCGACTCGGCCTTAACACGCCGCCTCCAGCCAGTTTCTCACCGGCGTGCTGTTGGTGACCTGTCACTCTTCTATCGATATTCAAACGGAGTCTGTTCCTCTGAGCTGTCCTCTATAGGTCCGCCGCTTACCGCTCCTACCAGATGCACCCGCGCGACCTCTGCATCTCATCCTAGGGCGATCGTCCTCCACACATCAAGAACATCAAGAACCGCACATTTATTCCTAGGGTGTCCAAGGCTTGGAATGGACTGCCAAGATGTGTTTATTGGGCCTGCGGATGTTGGCCCATTCAAGTCCCGCGTTAACAAATTTCCCCTAACCTAACCTTTTCACAGCAGCCGCGGTACTCTGGTATTTAGGCTTCGCCCACACGATCTGCTCTGCTATTAAAAAAAAATCGGCACAACGCGGCTCTACGTGTGCTATACTGCCATTTAAGGTACTTATACGATATAGATGAGACACCGGTGCTGCTCCAGGTGACATAGAGTCCGTGGTGGAGAACGAGAGGTGCCGAATTTACTGGAACAACTCATTCGTCACGCTCGATCTTATAAAGGGTTTTCCAATAAGAGGTGTTATTTTGATATTCAAAGAAAAATGGCATATTCTGAAAGAAATGATCGGATGTTTATTTCATTGTAAAGAGGAAGGTTTGCCATTAAGAGTGGAAAATAATATCAGCCAAATGGCCACCACGGCTACGCTTGCAGGACCATATCCTTTTCATGAAATTGTTCATCACCAAATCGCAAAGTGGTTGCTGTATGCCCTGAATAGCTTCACGAATTCCATCTTTGAGTTCTTGAAGAATCGACGCTGGGCTGTTGGCGTAGACCTATCTTTCACGTGGCCCCAAAGGAAGAAGTCGCAAGGTATTGAATCAAAAGATCTCGGTGGCCAATTGTGATCACCTCTTCGAGAGACAACACGGTCCGGAAACTTTCCCTGTAAAAGAGCTATGGTTTCGTTGCTTGTGTGACACGTAGCGCCGTCTTGTTGAAAGTAAACGTTGTCCAGATCAATATCATCCAATTCCGGCCATAAAAAGTTATTAATCATCTCTCGATAGCGCAATCCTGTCACCGTAGCTGTTGCTCCAGCTTCATTTTCGAAAAAGTAAGGGCCAATGACCCCACCTGACCATAAACCGCACGAAACAGTTACACGTTGAGGATGGAGAGGCTTTTCAACAATGATTCTTGGGTTTTCCGAGCCCCAGATGCGACAATTTTGCTTGTTGACGTAGCCAGCGAGGTGAAAATGGGCCTCGTCAGTCCAGACGATTTTTCGATTAAATTCCGGATCATTTTCATGCATTTCAAGGACCCAATCAGCAAAGACACGACGTTGTTGATGATCGGCCGGCTTGAGTACCTGTGTTAACTGAACCTTATAAGCCCCAAGTCTTTATGCAAAATACGGTGTAATGACGTTTGTGGAATGCCCAATTCCAAAGAACGACGAGGGATGGACAAACCTGGGTTTTCTTCATTACTTTGGGCTACAGCAGCAATATTCTCCGTTGTTCTTGAGCGACGTGCACGATTTTTATTCTTCACATCACTCACTTGTCCCAACAGCTCGAATTTTTCCACCAATTTCTGTATTGCGGATCGACAAGGTGCTGCACGACGACCAAAAAGTGTTCTAGTTTTACGAACCGTCACTGACAAATTTTCAGCATTTTTATAGTGGATTTTGATAGTTTCAATGTGTTGAAGCGTGTATCGTTCCATTTTTCTTAATGGCGTTGGTTCTACTTGTCAAATGTCTAACAACTGCAGCGTCAAAACTGACGACTACCGAAATAGCCAGCTATTCTTATTGGAAAACCCTTTACAAGCAAATAAGCCCGACATGGTCCTCCTCCACTACCAACAAAAGGCGATACTCGTAATCGGTTCACGGCGCCTGCCCGCCTGACTAGGCGAACGTCGTCTTTGAGGAGGAGGAAAAGCGGACCAAACGTCAGGAGCTCCTTGGACAACTTCGCAGACTCTGGCCGGACTACACCGTGAGTCTGCTAGTGATGGTCATTGGATCCCTATGAGGGATACGCTGCTCTCTGCACTACGCAAAAAGCCGTGCGGCGGCGCGCATATTAGCCACCAAAATGCAGAAGGCAGTCATCCATGTGGGTCTCCTCGTCTACCTAGGACGCACGAATCGCGGACCCAGTGATTGCTTACCTCACGGTGTAAGGCTTTGGACACAACGGGGCTCATTGACCCTCGATAATCGACCATTGACTCTCGACCATAGGGTCCGTTGTGTCCACCCACTAAGCTCGAATTTACCCTGGTACGATAGGCGGTCCGTTGTGACCACACAGATCTAAGACTGTGCGTTTATTTTTTATGAGCGGAGCTCCTTTGCGTCGGCCCACTAGGGGGTAGTCATTGGGTGATGGAACAGCAGCCCGGTGTATCGGAGCCCGTGTTGCACCTTTTTTATTTTTTATTGATTCCATAATAATATTAATATAACCACTGTTTTGAAGTATTCTACTGTGACCAGTATTAATTATTCATTTGCTTCAGGTGCCTCTAAAGCTCGACTAGATGAAGCGAGAGAAGCAGTTCTATCAAAATGCGCCCACAGGTGCAGGATACTGCACTGTCAGGCAGATCAAAACACGGCTTGTGTCTACCTAAAGTGTGCTACTACTGGAGATGCGGCTATAGCGTATAGGAATCTACACGGATGGTGGTGAGTATTGATAATGCAGAGCGCAAACATTTTTTTTACAAAATGTTCGGCAAACAAACCTGGGAAAGTTTATGACAGACTCTTTGGCTACAGAGGTGGCCAAACCCTTAGTAAAAAGTTTGTATTTCAATTATATAGTTTTAATGATGGGTTAGTAAAACCGAAGTAATCGTGATGACTTACATACTCAATCAAACAATAAATATTCTATTTAATTTCAGGTACGCCGGTCACCTAGTGACCGTGAAATATCTTCGACTGGAAAGGTACATGCAGCGCTTCCCTAATTCCCCAACTAGTGGTCCACCTTTTTTGAAGTCTCTAACTCCTGCCTCAGATTAAAGGTCTACTATTACAGGGTGGGTAATGAGGGCACATTTTTAGGGTTAAACAATGTAACTAAGACAAGAGCTCGATTTTCGTTGTGTATTGGCAGGTTTTCAAAGGAGAATTTAGTAGAGAGACATTTTTAGTCATAATAAATACACGTTTGGCTGAAGTAGAATGTACATAATTTTAATTAGTATCAATTAGATATATCACTTCATTCTGTCGATGCTATTCTTCTAATACCTATTTCATTTATAGAAATTAATCATAATTTTTAGACAAAAAGTTAGAACAACTACCAATTCTAAATCTACATGTTGATTTTTAGTTTTATACTATGTATATTTAAGATTTTGACTAGTTTTGTTTTGTAAATAACATTTTTGAAGGAGAATTATTGTTTTTTTGCACTGTTTCACCTACATTCAGGATGTAATTGTAAGCATTACTAATAATTCTTAGTCGAAAGGTTAAAACGACTACCCATTTTAAATCTACTAGATTATTATTTTTTTACTGCATCTCTAATTAGTTAGCTTTGTGTTGTAGATAATGACATTTTCGACTGAGAATGATTGGTTGTTCCAGAAATTATGAAATGAGCGGTTCAGTTCTTCCGTAGATTACAAAAAATACTTCATATCATTGTAAACTTGTAACACTTTTCCTTATTCTGAAAAACTGATAGTTTCTGCGACAGTATTGACTATATGTATAAGCAGTTCCAAATAGATTTTAAATATATATATATACACCTTCTTTCATTGACCTATCATGACAAATCGTCATACTTCAAACATCCAAATGAAAAAAATTCTTTTTCAACTCCTAAATTTTGTAAATTATTAATTTATACGCTTTTTTGAGAATTGATGTTGAACCTTGCTGGAAGAATACTCAGCAGCATCTTCATGTACTATTTCGTTAGTTTTTCATATTAGTATTTTATATTTCATTTTATTAGTGTGAATGCAATGTTGTTGAACTAAACTAGAAATTTGGACTTTTTTGAGCTGGGTTACAAGTTGGCTGCCACGGTAGTCCTGGCGGACAACCGTTATAATAGATTGTTACTTTTAGAATACTCCAGCCAGCAGCAGCGGTCGGTCCAAAGAGCGTATAAGTACGGTGCGAATTTCTGAATATCGATTTGATTCAACCAGAATAATGTGTCCCGATTTTTGCTATTTGATGACATATTATTGTGGATTCCATTTTTTACACGGCATTTATAACGTTTCGGGGAGGGGTCCGGATCCCCTGGACCCCCTCTAAATACGTGCCTGAGAACATCCCTTCTATCCTTCCACTGTAGCACACATACCTACCCTCCCACCTCCCACCCATTTTCTCTTTCAAAAACTTCTTCCTTTTTTAGTTTCCTTTGAATGACTTCTGAATTCCCACGACGATTAGCCCTCAGAATTCTAGTGAAAGTGTTTTATTAAGTATATCCTGTAGTTCGAGACTGGTGGAGTAATTTTCAGCGACAAAAAGTTGCATTGGAAATCAATTTTAGGGGTTGCGTTTCCCACCCCTTACGACCATTGGGTAAACCAAATAAATTACTGGCTAAAGGTCTTTTTGGTAGTAGAAAATGTCAGGTTAATTTCAATATTGTAACTTTTTTAGTGCTTGTGAAAAAAATTGTTAAACAATTTTTATGTACCTTCTTCAAGGGGCTGTACCTTAACAAGGGATGCTTCAATGAAGTGTCTTTATATGAAAGATCCTATCTTTTTTCGATGAGGAATTACCCCCTTGAATGTTTTACATTTATTTAAAGGGGATCCACACAAGTCACGTTTTAGACCCGTAAGGTAGGTTTCCCAGGCCGTGGTTCTTGGGTTCCTCCGAGGCTTGAGTTGCACTCCGTCAGATCCTATCTCAAATTAATCTGACCATTCTGTGGTCAGACATCAGTACTTATTCTCAAATTTGCTCTAATAATAATAATAGTTTATTTAATTCAGTGAGACTACGTAGAGTAGGTATTGGACATGTCATGAATAGTAAATATGTATAAAAAGAACAAGTATGATAGTATAAGACAGATCACAATTTTTGTTGAGACTAACATTATATTTAAAAACTATTTTATTTGATGCTGCCGCTAAATTTAAAGTATTCCTTGATACTATAAAAACAGTTCTCAACAAGGAAGCTTTTAAGTTTCTTCCCAAAACGGAGATTAAGTACTTCAGTCTTTATAGCAGCCGGCAAAGAACTGTAAAGTTTAGTACTGATATAACGACTTCTTTCGAATACAGATGTATAGTGCTTATCTTATCACAACAGAATGCCACCGCCAGTTAAGTAGTTATGGTGATCGCGATTTTCTTTGTCAAGTGCAGGTCGGATTTTATATACACGATGCATTTATACATGTAAATGCACGGGACTGGCATTATTTTATACTTATAAAATCTCTGGAGGTATGATAAACTGGATATCAGCGTAAAAGCCTTTTTGTGGGCTATGAATACCCTATATATACAGGGTGTCCCACGACGATTAAGACAAGCAATATATCGGAACTGCGTAGTACTAGCGAATTATAATTTTGGGGATGTAAATTAGAGCAATGAATTAGTATCTTTTCTTATTATTGTGCCACCCAACATGACATTTGTTTTTGGTCACGTGACGTCCGATTTAAAAATTTTAATGGGACACCCTGTATATTTGTGACCTTTTGTGTTCCTCCCGATAAAACAATTCCAACAAACTAGCACACTTGGGGTCTAAAGTGATTAATTCAAGAGCTACAGGTATTTAAAGGACTGTACCACTACCATTATGAAACACTACCAAAGTAATTTAACTGTAGGGGTATATGTTATAATCAGTGGTAGTCGTATCATCCTTTAAGTACCCGTAGCTCTTGAATTAATCACTTTAGACCCCAAGTGTGCTAGTTTGTTGGAATTGTTTTATCGGGAAGAACACAAAGTCACAAATATACAGGGTTTCCCATTAACAATTTTGAATCGGACGTCGCGTGACCAAAAACAAATACCTCGTAGGGTAACACAATAAGGAAAGATACTATATTTGCTCTAATTTACGCCCCCAAAATTATAATTCGCTGCTACTGCCCAGTTGCGATATATTACTTGTCTTAATCGTCGTGGGACACCCTGTATATATACATTCGTTAAGCTTTGTGAAGCCATTTATTATGACAAGCACCTCACTCCTAATTTTATTGAAAAACGTAGGCTCAATTCCGTTGTTTACTACCTCGAGATTCGTTTTCACCAAAAATACTGTAGTTTCCCAACCAAATTAGCATTACTTATTTTTATAGTGAGATTGTGTATACGACAGGCCATGAGTTTTCTATAAATACGATTTATTTGTAGATATTTATTACAGTTATATATAAGGAACTTCTCAAATACTCACATTTCATATAAATAACAAACTTTGGTTATATCTGGTAAAATGAGAAGACATAACTCAAAAATAGTTAAGATGAGTCAAAATCAAATCAGCGACTGTACATTCTATCTCCAGTCTGTGAAATTCTTTTGGTAAAGTAGAGCCCAGAGATATACCATTTGTGTACGTTTTGCGCTATATAAAAACTGCATACCATCTGTTAGTACAGTTCATCATTTGGAATAGATACAGTTTTGATAATATTCAATGGTTACCATTATTTTACTTTCGTACTCGTAACCAATTCAAGGAATGTGCTTTTAACCAATTTTCTAACAAAACCTAACCTTTTAGAATGGTGAAAATGAAACACTAAGTTGTATTTGAACGTAAATCTGTCGGATGACGTTCACGAGGTATATTTTGACTGAACTACGATAAGACCAACACATTCCAGGATTATTAGGGACTCGATCGATGAAGAGGACCGGACTTAGTCAAATTGTTTAGGCAGGTATTGCTACCGTTATTGATAGCAACGCAAATCTGCTTTTACTTTTGTGCGTTACTTTTCTGTCTAAATCGGAGGTTTTTTTCGGAAGTGTGACAGCTAGAGTATGTTTCGGCCTTGGGAAGATAATGGGATTTCACAGCGATATGAATTACCCTGCAGCAGTGAAGCTACGTCGGCGGTTTGTCATTACGGTGGCGAAAGTAGTGACGGACACTGATAATGAATTTGAACAGAGGGAGGTGGAGGTAGACCAATTAAAACCTCACAAAAGGTCACTTCTTAATGCAGATGCAAAACAAATAGTACTAAATGATAATGAACTAAGGAAGGATCCGGAGAATGAAAATAATTACTTGCATAAGATAGAGCAATACCAGAACGAGGGGAGGTCAGTGTACTACCTTGACGAGACCTGGTATGATACCCATGATACCGCTAAAAAGGGATGAACCGACGCGCGACGGTACAAAGAAGTGTGAGCTAAAAGGCGTTCCACCAAATAAAGGATCCCGTATAGTTATCTTACACTGCAAATCATCTGACGGTTAGGTCGAAAACGCACTCAAAATATGCGAAAAGAAAATTGAAGACTGCAATATAGACTACCACAAAATCACGGAGTCGGAAATATTTGAGCAATGGTTTGAGCCTTATTCCCAATTTAAAGCCATTTAGCGTCGTCGTAATGGACAGCGCAAGCTATCACTCCAGACAAAGGTACAAAATTCCGAATTCAACGTCATCGAAGGCAGAAATACAAGATTTTCTCATAAAACAGGATTTGTACTTTGAAGGAACTTACAAAAAAAACTGAATTATTGGAAGTTCTTCACACTGAACAGTTTGAGAAACAATATGTCATAGAAAGCATAGCTAAAAAGTATGGTCATGATGTCTTAAGGTTGTATTGTATTTTTGCATTTTCAGTCCTATAGAATTAATTTGGGGACAACTAAAACAACGAATCTGGAGGAAAAACTTTGAACCAAAATTTGACAAAAAAGTTATAGTCTTGATCTGAGATTGACATGATGAATAATGAAGACTGGTTTAATTTAGCAACATCAGCAAAGTAAGGGTTATTGAGGACGAATATAGACAAATTGGTCGATTTTTAGTTAATCATGGAAGCGCATTTATAATAAATCTTGATGACTCTACCGACGAGGAAAACGTCTAACATATGTTTCTTGGATACTCCTCTAAAGCATTTCTACTCAGCCCATGAGAAAGTGAAATTTATAATGGATTCGGCAAATATTGCTCTCTTCTTTTCCTTGACGCTCTAGCTTCTCCATACCCAGGTTACTCCTTATATAGGAAAGATACACATACAGACAGACATCTCAATGGTTTATTCCATCATCTGTTGATGTCTACAAAATAATGCATTTGTGTGGTAGGGTTGACATCGATCAAACAGATGAAACAGTTACAACCCGTTTAAAAGTACATGAAGATACCGTAATCCAACAGGCTCTGCCCTCGCAGAAGATAACATCGCTAAAGGCGACAAAATCAATTTTCAAGACACCAAAATAATCTCAGGAGTCTCCTGTATATCTCCAAGGTATGTTCTAGAAGTCATAAAAATTTTCAAATACTGAAACAACCTAAGACGGGATGACGACATCTACCTACGCAATATGGAAATATTTTTGTCGTTAACGATAATCCACGTCAACAACCCCACCAATTAGAATATAATTTGTCTCAATACTCTGGTAATGTCCCGAGCAACCATGGACACGAAAGCAAAACTGGAAGAGGAGGCATTTGTTTGTACCAAAAAAGTACGGAAAGGATCAAAAAGTGAGGAAGAATTAATTTAAAACTTTTTCACCCAAAAAATCTCGCACAGTCACCTACTCCAAGCACAGTGCCTCCAATCTTAAGTGGCAACCAACTGGCCGCAACTTCTGCAAACTTCTCCAAAAGATAAGAGGTAGGGTAAATATATATATATTTGAAGATTCACGTAAAAAATATGCCAACACAGTAAACTTACTTTGCAATAACAATACAGTTCAAGACCTCATAATTTTTTGCATAAAAAGAATACTCCCAATTGTTTTTGTGTCATGCCCCTAAAGAAAAAACAATAGAATACTTTCTATGCCTGTAACCTTGAGAACTTAGATTTTGTTGCATTCCATATAGCTTGGATACTACCAGCGGGATTGTGATAGAATTTTGACATAACTTCCATTTTTCAACATTAGTTGCCTCTCTTTATTACCGTTAAAATTGAGTGTAGAACGGAATAATTTACCATATGGTTTATACGATTATATTGAAATGTCTCTACCATATATTTATCAACAGATAATACAGTTTCAAACATCTTGTTCAACCAACTGATGTATGAGCACTTTATTGGATCGAATGAACATTTTCGTTGTTGCCCACACCAACGAATTCGAATGCCCAGTCCGACCCCGTTCCCTTTCGCTGTCGGCACTTTTTGCGGAGATCCTCACTTTGTAAACAAATGGTATATCTCTGGGCTTTACTATATAAACAATTTCAGAGCATTATTTCGTTGTCACATCTTTTAAACCTATTTAAAGAAATAACGAGTTTTAGGAGCTACTATTCTAGTTTTTGTACATTGTGATATTTTGGTTTTAATGTCAACATTCAGAACAATAAAACATAAACAACGTTTTTATTACGTTTAGATATTTATTTGTTCGATCTAAATCCACCTTTAAGCGTCACAATACCAGATTGTGAACAGTTGTACACGTTGTATTTTACTATTTGCTAATAGGGGAATATTGCTTGTATTATTCCATTCACACTAGCTTCATCCTTAACAATGTTCTTTAAATAAGCTTACTATGTCAAACTGTTGCTATGTTAAATAATTTTATATTTTCCACCAGCAATAGCCAAAATCTTCACATATATGGACATTAAAGAAAATGTGATATATAGCTACCATAAACGTTTATTTCAATCTCATTTCGCATATAATAGATAAACTGCCTTATCTTACATAATCGAAAACAATAGAGCTATTTCTTAATTCTTTAGGTATATTCGTACGAGGATATTTGGAATAGGATTTATATTAGGATAATCCACATACGTACAGCCTGACAAGTGTAGCAAGAAACTTGGGAATTTCGCCACTGTCTCACACGCACACGTTATTTCATATCCTCTCGTCTCTTGCTATCCTTGTCTATTTCATATTTCACACGGCTGTTGTTACACTTGTCAGGCTGTACACCCGCTCTATATTTAAATAAACACATAATATACATATATAATAATAACTTTGGATTTTCGTGTACATTCACATCGTAGAGATTTATTTGAACAGTGACCTGTCCTGCTGACGTATAAAACACTTTTAGTATAACCCCTAAATACGTTAATCAATGGTATAACGTAATTTATTTTACACAATGCTCTATGATGTGAATAAACACAACTTTGAAAGACACATTTAATTATTGTAGAGAGCTCTTTTACACGATGCAGTTTTTACATGGACAATGGAATGTTAAGTTTGCTAACTTGACACTAAATTAAATAATTATTTTGTGCTCAGCAGCAAAAAGCTGCCACCGACCAACACTGGAATAGAAAGAAACATGGAAGGGTGATTGTAGTTCTGTTATACGAATTATAAGTTTGAACATAGCTTTTTTGCGTTTTATATTGTTATTAGGTGCAGTGGCGGATTAACGTATAATCACTATTTGAAATTTCAGGGACAGAAACACAAGGATGTCATGCAAATTCAGATACAAGTATTTTCAAATCCAGTTATCCTAGGGTGCAGTATGTAATACATACGTGTATATTAAAACTTATGCAAGTAGTTTAAAATCAAGTCTTTCCAAAGATAATGTCTTTATAGAGGGTGGCCGACGGACGGGAACCTGGCGTTTTTCAAATGGTCAGTATGAAGCCGCTAGCAGTGGTAGGGAGGAGATTCAACTATCAGTCCCCTTGCTATTTAATGCCTTTTCAGTAGCTATGGAGCAGCGGACCGTAGAGCACCGTATGTTCGCTTATGACGCGTATGTTAAAAATACTGAATCGGTCACGGCTGCGTAGCTGCTGTTCCGTGACATCTCAACCTTGGACGCTACGATATCCTTAAAGCCGCAATACCATTCTCAGGTGGGTTAACAGTCTGAAGACAACAGGAATAATTGTAAAGAAAAAGCCACCTGGTAACACGAAGGCTGCGAGGGCGGTGGAAAACATTAAGCGGATGAGACAAGCAAGTTTGAGTCTGAGTCATCAACCCTTTGAAAAACGTCAGGTTCCTGACGGTCACACTACCAAACGAAATATACAAAAGTTTATTTTTGTGCGCCATTACAAGATGCGTGCGTGGGATCACTAAATTCCGCTAAACGTTCTCGGCCTATTTTTTCTGCAAGCTCTTAAAAAGTTCACACAAAAATAATGTAACTTCTTTCAATATTTGAAAATTCTACACCTTATTACCGCAATTGATGGCACCAACGGCATTCCGATATTTATGTGGTTTGGACACTAGATAGGGGATTACAGACACTCATTCACAGCTTATGCACTTTTCCGAATAGTTGGAAACAGTTCACCCTATATTCAAGTCTGGTGATATGACCGATATACCTAATATCGATCAATTTCTTTTCAACTTTTCCAAATTATTTGAAATAGTTTTGTAGAACCAGTATGCTGACTTCATTTCACCATGGGTTTATTTCAAATCATTCTACAGTAACCAATTTGTTAATTTTCACGTAGTATCTCCCCGAGTACCTCAAGATTCCAACTTAGGTCCTTTGTTGTTTGTTATATTGATAAACGATACTACTCAGTCCATACATTGTGATAAGCTCCTAGAGTTTGCAGATGACTTTAAGATCTCTGCTAGAATAAATTCAGCTGGTGAATGTGCAATAAATACTATAGTGTGATATTGAGTGCCCTTTCGACAAACTGATATTAATGCTAATAAGTGCAAAGTATTAAACTTCACCAAGCGGAAGAACGTCATATCTTATAATTGGATATTGGATATGACTCAATATGACTGTTGGAACCACACTGCTAGCCAGATCAGACACGATGACGGATTTCGGAGTAATTTTTGACTAGAAGTTGGCATTTCATAGTACATATAAACGTCAAGGTTAACGAAGCGTCAAAAGCCTACGCCTTCATAGTACGTGACTACAAGCGTTTTACTAGCACGAAGGTACTGTTCACTTTTTATTATGCGTATCTTCGATCTAAGTTAGAGTATGCATTTGTAGTCTGGTATCGATTCTATGAGGGTCATAGTCGTTTAATTGAGGGAGTTCAGATGAAATTGCTTAAGCATGTATGTAACAAAATTGATGGTATATATCCACAACAAGGATGTTCTCATATCTTCTGTTATCTAGGTCTAATAATAATAATAATGCCGTCTTTAAATTTAAGGAGAACATGTTCAACAATTATATTCTTGAACAAAGTACTGCACAATTTGATTGACGCTATTGATATACCTATATTACCACAGTTAAATTTTTACACTCGCATGGAGGACTCTTACTACCAGAACCTTTTATTGTGATTTACACTGCTTGTAATATGGCTTGGGCAGATCCTGGATATAACCAAACAGTGTTAGCAAGATTCTTGCACGTTAGTTAACTCTTTTTTTACTTTTTATCTCGGTTGTAGTATTTTTATTTTTCTTAGGCGATTGGTTAAAGTTACTGCAGCAGTTATTTTTTGTTCTTTTGCTTTGGTTTCGTTTTTTTTTACAATATACATTTTCAATGTTTTTCATGTTGTGCTATTATTATCATAATTTTTTCTAATATTCTTGTATTGAAATTGTCCTGTTGATTCTGTTGGACGATAAATGCAAACCTGAAATATGTATGTTAAAAGGGCGCGTGACAACATTTTTTGCTCTGCTTGCATTCCTTGGGTGCAATCAATTGTGATAACAAGATATAGTAATTCCTGACAAAACCATATTGTGTGATTTAAAATATGCATTAAGCATAAAAATACTAATTTATTTAACAAAAGTTTTTTCAAAATCGTACCGCTTACTTATAACTCAATAGAATTTATTAAGTCAGGATGATTTTCAGACGTTTATCATTAAGTTGGCTTAGAACTTGGAACTTCACATCTAAATACACACAATTTCTCTCTACATACTCAATTCTTTCCGCAAAATTCATATTTTGAGTCCCGAAAAGTGGTCAGAATTAAGTCAAGGGGAACAATTTAGACGACTAAATGTATTACAAAACACCTAACCCAATTTTACCCCGTGTGGGGGCGTCGTATATCCTGCGTGTCGTAAAAGGCGACTAACAGGAACCGAACTACTGTCGGTATAAGCAGTAACCTCTTCTCAACCAACATCTTTGGGTGGACGGGTTGACAAGAGTCAGGACACCTTCTTGTCCTTGGGGTGAGAAATTGTCCCCAAAGGCGGATGAACCAGTAGATACATCTGGCATTGATTAACGTACTTTACGTTAATCAATGCATCTGGTCAACGGCATGAGGATGCAGAAAACAAATGGGAAACTACTGCATTAAAGATCTTTGAGATACCCCAAGAGAAACTCGTAAAATGAGTAACGTGAGAAACTACTGATAATATTAGTGTCGGCAATACTCTAGCTCCGACTTGTTCCACTTTACGAGTTCACAACATGTCTGTTAAGACATTATGACTATGATGATGATGAACCCAATTTTTACGAATCTCTGATTATATTTATCCCCTACCTTCCAAATTCAAGCAACAGGGGGGCCTACAAGACCTCACTACTTAAAGCCCTCTAAACTATTAATCCGCCACTGCCTCACTAAAAGATGCCTGAGCTCCAAAAAAGCTACCTTCTATATTTCCTGACAAAACACCACTGGGTAAAGTAAAGAACAGATGCTGGACGAAGTACGTTTTCATAAAGCAGTATCTTGTTCAATTCCTGTGTCTAGCTCAGTTCTAATTAGATACCGTACAAAAATATATGCGCTTTGAAAAAATAAGTTCCTAATTTTATCAAAAAATCACTCCAGCTAAGATTATTTTGTACTCTTTAAATACTGAATTTAAACATACAGAATAATAATTATACATAACATACAACAGAAAGTAAGTCTACTACACATTCTTAGCAAAAATAAGGTAATACTACCCTCTTATCAGCAGAGTACCGAAAATAACGATCTCAAATCTGATTTTACACTTGAAAATATAAGTTCATATCGGTATTGTTTCTGCGGTTCCTAAGAGTTTAGTCCAACATCTCCCTGAAGTGAAGAACTGAAAATAGGTTTTCATCGATTATCTTGAAAACTATTCGAGAAAATTCTATCAGTTTACTAAATCAAACATGGTGGTGATATATATGATTGCATTGAATCGATGGTGAAGATAGCCACACGAAACCATCAAGTGATTTATCGGGTGGGGCACGTAAGATATCCCACTACCTTATCTCAGAAACTATATGAGATATAACAAAAATAATATACGGGATGTTTACTATAGTCATTAGAGAAAGCAATTCTTCAAACACCGATATCTTAACTATTTCTAATAGAACCCCCTGCATATTTTGGTTTGGTCGGATTCACTGCTTAATTCTCTGTATTTTCATATAAGTATGTCCGATACATAAAGTTGACAAACCCCAAATAATTCAAAGTTTTTTAATTCAACGTTTTCTTAATTACATTCGAAACACTGTAGATGGAGCGGACCCCCTGTATATTTTAGTCTTGTCGGATTGTCTGATTAATTCTCTGTATTTTCACATAATCATGTCCTATACGTATAGTTGATAGATTCCAAATAGTTTGCATTCTTTCAACTCAACCCGATATTCCGCTTACGGAAATTCGAAATACTTATAGTAGGCTTTGACTGCCGCCAGACATGTTAAGTTTCGAAGCAATATTGCGTCTGAAGACTTTTAAAGCACGATTTGTTATTGTATGTGGATGAACGTAACCGTAAGTCTTAACAGACTTTACGAATGTTGCATCAGAAATCATCGAAATTCTCTATTTATTTATTTATTTAGATACGCCACCCAACAGCCAAGGCCAATTAAAGGGTGGGAGAATTATACAGCAAATAATATATAATACCAACAAAAAACATATACATATACACTATATACACACATAAAAGTATAAAACATCAATCAGGAGAGGGAGATCAAGGCTTCATAATGGGACACCGAAAGATATCAAAGGTATCTGCTGCTCTGTTGCAACATGCAAAGGTTATAGATTGGAGAAAATTTAAGTAAGTCGATTCTAGGAGTTCTCATGTAGAAGGTTTGGTTAGCTCTGGCGTGTTCTCTTGGAACAAGGAAATTAAGTATGTGTAAGATATCGCAACAATCAATTTGATTGTGCAGTATCTTACTCATGAACCTGGTCGCAAAGTCATCTCTCCTCTGCTTTAACGAACAGGAATTGAACTCCTGGAAGAGAAGATCACTGGGATAACCTGTCGGTGGATAAATACCATTAACCTTGAAGTGCAAGTATTTCAAAACTCTCCTGTTTATGGAGCAGCATATTCAAGCTTTGATCTCATAAACGTAAGGTATAACATCTTAATCGCATCTGTGCCATTAAAATCGCGGCTAAATCTGATAACAAACCCTAGAGTTTTGTAAGCGTTACAAACCACTGATTCAATATGATCTGTAAAGGTCAATTTCGAATCAAAAGTTGCTTCCAGGTCCTTGACACTTTCTAGGTGATTGAGAGCTGTTCCCCTAATATTATAATCAAACACCAACACGTTGTCCTTATTTGAAAAAGTCACAATATTACACTTGGAGATGTTTAGAGGTAACCTATTGGTTACACAGCAGTTGTTCAGCTTTGTGATATTGGACTGCAGGCGAGAGCAATCCTCAAGCCCCCTTACTGAACACAGCAGCTTAAGATCATCTGCATATATAAGAAAATCAACATCTAAATCACAGCATACATCATTCAAAAACATGACAAAAGATAGGGGCCCCAGTACAGACCCCTGAGGCACATCAGAGGTTACTGAAAAGGTCAAATCCAAGATGGGAAACAAATTGAACACGCGTTACAGGAATATCGAACATTATATCCTAATAATAGAGTAATTTCGATGTACGCAAAAATTAACTAGAATTTGAAAAAAATTTACAACAGAAATACTTGGATTTAAGAGCGTAATCTGAAAATCGGAAAATATAATTATAGGGTGTACTATTTGAAATAAAAAAGTTGACATTCATGCAGGTACAACAGGCCACCCTGTATATATAAAATTATAAATAAAATTAAAATCTAACTCATATCAAACCACTTTTGTATTTCTGAGATAAGGTAGTGGGTTATCTCACGTGCCCCACCCTGTACGTAACAAGGGGAGCTTTGAGACAAAAATACCACATTATGCTTTTTCTCCCACTAACATGATATAAATCCACCTAAGCGTTATTCTCCTTGCAATTTAAAAATCAATATATTTTGCGAAAAATGAAATTTTGTGTCTTAATTTATGATCACAATTTCAAACATATAAAGCGTATAAAGCATAACAGGTCACCCGTCAATTGACCAGGATCCCTTTACAGCAATTTTTTTAAAACATCTGCTTTCACTAAAAAAGGACTGACCATTTCGAAAACATTTAGGAGCAACCATCAACCTACAGAAATTTATTGTTCTCCCTGTATTACGCACACCCCTGGATTTTATATATAGCTACTATCAGTCGATTCACCATGTGACAAAAGTTGAGCTGGGGATAACTAATGCAAATCTATTGTCAGCGCCCTACTTCGAGGTGACTAGCTTCCTTAGCCTAGCCTAGAAGCAAAGATTCATGTGGGATAATATTTTGTGAGACAAAAATCAGATCCAGAAATTTTAAATATACACTTCCGGTCTTATATTTACTGAGTTAAAGACTTACTAAATTCTCACAAATAGTTCCTTCGTAATTTATTATGTTTTGTATATTTTATATTTTATTATACAGTTGTAGAAAATATAGTTTTGGGAGGTGCCTCATTAGTGCGTTGCGTCGCCGCAAGGAATCTATACAATATATTCCACACCTGCCCTGCAACGACGCACGACGTCGCAGCATAAGAGGGCGATGCAAGCCTTTCAGTGATGCCATATCTAACATAATTATCGAAGATAGTTTCAGGACCTTCAATAATGTTTTTGAAGCATGTATGTATGTCATGTCAATATTATTAAGTATTATTGAATACAAACGTAACACGTCATTTCATATTTTAGTATTTGTAATTATTGTTCGTTCTGTAATACCTACTTATCTCTATTAAATATATTTACTGAATTGCAGTATTAAGTCAAAATCTAAATTATTTTAATAATACGAAATTCTCGTGCGTTGATCCGCTAAAACGTCACGTGCGACGACGTAGCACATAATGAGGCATGTCACTTTGTGCATGTGAACATATATGGATAGAGACGCTTTGGCGACGCTGCGCAGACACAATACCACGCAACGCACTAATGGGGCGGCTCACTTAGTCAATTTTAAAAAATCAAAATTGTCACAGAAATCTGGCACATAGCTTATACGGTTCTTCGACAATGTGTTATTCTCAAATTTATTCTGGTGGCATAGAAAACTTCTGAATTCATCTTTGATATTGAACAATTTGTTTTCTATAATAATTATTGGCAGAAACATTTGGAAAAGCTAGAAAGATCAGATGCTTGTCACTGAATTACATATTATTTTTCTATTTGTATCATAACAATTATCAATTAAATAAATTATTTCGTATAACAAGTTTTGTGTTGAAACACGCAAGATCAGCGTTTTCCGATATACTGTTCAAGTTAGCGTTAATTTATCTTACATCTGCCCTCTTTAGCAGCTCCTACAGATCTTCTAAATATGGAGAAACTTGTAGTTCAGGGTCATGCCCCGAGTGAGCGGCGCCGTGGCCTTTTCACTACATGCAGGGTGGATACGACGAAACAGTTGCTTGATATGAGTACCATGAGCGCCACTGAACTGACAGTAAATCGCGAACGATGGCGAGCTACAGTTTCCAAAACTATAATATTTGTGTCGGCAATACTCTAGCTCCGACTTAATGTATATTACGAGTTCACAACTTGTCTGTTAAGACATTGTGACTATGATGATGACACATCTTATATGGATCACTCATCTCATAGAATAGATCATATTTTAGAGCCTATTTCAAGATCACTCGGACATTCGATTCCATAACCAGATTTTTTCTCACCAATCTTATGCACAACTGCAACATATGTGTTCTTGTAGTGGCTATTTTGACCTTACCGATTGCTTTTCTCAAATATCCTGATGGAGTTTAAGGAGCAGCGTACCATTAAAATCTGTACTTGGAGATATTCTGCTATAAAGAATCAGGTGTAAATGGCCATATAGATGTTCATTGCGCATTATGTGGCTTAAATATTTCAGCTTCCAGTGTTTCACATGACCAACGAGTTCAGTTTAGGATCACATTTTTTTCATATTCTGCTTAGAACGTTTTTTTGTTGTTGATATGATCTACCCTAGTACCCAGGAACTTTTGAGTGTGCGGTCATGTATCAAAAGTCTCGAATTTCTCCATAGACGATTCTGTTAGCGTACTAGGTTCGGCTCCATAGAAGATGACTGGGAATCTCAGTAATCGTATTTTAATTGTCATATAAGAATCGTGACCTCTGAATATGGTGCTTATTTTAATGAAAATTGATCTTACTTTTTGCTTATTGTTTAATATCAATTTAGTCCCCAATTGTGACTAAGTGGAACTTGGTTCTTGCTGATGACCATATGCTTGGCTTATTAAATATTAATGACGAGCCCATACATGATGCCTGATATTGATATATGTTTTACTAAAGGATGTATACCTTCGAAACTAATTGTGTATCTCTGTTGAGCAGATGTCCGACGTTTATAATGATTTCAAGTGAAAGATTAACGGAGAGAGCACGCAATCACAATTTCTTCTGTTGGCATCCATACAGCGTTGATATACAGCAAAGTTAACCATGTTCAAGTTATAACTACTCGAACAATATAAATTGCCTGTATACGTCTCGTCGATTTCTATTTATTCAAAATCGGATGGTAGTTTGGCTGTATTATTTTGGTTTCCTTAGATTAGAAGTGAACGAAAACAGTCTTTACCTATGGATTAGCCATACTCCTAAATACAGTACGCCATATTAGGAACTATTTCTAGTTTTAGGTTACACAGAAGTTTTCTTACTCTTTGACACAATACAATCTGGGATTTATTTTAGGTGACATGAATAAGCTCGTGAATAAGTATATGCCAGACTATTACACAATATGTATAGCATTACTATCATAAACAGCCCACCAATTCAAATCAATTGAAACGCTAACTTACTACCAAAGTGGAATGAACGAAACATCAATGTTCTCACAATTGTTACCCCTATTTTATGGTTCTACATTTTGCCATTCCATGCTATATACAAAATATATATGTACAATTTATATTATCAACAGAATTATAATACAATATAGTCCGAAACTCATTGCAAGAATTTTGGTAAATTTTTACGATTGACTTTTATTAAAGATGGATTGTACAATACTAATCAGCTTTCAGCCCATGGCGTATGCCTACTTCATATTTATTTATTTATTTATTCACTGACAGTACATACCAATGTTTACAAATGTCAGTATATATCTGTATCAGTGGCGGCCCGTGGTCACCTTAGCAGGGAAGTCAAATCAATTTTTAAAAGAGATACACCTATATACTTGTAATATACATGAAATATTTCGAGATGTTCAGAAGACCCTGTTTCGTCATGCTCTCCTAACGCCTGTTCAAATAGCGCGCGAAACTTGACGCAATCAATTATTTTATTAAAACAGTAGATTTTAGGATACAGTTTCATTAAAATTTTGACTAGATTTACGACAGGTACCCTCATATTTGTTTCACGGCTTCACCCATAGTACAATAGCTTAGTACCTCCTAACCGAGCATTTCATGTGATTGGCGTACCGTTTTATAGCTTCTTTCAAATGTTATAAATCCTTAATACCTGTTCGGTACCACAGCGAGTGTTCAGAAAATAAACACACAAAATAATAGAAAGCATCTATTTCATATCCACAAATCCAATCTGCAAATCGTACATACATTTCTTATTTTGAGAAACGTTGTCACGTACCTCTGCTCTAATTTTGTTAGGCGCTGACCCAATAGGTAGTGATTCGACGTAACTTTTGCCCATTTTATCAATGAGTTGTCAACGCAAAGCCTCCTCAGGAATTTGCTCTTTTGTGGTAGGCACAATGGGTCTGCCATCAATCCGTTTGTTGTCAGTTTTTGTGACACGCAACAAAGGGTTTTGGCGCGAGCGCACGACGTTCGTCCACAAGTTTGCCTTGTAACTCACAGCGCACGCGTGTTTCTTTTAATAATTTTGTCTTATCCGATAAAGTGGCTAATATGACCAATGAGGAGACCAGGACAATTTCAGCATCCGTTTTTCAATGTAGCATCTGTCGAGAATTGACACAGACTGTTTTACCTGTGGACGTGTGGATCGATCATGATAATAAATCTGTCGATGCATCTGCTGACGTCCGCAGACTCATCTGTGGACGTGTTGACGAGGCTTAATATGAACCGGTAGTGCGAAGCTACGAGCCTGTTTGTGGTGGTGCTGTGTGGTGCAAGGAGGCTAGCGACGCGACATACTGTGGGAACGAGGCATCGTCGAACGGCAACCTTAATTAGAAATCATTTAAATTGCAAATGGTTAAGTTGTGTACCTAACCATTTGATGGATCGATAGAATTTTGATTTCATAATGGAATAATTGGGAGGCCATTGACCAAATGACCTTAATGCGTAGCCGCCACTGATATGTATTTAAATAAAAACATGCCATGTAAGAATAACATAAAGCGTTTATGCAAGTGCTCTCGTGTGAATCAGGATTTACAACAATTAATGCAAAAAATGAGAAATGAAACTTTATTTTCAGCTATAAAATATCAATTTCATTCAAAATTTCAGTTTCATGAAAAATATAAAGAAAGCGAAAAATATTAATACGAGGAATGTAACAAAAATGCTCTTTTAAAATTTAACTTAAAGGATAAAAATCTTAAGCAGTGGATAACTTTTGACTCTCTTGTTAAAAGTGTTTTTATCAATGCTCTTACAAAATCTTGACAATAAAAATATCTTACGCCTTATCAATTACTACCATATCTGCAGCTTATTTGGACATTCCGGAATGGTGTTATTAGTGAATCTTGTGTTCTTTCTGTTACAATTTTGAGAGAGTACTACTGTAATAGTTTTTAAAATATGGTCAAAACAATTTTTCTACTACTAATTTTCTACTACAAATTTGCTATTGCATTCAAACATCGTTATTGGGATAAACACTTTTGAGGAACAAGAAGATTCTCTCCAAATTAATATAAATACACTTGTCTTAAATTAGGAATACTATACAACTGTTAAAACTGATTTACTAACAACATTGTCTAGCCTGCGAAAAATATCTGTAGTTTTGGACAGATGTGTTAGTCCCCATATAGCACTGGATATTCTTTGAATATTCTTTAAATCTCATATACGTTCCATATGAATATTCAGTAGAATCATAGATTATTCGTTATTTCTCTTGATTATTCTGGAATATTAAATGAATATTCTTTATTATTAGAATATTATTATTTTATCCAATTAGGGTAATCAGTGAATATTCGTTTAATGTCTGAATTACTCCAAAATATATCAGTAATATTCTTCCTATTTTAATTCTCTACTAAGAACAAGATGTAGTTATTTTATGAAGAACATTCTAGTAATATTCGTAACAGAATATTTTCTGTATGTAGGCAAATATTTAATGAGGTACTATTAATCTATATTTGTACGTTTCTCAGTGAATTAAAAAAAATTCATTTAGTACTATTCGTATCATGTGCAATTTTCACTCGTTTATTAGACAATAGCCATTGCCAACTATGCCTATTGCCGACATTCACAAAGTGGTACAGTTAGAGCAGCAATTAGCAACTTTAACCGCGAAATTAGAGGAATCAGACTCCAAACACACAAGTGCACCTCAGTATGATGAAATGCTAATTGAAGAACTGCAAGATAGACAAACAAGATCTAAAAACATCCTAATGTTTGGAATTGCAGAATCCACAGAGAAGGATAGAGTGGCACGTACAAATAAGGATAAAACTATAGTTGAAAACACTCTCAGGCAATGCTCCGACACCGCAGATGATATCAAACTCTTTAGGCTTGGAAAATATGAACCAGGAAAAATAAGACCCATTAAAGTAATGTTCACATCAACACAAAGGGCAACCGAAATCTTAAAGAGCAAAAGCAAAATTCCAAATGTTTCAAATATCTACATGAAGCCTGACCTGACCAAACAACAGAGAGAACACCACAAGCAGGTCATTGCAGAATTGGAAATGTGGAAGCAAACTGGGGAGCATAACTTAACCATTCGCTACTTCAATAGAGTCCCAAAAATAGTCTTCTTTAACAGCAAACAGACAAAGCAAGATTCAAAAAACTAAAGGTAGCACAGCTGTGTGACATTTCACTATTTTATACAAATGCAAACTCCTTGTTCGCCAAATTGGATGAATTTCGTCTTGCAATTCAAATCTCTTTACCAACCGTTATACTAGTAACAGAAACATGGGCACATGAAGAAAACAAACAGCTTATTGCCCTCTCTGGCTACACACTTTCAGAACTACAGAGTTAACCAAAAAGGAGGAAGGGTAATAATTTATGTTCGACAACAGCTAGATGGGTTTAAGATAAATGCCTGCTTATGCAACAAATACGAAAGTGAGGTAGATTCTAAAGTTATGTCCATTTGGGTTGAACTGAAAATTGAGCATGAAAGTCTGCTCCTTGGTTGCATTTATCGTCCAGGGATTGTTGGTGTACCTGACAACACTCGTCTAACGGAGTTGATTCATAAAGCCTCACAAGAGAAAGGTAATGTAGTAATATTGGGAAATCTCGACTATCGTGAAATAAATTGGGCGACCCTTACCTTCAATGAGAACAATATAGAAGCCAGAGAATTGCTCAACTCATATACTGAATCAAACCTCAAGCAGCTGGTTACCTTTCCAACTAGAATTAGAAATGATCAGAAGTCATTATTAGATTTGCTGCTCACTAATGATAAGAAGATCATTAAAGTCTAATCCGCCCATTGGATTAAGTGATCACTTAATTAGTTCTAACTTCTACCATTCAACTGAACGTTAGAACAAACTACTCTTACACAGTCGAAAAAAAGGAACTTTTGGAAAGCTGACTATGCGGCCATCAACGACGACATCATCCAGCTACCTGATCTCACAAACACAACTGATTGTCTCGAATATACTACTTTTTTGGACTTAGTCAGAAAGGTGATTGATAAACATATACCACTGACAAGTGTAAAAAAGAACTCCCAAAAGCCATGGATTAATCCAACCCACTTCAGGGAAATTGAAAAGAAGAGGAAGTTGTGGGATAATTATTGATCAACTAAGAGCGACGATGATTATAAGACATACAGAGAACAAAACAACAAACTCAGAAGAATGCTTACCGAGTCCAGAAAAGTTTATGAAAATAATTTATTGGAATGTGGTGATAAGAAATTTTACTCTTATATCAAAAGAACATTGAATTCTAAAAGCACAAAAAATCACTCTTAGAAACCCAGCGTCTAATACCCTAATATCAGACCCACTAGAGATAGCTGAAACCTTCTCAAGGCAATTTAGTGAACTATTCACCGAGGAACCTAATGGACAAATTCCCACTGTAGATAATATAGACCGAATTGAAAACAGCCTTACTACTATCCACTTCAGTGAAGAAAGGGTTATAGAAGCTATCAACTACCTTAAAATAGATTCATGTCCTTACCGCGATAATGAACAGCTCCATGAATGAGTCACAACTGCCAGTCTTACAAGTTGCGTATGTAAATTAATGGAGAAGATTATTGGTAAAGAAGTCTTTATATTAGCGAGTAAGGTAATTCCTGACAACCAACATGGTTTCTTGCCGAAGAGGTCGGTAACAAGTAATCTTTTAACAGCAATCAATGACTGGACCAATTGGCATGATTCTGGTCAGCCCGTGGACGTTATATACCTTGATTATGAAAAAGCATTTGATAAGGTACCACACAGAAGACTTTTAAGCAAACTCGAACACTTTGGTATCAGGGGTACTCTGTTAAAATGGATTGATAGCTTTTACTTCCCACACCGATAGGTGAGGGTAGTATTGTGATCGCGAAAATTTTCGATTTTGAGATAGCACGCTTTTTGGGCGTCTTATGATACCCACATAACGAAAATCCACGTCACTCATTTCCGTCGGTCTGTCTGTCTGTCGGTCTGTTGGCGTTTTCCTAGCCTCGTAATCAGCAACCGCTTCATGAATTTTGATGACATTTGGGCAGCAATAGGCTATGGGGTCGTAGTAGGTAACACTGTTATAATTTTGAAAATCGGTGTATAGGCGGCGGAGTAATAGGCAAAAAACGAAAAAATTCAAATATTCCCCAAACTTCGTTTTTAGGCGTTTTAGGTGCTCCTCTTTAGAGGATCCTGATCATTTTCTGCTTTTTTGGGTGGGGGTGAAAACGAGGTGTTGGGGGGTGGGGGGTTGAAAAGCCGAAAATTCGTTGTATTCATAATAGACTGTCAATTGCCTGTGGAAAAAAAGGCCTAGCGGCATAATACACTTTTTTAGATCCTTCCTAAAGTTTCGCCCCCTATTACATAAGCCAAGGGACTTTAATTTTATGTAGGTACATATGAATATGGCGTTAGACTGTTTTGTACCGTGTGTAACTTGGAAATGGCCAAATTCATTTATTACCCTGGCGAGGATGGAAGACACGTATGGTTTTTAGAAACCTTGTCAGTGGTGGCGGTGCAATAACTCAAAAAGCTAAAAATACAAAAACAGGCGTTTTAGGGGTCCCGGATCATTTTCCTACTTTTTTGGATGAGGGTGAAATTGGGGTAGTTGGGGAGTGGTGGGTTGTAAAACTGAAAAGTTTGTTGTATTCATAATAGGCTGTCCATTGACATGTGAAGGAAAAGCCTATCGGCATAGCACAGTTTTGGGGGGGGGGGCTGGCAATAGTTTGGTTGCAAGGGGATCTCAGACTATAGCTTCATGCTATAGGCAAAATAATAAACTGCTATCACCGTAATGTGTGGGAAGTACTGAGTCTTGACTTCATTTTTTAAGTAATAGACACTATGCTGTGAGAATAAATGGCTTTTTATCATCAAAAAGACATGTGTATAGTGGTGTTCCTCAGGGCTCTGTTCTTGGTCCACTGCTATTCATACTCTACACAAGTGACCTAGCTAAATCAGTTGTATCGAGTAGTGCTTTATTTGCAGACGACTTTAAACTGTACTGCAATCCCCTAGAAAACTTTGAAGTCTTGACAGGAGATTTTCAAGAAATTCGTCTTTGGTCACAGCAATGGTTGTTGCCGCTGAACAAAGAAAATGCACTGTACTCCATATAGGCCGGAATAACCCTCAGGAAATATATTTTATGGATGGAGTCGAGATTCAAACAATTCATGCGCAGAAGGATCTTGGAGTTATAATAACCAGTGACTTAAAGTGGGAAACCCATACTAACACCATAGTAAAGAAAGCAAATAGTCTAGTTTACCTCACACGGAAAGCCTTTCACAATCACTCGGAAGAAATGATTTTAAAATTGTACAGAACTTTTATACGTCCCAAACTAGAATTTACACATAACGTTTGGAATCCCTGCTTTGTCAAAGATATTGAACTTCTTGAAAGAGTCCAGAGGAGAGTTACAAAAATCCCTCCTTCCTTACATGACTTAAGAGTACCCTGAAAGACTTCGAAAGCTTCAACTCACTACACTCCGGGAGAGAAGAGTTCGTGGCGACCTGATTGAGATATTTAAGTGGACCAGTGGGTACTACTCTTGTGAGAGCATCTTTGCGATTAGTGCAACCCGTCAGCTCAGGGGTCACTCTAAGAAATTAGAGAAAAAGAAAAGTAGTAAACTACCCAGGAAAAACTTTATCATCAACAGAGTAGCATACATGTGGAAGAGCCTTCAAGAGTCGACCGTTAGTGCAAACAGTGTCAACGGGTTCAAAGCAAGGGTGGACAAGGAGCTCGAAACAGCAAAAACAAATTTTACCCATTATACCAACTAGTCAGTTTGTTTATGAATCAGTTTTGTTTTGATGTGTAAATTCTGTGATATTGCCACAATCGTGAATGTGTTATAGCACTTCCGTTATTTTATTTTTGTCTTTCTGTTTTAATTTAAATTTTATTCTGTTTTATTCTCTATTCTATTTTATAAGCTGTATAATAATAAAAAAATAATAATAAGAATATTCTCATATCATCCAGTGCTGTGTGGGACCAAGTGCTAACACTTATCGAATCTTATTCATTGACATTCGAAGAGAGTCTATTAGCCATACACAATTTTTTTATATCAGTAACATGTTGTTGAGACTCATCAGTTATTAGTCTTTAAAAATCCCTGTTGCTGGAAACAGCTGTAGTACGTATATCGTTACCATATTATTATGCATGCATTTATTACTTGTACAGTTTGGCAAGTTATTTATATGTATTAAAAATTATTTGTTCTTAAAAGAATTCCTGGTATGGGTTCCATGTCAGCGTCAACTGTGCTCTATTCTTCTACAATAAGTCTTCAGAATACCTACCTAATAAAGCTTTCTACTGAATAAAAGGAATTTCTCATTACATGCTGTGAATTGCGCGAATTTAATTGAATATATCCGAGTAGAATGCGAGATATTTTATTTTGCCGTATTTTTATATGGAAATTGTTTATATAATCGGTATTATGTATAGCAATGGAACTGAGATATAGTGATTTAAATCATCTAACAACAGAGAGTATAAAAACTTAATTTTCCTAGTCCTGAATCTTTGAATGTTATTTTTTTTTTGTTAATTGGAAAATAAAGCAACGCTATGAGTTGGCCAGAAGGCTGATTACTATTATTCAATACGTTACCTATCATACTCAATAAAAAACGACTGTAAAAGAAATGGACTCAAATTTTTGCAGTGGGCTTCCACACTAATAATACAATGCAAAATGAGCGGTAGACTCGAGAGAAGTTTAAAAAATTATATACAAGGTGACATATATAATTGGGGTTTATATATCATCTTTCCATTTATAGCATTTTTTTTGTTCAAAACACCAATTCGTATTCCTAATTTTCAAAAAATGATGGCAGACAATAAAAATATTCAATTAATAGACTATAGGTAGTCGAAAATTACTCGAGGTCGAGATAAAACAAAAAAAAAAGCATCAGAACTTTCGGTGGTATATAGCACAAAACAGGGATGGTTGAGAAAGCTCCATTTGTTACGAATAGCTACTGTGATTGCTTGGCGCGAATTTTCTTATTTGCTGAATTGTTTGCGAATGCATTCCGGTCTTATTGTCCTATAACCAGATAAATAGGAGGACATTATATATTATAATATACATTTTTGTGATTTAAAAAAGCTAATTTTTGTTCAACTGAAATTATTAATACCAACATTTTATTCAATCAAAGAGGAGAATGAATGGAAAGTTAAACTCAAATGTTTTATACACATTTATGTAAAAAATAATATATTACAAATATACATTCCTCCGCTAAGCTAAAATACCCAACCAACAAGGACACCCACACCCCAGAAGGCATTGATTCGTCTTATATGTTAACCTTTGTTGATGTGGCGGTTTGCTAGTGAATAAATTTAGCATACATACATACAATACATGTATTTAGCGTCATATCAAACAAGCCATTTATGAAATTTGATGAAGAACTAATAGTGTGATACTAGTGAACGTCTCCAGTCCGCAGTTATTTTGAAGAAGTCGACAATATGCTGCACACTCCGAGTGTGATATCGAATGGTTTCTAATAAAATGTTTCCTCATTTAACTGCACTTCCATTTAGTAAATGTACTGTACTGTACTAATGTTTCCTAATTAAGTAAAATAATGTTTTGAAGATGTGTAGTATATATTGACACCGAGAAATTTCGGAACATAACCTCATTAATAAAAATAATTAGTTAGGTGCCCTCTATCATTACTGAAAACTAGGAATATCTTTTACTGCAGAACCCTGAATGATATACCATCTATAGTTTTACTTGGATACAAGAGGATATACTGTGAAATTGTCATCATATTCAATCATATTCGTTGTAGTAAAATTGGTCAGAATAACAACCATGACCAAATTTACTTTCTATCAAAATATCTAGCTTGGAGCTGTAAATCAAGACGATTGAAATCACAGATTCTGATTTATTTTACTTAGCCCAACCCGACAAACACATTATTTTTTGGGCCTAATTTAATGTTTTTTGCACTTATCAGCCGACATCACTCTAAATGCTTGGATTAATTTCAATTTATAACGCCTATTTTTAAATTTAGTTTTCGAATTACTCAAATAAATACTACCAGTTTCGTGTGCATCTTCAGTTGCAAAAAATAAGTTAAAATAAGGTAACCCAGGTATAGTAACAGAGCGATTTCCTTTGCAATTCAATTTGATACTGTAGCGAAATTAATATATTGGAAGCACAAAAATTGCCCTTTTGGTTCTTTATTTAATCATCGCTAAACTTCACTTGCATTTGTATTATACAGGGTGTCCCACGACGATTAAGACAAGCAATATATCGGAACTGGGCAGTAGTAGCAAATTATAATTTTGGGGGTGTAAATTAGAGCAAATATAATATCTTATCTTATTATTGTGTCACCCAATGAGGTATTTGTTTTTGATCACGGGACGTGCGATTCAAAATTTTTAATGGGACACCCTGTATATTTATGACTTTTTGTGTTCTTCCTGATAAAACAATTCCAACAAACTAGCACACTTGGGGTCTAAAGTGATTAATTCAAGAGTTAAAGGTACTTAAAGGACTGTACCACTACCATTATGAAACACTACCAAAGTGATTTAACTGTTGGGGTACATGTTATAATCAATGGTAGCGGTACCATCCTTTGAGCACCTGTAGCTCTTGAATTAATCTCTTTAGATCCCAAGTGTGCTAGTTTGTTGGAATCGGAATATCAGGAGGAACACAAAAAGTCACAAATATACAGGGCGTCCCATTAAAATTTTTGAATCGGACGTCACGTGATCAAAAACAAATACCTCATTGGGTGACACAATAATAAGAAAAGATATTATATTTGCTTTAATTTAAACCCCCAAAATTAGAATTCGCTACTACTGCCGAGTTCCGATATATTGCTTGTCGTAATCGTCGTGGGACACCCTGTATTTTTGTAGTAGGAGATACTTGTCATACACTTTTTAGATGGCCATGACTTGTGGGCCAAGATTTCGCGAAGACAATACGACCTTAGCTTACCAAACTTAGTCATATTTTATTATCACTTTTTACATAACATAAATATAGATGCTTTAACCATGAATATCTACTAGTTTAGTTGAAAATATCACCTCGGGGGAACTATCCGTTTGGAAATTCTGATACTGCAACATCGTAAAAGTAGCAAGCACTGTCTACTCTACCATTGCTATTCTATAACTTCACTCTCCGTTTTATGTCACCTGCTGGACTAAAAAGACAGCTGAAAGGGTGAGTACTGACATGCTGACTGTAGCAACTACCTTGTAGGTACCGCTGGTTCCTTGACCCTTCTTGGTCATGGCGCCTGCGCGTTCATCAGACATGAGGCTGTCGTTTTCGTGACTCTTAACCGGAGACAGTGAGTTGTTTTTCAAGACTTTGTGTGTGTATGAGTCGTGTGCATTTGGCGGAGTTGCTATTGGTGTCACTTCTTGGGTTGTAGTCCTGTGGACAATAGAATGTGTTACAGTAAAATACTGTTACAGGCGTTTCACATGGAACGTATGGTGAGAGCGTATCATCAGGACGTATACGCAAAGACCATACATTTAAATGACTCATTTGACATGAAGCACGTATGGCCAGTCCGTATCATTTCGTATGACAGGCCTACGTCGAGCCCGTGCGTTGTCGTATCGTCACCTCGCTGATGAGCTAATGTTCATATTGGTGACTTCACATGAGAACCGATCGTCGTCGCGTACGACAACTCGGATGCGTTGCTCATGTTATGCTCTTCATGTGAAACGTATACGTCGCGTATAGTAAATCAGGGTGTATAGTCAGCACTCACTATACGACCTGACCGTACGTTCCATGTGAAACGGCTGTTATATGCCACAGGTAACGTACGAGGGTACTTCTCAAAATCATTCTGTTTTTCTATATGTTGGAGGCAGATGCCGAATTCGGCCCGAGGCCGAAATAATTAGACATTTCGCGATCTGTCCAACCTAGATTTGCCAGATGCCTAAACAGTGAGCGATTCGGCACCTGACCAACCCAATTTATCCATTTCGCGAAATGCGCGTTTGTGCATTACGCCATTGCCGATCGAAACATAATAAACCTAATTCCTGATGTGGACAGAGGACGCTTAGCTCCTCGTAATATTTTGGCAGTTGTTTTATCAGAAAAAGATGGTTTGTACCAACGTGGTACATCAAGAGGCGTTTTAAAAAAAAACTGTACGCAAGAAATGAAATCAATCAGTTGAACTTACATGTTTTAAATATTTATCCTATTGCGACCTCCTTAGATATACCACTTAATACAAATTTCAGTTTGGGGAGAATTGCCGCAAAGAAATCTGATTCTTCTCAAGGTTAGATGCAACTGTCATAATAAACAATGCGGTAACAAAAAATGCAAATGTTTAATGAATAAGATAAAATGTAACAATGCCATTCCAGTACTTCTTGTTGGAACAAATAAAAATAATAAATTGAGTTTATGTTGTTTATTTATAACTTGATTGGCAACGGCGTAATGTAGAGATGCGTATTTCGCGACATGGCCAAAATACGTTGGTCATATGCCTATTAGGTATCATTGTTTTGGCATCTCGCAAATCTAGTTTGGACAGATCGCTAAATGTCTAATTATTTCGGCCTCGGGCCTAATTCGGCATCGGTCTACAACATATACATTTCATTCGGAATAGGTGAGGCAGTTAACTGCCAGATTAATTTGGTATCAGATGCGTTCGAATACATTAAATGTCCGAGCGATGGTTGAAGCCAGTTAGTGCTAGTGTAGTAATAAAAACACTCCTCCGGGTTTATACAAGATCAGTACATTTGCTGAGTTATATACGGTAATATTATGTAAAGATCTATGACGTCTTTTAATCGAATCAAAAATAGGGCAGCAATTTGCCGCCCAGCTTGAATGCTAGCGCAGTTGAAAATAGTGGCGGTCACTCCACAGAATAGTAATTACCCTCTTCTCAAATAAATACCTAAACGACGTCCTTTTTTGTGATCATAGAGCATCAAAATAAAAATAAAGCTAGATTTTTTCCATATGAGTCTGATATTTTTGCAAACTTGAATTGTTATTGAAGTAAACAATATCTGATATCACGCCGTTAAAAATAAGCAGAGTAAAAGTAGTATTCAAAACATACAAAGTAGCAAAGAACATTATTAATCATTAAGTAGTACTGAGAAATCTTATTGCATATTGTATTCCCAAACATGTTGGAAGCACAAAAATTGCCAAAATTTCAAAAAGCGAGTTAGTCGTATGATACACACTTTTTCTCTAATGAATACCTAACGAAAACATGGAATCTAGCGTACCCAGTGGCGCAGGTATAGCGCATGAAACGTAGAGTTGTAGATGAATGAAAAATAGATTCTCTGACGATAGTGTGAAATATCTAAACCAACGAATGGTAATTATTACATTTGTCGGAAATAGAACACCAGATTGCGTCGAAATTAACATGGTTAACTTTTTAGTAAAGTTATGCTCTATATTATGGTCACACAAGTAAGTAATATAGTGGAAAGCTTGATGCCAAAACAACGCACAAGAAAACTGGGAAGCCGTCCTGTGCACGAACGAAGGTAAAATTTGTATAGACTGTAAAGTTTATGAATATAAAAAGCAGAATGATATTAAAAAGATAATGGCTATTGAAAATGTTAACTTCAAAGAAGCAGAATACAATAAATAATAGGTTCTCTTTGCTGAGTAATGCCGAAAATGTTCCAGGACTACCTGAATCAAAAACTAGTAATACTAGTATCTATGAGTATGTTCGGGTCCGAACCTCCCCTTCGGACGAAAAATTCTTGAAAAAATAATTATTGCGGAATTTCCTCCTCGGTCAAAGTGATACGGCTGTTGTGAATATCAAGAGATGCAAGCCCGTTGAGACGCTCTTGTCCCATAGTATTTTATTCTTCGCAGCGTTGAAAATGATCGTTCTGGTGCTGCTGTTGTTACAGGTAATACGCTAGGACTGTATCGAATTTTAACGTTTAGATTTAGAAAGAGCAGACATTTTCTCAACCCCTTATCAGAATTTTGAATCCGCCCTAACAAAACCTAAACAGCTTCCCCAAATGGTAAGTCATAAGGGTCTGCCCAATAACCCCCTCAACATTACCTCAATCGCCACTTATACAGTCTTACCAAACCCATTTATGGAAGGAACGTACGTTATTAGTATAATCCATAATAAATTATAGACAGTTAATGAAAGTGTAGTCAGAGAATTCATACTCAAACTATATTAATCCCCCGAACAATCCTTAATAATCCTAACACTAGTAATGATAATCTCCCAGAAATTGGAACCGTTGCTATAGAAGATGACGATTGTATGTTCTAGTAATACTCAGTGGCGGCTGGTCGGGGTGGGCAAGGTGGGCATTGCCCACCCTAGAATTCATGATAATCTTTTGCATTTCATAAGGAAAAATATATTTAAATTTTTAATTATTAATATATTTATAATTCACGGATACCTGGTTAATTATTATTAATGAATACGAGCACTTACGTACTTATACCGTTATTTTATTTAAACGTAATGGTGAGCCATCCCTTATCGTTTACAATAAACTGTGTCCAATTCCATTCGGCTGTTACCCGCGCGGCGACGGGCTGGCCCAGAGTACCGATTAATATTCGCCATACGTTCCAGCGTTCAAGATTCTGTTAAAAGACGCTTTTTTGCGAACGTAAGTTGCAGCGCTTACCCCTAAATATTTTGTCTAAAAAGGAGAGAAATGGGCCAGCCCATCGTGTGTTCTCGCGCTGTCTTTCGGCTTTTGGAATTCGTTTGCGGAGGGGCGAGGGGAGATGAGAGAGGCCGTCTGCCTCTATTTGCGTGTGGTATCCAGTGGCACGTGCCGGCCGGTATCTGAATAGGTGAGGTTATATTTGATTTTTGATTGTTGTCTGGTTTCGTTTTTTTTGACCTTGTGTCTTAGGTTCTCAAACTTTTGGGTAAGTAGGTACTAGATTTAAAAAAATGGCTAGTTCAAGTGCTAACAACGACGGTATCGATAGAGAATTGCGATTAATGGTGAGTCGAAATGAGGATATTGTCAATTATTTACTAAATAAGAAGTTCAGTAGTTTATGTCTTGAAGACAAGTTATTTATTCACAAATTAAAGCCGACGCCTAGTATGAAAATGTTAATAAGTAGGGATAATCGGGGTAACAGGTCTTTTAATACTAATTGGTATATCAAATATGATTGGTTGACAGGCAGCGAAACAAAGAATAAACTATTCTGCTGGAATTGTTTGCTTTTCAGTGAAAAACGTAATAATCCCTGGAATTCGGTAGGGTACTCGGATTTGAAACATATTAATGAGTCTTTGCAAAAACATGGGCGATCTGAAGAACATACGTATTCCTCGGTAAAACTTAAATTGCTTGGAAAGCAAAACATTCAGGAGTGTCTCGATTCGGCTTACAAGGAAAATATTCTACGATATAATAAAAAGGTAGATGAGAATAGAGCGATTATGAGGCGGTTAATTGACATGGTAATTTACCTAGCCACTCAAGAACAAGCGTTTAGAGGTCACAATGAATCGAAAGATTCAGTTAACAAAGGTAACTTCCGGGAGCTTGCTGTTTTACTATCGAAGTATGACAATAAATTTAAATTATTTTTAGATGAATCTTCTGTTTTCACCGGCATGTCAAAAACTATTCAAAACGACGTAATCGATAGTATTAATTCCGTCGTGTCTGATATTTTCAGAAATAAAAAATACACCCTGTTTCTCTTGGCAAATAGATGAAACGACCGATACTAGATGCTTATCTCAATTATCTGTAATTTTTAGATATATTAATCAAGGTAAGGTCGTTGAAAGATTTATGGGATTTTTTGATGTAAGTACAGGGAAAACAGCGGAACATTTGTTCAATTTGTTGACAGATAAATTTAAAGAATTCGACATCAAAAACAAACTAGTGGCTCAGACCTATGACGGTGCTTCAGTCATGTCCGGGGATTTACATGGTTTACAAGCGCGAATTAAGAGCGTTGCTCCTCAAGCCTTGTTTATACATTGTTACGCGCACCGAATGAATTTAATACTCCAAGATGCCGCAATGAAAATTAAGGAATGTCGCATTTTTTTCGCCAATATTTCAGGATTGTCCGCCTTTTTTACTAATTCGCCTAAACGCATGCGTATATTAGACGAAATAAATAATAGACGTTTACCTAGCGGGTCAAATACCAGATGGTATTTTAAATCTCGTACAATTCACGAGTTGATTGATCATCGAAGCGAATTTTTAGCAGTGTTCACTACGATTTTAAACAGTGACGAATTTTCAAGGGACAAAGAAACAATAAGAGAGTCTGTAGGCTTTAAAAATATATTAACAGATTTCACATTTTTGTTCATTTTAAATACGTTTCATCTCGTGTATAAACAAACTGATATTATTTTTGATATTATACAAACTAAATCTATAGATATAGCATATTATTGTAAGGAGAGAATATCGAAATTACTCCCAACTCTGAAAAGTTTTAGAGACGATACTCATTACTTTCAAACTATTTTTACTGAAGTATGTGAAACTGTAGGGCAACCTGCGAAAAAACGCAAGACTGACCATGATGGATTTGATTCTACCACTTATTTTAGAAGAATTTATAATGAAATTTTAGATATAATAATGGTACAAATTGATATTAGATTTAAAGACTTCGATCATTTAATGTTCTTAGATTTGGTGAATCAAAGTAAGTTTTCTGTATATAAAACAGACTTTCCGCACAAATGCTTTGATTCCCTTTTACATAATTACCCAAATTTGTTCGATAAAATTAAATTGCAAAATGAATTACATGTGTGGTATTCTGATCCCACTATATTTGGCAAATCGTCAAATTATGCCGATATTTTAGAATTTATACATACCGGTGAGCTTCAAAGTGAAGTTCCACAAATCTATATTTTATTATGCTTAATTTTATCACTTCCCGCAACTTCGGCGTCGGTAGAAAGAAGTTTTTCGGCCTTGAAAAGGATAAAGACATATTCTCGGAATTCCATGGGGCAAGAGCGTCTAAGTAATTTAGCTACAATTGCGATAGAAGCTAACTTAATCAAATATCTTCAGGACTGCAACCAATCAAAATTTTATGATAAGGTTATTGATCATTTCGCGGCAACAAAAGACAGACGCATAGATTTGATATATAAGCATGCATAAACAGAGGCATTTTTATTCAGAATTTAATAAGAATGTAGGTACCTACCTATACTTAAGCACAACTCAAACTATTCACAAGCTATTGGACCGTTTTATTGGATTTTATTATTTTTACAATATTATTTTTGTTTTTCGTTCTTAGAGTTAAGTTTTGTTGAGTTTGTGTTTTGTTTATGTTTTGTCTAGTTTATGTTTCCTAGAATGCATAAGTTTTATTTAACCCTTTATCTTCTTGGGGTCATTCGTGTCCTCCAGAATAACTTTTTTTACTTTTTAACAGCATTATTCTTTTACATTCCCTTATCCCTTATCACCTATCGTATCCATTCTCCTATCCCCTTCCTGGCGAGAAATCACTCCGACCTTCCCGTTGGTTCTTGCTGAACTATATATTTTTGGAAAAAGAAGATTTTATAAGTACCTATGATTTTGTTTTTTCTTAGCGAAGTTTACTAGTTCGTTTCCAAAAGTAAATAGACTAACTGGAGTGCTATACATGTCGATCAATTGATGGAAATTATTAGAAAGTGTTTGCCCACCCACTCTCAAAGTCCACGAGCCGCCACTGGTAATACTTTAAACACACTACAGTGGATTATCTGTTATTTCATGACCAACAAATCGTCACTGATATCACTCATTGAACCACAAGATCGAAATGGTTGACATCTCAGACATTTTATAAAAAACATAACTTCAGTAAAAATTATAAAGGGTTTTAATGGAGTTGAAACCACCAGAGATTCGATGAAGCTTCCAGGCTTATTATAGTTCTCTAACATCCAGAGGGGAGACGACGCACGAACAGCATCGTTGGAATTGTGCAATCTCTCCTGGCGGTCCCCCGCCTAGGCCTCCCTATAAGGTCGCCCATCCAAGAGCTGGCCATCAATGAAACTGCTGCGGTCGATGTCCGAGTGCCGATGCTGTTCGCTCATGCCCGTATGCACCGTAGGTCAGTTGCGCGGTTAATTACATAAACCTGGAGTAGTTTATTTGTTCACTATGCACCGCAAACTGACAATTTTGACACTGTCACTTTCGTATCTCTCCAATATGGATTAGTTAATCTCTTGACGGTGCATGGCTAGATGCCAAAGATTAGCAAAACGTGATTAGGGAACTAGGATTAGAATCGCCAAACGGTGCATACGGGTGTCAGTCATTTGATCCTGCCTTGTATTTTGTTATGTTTCCAGATAGTACGGAATCTTATCATTTTTCCATTCTCATTTCCCACGTTGATTGGGACCACTTTGGGAGCCTAGTATAGGAAATAAAACAGATCGATCTTAAAAGTAAAACGAACTCCTAAATGGTAAATGAGCTGCATCATGTCATGATAGAAGCGACTAACAAAACAATGTATGTGTTTACAATACGTTGAACCACTACCTGCCTCACATCTCTCTGGTTCGAAAAAAATGTATAGAAATGACAGACAGCCATAAAAAAGCTTTGAAGGACTATGTTAGGCTTTCCAACTTGGAAAACTACAATAACTACCAAATACTATCGACCAAAACTGAAATGCTAAAAAAAGCAAAATAAAATATGAGGGTGTATCTACGGCCGACCTATTCGTAGTTCGAGGCATAACCGCTTCAACACTAAATCTTGGAATACATGTGATGGAATGTAAAGGCATGTTATGAAGAAATCAAGAAGCTGATGACATTAGTTTACCTGACCGTAGTTGTGGTGGTGGTGGTGGTAGTTGTAGTAGTAGAAGTGGTAGTGGTAGGTACATGGCTGCCGTTGTGTAGGAAATATGCAGGGCTGTACACTGCCACTACTTCTATGACTTTTTTTTCTCTAAGAACTTCGTCCAAGACTTTCTCTCGTGTCTCACCGTCTTTGTACAAAGAAATCAGCCGACCCTTGTAGGGGATTTCTGAGTCGGTGTAATTAGCCATCAAAGTCACATTAACCGCTGTGCCTGCTTCCAGATACCTGCGAATGCAGAAAGGTTTATAGTTAAAAGCTAGTAAGTAAAATTTTTAAGGATTTTGGAATTTCTGTCGTACTCCAGCTCCTCTTTGACCTTAGATATACAGGGTGTCAATGAATTTTCTTAACACGTGATATTCTCCTAAATAGAAAAGCTTCAAACGGAAACTGAGTGGAGTTTTTGAAAGTACTATAGAGTCTATCATACTATGCTTCTGAAACATTTTTTTGTGCTTTAACTCTTAAAAATCACCCTCAATTTTTGTTTTTCAAATAGCACCAAATAGTTTTTACACAACTTAAGTCCTTATATCAAACCTTGCAGTACCTTTGATTTTATACGCAAACTTATTTTTTTCGTAAAATCATAAGCATAACATAAATAAAATAAGAACTTGCTTGACGCAAACAAACAGATAAATATAAAACTAATTGGATTTTTAATGGCACTGAATGACCTATAATACATTCTTTCGAAAAGAAATGTCTTTTTTATGGTTTTTTATTACGAATATGTTACGCCTCAAAGAAATGCTCATTTTACTTATCTTATGTTAATGACTTCAGGAAAAAATTGGTTTGCGTATGAAGTCAAAGGCACCACAAAATATTAAATAAAATAGTGACCTCATTAATGCAGGAAAAGCTGCGGGGTGCTTTTTGGAAAAAAGTAGAGGGTAAGTTTTAGGGGTTGAAATAAAAAAATGTTTTAAAAGCATGGTATGATAGGTCAGGTTATTTTATGCTTATGACTGAAGAAATAGGTTTTTTTATAAAATCAAACATACCACAAGATTTTAAATAGAATAGGAACTTAATTTGTGTAGGAAAAGATATTAGGTGCTATTTGAAAAAAATTGAGTCAAGTTGATTCACTCATCAGTACTTCCCACACATTACGGTGATACCAATTTATTATTTTCCCATAGCATGATGTTATAGTCTGAAATTCCCTTGCAACCAAAGCATCTCCCACCCGCCCGCAAAAAAAACAACTAACACAAAAACTCTCGTAAATAACATCTCTCTCCGTAGAAACTAGGACGACACAGTTTTTATTCTACAATCTTAAACTCTTATCTTAATCGCATGGCATGCCGATTTTTCGATATTTAAAAACAGTTCATATTACCAGTATCAATCGTGGGGGGCAATGAAATGTCTTCCGGGGCTTCCCAACTACCCTATCCGAGACCCCATTCTATCTTAGCTCTTTTTGAATACTCAAAAAAAAAAACAAAAAACGATCAGAGATCCCTAAAGTACCCAAAAAACATAGTTTGAGCGGCCTTTATATTATACTGTTTCTTTTTTTAATTTAGTATCACCGCCACTAACACAATTTAAAAAAAATACAGACTTTATCGATCTCTACGAAGGCCCACATTATGATTCAGAAGTTCCGTTTCTATCAGTTCAATAATATACATTACACAATCATCTACATCAATATGATTTCAAAAATTATTTTTTGTTTAAGGTAGGGCAGGAATACAACAAATTTTTCAGTTTCAGAACTCCTTTCCCCCAAACCACCCCAATTTTACCCCTCTAAAAAATGTGGTAAACAATCAGGAACCCCTAAATCGCCTTAAAACGACGTTTGAACTGTATTTACATTTTCAATTTTTTTATTGCTGCGCCGCCACTGACACGATTTCTAAAAACCATACGCGTTTTCCACCCTCACCACGGTAATAATATTGTTGACAAAATTCCACTAAAACAATTCAACAATTTCCACTTTACACAATATCGAACGATCTTAAAAGCGATATCCCTATGCAAACATCAGAAAATTCCCTGGGTTTCTGTAATAGGCAAGACAAAGTTCGGATGGACCTAAAATAGTGTATTATGCCGCTAGGTCTTTCTTTCACAGGTCAGTGGACAGCCTATCATGAATACAAAGAGTTTTTTCAGTTTTTCAACCCCCACCCAAAAAAAGGTCGAAAATGATCAGGAACCCCTAAAACGTCTAAAAATTAAGTTTGAGCTGTTTTTAGATTTTTAGTTTTTTCATTATTTCTGCGCCGCCACTGAAATGATTTAAAAAAAACTATACGCATATTTCATCCTCGTCTCAAAAGTTCATTAAAATCAATTCAATAGCTTCCGCGTTACACAATATCGAGCAATGTAAAGCAATACTCGTATGTTAATATCAAAAAATACGACCTTTGGTCCCTGTAAAAGGAAAGACAATGTTCGGATGGACCTAAAAAAGTGATCTATCCTGCTAGGTCTTCCTTCACAGGTCACTAGACAGCCTGATGTGAATAGAGCAAATTTTTCACTTTTTCAACCCCCCACCCTCCAATCACCCCAATTTCATCCCCACCCCAAAAAAGGTAGAAAATGATCAGGAACCCCTAAAACACCTAAAAACGAAGTTTGGGGAATATTTGAATTCTTTTGTTTTTTGCTGATTACACCGCCGCCCATGCACCGATTTTCAAAATCATAGCAGCATTACCTACTACGACCCCACTCCATATCGCTACCCAAATTTCATCACAATCCATGCAGCGGTTATTTAGATTACGAGGCTAGAAAAACGTGCACAGACAGACAGACTGACAGACAGACAGACCGACGGAAATGAGTGACCTGGATTTTCGTTATCTAGACACCATAAAACTCCCAAAAAGTGCATTATCTCAAATTCGAAAATTTTCGCGATCACAATACTCCCCTCACCTATCGGTGTGGGAAGTAAAACAAAGTTGGGGGTAAGTTTTAAGGGTTGAAGTACAAAAAAATATTTTGAAAGCATGGTATGATAGAGCCTGTAGTATTTTCAAACATACCACTCAGTTTTCGTTTGAAAACTTCAGCGACACCCTGTATTATCGCTGTTGTTTCTGGTAAAAGGTGATTCTTTTTAAGTAATTTTTATGATGTTGTCTCTTTACTCTAGTTCGTTTGTATCTTTTTGCTAAGTTAGTTGTTTTCTTCCATCTCAACAGGTTTTTCGATTGAACTTTTTTTAATGAAAATTACCAGAGATTGATATTTACAACTTCATATTATTAGAAAGTCTATCAAGTTTTACATCGTATAAATAATAGGCATTCCCATTTGAAACAATCAAGTTTTCTCTGATTGATGTTTCCTTAATTAATCTACCGATTTCTACAGGTACAAAAGTAATTCAAATTTGATCGTCTAACGTAAGCTAATGCATTTCATGCTTAGTGGCAATGAAAAGTTACAGCCGTCTAAGTTTTATAGTCACTGCGATATTTATTTTCTTCTGATATCTACTTATACCAAAAATGGTGATTTGCTCCCAAACGGTTCCCTTTAAGTCCCATGTATATGATACATAAAGTTACAGTAGAATTCACCAAGGAATCTAAATATGCAATAATATATAGAATATTCCAATTAAAAAAACATAACTTTGATAAGTCACGCGTTTATTAGACAATAAGTCATTATTTAAACTCGACATACAAAACACCCGAATAGTTATTTTCCTGAAAAGAGATATCGTTTGGTCACAAGAGTCCGAAACGTATTGTATAATCTGACGTTCTAAAATGAAAATCTCACCTTTCAATGGGTGCTACCTCAGTCCTATTTTCTTCCTTGAGGACGTTGGCCAATCCCTCTAACCTGCTACCGTCAGGTGCATAAACTGTGATGGGTAAACCGGTGATGAGGCCATGGCCTTTAACCCATTCCACCCTGTACAGGTAGGTATAGCTTATTACGCTGTCAACTCGCTGGAGTCCTTCTTCTTCATTCTTGAGAATCGTATGACCGAGCTCCAATTGCGTGCGGTGGTGCTTTCCTCGTTTCACTTTGCTGAATCTGACGCCTTTCAGTTCATAACTGGAATCATCAATCATTTGATCTTAACTTCTGTATACCTGAGCCATTTGCAGCTGGCTACATTTGTTAAGTTAGAAACCAGTGTCAGCGTATCAAATTTTCAAGAGTGTATTTTGCGTTAGAGGTATCTCAATAATCAAGCAAAAGAGAATTATTGAACATACTTATCCAAATCAACATGTCCTTTTGATAAAGCATACTCAAACCGCAACAATATTATGAACAGCACGAAATTATATGTTTATAAGCAGAAAAACAAAAGCTCGTTTCAGATTTGTAAAATATGTCATATGCATGTTTTTGAACTTGCTGGCATTATATTCCATTTTTTACTTCCCACACCGATAGGTGAGCGGAGTATTGTGATCGCGAAAATTTTCTATTTTGAGATAATACGTTTTTTGGGCGTTTTATGATGTCTACATAACGAAAATCCACGTCACTCATTTCCGTCTGTCTGTCTGTCGGTCTGTCTGTCTGTACGCGTTTTTCTAGCCACGTAATCTCAGTAACCGCTGCATGGATTGCGATGAAGCTTGGGCAGCAATATGATGTGGGGTCATAGTAGGTAATGTTCCTATAACTTTGGAAATCGTTATACGGGGGGAGGAGTAATTAGCAAAACACAAAAAATTTCAAATATTCCTGAAATTTCGTTGTTAAGGGGTTTTAAGGGTTCTTGATTATTTTCTACTTTTTTGGGTGGGGGTGAATTTGGGGTGGTTGGGGGGGGGGGACCGTAAAACTGAAAAATTTGTTGTATTCGTCTGTCCATTGGTATGTGAATGAAAAACTTAGCGGCATAATACACTTTTTTAATGTTATTTTTTGCGGGCGGCGGTGAGCGATGATTTGGTCCTTTTTTTAGGTCCATCCGAGCATTGCATGCTTATTATAGAAACCACAGGACTTAGAATTTGTGATGTGTATATACGAGTATTGTTTTAGATCGTTCTATATTACGTAACGCGAAAATTGTTCAATTGATTTTAATGAAATTGTGACACAGTATTACTACCGTAGCGAGGATGGAAAACGCGTATGTTTTGGAAAAATCGTATCAATGGCGGCGCAGCAATAATGAAAAAACTAAAAATCAAAAAATGGAGTCAAGTTGATTGACTCAGTACTTCCCACACATAATGATGATACCATTTTATTATTTCTCTATTGCCTGAAGCTATAGAAATTCCCTTGCAACCAAATCATCGCCCACCCGCCCGCAAAAAAACATCCAACGCAAAAACTCTGGTAAATAGTTTCTTGCGTCTCTCTCTTTAGGAACTACGACGCCACAGTTTTTTTCTGTACGCTTCAACTGGATGATGCGAAACGATCAGGAGCCTCCAAAACGTCTGAAAACGAAGTTTGAGCTGTTTTCATATTTTTAGTTTTTTATTATTGCTGCGCCGCCACTAACACGGTTTTTCAGAAACAGACACGTTTTCCATTCTCGCCTCGGCAGTAAATTCTGTGTCAAAATTTCATCAAAATCAATTCAATAATGTTCGCTTTACGCAATATACATAGAAGAAAATAAAGCAAAACTCGTATGTATATATCACAAAATTGGTTTCTGTAATAAGGCAAGCCAATGCTCAGATGGACTTACAAAAGTGTAATATGCCGCTAGGTCAATGGACAAACTATTATGAATACAACAAATTTTTCAGTTTTACAACCCTCCACCCCTCAACCACCCTAAATCCACCCCCACCCAAAAAAGCAGAAAATGGCCAGGAACCCCTAAAACGCCTAAAAACGAAGTTTGAGGATTATATGAGGATTTTTGTTTTTTGCTAATTACTCCGCCCCCTGTACAACGATTTTCAAAATTATAGGAACATTACCTACTACGACCCCACAACAAATCGCTACCCAAATTTCATCACAATCCATGTAGGGGTTACTGAGATTACGACGTTAGAAAACGCCAACAGACAGACCGACCAACAGACCGACAGATAGACCGACAGATAGACCGACAGACAGACAGACCGACGGAAATGAGTGACGTGGATTTTCGTTATGTAGACATCATGAAACGCCCAAAAAGCGTATTATCTCGAAATCGAAAATTTTCGCGATCACAATACTCCCCTCACCTATCGGTGTGGGAAGTAAAAACAGATCAAACTTTGTTTTTAGGCGTTTTAGAGGTTCCTGATCGTTTTCAATTTTTTTTTTTGAGTCGGGTGAAATTGGGGCGGGTAAAGGGTGGGGGGTTGTAAAATTGAAAAATTTGTTGTATTCATAATAGTCCGTCCACTGACTTGTAGAAGAAATACCTAGCGGCATATTACACTTTTTTAGGTCCATCTGAACATTGGCTTGCCTATTACAGAAACCAATTTTGTGATATGAACATACGAGATTTGCTTTATTTCGTTCTATGTATATTGCGTAAAGCAAAAATTATTGAATTGATTTTAATGAAATTTCGACACAGAATTTACTACCGCGGCGAGAACGGAAAACGAATGTTTTTGAAAAACCGTGTCAGTGGCGGGTCAGCAATAATAAAAAAACCAGAAATATAAAATCAGCTCAAACTTCGTTGTTAGACGGGTTGAAGGCTCTTTATCGTTTCGCATCGTCCAGTTGAAGCATGTAGAAAAAAACTGTGGCATCATCCTAATCCCTACGGAGGGAGACGCAAGAAACTATTTACGAGGGTTTTTATGTTGGATGTTTTTTTTTGCGGGCGGGTGGGCGATGATTTAGTTGCAAGGGGATTTCAGACTATAGCTTCATGCAATGGAAAATAATAAAATGGTACCATCATTATGTGTGGAAAGTACTGAGTCGATCGACTTGACTGCATTTTTTTATATCGTATTACATTTTTATCTGTTCTCGCTCTTTTTTCTAAATTTAGCAACGCGGCTATCTACCTGCGGGGAGATGGAAAAGGAAACAGCCTATTGTTGTTGAGAAAAACCCGTTGTTAAGAACGTACATTAATTGTATTATATTTCCGAGTTAATATACACATTTTGGTTATCAAGTACAAGCTTATTGTACACTACAGTGATATCAAATCATTACTATAATCCTTCGAGCCGGATGTAAATAACCAGCGAAAAATGTGAATTATTGGCCGAGAAGATTATACCAGGCAGGCAAATGTTTTTGTCGTACAGTCAAGATTGTATTTCGGAACGTTACCCAGTGACGTGGCGAAAGGGCCCTAAGGCACGCGGTGAGGGGGGGGGCTCCGAGCATCCGGTTGGGCCTCGCTTATCCTCGACTACCTCGAGCAAGCTTTTTACATAGTGACATAACTATACTATAACTATAATACTTGTACTTAATTTTATAGCGGATATTTCTACACCTCATAATTTTCTTTAATCAAATTAAATATAGCTTGCCTTATCAGCACCTATTTTACGCCAAATTTGACAATATGACAACGTGGTCGAACATAGGATCCAAAACGGCTAGAACAAGTGGCAACGTTACACTGACGTGACGCGTATCTGTGCCGTTGATCGTCTGATCGAAAATCATATTGTTGGTAAGGTCTGTGAATTCTTATTCTTCAAAGACTCAAAGGAAAAAATCAAAATATAAAGCTGACGTTACACCAAATTTTGTCTATCTGTAAGCCGATTTGAAACATCACCGTAGACAGTAGTTTCGTTTTCACCCAGTATAGGCAGTATATTTTTTATGTAGAGAGTGCCCTGTGAAAAAAATGATGAGAAATATTGTGTGAAATATTTATAATTGCACGCATTCTTGATACCAGCACGTGAACCAATTTAAGAGGTTGTGGAATTTACCCCCTGGGAAGTGGGCTAGTTTCATCTGGTTTCTGGCAAGTACAGTCGAATTGTTGAAATAAAGCAAGCAAAGTATTCAAGTCAAATAAGGTAGTAATCGGTTTAGTAATTAGAGTTGACAGATTATTGAGTATTCCTTTTTTCTTCATTCATTTATTTTACTATTAGACAAAGAGGTGGTATAAAAGTCAATTAAACAAATAAAATCTTAACACAATAATGAATTCAGTTCACATGTGGGATAAATGGAGTAAAGATATCGCAGTAAAGAAATAAATGGAAAATTACTCGAGGTGCCGACTTGCTGAAGGAAGGAGTGTTGGTGTTGATAAAAAACGATGACCTCCCTCCTATGAACTGGCGATTAGGCAGAATTATTAGTACTCACAGTAGTAATGACAGTCTTGATAGAGCGTTTAGCGTTAAGACTCAAAATTTTAGAGTCAAAAAATCATTTGCTAAGCCATTGAAACCATTGGCTTTTCGAAATTATTTTGAACTGTTCCATAATATATCTCTAAATATTAATACTTTTATTTTATGTGTTTTGCTCTTGTTAAGGTCCCTGTTGCCTTTTATTGTACTTAAGAGTTTTTCTTTTGATTTACATGTTTGATAGCATACTCTTTAAAAGTTGGGGGCCATTTTCGAACTCGCTGGCTATATCGTATTGCATCTATATCTATGTTCTGGCTCTTGTTTGTGAATATGACAATGCGTCAATACCATGTTCCATACGCGGCCATCTCTATATCTCCGCGTTCTCCCTGAGTCATCGCTGTTGAGAAAAACTTGTCAAAAACGTACCAGATTCGTATTTTATTTCCGAGTTGATACACAGTTTGGTTATCAAGTACAAGTTAATTTCATACTGCAGTGAGATTTGAGAGACATAAAATCATTAAAAAATTACATATACGGTTTATTTCTACTTGAATCGCCAATTTCAATGTTTATTTCTGGTGTTGGTCGGCGGAGATATTAATTTTAAGTTTGTCTTTCAAAATATGATATACACTATATAAGCGTGCAAATATTGTTTTTGTGATCGATATTCAAGTATTTGGGTTTAATTTTAATCCACTTATTAGATCTTATTAATTTCCACCAAACATACCTTACAGGCTCCATTTCTACTAGAATTTCTCCATCTTCACCGTGGATTTCAATGTTGTTTTGGTCCACAACATAGAACATGCCTAGGTGCTCCAGGTTTTCATTTTTCACATAGATACCGGTATTGTGCGTCAGAGAACCTGTGTTAAAAGTTAGATGCTAAGATTTTTGAATAAAGAAAATATCAAAGTACTCAAAGTACAGTGTTTGCATAAATACCCTGAACATTTCTATAAATTACAACCAAACTAGCCAACAGAAAAGGTGCAACCAAGGCTCTGACACACCGGGCTGCTGTTCGACACATTAGGCTGCTGTTCCATTACCTAGTGAGTACTCCTCAAACCGTGAGGTGAGTAATCACTCGGTCCGCGAGTCTTGCGTCCTTAGTAGACGGAGGGATCCATGGATGACTGCCTGGATACTGGCGGCTGAGATGTGCGCCACCGCACGGCTCTCTGCTCAGTGCCTCATGCCACCTAGGGATCCAATTACCAATATTACTAGCAGATTCACAGTGTAGTTCGGCCAGAGTCTGCGAAGTGTCCGAGAAGCTTCTGATATTCTTCTTCTGTTGGTGGTCGAGGAGGACTATGCCGGACTTATTTGCTTGTATAAGCTCAAGCGTGAAGAGTGAGTAACTCTAGTAAGTTTGGCCTTCTCATCCTTCACCACGGACTCTATATATCCTTTGTAATACTCAAGGGATACTTGAGAAACGACTATGCTATTTCTCCCCGAACGCAGATGTTGCAGCCTTTGAAATAGATCTCGACCGTCTAAAGGAGGATATCATTCGTAATGGTAAACAAGCTATCATAGGGAAGTTTAACGCTAAAGCTCCGGAATGGGGAATGCCACACAGCGACGACAGCCTTACGGCCTGGATAGTGTAACGGTTTGATTATTGTAAATGAGGGAACTCAACCAACTTTCACTAGGGGAGTGTCAAAGTCCATCATTGATATTACTTTGATGATGGAGAGGCTGTCCTCAAGGGTTGGTAACTGGAAAGTACTGAAACAGGAGAGTTTGAGCTGTCACAGCTATATAACGTTCAATATTTCTAAAAGTGGAAATGTGACAGTAAAACTCGTCCAGGAAAGATTTGTTTGGAATCTTAGAAAACTAAACGAAAGACAGCTTACAGCACAGCTAAAGAGAGGCTTCGAGGATGCTGACACTACCACAGCGGAGGAGTTAACCGCGGTGTTGTCTTCCGTGCAAGGACGTTAAAACGATAGGGGGACGCAGCTATTTACTTTTCGCGTTAAAGCCGCATAGTCACCTTCTAAGCGCATTGCAAACAAACTAGGCATTTTTCTAAGTAAAACTAAGAAAACAAGCAAACTTATGAACACAAAACATCAGCGAAACAAGCAAGCTTATGAACACAAAATATCGTATTTAATATAATAATATAATATATTTATGAACAGTGGATTGATGTAATGATTTTTATATATGCAAAACGTCAGGATCAGAGTCTAATTTCGCTCTTTTGCAATATTTGATAGTATGAAGAAATTTTCATATGTCAACCCGGCAACGCCGCTTGGCTCTCATTGCTAGTTGCCATGGAATTTCTACGGTTGCCAAACTGGGCAAATTTCTAAGTAGATTTACGGTCAAATTCGCCCCCAAAATCGCGTCATTAAACGAAGAGGTTATGTTGATCCACTCACGCGACAAAGGTGCGAGAAATTCTCGCAATTCCACCGGCAACCCTGTACGCACATTACCGGCAGAGCGGCGCACCGGGGAACGTCAACGGGTGTGAATTTCAATTATCATATTTCAAATTCCTGAGAACCGTAAAACTCGGTAAAACAGACCGAGACCGTACCTTATTCGAATCTATTTTGTGTTCGAGTATACATTGTTCTGTTGTGAATTCCAACGTTTCAAATTCTAGATAATCGTAACACAGACCGTACATTCGTATCTATTTTGTGTTCGAGTATAATTTTTCTGGTGTGTTTGAGTGCTTAATTACCGGATAGGCCCCAGAAACAGGCTGACGAGCTGACGATAACATTAGGTAGGATTTAAAATATGATATAGTAACAAAAAATATAATTTAATCAACTTAGTTACATTCTAAGGAGCATGTTTTTCTTACATCTTTGTTATGTTGGAAATAATCCAAGAAAATCCATTATATCTGTGAGCATAGTCTTTAGTCTGATGATTCTAAATAATGGTGTCAAAGTGGATAGGCTGCTGAACTGTAGACTTTATGGCTCTAATGCAGGAAAATTAATTGGAGTTATGAAATGCTACGATATGCCATCTAGGTGCATGTGAAACTTTTTTTAGTGTCAAGGGTATACTTTTGCTGAGACAAGTTGTAAAACTTGTAATGTAATTTTTCTTGAGGTTTGAAGGAATAGCGAGTGAAAAATTTGACATCTAGTTGATGAATTAAGTAATGAGGTGTAATTATTCCAGAGCATAAGATAAAATAGGTACAAGTGTTTAGTAAAAAGTAATAGTAACCCTGAATCGATAAACTGTTGAAAGACCTTAACTGTTACTCTTACTAGTTATTTTAAGATGATCATTAGTTTTTAGCATCATATACTAAGTATAAATTATAGGCTGTTTTATTTTCAAGGGAAATATATATGCAATAAATTTTGTGTTACATATAAATACTTCAATGTTCTCAATCCTCAACAGTTTTTGCTCAGGAAACAGCTTACAGATAATTTTTTTCAGAGCATAAAGTGAGCAATTTATATTTTGAATATAATAGAATAAATTAATAAAAAAACGTACAAAAATAATTACATACAATTTATAATTTTTTACTGTTTATAGTAAAAGTAATATCACTTATTTTGTTCTAAATTTTCATCACTAAACTATTTTAATGTGTATAGTTTTTTAATCATTTCGCAGAACAGTATTTTGTGTTTCATCACTTGTACATATCTCAATTTTTTGAAACTTTGTTGCTCGTAAATTATTCTGACCACTGTCTAAATGGGCAATGTCACAAACAGACTGTTCTATCTATTGCTTTATAATGTTATCATTATATAGTTATAATGATAATCATAATTCCAATTCTTATATACCATCCTTTGAAGGTAGCCAACAAATGTAATACTGGTGCTGCAAAGAGGTACATTTTTTATTTAGTAAAAATGTATAAAACATAGATTGTCACCCTCATATACTGCTTTTTCAAGGATTCTTTGCTGTGAATTTAGCATCATACCAAGAATAAATTATATAGGCTGTTATTTATATATTTAATATACATACAATATATCTTTTTTTAGAGATATTTGCATGTCATTCATAGATTTGCTCAGTAAACAGCTTGCAGAGATACATTTTTTCTGAGCATAAAGTATGCAATTATATTTTGAAAACAATGTTTCTTGAAAAGTTAATGTGAAAAAATGTACAAAGGCAGTTACATACAATTAATATCCTTTCACTGTTTTATGATAATGTTCTAATTTTCATCACTAAATTATTTTACTGTGTAGTATTTTTTGAACATATTGTTTTGTTGTTCATTACTGGTATCTTTATTTTTGGAAATATTTTTACTTTCAAATTGTTCTGTCTCCATGGTCAAATGGATAATATCACAAATAGAATATTTTATCTATAATCGTTTTTTGAACATATTGCTAAACAGTATTTTGTTGTTCACCACTGGTATCTTTATTTTTGGAAATATTTTTACTTTTAAATTCTTCTGTCTCATCTCCATGGTCAAAATGGTTACTATCACAAATAGAATGTTTTATCTATAATTGTTTTATCAAGTTATAATTATGTGGTTAATATTATAATTTTATTATGATTTAATTAAATTTTTAGGTGCCACTACCCTTGAAGGAAGCTTTCTTATCTGCTACTGGTACTTCTCAAGAAGCCATCTGTGGTGAACCAGCAGGTATTTTTTTTAATTATAGTTGTATTAAACATCTAAGTTGTCAGCACAATATGGCTTTTTGAGGGTTTCATTGTATACAACATGAAAGTCCATTTTCCGTTACTTTGTCTTTTTGTGTGCTTTTAATCATTCTGATTTTTGGCTTAATAATGTGATAAAAAATAACGAGGTTCATTATTTCTGAAGTCCATGATTATTATATGATAATAAATATTACTGAGCATATAAAGAGTCTTTCAGAACATGTAATATTGGGCTGGGGTATTTTTTTGTAAAAACATAAGATCATACAAAAAAAATAATGTTGAAAGACCTTCACAATTGAAGGCATCCATGCTGAACTTGAAATTTTTCAAAAAACCTTACAGAGACGCTCATTATAGTCATATACAGATACAATTTGACTTTACAACCACTTATTGTAATTTGCTATATATACATTAAGTTACATAAGTCATATTTAAAAGTTCTACATCCACTGCGTCAGTTTTCTGCCTTGCTGTGGCAGCTGTCAAAAAACTTCTTTAACAAATATAAAGTTTATGAAACTATACGTTCATTCATTATGGGATAAATCACAGAATATATCAAATTCTTGTTTTTAAAAAATATTAATAATCTAAAATCCTTATTTCAAATGCCGATGACCTACCTGTTATTATTACTATAGTGTGCCATTATTTATGTTCCGTATTTGATGTTTAATTTTTTGCTGTGCTTCTAGGAATCCAAGGGGTTGAGTGTAAAAGCTATATGAACTAAGTACCAGTACTACCAGTAGAAACACTAGAAGCAGGTTTATTTAGTGAATCATCATATCCGGCACATTTGCAATTTTTCGTCGTTCAACAGCACTTAATAGATTCGATGATTTATACTGATATTTCTAATTATTGCAATAATACTGTACCATTGTTTATAATAATCGTTGGTAATGTTGGTATACTGCAAAAAGGCGACAAAGTCAAAAAACTAGTTCCTCGTAAATGGCTGTTGAAAGTAATCATAATTTAAGTAACAAATCACTCAACGTGTTTTTTAGAAAACATAGAACTCATGAAAATGTTCACTGTGAATTATAAAGAGAGCTTTGAAGAAATTAGACTATATTTCTGACTTGGTCACACTTGATGTTGGAAAATATATTAATACTGACTTGGTCAAAATAAACTTTAATTTTCTTGAAATAAGAAACATAAACATAATCAATCACATTTAAATCTAGAATACTGAATCAGATCTAGTTTGGTTCCGGGGCATTGCTTTTCTTGTTCTTATCTACAGGGAGGGATTTATTCCAGCTGTGATAGTCAAGATGGTCACTTTTACGTGATATGTCTCACAATGTAGTCAAGTTGATAATTTTACCTGCTACTTTATTAGACATATTAGACTTAGTCAAAACGAGCTGTTAACCAAACTGGCAAAAAAATTTTAATATTGACTTGGACAAAATCATTTATCGTCGTTTGGTACCAAAAATGTCAAATCGTCGATTATTGACCTATCACTTTTTGCAGTACATCGACGTATGATGTATTTGATGTTGAATTTTTATATTTCTTTTTTGTTTTGTTTTTAGTGATCCAAGCAGTCGAGTGTAAGAGCTATATAAGCTCTTAGCTTCCCAACATAAATCCTACTATGATAACTGTGACTGTGACTAGGTACTAGAAGAATATATGCTTTGTTGAGTAAATAATGGCAGGATGACAAAGAATGGGGCACAAGCTAATTATGTAATTTAAATTAGTTATATGTCGCAAAAATTAAAATGAAATTTAAAATATACATGTACATTATCCATTTTAAAACTTATTCAGTCAAAAATGACAGTGGTGTCACTAAATGTTGAAGTAATAAAATGTGCCGTTTTTTTCATATTTTGTTTTTAGGCTCTAGACATTTCAAATGACAATGTCCGCATTCAGCAGACGGAACGGTTGCGTAACAGTTTCCGATCTTTCTGCTGTTCCGCGATTATTGACCTATCACTTTTTGCAGTACATCGACGTATGATGTATTTGATGTTGAATTTTTATATTTCTTGTTTGTTTTGTTTTTAGTGATCCAAGCAGTCGAGTGTAAGAGCTATATAAGCTATTAGCTTCCCAACATAAATCCTACTATGATAACTGTGACTGTGACTAGGTACTAGAAGAATATATGCTTTGTTGAGTAAATAATGGCAGGATGACAAAGAATGGGGCACAAGCTAATTATGTAATTTAAATTAGTTATATGTCGCAAAAATTAAAATGAAATTTAAAATATACATGTACATTAAAAATACTTAAATAGTTGTTTTTGAATAAGAGAAACATTTTTTATTACTATTGGTTACATGACATGTGTGTAAACGAATATTAATTTGTGTACAAATATGAATAAAATAATTTTTGCCACAGTTACTATTTTTTTATGTGAAGGCTGTCGATATACTGATTTTGATGAAAATTTTAAAGTTTATAGGAAAAACACATAATTGTTCACTGCCTGTCTGCTACTTTAGAAATATCTACACTTAATTTGACGTGATTTAATAAGGTAGTAACTTCCAATTTACCTACTGATTTTCGAGCCACTAATATTTTTCTTTGAAATAAGTTATAATCATTTTCTTTGCCAAAAATAATGTATAAACCACTGCAAACGGAGCACATGCAATGCATAGGTACTTATGTATTTCTATCAATATAGTTTCATTGCAATAAAAATTACTTCATGATAGACTTTACCTTTGAGCATGACAGAGTATGGCTTTATAGAACTTTTATCTGTAAAGGTGATTTAGTACTATATGTTTTTTTATTATTTTAAATGGAAGTACGACTCAAGCGTACCTAGCTAACATATTTCGGATGCTACTAATGGTTGTATGACTTATTAAATTATTCTTTTTCGAATAACAATGATGAATTTGATTTCTGATGTCTTTATAACCTCAAAAAATACCAAAACAGTATACCACAAAACAGGTACGGGCAGTATACTCCTGATGTCATTATAAGTAAATATTTGAAGGTGAAGGTATAAGTAGGTACAAAACTTATGATATATACGGATACAATTCCACTTATGGTGATTTATTATTTTTTGTTGTGATACCCCAGAAAAATGCACTGCACACTGCACTGCATTTTGACAACTTCAACAATTTCACAGAAAACAAAAGAAAGCGCAGACCTGTGGCGCAGACGTAAATATTTTGGCTTCACCATTGATACAGGATAGACTGTGACATGCTGCGTCCCCCTATTGTTTTAACGTCCTTGCTTCCGTGTTAGACAGGTCAATGCCGAGGAGGCGTCCATGCAGCAGAAGGTCCATATATTGGTGGAAGAAAGAAATTGCAGATTTCAGGAAGGCGTGCACAAGCGCTAGGAGGTTGTCGTCGAGGCCCGATTGCAAAGGAGACGGGAATACAAGGAGATGAAGAAAACTCTTCGCAAGATGATACTGTCAGCAAAGAAAATCTGTTGGAAACGTCTCCTGGCAGATGTGGATAAAGATGTATGGGGCAAGGGGTACCAGATAGTAGTAGAGTGGCTAGAAGCGAGCCCATCAGGTATAGGTATACCATCCGAGAAGAAACTTGATATCTTAAGCGCCCTATTTCCAATATGTGATAACTTGACATATGAAGTACATATGTCAGGAGTCATAAAGTACTTCGATGAAGAAGAACTGGTCTCTGCAGCAGACAGATTGAGAGACCACAAGGCATCTGCGTCGGTTGGTATACCGGCTGAGATAATTAAATTAGCTGTAAGAGAACTACCGCAGGTATTTTTAAATTTAGTGAATAGGATTTTAGAGAACGGCACATTCCCAGAAGTATGGAAATTGGCGGATGTTGTCTTATTAAAAAAAAGTACAAACCGGTAGGAACTCCATCATCTTACAGAAATATATCTCTTTTGGACGCATGTGGTAAACTGCTGGAGCACATGATTTGCGGATGGCATCTACTGGAGATTGAGGCAAACGGAGGTTTAAGTGACAGGCAGTTTGGATGCCGCAAGGAAGATCGACCACAGATGCTATTGGTATGGTCTTGAGGATAGCTAAAGAAGCATCCACTATTATAAACAGAAAAAGGCAATTATGCGCACTGATAACGGTAGATGTCAGAAACGCTTTCAATGTACCGCCAAGGGATGTTATAGTTCGTAAGCTGGATGACATAGTATCAGATAGATATGTGTTTCGACTGCTTGTCAGTTATCTACAAAACCGGAGATTGAGGGTTGAACCTCGCGGACAGGTGATGGCCATGAACAGTGGGATCCCGCAGGGATTCATCCTTGGTCCAGTGTTGTGCAACGTCCTCAATTATGATGTTCTAAACATATAAATGCCACAAGGAGTCACGACGCTTGCGTATGGTGATGACCTGGCGGTTGCAGTTGCTCCTAGAGATGAAGACAGTCTGATGAACAAGACTGATTGGGCCCTAGAGCAGATCAATCAGTGGCTAAAAAGGAATTGTTTAGCACTTGCCCCAGAGAAAACGGAAGTGGTGCTATTTATAAACCACCGAACCACAACAAGCTCTAAAATACCTGGGTGTTTGGTTAGTCTAGGGAATAAACTTTGGAGTACATATTACGAAGTTTGAAGAAAAGACGTCAAAACTGGTAGCGGCTCTTGCTAGAATCATGCCCAATATAGGCGGTCCAAGAACAAGTGAAAGAGAAGTGCTAAGCTCTGTTGCACACTCCACCATTCTTTATGCTGCCCTCATATAGGAACCAGCCATGGAGGTGAAGCGGCATAGGATGAAACTGCATGCGTTAAACAGAAAAATCGCCATCAGAGTATACAGTGAATACCGCACGATATCTCTAGATGCGCCCGAAGTAATTTCCAGGATCCCCCGATTGATCTGAAGGTGACTATGAGGAAACATATGCAACAGCGAGATAAAGCTGAAGCAGAAAGTCTGCTGATTGAAAGGTGGCAGCAACGTTGGCTAATGACAGAAAAAGGTAGATGAACGAGGAGGCTTATACCAAATTTAGAGGCATGGATTAGAAGAAAACACCGGGAGGGGGATTTCTATCTGTCGCAGATGATCTCAGGGCATGGGTGTTTCCAGCAGTACTTAGCAAGATTCGCATTATGCGAGAACACCACTTGCTTATATTGTGGAATATAGATGCCGCTAAGCACGCATTCTTTCAATGCCGGAGATGGGAAGATCTCAGAAACGAGTGCTACAACCGTATAGATGTGCCTATACATATCTCTGAACAACATATTGCAGCAAATGCTTGAAACGCCGACTAAGTGGGAAGCCATCAAGACCATGGCTAGGAAAATTCTATACACCAAAAGAATTGAGCTACGACGGCTAGACTCTTACGCCAGATAGACGCAAGACAGCTCAAAAACACGCATATGAAGACGGAGTTTCACATTCTCAAATCCCGAACTCCTAATCTCCATTCTGTTGGAGGAGGGGAGACGTAGAGTGGAAGGCAACAATATCAAAGAGACGAAGGAAGAAAAAACAGCCCCTCACTTGAAGTGATGTCGCACGGCGGTTCCGGGAAAGGGGCGGTTCGCATGACTCACTCGCTCTGGGCTATAGCCCAGCGATGGTCCATGGAAAAATAGAAAAAAGACTCCTGTCCCTACTACAGTGTGGTTTCTTGGTTTTCTTTTATTGTAAGTAACTGTACTCCAACCAGGTTCCTGTTCCGCATCTTTTGAATTTTCCTTTGGCTGTGTTATTTGGCGAGATGGTACTGAACTCCCTCTATCACCGTCTGCATTGTAACGGTACTGTAAGTATGAGCGCTGTGACTTGCTGCAGATAGATTTTGTAACTGACTCTTTGCTCCATAGGATGGCGAAGTAGTAGTCTGCGTTGTATGGACTCCGGCGCTGCTACTGTTACCAGTATATTTGAGTGAGAAACACCTGTAGCAGAATTACCGGCTTCCAAAATATTTTCCGGTTGCTTGGCGAGATGGTGCTATAATTGACTCAGGAGTACAGTGACTGTATGAGGACAGTGGCGACAATAGGAACGAAGCTCCGCCCACCACCCATGTTGTGGCAAACTTAACCTTAGCAGCAGCTCATTTTTTAGTTAGTAAAAATTGAAACAAATAAATAATTGGTAAATTATTATGAGAAGAAACATAGAGTTAGGTAAAAAACCCCTGACAGGGACGATGGCCCTGTACCTACCAACAAGCAAATAGCTGGGTAATAAAAAGAAATTTATGGCGGCTCTAGTAGACGCCCCGGTCAAAATCAGTGGCGTGTCTACTAGTTTTGAGAATATTAATGCGGTGCTATAAATTAATAGGTATTATACAAAATAGGATAGTGACTTTAAATGAACAAGAGTTGATGTGACTGTATAATGCCTTACACGTATATAACAACTCATTATTTGTATTATTGGAACAGTCCCTGGAATATCTGAGATCCAATGGACGTGGATTGTACGATCCGATAATATCGACGACATTATTTTTGTACATGAAATTCATATGTTGAGACAGTAAAAGTAGAGTCACCTCTAATTCTGTGTGCAAAGTTACTTTCACATAAACCTAAAGTCTCGTCTAAACAACAAAATTTATTGGTGTTCATCGTCCTCACTACTTTCACTAAAATCTAAGTCAGAGTCACTATCCGTGTCCGTTAAGGTAATGATAAATTCTTCTGAATGATTATCAATCATACCTTCCTTTCTAAATATTTAGACTTTATGTCCATTACGTTATTACACCTCATTTGCCAGTCCTCAGGTGTTATCTTGGCAAACTCTTCTTCTGCTAACTTTTTGACATCCTCCAAATTGAAAGTGACGTTTCTTTGTGCAACGTTATGTTTAACAGTAGCCCAGATCAATTCAATTGGATTTAGATCCGGGTGATATGGAGGCAACCGCAGAACTGTATGCCCATTGCTACCCAGGAGCATGTCAAATTTGTATTGCACAAACTGCTGCTTATGTTGTTTAATCAGCTCATATAATTCTGATTTCAACATACATGGTGAAAATTGTATGTTTTTCCTGGTTAACCATTGCATCATGTCAATTTTTCTTGAATTGTTGTTTGGCGCTGGATCTACTTTTATGTTGTGATACGAAGCATTATCACTGACTATGACAGAATTTGGTGGCAAATTAGGAATCAGATAGTCTTTTAGCCATTGCTCATAATTGGTGCTGTTCATGTCGTCATGGTAGTCACCAGTTTTGCATCCAGATTTGAATATTAGTAGAGCGTTCTTTACAAAACCTGCTGAACTTCCTGCATGCACCATGACTAGCCTTTTACCTTTCGACACCTTAGAAAAAGACCAGAACTACTAGTATCATGCCAAGCTTTTGCAGAGCTGTGGCTACTATGAATGTAGGATTCAACTAAATACACGATAGGTCGACCTTGGTCACGAAAATATCTCACCTTCTTAAGGCAACATATCCGTAGTTGCCGTATACTGGATTTTTCTATCAGCAAATGCCTTTCGTTCACTGATTTGCCACACTTGAATCCCAGCTTTTTAACGATTTTCCATAGTGAAATTGAAATCTTCTTCTAATTTTTCTTCTTTTTCTAATTTTTTTCCTAAGAGATTTAAGCGTGTCACGGCAGCACTTTGTCAAATGGAAGTTATAAATGATGTTTCTTATATCGCTGATAGCAAAATTTTCATTTTGAACTGCGGTTACTGGGCATTTTCGTTTGCGACTACCTCTCCCATGAACGCATTGGTTCCACCTTCTTCAGCTTCATTAGTTTCTCGCAAAATCCTAGTGATACTCGCAACTGAGATTCGTGTAGGTTGGGAAACCTCCGCTTTTGCTTCTCACTTCTCCCATGTTTGTACGGGTGTCATGGTCACTGCTTAAATTTACAATAAATACATATACATTATACACCACTTCTTTCGTCTGGTTTGACAATATTTTGTTCTTGACAAGATTGCCCATGACGAACAGTGAATATTCAAGTTAAAATGAGGAGAGGAAGAGTTTTTTATTTTACACCTATAAAATACCGAGGAATCTATCGCCCCTACTGGTTTGAGAACCTCGCCCAGTGACTGACATTCACGACAGAGGCAGGCGGTGCCAAACGATTCACCGGGGGATGATTTATAGGTTTCTAATCTCGGTAGAGTAACAGCTCTGTATATTTTATTTAAAAACCAAAAAAATGCTCCTGAACCAGTTATTTTCCTGTTCATGCCTCACTAAAATTTATCTTCCACATTCGCGTCCCAATTCGCTTATTAGCAGAGTTCAACACGAAGTTGGCATCAGCGGGTTAGCGTCGTGGTAAGACGTCGGTCTCCCATGCAAAGGGTTGTGAGTTCGCGTCCATTTCGCGTCTGGGTAGGACCTTTTTTTTCTTTATTCTTTTTTCAAAACATATTATTTAGGCCGGTTTTTAAATTTTAGCAGATATATGTTAATTTGAAATGATTTTTTACAAACAAACAAAAAATTTACGAGGGTCGCTCTATATCTCCGTCAATCCACCAGTACGCAGACAGCTGTTTCACGCTTATTAGCGATCATCAGTGCGCCATAGGTCGATTGACGGAAATAGAGAGCATCAGATTTTTCATGTTTACTAAACATGTGAAACATGTAAGAGCAGACGACAGAAAGGTTCTCGTGTATCGACTTTCGTATGCAGCAGCATATAGAACCGCGCCCTCTGGTGGCTAAAGCGGACGCGCCGTGGCGTTCCACAAAGAAGTCTGCTGCTGTTTAGCAGCGATTTTCTTTGGTGGCCGTTACCTTCGGGTACCAGATGGCGCACCGGCAGAACCTTTCTGTCGTCTGCTCTCAAACAAAAAATTTGTTGTTGCCTACCATTCAAAAGGTTTTGAGTTCGCGTTTGGGTATATATAGGGACTTCTTTCATTCTTTTTTACAAAAGATAATTTAGACCAATTTTTAAGTCTTTAGCAGATATATTTTGATCTATAACGTTTTTTTTTAATTAAAAATAGTCATTGTAATTTCTTTTTAATATTCTGGACCCACATGTTTGTTAAAGGACATGAAGGTATTTTGTTACTTTCTTAAAATAATATTGCTATTAGAAATATTAGAATACAGGTATAGCATGTCGCTACTAAGACAATGGGATATTGGAATAAAACATATATTTTTCTTAGTTTATTACAAATACTATTCCTACAAAACATCTGAAAATTAACACAAAATCAAAATGAGTAAACATCCTTACCATCCAAACTAAGTTGTCTCTTCTCAAAGTTCTGACTTAAAATTGGCCGTAAATTCTAGCAATTGAATAGCTACTATTGCTAAACATACCCAAAATCACTTGAAAATCACTGCAACCCAAATAAATAGTCACAAAACCTTGCATAATAAATTACCATCCACACAAATTCGCATATGAAAACAGACAACTGGGTCTGAAAATGTTTGATCCTTTTTACCTGAGGCTGAAACTCTTCAATTATTCATCATGCCCGAACAAACCACATCTTTGGAACCAATAAAAAATGAGACATAATATTGTCAGGTTTTTTGTATGGGAAAACCCACCGGAAACCCCTTTACAGATCAACATATCAGCTAAATCTAAAAAAAATTAAAAAAGAAAGGACCTACCCAGATTCGAACTCGCAACCTCTTATATACTCAGGAGGGCGACCAACATTGGCATGATGTTTGTTTATAATGTTTGTTTGTTCTATTGCGAAGTATTCATGGTATATTGCTGGTTTTTAATCACATCATCTTTTTTTTTGCTCACATAAATCCTTCATGTATGTCACCTCTATCCGAGTTGTACTGTTGTCTATTACTGTACTGGTGTTGTACCCGATAGGGTCGTCAAATCAAGGATTTCCACCACACATGTCGCATTCACTGGACTTACAAAAGCCAACAGTACTTCACTAGTAACACTTTCTGGTAGGGTACTATGAATTATTAGTCCAATTAACTCATATTTTTTTCAACTTATTTAGTTCAGCTACCAATACATTGTTATCAACGTCAGCCATCAATGCGTAGAAGAGATACACGCTGCTCTCTGCACTGCGCAAAATGCCGGTATGAAGTGGAGCAGCGCACATCTTAGCCGCCAGAATGCAGAAGACAAACATCCATGGGTCCCTTCGCCTAATTGGGACGCACGATTCGCGGACCTAGTGATTGCTCACAGTGTGAGAAGTAGTCATTAGGTAATGGAACAGCACCCCGGGGTGTCGGAGCCCGGGTTGTTATAATATGTACATAATACAATGTGTTCGGTTATCGGTCGGAGCCTTTAGGGGGATAAAATACGTTAATTTTTATCGACAAATCACCCGTCAAAAGTAGTTTTTCCCCCACCATAATAAAAAGGCAGCCATTTTGTTTTTTCTTTAATTGATGCACGAGTATTGTACTAATTCAGCCATAGCTACCTATGTAGAAACTCTACAAATACAAAATAAGTCTCATTCGATAGCGAAACATGGAGACCATAAACTAGTGGTAAATATTTTCCAATTTTTATTTCATAAAAGTTAAAATAAAATAATTATGTATTTTTTGGCATTTTTTTACAATTTCAGCTTTTCTAAAAGACCCGAGCTGTTAACCTACAATTTTTTATCTCTAAGCGATAGTACATGATGTCTAAAAAAAAAAAATAGCAATACATGGTAGCCCTGAGTAAAGTAGTTTGGAAGCTAAGATGGTTTGAATATGACCCTTTATTGTCTAATCCGGCAGTGAGAACTTTACGACCTTTATTTTGGAAAAAAAGAAACAAATTTTACAACCATTGTTCTCCTTGATATTGCAGACATGCTATTGCTCTTACTGACACATGTTGCACAGAGCGACGGATAATCGCTTTGTCATTCCGTAATTCAGTTTCGACCTGAATAATTTTGCAAATAAGCGCCTCGCGTGTATTTGGCACGTCCACATAAACTTTCTGTTTCATTGTACCCCACAAGAAAAAATCAAGTGGGATCAAGTCCGGTGAACGCAGTGGCCAAGCGATTGTTCTACCGCGTTCAATCAACAACGAATATCGTTGATTTAAATCGCTTCGTACAGTTGCAGCGAAGTGTGCCGGAGCTTCGTCCAGTTGGAGAATCACCCTTGATGTATAGGCCAGCCCTTTAAATGAACGATATTCGCCGTGGATTCGACGCGGTGGAACAACCGCTTGGCCACCGCGTTCACAGAACTTGAGCCCACTTGATTTTTTCTTGTGGGGTACAGTGAAACAGAAAGTTTATGTGGCGTGCCAAATACACGCGAGGCGCTTATTTGCAAAATTATTCAAGTCGAAAATGAATTACGGAATGACAAAGCGATTATCTGTCGCTCTACGCAACATGTGTCAGTAAGGCCCGATTTTATCAACACATGTATTCTAACAAAGGCTTTGACCAATCAGAGCAGCCCATTCAAGAACATGCATCTGTCAAAGTTCTCTGAAAATTATTGATTTCTCTTGAAGTTTGTATCAAAAAGGTGAAAAGAGACATGCTTTATATATAATGGGCCATTATAAACCCTCTAGTATCTTTACTAGTCTGATTTTCCATCCTAAATGGGTGAAAATTGCATCTTCTTGTATAACGAATCATTGAACGATCAATTGATCTAGACCAATCAGATTCCACCATCTGATCACTGGATTGTTGATGTATTAAAAAATGATAATGAAGAGAAGTGACTCAATGACTGCATTATTTTGATAAAAAAATGTTACTAACTATAACAATTATTATGAATACCTGCAATATACCTTTTTATTATAGTAAAAATGGCTAAAGAACATTTTGTTACATTTTCCAAAGCTAAACACACATTTTGACTGTTGGTCAATCACACCTCACACAAGTAGTAGATAAAATTTATGCAGTGCACTTTTATTTGAATATGCTGATGTGAAGAAAATCTAATTATTACCTACTGCCTAATTCTGATAAAACTGGAATGTTACTATCTATAATAATTATAAATACCTGCGAGATACCTTTGTATCATAGTAAAAAAGGATACATGGAGGTACTTCACCATTCACCAACTTCATGTTTTTCCTATTATACCACCTTGCCAGGTTCTCTTTTTAATAACATTTAACATTAGTCCTACCAATATTTTGAGAGGGTGTTGACCTGTTGATATTCCAAGGTAAACATTTGCATATTTAAAGCCCTACTGGAAACGCAGGTACATAATATAGCTGTTTTCAATTGGAAAAGACAACAATTTCACTATTTTGTAAAATAGCAGAGCTGATAGGATAGCATAGCCTTGAAATTTGAAATCATATGTTTTTTGTTTTTGTCTGTTAGTGAGGTTAGTGTCTAGGCTAGGGATGTGACAACAGAACTCTTCGTAACCGCTACCAGTGGCGAGTGGCGCCAATGCTGCCACCGACGACAAATTAATAGATGGCCGTGACCGAAATTCTGTATAATAATCAGTCAGTCACTATATTGAAGTTCTGCAGCCTGCTGAAGTTTGTGATTGATAAAACTAGCTGCAAAACCAGAAGTATTCGCCTGCTTTTAAATAATAATGAGGTGGTAAATATATGTATATGATTTTATTACATAAAAAGCGTGAGGTGTTCAGCATTAAGTGTTATAGACATTCATCATTTCGTGGGTGGTTATTAGTCGGTATTTGTTATACCTATACAACATAACATTGCCAATTGGTATATCATATCAATTCGATATGGTTACTATTGAATCGCATTATTCGATATTTCTGGAGTATTTATTCGTTGGAGAACCGAATAAAAGTAAATCATTCAGCTTCTTCTTACAATCTGTGGTTAGTATGATATTTATAAGTACAACGGGAACTATCGAATAAAAACTATCGAAGGCTTCGATAGTTACTATTCATTCGAATTATTCGATGTTCCTGGAGTATTTATTCATTTTAGACAATCGAATAAAAATTAATAACAATTCAGTTTCTTTTGCAAATTGGCTTTGAAATCTACACAATAGAGAATGAAGTTAGGCATAAGCTATCGATTTGTGTGCCCCCGATTACATACACAATGTTGGATATTAGTTGATTAACACCTTTGATTAGGACTCTATACTTATGTTTATGCATTTATAACTATGACAGCATATACAAATTTACATTATTTCAATATACCTATCTGATGCTTGGAGGGATCAGAGTAAGTTTTGGTCGAATAATAAAATATTCTGTTATCTGCGTATGTGTCGTGTTCCATCTATGCTAAAAGCGCTGCACTTTATACTTCAAGTTGAACTGATATTGATGTTTTTTCAAAAATAAAAGTTTTCAAAATCCTTAATTGCCCTCTCAAATACGCTATTCGATACTTTTCAATAGTTGTTCAATAACGTCTGGCAATCGAGTATTCGTCGATTCAGTCGCGCCCACAGCGAAGAGGTTGGTTGATTCAGCTGGTAGTCTAGTTAATGTTTTTATTAGAATTAATTCAATCGGTAGTTGCAACCATTCATTCAGTGGTTATTCAATGCCCTAGTTCATATCAAAGTGCCCATCACTAAATTCTGTGTTGGATTGACGATTGACATTCCGTTCACAGCGTTACCAGATCTCCTCTGTTTGAAGGGGATTTGCTATATTAAGCCCCGAACATTTTACACCGAAATTTTCTGTCGCAACTAGCTATTACACAATGTTTCTATTATACGATCTTACACATTATATCCACAATACCCTTGGAGGGAAAATACTTTAGGATTACCTCAAAAAAGAGTGCTCTGTAGACAAATCTCCCGTGTTTCGAATTTTGCCTGTTTTTCATTATACCTAATTCAGTCTTTTGCAAACTTTGAATATTCTCTCAAATGAATTTGCTGAAAAAGAGCCATTGCAGTTTTGCGCTGTTTCTTTGCTTCACATCAACCCTTGTTAGTTAGAGCTCGAAAGAAGAATTAGGTACGCCTTTTGATTCCACAGAATTGTTGAAGCTACATACGAGATTCCAAAAATGTACAAAAAAATTTCAGAGCTAAGAGAATCAGAAACCCAATAAAATTTTTAAAATAAATAAAAGTTTTTTTAACACAGTTGATTTTTATTCGTTTATACGATCAAGCTCACTTGTTTGATTGTGGTCCTATTTTCTGTGTTTATTTTTTGCGTTATATTTTGTCTGCTTTAGGAAAAAACACATTCAAGAAAAACTACTGTTGAGATTGACAAAGCTCCATCTGCCTTATCCTACTAACTGATGAGTAAAAAGTAAAATTTACATCTGGCAACGCAGGGCCCAGGCATCCCAACGTCCGCCTCCCAACGATTTTGACTTTACAAGAACACATGTCAAAATACAAAATATACAATAATACTTGTGAAGATTGTGAATTTACCAACGTATAAGACGTTTCTTTACGCTTTGTTATTAGTTTTTCTAGAAACAAGTCTGGATAAAGCCAAAAACCGTTCCTTGTTTTGACGGGAACAGTTAGTTACACAGAATACACAGGGTATTGAATTATTTAAAAACTATTAGACCTTAGATGGAGGAAGGACTCATTTGATATAAATTGGAAATATAGGATAAAGAACATCTTCACATCTCTGAGAATATTTATGTATGAAGATCTATAACAAACATGCATCCAGTAGACATAAAACTATGTATGTGTTTATAATCAATTATTTCTCACTGAGGATGACATGAGGTGATATTATTATGAATTAAGGTGGCTGTGATTGATAGTACTTTTATCATTGTGTCACAAACTATCGTGCAGTTCGCAATTAGTAATTATACAATAATTAAAAGATCTGGCATTAATTTGCAAATCAATCGCTTTGTTCTGATTTTGTGCTATGATTTTGATACTGATTTAACTACAGACCTCAATGCCCAATAGAAAGAGTTCGTTCTTCGTTAAACAACAACCAATAGAATTTGTTCGTTGGAATGTTCGTCAGAATATGCATATTGATAAAATCGGGCCTAAGTATTTTGTTTTATTGCCTTCTCAAATGCCGGATTAGACAATAAAGGGTCATATTCAAACCATCATAGCTTCTAAGCCACTTTACTTAGGGCTAAGATGTATAGCTATTTTTCTAGAAAACATCTTTTACTAGCGCATGGTAATAAAAAAATTGTAGGTTAACAGCTCAGATTTTTTGAAAAGCTAAATATGAAAAAATTGAGATGGAATTTTGTACACCTTTGCTACCTGTTACTTGCCAAATCCACCACTACCCACTACCCAGGTTTCATAAGTTAGTGGCGATTGTTCATACCTGTATCGAGGATTCACATAGAGGGACCTTCAACTTTCATTAAAATCCGAAAGTCTTGCCTTCACGGGCTCTTGAGCTATCGAGCTACAATCTCGCGCTACCTTCGCTCGTCTGAATAGCTTTTGAAAATACAAAATATAACACTTTTTAAATAACAAATATGGATGCGCTACTCTGTAGCGCCACTCGGTGGCAAACGAGTACGGAATCTGTCACTTTTAATCTGCATTCTAACCTTGATACTTTTTATTCACTACATCTTCTGGACTATGTGAGAACTCGTCTAGTTTCAAGCTCAGCTCTCAAACAGGACTGAAAATGTTATGCAACGTAGTGTCAGATTTTATCAAACAGATTAGATGTAAGTAATACAAACGTCCTTTAATTAGGTTTTTATACCTTTTCTTTATAAAGTCTAGTTTTTTCGACCATGACAATACAGATAGATTGGTAAATCCTTGAGAAAACATGAGTTTTCCTGAGATTTGTTTATATTTATAATTACCTTCCTTGTTGTGACTATTGGTATCCTTCCTGGCGATGAAGTTCTTCGGTTCAACGCCACTAGCTACTGATCCTTGAGGTATGAGATCATATTTACTTTTTAGCTTCCAATTCAACCTGGCACTACCTTCGGTGTTGACAAGAATGTCAAATTGCTCATGCTCCCTCACCTGCAACATATGAACTCGTTTTAAAGGCGCAGAATACTGCAAAACACTTTAGATATAGTTTATTGTGCTTTCAAAGAACGAAAAGCGCTTTTAATTTTGAATCGAAAGAAGTCGCAACCCAGGCTTCATCCAGCCTCCATACTGTATTACGTATTTTGGAAGTCGCCGAAATGAAAATGCGATCCACTCGTAATAGCGAAACGTCAAGCCTTAATGCTTAACGACGCCGGCCTAAAAACCCAAGACCACAAACTCAGTGAAAATGCATAGCTCTGAAAACACAGATTTTCTTTAAACGAGGCTGAAACTCAAAACTAAAACCAGATTTCTTAGAAATATCCTTCAATCATTTTCTACAGGAGATTTCATCCTGATAGGACGCCAAATAAATATTTTAAATCTTTTAGAGGAACATAAAAATCCGCAGTTCTAAAAATTTCGATTTTCTTTAAAAGAAACTGGAACTTAGAATAAACCGGATTTGTAACTAATACCCTGGAATCATCTATACTGGGGATTTCCAGGGAGGACCAAAACTCACATCGCGCGCCGTGGCGAATGGACAAGGTCGGGTGATCGTCTCGTACAAGGACGAGGAAAATCCATAGTTCTGAAAATTTCGATTTTGTTTAAACGAATAATCCGGATTTGTAACTAATATCCTCGAGTCATCTAATACGGGGGATTTCCAGGGCTGACTAAAACTAGCATCTCGCGCTCTGTGGTGAATGAACAAGGTCGGGTAACCAACCCCTAATGGCCATAGAGAAGCTCACTCTCACCGATGGCGGACGAAGGTACCTATTTATCCTTTCCTAAATTTGGGTACCTATTTAGCTCCATTTCAAGGGGTCCGGATGTAGCTAGTGCAGGCGATTGGAATTTCCTGGTGGTCGGATGGTTCTCTTAATAAATGAAGACACAAGTGGATAAAGGTGTCATGTCACAAAATAATTATTCTGAGAAATATCGATTTAAAGATTTACGATTGGAACTTTTTTATGCACCACATTTGGGGCGTATAGTTCAAGTATTTAATTTAGTTTAAGCATAGTTACGTATTTTATTCGTCTGTTTTTTACTTTGGAGACACTTTTATATTTCACGGGAAAATGGATTTTGAATGTACATGACACCTTTATACGTGAAAAATTGACATAGCCTGTATTAAAAGGACATGGAAAAAGAGCGACGTACACAAACATTGGTGTTTTTTTTATTGCAAAAGTAACACAAAACTTGAAACTAATCTAATCACTAATTGGTTTTTCTTTTTTTCTTTGGATGCCCTTCGTTGTCTTCAAAAATTTTTTCATAGATCCATTTTATACTCTTTCTTACCTTGACTCCTTTGTCCACTGTGAAAAGTAAAAAGTATTGTACATAACACCTTTATCACCTGAATATCGATGCTATTTATGAAAATAACATAACAAACGGACTTAAGAATGAAATGGAAGCATATTTTAAGCTTATTGAATGAAAAATACACATTTTTGAAAAAATGTTACATGACACCTTTATCCACTTCTGTCTTCAAATTTCAAATGTATTTTCCTCTAGGCATCACTGATTATATCTTAGTAAAAGAACTGTTTCAACAACAATACCCTTAAGCTTAATTCAGATGCACACGACATCCAACGATACGACGGTACGAAACTGTCTCTATTGGTTGAAATATTTTGATTTGACATCATTTTGAATATTTCAACCAATAGGAATAGTTTCGTACTGTCGTATCGTCGGATGTCGTGTGCATCTGAATTAAGCTTTACACTAAAGCATAACAAAACAGTATAACATAACCTCAAACTCATGTGCCATGCTGCAAACTCTTGACTCCTTTATCCACTGTGAAAAGTAGAAAGTATTGTACATAACACCTTTATCACCTAAATATCGATATTATTTATAAAAATAACATAACAAAGGGACTTAAGAATGGAATGGAAGCGTATTTTAAGCTTATCGAATGAAAAATAGACATTTTTGAAAAAATGTTACATGACACCTTTATCCACTTGTGTCTTCAAATATTTTTTATTGGATATACCTATTCTTATATAAGTGCACATTTTGGTGTTTTTTACCTTTTTGTATACGGATACGACACAAACTTGATGCTTTGGCCTCAGTTGTCCAGCAACCCATACAGTCTCTCTGGCCCTACAGACGTAGACGGGTTTATTGATGAAATCAGAAACAGGTTCGTTTCCGTTTCCTGATAGTTTGGCATCATCCTTGCTATACGCTGAAAACAAGTAAAAACTTCCTATAGCTCTCAATCTTGAAACTACCTAACCTGTAAAAACACTCCTGAGAACTTGATGGATATTATAGTATTTCCCTGCTAATAGAAAGAATATCTTATTAAAAATGAACAACAATCTCTATATATCTCTATACATATATAAAAATGAATCCCTTTTACTTCCCACACCGATAGGTGAGGGGAGTATTGTGATCGGGAAATTTTTCGATTTTGAGATAATACGCTTTTTGGGCGTTTTATGATGTCTACATAACGAAACTCCACGTCACTCATTTCCGTCGGTCTGTGTGTCTGTCGGTCTGTCTGTCTGTCTGTCTGTCGCGTTTTTCTACCTTCGTAATCTCAATAACCGCTGCATGGATTGTGATGAATTTTGGGCAGCCGTATGCTGTGGGGTCGTAGTAGGTAATGTTCCTATAATTTTGAAAATCGGTGCATAGGCGGCGGAGTAATTAGCAAAAAAACAAAAAAAAATTAAATGTTGCTGAAACTTCGTTTTTAGGCGTTTTAGGGGTCCCTGATCATTTTCTACATTCTTTTGGGTGGGGGTGAAATTGGGGTGGTTGGGGGGGGGGGGGGGGGGGTTGTAAAATTGAAAAACTTGTTGCTTTCGTAATAGACTGTCCACTGACCTGTGAAGGAAGATCTGGCGACATAAATAACTTTTTTAGGTCCATCCGAACATTGCCTTGCCTATTACAGAAAGCAAAGGATTTTTTTCTGATGTAAACATACGAGAGTATAGCTTTAGATCGTTGTAACGAGGAAACTGTTGAATTGATTTTAATGAAATTTTGAAACAGCATTACTACCATGGCGAAAATGGAAAACGTGTATGGTTTTGATAAATCGTTCCAATTGCGGCGCAGTAATAATAAAAAAACTAAAAATATAAAACCAGCTCAAACTTCGTTTTTAAGCGTTTAGGGAAAATTAAATTAAATTGTACTCATAATAGGCTGTCCACTAACCTGTGAAGGAAGATCTAGCGACACAAATCACCTTTTTAGGTCTATCCGAACATTGCCTAGCCTATTACGGAAACTAAGGGACTTAGAATTTTCTGTATACTATACGAGAATTTATTGGTTTAAATCGTTTTGTATTTTGTAACCTGGACACTATTAAATTGATTCTAATGAAATTTTGACACAGTATACTGTTACCGTTATGAGAGTGGAAAACGCGTATGTTTGTTAAAAATCGTGTCAGTGGCAGCGTAGGAATAATCAAAGAACCAAAAATTATGAAAACAACTCAAATTCGGTTTTTAGATGTTTTAGGGGTTCCTGATCATTTCCTACCAGTTTTTTGGGTGGAGGTGAAAGTGAGGTAGTTGGGGGGTGGGGGGTTGTGAAACTGAGAAGTTTGCAGTATCGATAATGGGCTGCCCATTGATCTGTGAAGGAAAGACCTAGCGGCATAAGACAATTTTAGGGGGGGGGGCTGGCGATTATTTGGTTGCAAGGGATCTTAGACTAAAGCTTCATGCTATGGGAAAATAACTGGTATCAGCGTATTGTGTGGAAGTACTGAGTTAATCAACTTGACTTCATTTTTTCCCTTGGTCACGGCATCACGTGACAACGGCTTTACCCATTTCATCCATCTTTTTTTTATAAGTTTTCTGTTACTTCGTAGAAGGTTCTTACGGGAAGAAATCTAAGGAAAATGATACACAATATTAGAAAATTTAGAGAAATGTGAGAATAATTTAACGACTAGGGAGGGTGTAACATACTGTATAGTGTTAGTGATTTGTTTGTTATTGTTGTCATGTATGACGTCGTTGCTGTCAAAAAGACAGGTTAGATGTTAGATGTTAAAACGTCAAGGAATCATCTGGAAATTTCGAGCCTGTCAAGTGTGCGTCATGGAAATAATGACGAATACATATACAGGGTGTTAATTAATGGTAGACTGTAATTTCAAGAGCATATACAGGGTGTCCGGATAATCGACTGACAACGCTTGACAGATGATAGACCTCACATTTCTATTAACATTGAGATAGGAACATGAAGCTTAAAATTGCTTAATTTTCAAGATTCAGGGTGTCAAATTTTTGCTTTTATTTTGGTTTTTTCTCGATCATTTCGCAATAAAATGGCACAAAGATCTAAAATTACCTATCGAGAGTTTTTTAAGGCGAGAAATCCAAATTCAATCACAGTTTGGCTATAATGACTAGAGGGCGCTACCTCTGGCACATTGGACTCATCTAGGTTATGAAAACTCTTTTCGATCTTGTGCATCAATGTGAGTATCAAAAAAATTGTTTCCTCAATATGTTTTACGTGAAAAAGGTATAATCGAGGGTATAATTTGTTTGAGTCACTAGAGGTAACCGTTTTCGAGATAACCTTGATTGAAACTTCCGATGCGACTGAATCGTAAATTGCGCTTAGGCTCATACTTTTACGTATATGTATATCATTTACGAAGTATTCTCAAACTTCAACACCACCAGTTTTAAAAATTAGATATATTTGAAACATGTTTTTTGATCTACCTAATAGATATTAATTCATGCGAGAATACAGATAGTTCTTTTGATCACATATTACAAGTAATTGGGGTGCCTTGGAAATTTTAATAAAGATTATCTCGAAAACGGTTACCTCTAGGGATTCAAGCAAACTACACCTTTTTTACGTAATACATATTGAGGAAACGATTTTTTTAATACTCACGTTGATGCACTAAATTGGAACAAAGTTTTGTTAATTTGAAAGGCCTTAGGTGGCACCCTATATTCATGTTAGCAAAACCGTGATTGCATTTGGATTTCTCGCCTTAAAAAATCCCCCGATACTTAATTTTGTTATCATATTTTATTACTTTTATTGCGGAATAATTGAGAAAAAAAACAAAATAAAAGTGAAAGTTTGACACTCTGTATCTTGAAAATTAAGCATATTAAGGCTTCATGATCCTATTTCAATGTCCATAACAATATGAGGTCTATTACCTGACAAGCGCTGTCGGCCGAATATCCGGACACCCTGAATAAACAACGAATAAACATGTACCTTGAAGATTCTGGATTTCAAGGTACAGGGTGTCAAAAATTGGAAATAAAATTGGATTTCTATCAATGTCTTAAACATTTTTTTTAATTTGTTACTGTTTTTCACTGCATTAAGAGCTAAGTCACTAATGACTAGAAGATACGTATCTTTTCCAGTGACCTGTCGAGGGTCGGGTGGGCAGTCCCACGAAAATATTAGCAAAAAGATGTACGCCACTGACCTTGAAGAAATTGAATGCTGTTTTTCATATTAAACAGATAAAAACACATTTTTTTCTTTTAATGCCTATTCGCATCTCACTTTTTTGAGCAAATAAATAAAAATCACTTCATTTCATGGCTCCATTTTTTCGACGGGTTATGAAGTGGTTTTTATTTTTTTGCTCCAAAACAAAGCGGGATACGAAGCTACATTAAGAGACAAAAAGTTGGGTTTTCATCTTTCTTCTGAAAAACAATATATAATTTTTTTAAGGTTAGTGGCATACATTCACTATTTTCCAAACTTTGACACATGTATCTTGAAGAAAAGACTTTAGGACACATGTTTAAGTGAACTTTTCTACTTGAATTTGGCTCAGAAATACGCCCTCTAAATTACGGCCGATCATTAAATAACGGTCGATGATAACGTTCAGAGAAGAAACGTAAAATTGGTTAAAAAAAAACAGGGGAATACAAAAGGGAAGACGTCTTAATTTCACGCATCCCTATGATTCCAAAAAACATGCTGTTGTAATTTGCAGTGTAGCTTGCATGTGCAATGATGATAACTAAATCGCAAGGCAGTCGTTGAACGTTTGTGGGATCAATCTTGATAGGCCATTATTATTTATTTACGTGTCCGAAAACAAAAGAAAACATGTTGGATATCAAAAAGTATTTTAATGAACACTATGCCTTCAGATAATTATTATTTCTTGGAGAAGTGCAATGTTCATAGCTAAGACAGAACAGCGTCTGTCGGGTCAGCTAGTATGTTATAAAAATGAATCCCTTTTTCCCTTTGTCACGGCATCACGTGAGAACGGCTTCACCAATTTCATCCATCTTTTTTTTTATAAGTTTTCTATTACTTCGTACTTCGTAGAAGGTTCTTACGGGAAGAAATCTAAGAAAAATTATGCAGAATATTAGAAGATTTAGAAAAATGTGAGAAAACTTACCGACTACGAATGGTGTAACATACTGTACAGTGTTAGTGATTTGTTTGTTATTGTTGTCATCACTGACTATTTGTTTTAATCTTAGATGTTTTAATAGTCGGTGGTTGTCATGTATGACGTTGCTGTCAAAAATAAAGGTTACCTAAGATGTTAGATGTTTAAGTGTCAAGGAATCATCTGGAAATTTTGAGACTGTCAAGTGTGCGTCGTGGAAATAGTGACGAATACGTATACAGGGTGTTTTAGGGCAAGCGTTTAAAGCAAGCAGAGGCGGGGCGTTAAAGCAGGGAGTTAAGGGCAGATTTATGACTCAAATTCATATAGAACAGCTCATACAGGGTGTCCAGATAATCGACCGACAACGCTTGACAGCTTATAGACCTCACAATTTTATGAAAATTGAGATAGAAACATGAAATTTTGAAATGCTTAATTTTCAAGATACAAGGTGTCAAAGTTTTACCACAGCATAGTAAACAACCAGCACAATAACTCAGGTTGGCGGAAATTACACGCGCATCCCCCCTTTTGGATCATTTTTTGTAGGGATGCTAACGATACTCCGATACTTCTGCACTAATATCGAGTATTTTTGTCATCGATACTTTTTGAGGCATTCCAAGCTGGTATCGATACTTTTGTATCGGTATCGAAAATAATTATATAATTATTGAGGGGTGTAATCAGTTTCACAAAATGCTCTGTACGAACCAAACGCGCCTATTTGGTTAAAAAATATCGAGTTGGTAGTGGCTTCAATATTTTCATTTTCACATCTCTACCCAAGCTTCACATCCGTAAAATCATCCCAAGGTCAAATTCTGTGGGAACCATTTTTATATGAGAAAAAGATATTATGCTGGTTGTTTACTATGCTGTGGTTTTACTTTTATTTTTGTTTTTTTTCTCAATTATTTCGGAATAAAATGGCACAACGATCTAAAATTACGTATGGGGGGAGGGGGGGTTTAAAGGCGAAAAATCCAAGTCCAACCAAAGCTTTTCTATCATGAGTAGAGGGCGCAAACACGCGAAAAACCATAAAGATAGAAGAAGAAGAAGTAGAAGAAGTAGAAGAAGTAGAAGAAGTAGAAGAAGTAGAAGAAGTAGAAGAAGTAGAAGAAGTAGAAGAAGTAGAAGAAGTAGAAGAAGCAGAAGAAGCAGAAGAAGCAGAAGAAGCAGAAGAAGCAGAAGAAGCAGAAGAAGCAGAAGAAGCAGAAGAAGCAGAAGAAGCAGAAGAAGCAGAAGAAGCAGAAGAAGCAGAAGAAGCAGAAGAAGCAGAAGAAGCAGAAGAAGCAGAAGAAGCAGAAGAAGCAGAAGAAGCAGAAGAAGCAGAAGAAGCAGAAGAAGCAGAAGAAGCAGAAGAAGCAGAAGAAGCAGAAGAAGCAGAAGAAGCAGAAGAAGCAGAAGAAGCAGAAGAAGCAGAAGAAGCAGAAGAAGCAGAAGAAGCAGAAGAAGCAGAAGAAGCAGAAGAAGCAGAAGAAGCAGAAGAAGCAGAAGAAGCAGAAGAAGCAGAAGAAGCAGAAGAAGCAGAAGAAGCAGAAGAAGCAGAAGAAGCAGAAGAAGCAGAAGAAGCAGAAGAAGCAGAAGAAGCAGAAGAAGCAGAAGAAGCAGAAGAAGCAGAAGAAGCAGAAGAAGTAGAAGAAGCAGAAGAAGCAGAAGAAGCAGAAGAAGCAGAAGAAGCAGAAGAAGCAGAAGAAGCAGAAGAAGCAGAAGAAGCAGAAGAAGCAGAAGAAGCAGAAGAAGCAGAAGAAGCAGAAGAAGCAGAAGAAGCAGAAGAAGCAGAAGAAGCAGAAGAAGCAGAAGAAGCAGAAGAAGCAGAAGAAGCAGAAGAAGCAGAAGAAGCAGAAGAAGCAGAAGAAGCAGAAGAAGCAGAAGAAGCAGAAGAAGCAGAAGAAGCAGAAGAAGCAGAAGAAGCAGAAGAAGCAGAAGAAGCAGAAGAAGCAGAAGAAGCAGAAGAAGCAGAAGAAGCAGAAGAAGCAGAAGAAGCAGAAGAAGCAGAAGAAGCAGAAGAAGCAGAAGAAGCAGAAGAAGCAGAAGAAGCAGAAGAAGCAGAAGAAGCAGAAGAAGCAGAAGAAGCAGAAGAAGCAGAAGAAGCAGAAGAAGCAGAAGAAGCAGAAGAAGCAGAAGAAGCAGAAGAAGCAGAAGAAGCAGAAGAAGCAGAAGAAGCAGAAGAAGCAGAAGAAGCAGAAGAAGCAGAAGAAGCAGAAGAAGCAGAAGAAGCAGAAGAAGCAGAAGAAGCAGAAGAAGCAGAAGAAGCAGAAGAAGCAGAAGAAGCAGAAGAAGCAGAAGAAGCAGAAGAAGCAGAAGAAGCAGAAGAAGCAGAAGAAGCAGAAGAAGCAGAAGAAGCAGAAGATGCAGAAGAAGCAGAAGAAGCAGAAGAAGCAGAAGAAGCAGAAGAAGCAGAAGAATCAGAAGAAGCAGAAGAAGAAGAAAGAAGAAGAAGTAGAAGAAGAAGTAGAAGAATAAGAGGGCGCCACTCACGGCACTTGATTTCATTTAAATTTTCAAAACTTTATTCTGGTTTGATGCATCAATGTGATCATCAAAAAGAGGTATTTGTTTGAGTTTTCGATCTAATATTAATTCGTGCCAGGAAACCGACAATCCTTTCGATCGCATTTTCAAGTAATTTGGGTGCCTTGGAAATTTTAATAAAGGTTATTTCGAAAACGATTACCTCTAGAGACTTAAACAAAGTACATATACCTTTTGTACGTAACACATATTGAGGAAACGATTTTTTTAATATTCTCGTAGATATACACCAAAACCGAAAAAAGTTTTCAAAACCGTGGTTTAATTTGGATTTCTCGCCTTAAAAAGCCCTCCGATGCGTAATTTTAGATCGTTGTGCCAATTTCATTGCGGAATAATTGAGAAAAAACCAAAATAAAAGTTAAATTTTGACACCCTGTATCTTGAAAATCAAGCATATTAAGGCTTCATGTTCGTATCTCATTGTCCATAATAATCTGAGGTCACCCTGAATATAGAATGAATAAACATGTATCTTGAAGATTCTGGGTTTCAAGATACAAGCTGTCAAAGACTTGAAGTAAAATTGTTTTTTATCAATGTCTTAAACCTTAATGAGCCATTTTTTCAATTTTTCACTGTTTTTCACTGAATTAAGGATCTATGTCACCACTGACTAGAAGATAATTATCCTTTCCATTAGCGTGTCGGGGGTCGAGGGCAGTCCCACAGAAATAGCAGAAGGAATATAAAGGGGATGACGGCGATGACAAATTAAAAAAAAACGGCTCGGTAATTTTTAAGTCACTGATTAAAAACCAATTCTATTTCCGAGCTTTGACACCCTGTATCTTGAAAAACAGAATCCTCAAAATACATACATGTTTATTTGTTGTTTATTTATCAAGATATTCGACCGCCAGCGCTTCACAGGTGATGGACCTCAGATTATTATGGACATTGAATAAATAGGAACATGAAGCCTTAATATGCTTAATTTTCAAGGTACAGGGTGTCAAAGTTTTACTTCTATTTTCGTTGACACTTTTTTAGCGTCCAGTAGGCGGGAATTAGATATTGCTTATGTCTTGTGCTCTGACAATAACTTTTGTGTCATGGCTATATGAATATCCTCATGTATCACTAATGAGTCTGACCTTTGACTTAAATATGAGAGATTTTCTAAAATATACAGTGATGGTAGTTTAAGTATTCATAAGGATTCGAAAGTCTGCCTGCAATCATCTCTATAACCAAGTCCTGCAAAAAATCTAACTGCCGTACATTGCATACCAAACACCCTGTCTGCTCCAGTCGAATGACCCCAGACAAGTATTGCATATGACAGGTGCGAATGAAATAACTTTCGGTATGTTATGTGAAACACAATACCTTAGATTTTGTAATAAAAAGAAATTTTTGCTGAGTTTGTTGGATACTTTATAGCTACATGTTGGTCCCACTGAAGTTTAGAGTCTAAATACTGCACACCTAGGAATTTAACACCGGCGCTTTGCTGCTTCATATTACCAATATTTCTAAGCGAGAACACCAGCTAGGCCAATAAGATTAAGTCGAAAAAACTCGCTTTCTGGAGTTAAATCCCAGCAAGCTGGAAATTATGTTAATATTTTACCTTTATTTGGTTCTAAATACGTCTAATCTGTTGTACCATGACAGGTGGTGGGCTTAACTTTTGACAGCCCAAAAACTGTCAGATTTTTGCCCTTTTTTTGCTTTTAGCTTGTAGCTGGAAAATGGTGCATCGGACGGAAAATTTCGTTCCAGTCAATATTAGAGAAAACTAAATTCTGCGTCAAATATAAAACATTAAATTTGGTTTAGTACTATAGCCGAAATCCGAGCCGAAATCTAATGCCGAAAATGACAAAAAATCGTATTTCGGTGCAAACTTACATTTTGCAGCTTGCCAAGACCAGATATCTTGAAAAGAGATACCCCTATTAAAAAATACATGAAAAACAGTTGTAGATAATAAAATTTCATGTTAAATAGATACCTTATGTAAGAAAAATCATATCAAAATCAGCACAACCTGACTAGAGATTATCAAGTTTATCAATGTGTTGTATCAGGATTCAATCTTTAATAAGAACTTAGTAATAAGTAAATTAATCATAGTTCTTAATAGTTTAGTTGCAATAAATTAACAATATCACTTAAAGTTTATTAATGAAATATAAATGTAAAAACAGTATATAAATAAATAAACAGGACTTTATTTTACCTGGCGAGTAGCATCAAACGATGATATTAGTGATTAATATCAACAAGCGCCATAAATCTATAGGCCCACAGATTGTTGTTAAGTTTGCAATTGATTATTCGTATTTGGATGCTTTTCTATTACTTCAAATATATTTACAGTTGTTTCAAAACCATGTCATTCAAACAATTTACTTTTCAGGTTTGAGGCAATTGCAGAAAAGCTAATAATTTCAAAATACATTCGTTCTAATATCTGCTATCATTCCAATACGTATATTCGCGTATAATACAATGAAATCATTCATTTGTTTTTAACATGCACCTTAGGTTTTGTTTAGGTAACGCGTATAATTTAATGGATATACAAAATTATTTTTATAATAGCATTTCTTGATAACTAGTTGATTAAAAGTTCATGTTGTATAAAAAGCAAGTATGACAGGCACAGCAACGCACCTTTAGCACATTGTATAAGCTATTTGAGATATTAGTAAGCTGTATTTGGTCCTTGTCGTTGGCTCAACTTCTCTGTACTCGGCTGGATTGATACAGAGATTGAAGGAGTGGCAAAAAAGAGGGGGTAGTTGATAGCATCACGTAGCTGAAGATTTTGGATAATTCTTAATGTTAACCTCGAATTACGAATTTGCAATAGTGTTATTTGTTTAATCTGATGTGACAGAATCGAAATATATGCATTAAATAAATAATATTTTGCTGAATTTCAAAAGAACTGATTTATTTAAAAATATAAATAACTCACTGACATGGTAATGTCCCTATTCAAATTTGTGGCGACCACTTTCAAACATACTTGGCTTATGTAATTATAGCACATAATATAAAGAATACCCATTCTGCTTTAAAAAACAACAAGACAATTTCATCATTGAATCAAATACATATTTATGAAAAAATAGTAACCAACTCCTGTTCTGACACTAACCTATTAGGATAACATAAACCCACTAGCGTAACTAGTCATCTGACCTGAGGGGCGGGCTAGGGCGGCCTGGGACCAACTTAGTCTCTCAAAAATTCGGGAAGAGTAGTCAGGTATAACCATTTTTCAAGAGCAAAATAAAAGTCTTCTGGAGCCTGCTCTGACACGCTATGAAAAACACCGTACACAGGACAACCTTATCAAGGGGTATCTGAGTATTAAAATATCAAATTTTTTTCAGTGGACGCGGACGCGGACCCCCCAGGCATTTAGTAACTACGCCCGCAGAAGCTAAATTCAACCTAAACTAACCTGCTGTTAGTTATCGACATTTCTCCAATCGATTAAACAAAAAAAGTATTATAATATTTTTTTATCTTTCATTTCCGGGGGTTGCGGTTGGTGTCGTTGCTTATCTTTTCCATAGTGTACCAGAGCTGCAGTAAAGTAACTACTTAGAAATACATACTAAGTACTTAAAAATTCAAAATAGCATAACCGTTTCATTGTTTATTTGCAGATGTTGCAACTGGTGTGATTGTACTGTATTCGTTAAATGCTTTCGAACGATATAGCTTGACCATATACCCAGGGTAAAATAAAGTAAAGTCCAGCGTCCAGCCAAAAGGGTAAAAGCAAACCGATTTTAAATTAGTGCAAAATTGTGTATGTCAAAATGATCGAATTTAAAAACTGAGGTATCTACATAACGTAGAATTCTATTTACTATTTTTTTTATTCTATGGGTTTTTTTCTATAGCAGTATCGGCCTCAAACATAATTATATTGTCTAAGATAGCCGCAAAATGTTAGTTTGCACCGAAATGACAAAGATTAACCGTTTCTATTGATTTAGGCTCTGCCGCCAAACCCACTTAAATGTTTTGAACTGAATTTAAAAAATGGAGTCAAGTTGATTGACTCAGTACTTCCCACACATAATAATGATACCGTTTTGTTGTTTTCCCATTGCATGGAGCTATAGTCTGAAATCGTCTTGCAACCAAATCATCGCCCACCCGCCCGCAAAAAGGCATCCAACACAAAAACTCTCGTATATAGTTTCTTGCGTATCCCTCCTTAGAAGCTAGGATGCCACAGTTTTTTTGCATGCTTCAATTGGACGATGCCAAATGATCAGTAGCCTCCAACCCATCTAGAAACGAAGTTTGAGGTGTTTTTATATTTTTGGTTTTTTTCATTATTGCTGCGCCGCCAGTGACACGGTTTTTCAAAAACAAACGGGTTTTCCATTCTCGCCGCGCTGGTAAATTCTGTGTCAAATTTTCATTAGAATCAATTCAATAATTTTCGCTTTACGCAATCATATAGAACGAAATAAAGCAAAACTCGTATGTATACATCACAAAATTGGTTTCTGTAGTAGGCAAGCCAATGTTCAGATGGATCTAAAAAAGTGTAATATGCCGCTAGGTATTTCTTCTATAGGTCATTGGACAGACTATTATGGATATAACAAATTTTCCAGTTTTACAACCCTCCACCCCCAACGACCCCAATTTCACCTCCACCCACAAAAAATAGAAAATGATCAGGAACCCCTTAAACGCCTAAAAACAAAGTTAGAGCTGTTTTTATATTTTTGTTTTTTTAATTATTGCTGCGCCGCCACTGACACGATTTTCCAAAACATACGCGTGTTCCATCCTCGCCGCGGTAGTAATATTGTGTCGAAATTTTATTAAATTTAATTCAGTAATTTTCGCGTTACGCAATACAGAACGATCTAAAACAATACTCGTATGTCTGCATCACAAGTTCTAAGTCCCTTGGTTTCTATAATAAGCAAGGCAATGTTCGGATGGACCTAAAAAAGTGTGTTATGCCGCTATGTTTTTCATTCACAGGTCAATGGACAGCCCATTAAGAATAAAACAAATTTTTCAGTTTTACAACCCCCTACCCCCGAACCACCCCAAATTCACCCCCACCCAAAAAAAGTAGAAAATGATCAGGAACTCCTAAAACGCCTAAAAACGACAATTTTCGCGATCACAATACTCCCCTCACCTATCGGTGTGGGAAGTAAAATTAACGTATGTATTTAACGTTAAATTGTATTCTCTACAACTTTTATTTCATGCATTTTTTAATGGGAGTATCTCTTTTCAAGATATGTGGTCTTGGAAAGCCGCAAAATGTAAGTTTGCACTGAAATAAGGTTTTTTGTCATTTTTAGCATTAGATTTCGGCTGAAGTACCAAATTTAACGTTTGATATACCATTTTACGCAGAATTTATCCCTCTTTATTATTGAATAGAACGAAACTTTCCATCCGATGCACTATTTTCCAGCTACAAGCAAAAACTAAAAAATGGAGTCCAGTTTATTGACTCTGTACTTCCCACCCATAACGATGATACCATTTTATTAAATTTCCCATTGCATATAGTCTGAAATCCCCTTGCAACCAAATCATCGCCCACCCGCCCGCAAAACTTAAAATTAAAAAAGTGTATTATGCCACCAGGTTTTTCATTCCAAGGTCAATGGACTGCCCATTATGAATAAAACAAATTTTTCAGTTTTACAACCCCCCACCCCCAACCACCCCAAATTCACTCCCATCAAAAAAAAAGTAGAAAATGATCAGGGACCCCTAAAACGCCTAAAAACGAAGTTTGAGGAATATTTGAAATTTTTTGATTTTTGCTAACTACTCCGCCCCCCATATAACGATTTCCAAAATTATAGGAACATTACCTACTACGACCCCACAACATATCGCAACCTAAATTTCATCATAATCCATGCGGCGGTTACTGAGATTACGATGTTAGAAAAATGCCAACAGACAGACTGACAGACAGACAGACAGACCGATGGAAATGAGTGGATTTTCTTTATGTAGCATCATGAAACGTAAAAAGGGGCAAAAATTTTACAGTTTTTGGACTGTCAAAAGTTAAGCTCATCACCTGGAATGATGCAAACCCAGATTACATGCATTTATAAGACCAAACAGAGGTATTAAAACGATTTCCAGCCTGCTGGGAATTAATTCCAGAAAATATCTTAGCCTTGTCATATTTAGCACTGCAACTGCTTGCTTACTAAATGCTTACTCATAAAAGTTACAGCGTTTAAGCTTCATAATTGCTGCGATATTCAATTTTTTATGACCTACTTATAGTACTTTTATCAAAAAGATGATTTACACTTAAACGGTTCATTTTAAGTATCATGTATTACACATAAAGTCACACTAGAATCGACCAAGGAATCTAAATGTGCCGCAGCCCTTTTATAAATAAGACAACAAAAATTAAGACATCCGAATGTATGCATCAAAGCTATACCTACTTGTATATTATGTGGTGGAGTTTTTTTTTATCAACGGTTGACGACATATTTTTATTCATGCACAACCTTATGGTTTCTATGAACAAGATACTGTCCTCTTTCTGTTAAGGTTTTTATTAACATATTCTCTTTTATATACATCTGTATGCAGGTATGTAGGCGAAAAAATCTTTTCACTGATTGCTCTGCTAGAGATATGTAGGTATGTTATAGATTAGTAATTAATTTTTATTTATCTTGTAAACTATTGATTATTTATTTTTGAAATTTGATATATTAAGCGTTAAAACTTGAAATGCCGAAGAATTGTAACTGGCGCACAAGGAAATGTATATTGATACGTATATTTTTATATATAAGTTCAGATATAAATCCGCGCACAAGGGTACACCTTTTTGCGGAATTCCATCGTTTATCCATTTTTTCTTAACTATCATTGTTTTTTTGTAACTTTAAAGGGAATAAACGTTATTATTATATTATATATTAATAATATACAGGGGGTTCTATTCAAGAAAATATAACCTCGTTATGAATCATCCAAAATTCATCATCATCATAAACGCCAAAATTTAAGTAAAAATATTTTAAAGTTGTAGCCATCAAGGCTACCTACTATAATCAAGTGGCACATTTCTGAAATATGTTATAGTAAGCCTAAGCCGACCATTTGCCGTTCACGTATTGTTGGCCGACCCTGGTATAGCCAATGCACCAATTTTCAAACATATCGAATATTGGGTATCACGCCGCAAAATGGCGCACTCCAAATTTCAACAAAATCGGTAAAGCTGTTACTGAGATCTGAGATTGCGCGGTGGCAAATAAACAGTCTGATGAAAATAAGCGAGATATTTTCATGATACGATGGCATCATAAATAATCGTCCAAAAAGATTGTCTCAAAGCAGAAAAAATACAGTAGAACCCCTCTAATCCGCCCTTCGCTGGTCCGACGCTCCGGTTAGTCCGACCTTGCTTCAGTGACATTTTGTGGATCTAGGAATGGAGAGACACTGCAGCTATCTCTAGAATTTCGTGTTTTAAACAAAAATCTATGACTGATTTTCTTATTTTTTTACTAAACTACTAAACTAAATTTATTTATTGCTTTTAAACAATGTTTACAAACTTCGTACATCACTTATTGCAATGCAAAACATGTTCATACAATAAATAAAGGCTATTTGGATAATCCGACCTTTTTTGCGTTCCGACCATACCCCTAGTCCCGAAGGCGACGGATTAGAGGGGTTCTACTGTATTGAATATTTTCCCGATTACAATATTACTCCAATCACTTGTGCTTTGGTAAGCAAAATATCTGTTTCACCAATATGCCTTCAAAAGCAATAATGTTCGGTTAGGTATATAAAGTACATTTTATTAAGGTCCTTCATGAAAAAGTTTTAGATTTGAAAATATGCCCAAAGCTTCAGTCAAGCTTTTGTTTGATATGCAGATGCAGAACTAGCCTGTTCTTTTTGCGCCATTTTGTGATTTTATATTTGTATATGCATTGGTTAGTTTTAGCAAAAGAGGTCTAAAGGCGGGTTCTGACTGTTCAGTTTCACTGAATCAGTTTGACCGATTTAGTATTAACATGGCCGACTTTACTCACTAGGCCGGAGCATGAAATATGGCAACACTGAATCAGCGGGCCGAGTTTTTATTTGTTGTTATGTCATGTGTATTCTTCCAGAGCAGAAAATATGGTTGGAAGGTGATTATTAATGTGTTTCTAATTATTTACCTGCACAAACGAAACTATAAAGATAACAAGATGCCTGCAAAGTGTGTAGTACCAGGTTGCAGCCCAATAGAGGACATACCAAACCATGGGCCAACATAACATTATTCCACAGTAAAAAGAACGTTGCAAGGTGATTTTTAATGTGTTTCTACTTATTTACCTGCACAAATGAAACTATAAAGATAGAAAGATGGCTGCAAAGTGTGTAGTACCAGGTTGCAGCCCAATAGAGGACATACCAAACCATGGCCCAACATAACCTTATTCCAGAGTGAAAAGAACGTTGCAAGGTGATTTTTAATGTGTTTCTACTTATTTACCTGCACAAATGAAACTATAAAGATAAAAAGATGCCTGCAAGGTGTGTAGTACCAGGTTGCACTAGCAATTGTGCGTCCAATACGGGACATAAACAAAAGTGGGTGAAAGGTATTCCTCGGAAGGGTTGGTTATATTTATAAGGATAAAGACAATAATTTACAAACATCTCAAAGGATAAGACCTATTTTAAAGCACAATGTGGTACCTATAATGTTTTCTGGACCTCCCAAATGTCACAGTTAATAGAACTCATCTGGGCATGCATCTGGGGCATACCTACGAAAAGATTTGATAGTGAAAGGGAATCAAGACCAGCAAGAATGGCTTCACAGTGACCTAATAGTGAATTTTTCTAGCTCAAGTGACAATTTACAAAGTAAATTGAGTGTTCATTTAAGTGGAAGTGGAAGTGGCAGCAGGAATCAGGTTGCGTTTATTTTTATTTTGTAGTGTCTGACTGTGATGAACCAGACATCAGATGTAAGTGGTATTAGTAGTAGTAGTAGTTCTAAAAAGTATTTTTCATAATTTATTAACCCAGATGAACTCTAATACATATAAAATCTAACAATTATTCTGAAACTATAGGACAACTATTTGACAGCTAAGCCACGTTGCCACATCTAAGGCTCCGGCCTAGTGTAGAGTCGGCCATGGTATTAATGAAAGCGGTGTTCGTTCCACAGTTCGTTCTCCCTGTTCAGTTTTCATGAGTCATTTTTACGGATTCAGCATTCATAGGCCTATACGGAAACAGTGATCTGGATCCGGATCGATCACTTATCTGTCAAACAGCTGTCAAGTGGGATTTATGATTCCATGGATTTAACGGATGTCGAACAACGAAAAACTTGTTTTAAGAATAAAAAACAGATGGTTAAGAATATAGCTACTGATTTGTATAACCCAATCGGGATCACTTACCGTACAAGAGAGAACTGACCATATTTATGACTGATCCTAGATCACTTTCCGAACGTCAGGATCAGTGATCCAACTGATAGGGTTAACCCGATCATAGTTTCCGTAAAGGTCTTAAAGGGGTGACACACGTACGAACTTTAAGTACGCGGTTTTTAAGTTCGCGAACTTACTCGGCTCGATGCGGTGACACACGTGAAGCTGAAATCACTCATTTTGATAATTTCCCTAAATAAACAAAACTTTTAACAAACGCCAAACAAAACAAGCCTGGCGCATCGATGGCCTGCCAAAACAAAGTGGAGGCTCGCTGCTTGCAGTACGAGCCGAGACAAGCTACGAGCAAGATTTTCAAACAAGTTGGATCGCCGGCGGTTTGCGCGACGACTTTAAAGTACGCGTACTTACAGTGACACACAGGCAAAAAAGGTCGTCGAGCCATAAGTACGCGTACATCCTCGTACGTGTATCACCCCTTTTATGAAAACGTTTTCATAACCTTGAAGTTTTAAAACTGATGGCTCTCATGATGACGGAAAGTATTCTCGCACGTCAGTTTGATGTTTGTATTCATTTTTCAATGCCGATTTAGTCAAAGTGAAAAGTAGGACTGGCTTTCAGTTGGATTGAAAGCACAAACCCCTGATCAGTTTTACTGAAAAGGTGTTCTCACGTTAATTATCTGTTCAGTACCACTGAATCAGTCAAACTGATTCAGCGAAACTGAATCGTGAGAACCCGTCTTTGGGTCTATGCAGACGTAGCGTAAATACCGATAAAAACGTGTAGGTACTGGTACTGGACAAACTGTCAGATACGAATTATTTGTGCAGAACACGCGTCGCATAGTCGGATTAATTGGACATAGATTAAGACTATTACGAAGATGTAGTACTCTATAGTCCATAAGTAGTGAAGGGACGTGACACGCACACGAGAACGCGACGTCTTGATATACATTAGGTGGGAGGTGGGAAGGCCAACAGAGGGGGGGGGGGGGGGTCAGCCAATTATATGCGCGCGGAATCCGACGGAGACGGGGAGACGGATTGTTGTTAGCACAGCATAGTAAACAACCAGCACAATACAATGGTAACGGTACTTCGATACTTGTACTTCTGCACCAATATCGACTATTTTTATCTTAGATACTTTTTGAGCAATTCCAGGCTGGTATCGATACTTTTGTAGGTGTATCGGTATATAATTATTGAGGGATGTAATCAATTGCACAAAATTCTCTGTACGAGCCAAACGCGCCCATGAGGCTAAAAAATATCGAGTTGGTACCGGTATCGATATTTTCATTTTCGCATCTCTACCCAAACTTCACAGCCGTAACATCATCCATAAACCCTCCCAAGGTCAAATTTTGTGGGAACCATCTTTATATAGGAAATCCTCAGAGATATTATACTGGTTGTTTACTATGCTGTGGTTGTTAGTAGGTTGGAACTGATTACTTATATCGGCTACACACGTTCCGGCAGGCCTGTCAGTTCAAACAGAACGGTCTGCCTGAAAAACGGTCGCCTGATGGACTGACGACCCTCCACACGTTCAGGCAGGCCTGTCAGTTCGAAATGAACAGTGCGCCTAAAGACCGGTCGCCACTGATTGGTTGACGACTCTCCACACGTTCAGGCGAACCGGCGAACGTGAAATATATACTACGTTTCCACGGGCTTTTAAAACGTTTTATGTGTAATTTCTCGATATCTCGCAAGGTATACCTGATAGAAGAAAATGTCAAGTACTAAGGTTATTTGGTTACTTAAGACGCATATTCTAAAAATATTTTGAAATATACAGGGTGTTGCGGGAAAGTAGGATAGTGATCAACTTGTTTTATATATATGGAACTATAACTTTTTTTAAATTCTTCTAGTTTCCATCATTGATCTCTATTCAGCCCTAAAGTATTTTTGGGATCGGTTGCGACGTTGCCAAGTTATTATTTATTTTCTATTAATTTCCGGATTTGCAAGGTCGCAAGTAATACGTCCAAATTGATATGTTCCTTTACCTTTTCTCAATAATATTATGCAGCGAGTTACTTGAATATTAAATGAATATTATTTTGGATGTTATCAGCAATGTGCATCTACAGGGTGCTTTTGGCAGAATTTTAAATTACGGCAATTTGATGGTCATTTTACTTTGTTTTTTAAAATGTAACAATGCATGTTTTATCTTAAATCAAAATATCCACTAATAGCCTATCTCGCCTTTTAATATTTTTTCGTGTTTGCGACGTTGCCCAGTTATAAATTATTTTTCCAAGTTTTCAAACAAATAGGTATCTCCGATTTTTATTAATAGAACACACTGTATATTTTATTTAACATAGAAGTACTCCCTAGTAATGGTCTATAGCGTGAACAAGTTTTAACTGGTGTTCCTAAAATAATAAAACCGTTTTCCTTGCACATACTGCTATTTCGAATACCAGGTCAGTAAAAGGTACAGGAACGCTTAAATATCTTCAAAACTGGCACAGCTGGGACGAAAAAATCAATAACTGCAGGTTTTTGAACATGCTGAATTCAAAAATTCTAACAGCAGCGTTGCCAGATTTTACCACTTTTACGTTACTCGTCATAATTTTGTTATTTTCAATAGAATCCTCTACTTACCTTTATTGCAGTGTATTGCGTATGTCGAATTTAGTAAAGTCTCACAATTTCAAAATTTTGTTTCTATTAATTACTGAGATACGGCAACACTGCTTTTTCAGTAAACAGTACCGGAACGCTTGAATATTTCCAAAACTGCCACAGCTGGAGCGGTGAAATTCAATACTTAGGGGTTTTTGAACATACAGAATTCCAAAATGCTAACATCGGCGTTGTCAGATTTTCCAATTTTACCTTTCACGTCATTACTTTGAATGAAATGCCCTATTTATGAAGTCTAGCGTAAAAGTGGTAAATCTGACAACACTGATGTTAGCATTTTTTTATTTTGCTGTAAAAAAACTCTCCGATATTGATAATTTTTGCTTCAGCGGTGGCTGTTTTGGATATTCAAGCGTTCCGGTACTTTTTACTGCGGTGTTGCCGTATCTCATAATCAATAGAAACAAAATTTTGAAGTTATAAAATCCTACTCAATTCGACATGCGCAATTCATTGCAATAAAGATAAGTAGAGGATTTTATTGAAAATAACAAAATTATGACGTGTAACGTAAAGGTGATAAATCTGACAATGCTGCTGTTAGAATTTTTGAATTCTGCATGTTCGAAAACCTGCAGATATAGATTTTCTCGTTCCAGCTGAGCATGTTTTGGAGATATTTAAGCGTTCGTGTACCTTTTACTGACCTGGTACTCGAAATATCCAGTATGTGTAAGGAAAACGGTTTTATTATTCTAGGAACACTAGTTAAAACTTGTTCACGTCGTAAACCATTACTAGGGAGTACTTCTATGTTAAATAAAATATACAGTGTGTTCTGTTAATAAAAATCATAGATATTTGTTTGAAAATTTGGTAAAATAATTTATAACTTGGCAACGTCGCAAATGCCAAAAAAATATTACAAAGCGAGATAGGGTATTAGTAGATATTTCGATTTAGAATAAAACATACGTTTAAAAAAACAGAGTAAAATGACCTTCAAATTGCCGTAATTTAAAATTCTGCCAAAAATACCATATAGATGCGCATTGATGATAACATCCAAAATAATATTCATTTAATATTCAAGTAACGCGCTATAGTATTATTGAGAAAAGTTCAAGAAATATATCAATTTGGACGTATGGCTTGCGACCTTGCAAATCCGGAAATTATTAGAAAATAAATTATAACTTGGCAACATCGCAGCCGATCCCAAAAATATTTTAGGGTTAAATAGAGATCGATGATGGAAACTAGAAAAATTAAAAAAAAGTTATAGTTCCATATGAAAAAATCAAGTTGATCACTATCCTACTTTCCCGTGCGTCTTAACCAAATAACTTTTGTATTTGATATTTTCTTCTATTAGGTATACAGGGTGGGCCAATAGTGCGTGGACGGAGGATTATGGGCTTACTAAAAAATATTTCAAAAATCTGTCACTTGATCATGGTATGGACCCTTGAGGGCTATAACGTAAAAATATTTTCACTTAAATTTTGACGTTTATACAGGGTGATTTATATCAAACCTACATTTTTTTAAATGGAACCCCCTATATATTATTGCATATTTGGATTCCTTGGTCAATTCTAGTGTGACTTTATGTATCATACATGGAACTTTAAACGAACCGTTTAGGCGAAAATCACCATTTTTGGTATAAGTAGGAATCAGAAAAAATTGAATATCGCAGCGATTATAAAACTTAGAAGGCCTTGACTTTGCGGTACGACTAAGCATAAAATGCGTCACCTTAGGTCATACGGCTAAATTTGAATTCTTTGTGTACTTGGAGAAATCAGAGGATAAATTAAGGAAACTTCAATCACAGATAACTTGATTTTTTCAAATGGGAATGCCTATTTTGGTTTGAAGAATCAAATGTAAAATTTGATAACCTTTCTCACGATATAGCATTCTTGATATCAGTCTTTTTTGGTTTTCATTTTATTTCAAATTTACAGTCAAATCGGTGTTTTTCAACTTTCCTGCATGCAAGCAACCTAGCAGGCCATGAAAAATAAACAAAAGCTCGTTAATATGGAAGAAAGCAACTAACTTAGTAGAAAAATGCAAACTAAGTAGAGCAGCGAGGCAAGATTACGAAAACTCCTTACAACATATTAGCTCTAACTAGAAACAATAGCAGTAACAAGAACGCTCCTTTTTCACAGCCTACTAGCTATTAGCCAATTTCCAAAGTTAATAAAAAAATACCTAATCAAAGGAAAACTACTAGTGATTGTTGCTGGCAGTAGAATATCTATGTCTTCTGAATAAATTTGAATACATTTTCACATTTATTGCTATAAAAAAGTAGCCATTTCCGTAAGTCAAAAGTAATGATATCTCTGACTGGAAGCCTTCAAATACTCCGGTAGGTACTTCTGCTTATTAGCAAAATCTCGGAAAATGAAACTTGAATTGCAGTCTGTTTGAATTGTAAAACATAAATTAGTTTGCAGAAAACTACATGAAATAATCACAATTACAACATAGCGTAATAAAAAAATTCTAGCAATTATTTCAATAGATGTTCAGAATGCTCCAGTTGGAGATATCTTTACTTTCCACTTAACAAAACGGAAATGACTATTTCTTGATCCCATTAAATCTGAAATTTCATTCTAAACATGTTAGAGTGTAAGCAAAAATCGCTGATAGTTTTCTTTTTGTTTCAAAATTTTTAATCGTTTTGGAAAGTTGCAAAGCCCTAGTAAACCTCAATAGCTAGTAGGCTGTGTAAAACAAACACTTCAGCTACTCATTGACATTAGATATCTTGCCGCTGTTGTTTCCGGTTAGAGCTGATGTGTTGTAAGGAATTTTCATGTTCTTGCCTCGCTACTCGAGTTCGTTTGCATCTTTCTACTAATTTAGTGGTTTTCTTCTATATTAACGAGCTTTTGTTTATTTTCCATGGCCTACTAGGTTGCTTGCACGCAGGAAAATTGAAAAACACCGATTTGACTTAAAATTTGAAATAAAATAAAAACCAAAGAAGATTGGTATCAAGAATGCTATATCGTTAGAAAGGTAATGAAATTTTACATTTGATTCTTTAAACCAAAATAGGCATTCCCATTTGAAAAAATCAAGTTATCTGTGATTTAAGTTTCCTTAATTAATCTACTGATTTCTCCAAGTACAAAAAGAATCCAAATCTAGCCGTCTGACCTTAGGTGACGCATTTCATGCTTAGTCGTACCGCAAAGTCACGGTCTTCTAAGTTTTATAATCGCTGCGATATTCAATTTTTTTCTGATACCTACTTATACCAAAAATGGTGATTTGCGCCTGAACGGTTCGTTTAAAGGTCCATGTATGATACATAAAGTCACATTAGAATTGACCAAGGAATCCAAATATGCAATAATATATAGAGGGTTCCATTCAAAAAAATGTAAGTTTGATATGAATCACCCTGTATAAACGTCAAAATTTAAGTGAAAATATTTTTACGTTATAGCCCTTAAGGGTCCTAACCATGATCAAGTGACAGATTTTTGAAATATTTTTTAGTAAGCCCACAATCCTCCGTCCACGCACTATTGGCCCACCCTGTATATTGCGATATATCGAAGAATATAATTTCAAAACGTTTCATGTTCAAAGTCGATTCGCTATTTTTTGTGATCGTATCGAGATCCAAATGTCGTGGAAACACCAGCTGTCACTTTCTTTTACTTCCCTCACCGATAGGTATGGTTTTTATAAATCGTGGCATAAATAATAAAAAAACTAAAAATACAAAAACAGCTCAAACTTCGTTTTTAAGTTTTTTAGAGGTTCCTGATCACTTACTGAGTTTTTTTGGGTGGGGGTGAAATTCGGGTGGTTGGGGGGTGGGGGGTTGAAAAACTGAAAAATTTGCTGTATTAATAATAGGCCGTCCGCTGACCTGTGAAGGAAGACCTAGAGACATAAATCACCAACTAAGGGACTTAGAATTTTCTGTATACATACGAGAATTTATTGCGGTTTAAATCGTTTTGTATTTTGTAACGTGACGTGGACACTGTAAAACTGAAAAGTTTGTATTATTGATAATAGGCTGTCCATTGACCTGTGCAGGAAAGACCTAGCGGCATATGACAATTTGGGGGGGGGGGGGTACTGGCGATGATCTTGTTGCAAGGGGATCTCAGACTAAAGCTTCATGCTATGGGTAAATAATAAACTGGTATCACCGTAATGTGTGGGAAGTACTGAGTCAATCAACTTGACTTCATTTTTTGAAATGGACCAATCGTGGTGCGTCAGGTCGGCCGGATGGACAAACATATATGTGATTCTTCTCCGGCCGCCTGAACAGTCGTAACTGACAGCTCGATCGGAACATACATACACGCGCTCAGGCGACCGGACGTCAGGCCGGACGGATGGACGAACATATATGTGATTCTTCTCCGGCCGCCTGAACAGTCTTAACTGACAGGTCGACCGGAACATACACACGCTCAGGCGACCGGACGTCAGGAGGACCATTCAGTTCGAACTGACAGGTCTGCCGGAGCGTGTGTAGCCGACATTATAGCGTTTTCGACTTACTGAACTGATTTTAACCACGATTGCACTACAGTGCACATTGAAAACTCGTGTGGTGCCCAGAAGTGCAATAAATCTGAACTGGTAAGTCGAACATACACCAAATTTCAGTGCAATTCAAGTAACTGTTCTGTCAGCCAACTGATAACAGTTTGATGTCATTTTGCATCGCGAGAGCTCAATTTCATTCTGTGGTGGTTTTGGAATTTGAATAGTTTGAATCCGGCTTACTCAATAATTCATTCTATTTATCGACATAAAAACTAACAGCATTTTGTGCAATACGGCTTTTGCACTAAAAATGAATATCTATCTATATCGGTAAATACTTATGTATATCTTGTTGTATCTCTTCTTCCGTCAGTATATGAACAACATCTTCAACGAATATTCCTATTTTTGGGACACCGCAGCCGCTGTTTGCAACTTAAGTAGATATGCTTCAGTTTCCTCATCATCAGAAGATGACGATATTCGCAGTTCTTCCAACTATACTTTCCGCACCTTTCATGCTACTATAGGCGCTTTCCTTTTACCTGATTTATCTGATAAATCTCACTTGTGACGTCATGACTCAGTTCGATGTACGTTCCTTTTGTTTTCTGAAACTGAGACTAAAGTGAGATATTTTACCCCCACTTAAGCCCATCTGCACAAGCTCGAAAGGTAGATCACTTGTCTCAGATCATTTAGATGTCAAATAAATGAGGTTAGGATTGTATGTAAGTTTGAATTTCAGCAGGTTTTTCCGGTTTTATGGTGTACGGATAGTCGATAGCGTAAGGTGAGTGACGAAAAACGTGAAAAACTAGGTTATGGAAAGGATCGACAGATAATAGAACCATAGCACATTACAAAATTTTGAGGAATGGCATTTAACTGCACAAACACGTTCCTTTAACGCATCTGAGCATCCGAGGTTTCCAAATGAGCTGAGCCAACTCATTTTTAAGTGATCTGAGTAAGTGCAGATGTAAAAGGAAAGCACCTTATGTATACTACCCCACTACCCAGTTCTTAAATCAAAAAATTATTTTCTCTGACAGATAAAATAGGTTATCTTCTTCTTCTTCTTCTACTGTTTTATGACGTTTGCCTGTGTAGGCTTCGCCAGCTCATTTATAATTAATATTTTATAGACGTCAAAAATGCACTGAAATCTCCACGAGCTCAGAGAGTCCGTGGCGATAAGTGCAATTAGGCGGATAAGACACTAGTTTTGCACTCAAATCTAAGACGAACATAATTTTGACACTCAGTCCCTATGAGTGCAGTGATAGGGCAATAAGTCGAAAACGCTATTAGTAAGTTTCATTTTCAGTATGTTTCAGTAGCATGGTATGTCTGATGTCTGATCAAGATGTTAATCACCGTCCGTTGCAAAACGCGTTATTATAAAATTTGGGCGTAAAACCAACAGAAATTTTATCTATGTAGACGAATGAATTGCACAATTTTCTAAAATAAGGTTTCAATCACGAACGGCACAATTTGCTCAAAAAAGAGTACTTAGGCATAGGAGTGGAATGAAAATATGTCTGATCGCCGAAACTGTGGAAAATGAAAAGTCATGAGCACAGACGAGCATCACGCAGCTGAATATTCGTGCGATCTGAGAGCTGATATGGGATATAGTACTGTAGTATATTTGAATGCAAGACAAACTGAAAGCTAGTAAAGTTTATATTTTTTAACAATGCGACATCTACCGACAAATCGCATATGAATACTCGTAATGGTTAGAAATGTATATATGTTAGGAGCAAACACCGATTTCGGCCAATGGACGGAAAATATGGTCAAAACGCGTTTTGGCTGCTACCGTTTTGCCAATGTCCGAATTATCGCGTTCCGGCTGTTTAATGTAGTCCAGAACGCGTTTTGGGTCAACTACGATTGCCAGAACACGTTCTATATTCTACTACGAATAAATAAATTTCAATTATTTGCCGTGTTGTGTTACAATATTTCCTCTGAGCTTAGATTCCATAACTAAAATGAATAAAAATGAATAAAAAGCACTTGTAGATCTTAGGTCCGTGAAAAAAACTGAAAGAAACATACCTCACAATCTCATATGTCCAGCTCCCACATGAGCGGAATGAATAATGTCAAATAACTCGTGGGTCATGCAAAAATAACGCAGTTCGGCTGTTTCGTCTGTCCTTCTTTCAATTAGCTTTTCGATATAGCCAATTTTTAAAATATCATACCTTTTCAATCGTTGTCTTTGTTTCGAAGACATTGTATCACCGTTACTTTTACAAGCTTTTGCCGCCTTTACCTCTGTGAGTGTTTGGTCGTATCTTTCTCTTGTACAAATATTACTACGATCATTGCAACAACTTATGACTTTTTGCAGTTCGTCATTAAAACATAACCTTAGGTCTTCCATGGCACTCTCTAGCTACTGTCTAACCCGCACAAAGATCAAATACTAAATGAATACACTAGCTCCAGAGGTATCGTCTACAAGCTGAGACACACAAAATCCACCACGCGTTATGGCAATCGCAGTAGAACAGGACGCGTTTTGGCAATCGCAGTTGAGCCAAAACACGTTCTGGGCTACATTAAACAGTCGGAAAGCGATCCGAAGACTTTGGTAAAATGGTAGCAGCCAAAATGCGTTTTGGTCATATTTTTCGTCCATTGGCCGAAATCGGTGTTTGCTCTTAACATATACAACGAAATGAAGTACGGAAAAATTGAGAAAGATACTCAGTGAACAATTCACTAATTCCAATGATGTTAGTCACACACCGACGAACCAGTCACAAAGTAAAGACCTTATAAGACAGAGCAGGTATAGGGATGTTGCCCCTAAGCCCCATATAACTACATAATTATATCTTGAACTATAGGCACATCTATCATGAACTTTGGGTACAGTATACAGAGTCGATACAGTACAAGTAACTACCCATAGGATGAGTTTGATGAAAAACGTTTTCTGAGGCATACAAAAGTAAACAACACAATACTCAAACGAAAACTATCTCACCAATTAAAGTGTAAAAAATAAGGTATCTGGCATTTTTCACTGATAGTACCAGTTATATCGCTATAGTAGCCAAAATACTAATTAATATTATCGATACTCGTCATTTTTTAAAAACTACAATATACACAAATAGAATATTCTGAATATTTTACAATCAATATCAAGTTAGCAACCTTCAACAGTGATAGCAGAAAGCTTATGCTTTAAGTTAAATACGTGTAGGTATAGGTAGCAATGATACTTTAAATGAGCATGTCCTTCATTTTTAGTTTTTTGGCTTGCGCGAAGTCTTAGAACATATAGATGGGGTACATAATTTTACACATTCATCATTAAATAAAAATGCTTAAATAGTTATATTTTTAATTGTATAAATTAACCGCCGAATACTTGACGTCACGTGTACTAAACCATTAAGGTCAGTATAGCATCCTGATTCCTGATTTTGACACGTTTGCGTTTTATCGCTGATACAGAACCACATAATTACTTGTCAGATTGTGGTCTTATGTTCTGTGAGCTTACTGATATAATCTTAGACAAGAAAGGGAGAGGACAGAATGCGTGGCTGACGTCTCTGTTACCAGAAGGTACCAAAGCGCTAGTCCCAGTGCCACAGCTAATGGGATTACCATTAGGTATAGTTAAGCTATTTGGAGAAATAATATATTTTCAAATAAAATTTATTAAAATATTATAAAAATATATACGGGTTCTGTATGGCCAATTTCACCATCCACAGTTCAAATTCAAGCCGTTAACATTAATAACCGTGAATTTCCATAGACCGATATCTTGTCTTGCAAAATGTAAGCTATAACAGATATGTACGTCACTGGAAGTCTGATTATATTTGAACCAAAACATGCGTTAAAAAATATAATTTTTACACTTTACATGCTCAAAAATATTATGATTCGCATGTTAGTGGTACATTTGAAATTATATTATATTCAAATTCATACATAGTTTTTAGTACCGGCTCGGTTGATAACTCCACTACTGTAGAAGATAGCGAAAAAAGTTGTATACAAAAGTAAAAAGGATATGCTCCTTGCTCAGAAAATATTTAGATTAATACAAGGTGATCCATAACTACGCGGTGATGCAAATATGCATTTTTTAAATGAGACATATGAGATATATTATTCCATATTCAAATTCTACTAATGATTTCCGTTCTTACAATATAGGGTACTGTTACATTATACAGGGTATTTCAAAAGTTATGACCATTTTTATATCCAAGTCGCTGTCAAATGAACGTACTGTATATCAAAAAGTGATGAATCAAAAATCATTTTTTACTCGGATGGATAAAAAATATTCTCTAGTTTTGAAATCGGCTATAAAAAAAGCTCGCGACGTATATACGTATACAGAGTGATGCAGAATGCAAAGTCTAGATTTACTCTCTTTTTTTAAATGTAACCCTCAATATTTTATTATACCAAAGAATTGATTTTAATATGCTCTTTAATCTTTGTATAGCACTTCTTATGGCTGCATTCATTAGTTTCTGAGATATTTCGATTTTTATACAGATTTTAAATATATCTCTTTGTTTACTAACATTTTTTCATTTTGAGAAAATACAATCAAATGTTTGCTCAACAAACACCTAAAATATAAGGTAATGGCTCAATAGAGATGAAGAATAGTAATAATGATTATTTTCAAACATACGCGATGTGTTTTGTTTGTCTTCTTCATTTTTTTAGTCAAATGCAGTTGAACGTTTACCATTAACCGTCATAAAATGATTCAAAAGTACAAAAATGCGTTTTGAGCCATTCGTGATTTTTTTTCATAGTATTCGTCGAAATGGGACAATAATCGTTCGTTTGATTACTAAATTCTAGGTAACAGATTCCGTTAGTGTTCAGTTCAACTGAGACCGCTTTTAATTTCACGGAGTTTTGCCTGCCATATCATGCGATGTTACTCTATTCGACTTTTTGTATGGGAATATATTTATAAACTAACTACGTTAATAAGCCATGGGTACCATCAGAGATCTTAGAACAATATTGTTGTTCAGATACATACCATAGAAATGTCACTATCGCAAAATGTCATAGAACATATCAACTGTAAATCGAAACGAAGTAAACATTTTTTCATATAATTTTTCATACGTAAATGAATATCTATAGTCTTCATTTGCGCCTACTTTCCGGCGTTTGTCTGTTATGAACAACCTCATATATGCGAACTTAGATAAACGATGGGAAAAATATACAAAGACTCTAACCATATCCTTTTGTTCATAAATATAAATTATATGTATGGCAAAAGGCAAGCGGAAAGATAGATACCGTTGATATGAATTCTAGCACGACATTACCTATACCTATAGTAGTAGTGTGATACGAAGCGGGCGGGTACGCCAAATTTCCGGAGACTTGTCAACTTCGAGGAACACTAATAGCTCAATTCATTTGACGATTTTCGCTTGATAGCGTTCATAAAGGTCTATCGTCATGATCTCGCTTCCACCATATCTCCATGCACGTAACATGTGCAAGTTAGTTGTACTGCTAGCTTTATTACCGTTTATCCAGATGTTTGGTCATTCAGTCGTCTATTCCTGACGTCTAACGACTTTGGGCGAGCTATTCTTGTGTGTACTGCCCGCTATCGGGTGATAGTTGCGCCGGTGGCGGTAGGCAGATTGTTTGGAGTCGTCGTATAGGATGTACCGTTTGATTTGAAGAGTTGTTTGATGTTTATGTTTATGCGTTGAGGGTGAAAGTATCTTTGGGTGTGCAATTATTGTATATTGTTGGCTGTAACCCAGAATAGCAGTAAGTACACACTGATTTATTGATTGGAACCGTATACTGTTAAAATATACACTGTAAAAGTAATGTTGAAGTAAAGGTGTGGTCATTAATCAGCTTTCTATTATTTAAAACTCCCTTAACCTGAACTGATGCTTACAGTTCAGAAGTGGCATACAAGAGAATTCTTATAATTTTCTTTTCACGTCCACAAACTTATCGGTAATGTATGTTGATAATTATTTGAAGTAACTAACAAATGACCACAATTCGTTCTTACGAATGGTATTCATAGTTATGCATCATATACGATTTGAATTAAAAGATAGACGAGTACAGTCTGGCTTTAAGAATGTTATTTTTAAAATTTGGTTGCTGTAGAACCCCATGATTCACTTTCGTTTGTGTTTTTTTTTAACTACTCTAGTTCTTTTTTCGTTCCTTTCTTTGATTATTGCGGAGTGGAGTTGGAAGCTGGAGTTTTTTCTTCTTTTGCAATCTGTAATGAACGGAGACGGACAAAGTCGAGGGCAAGGACTGTTTTCTGTCGAACGACCCAGGTTGAAGGGCAGAAAACGGGACTCGGAGATGATGGATAGGAACACTAGAGCAACTGTAACGATAAGAGATAATGTATGTGTGCGAGAGAGAGGGGATTGCCTTGGATGCACAAACTATTGCAGATATATATAGGGCCGCATATTATTTCGTAAACATTTTTGTTATTTAAGGAAAGGAGGCGAGCAATGTGAACTTTTAATTCCATATTTCGTCGTCTTGGTGGTAAACAGCCGTAACCCACAAAAGTGTAAATTTCAGTTAATGCTATTAACCAACACTAAAAAGTACAAACTATCATATCTGAAAGTATCTTAACCCACAAGTGGTAGGAAGTAATTGTTTCCCGAAATTTGCTAAAAGATGTAACCCACATTTCATTGTAGTGAATGAATACAAGCCGCTTAACGCTTTTAGCAACTATGCCTTCAAGTTGTATGGGTCAGAAATCTTGTGGCGGTGAAAAGACCTAGGTAATACACATATTTAACGCTTCTGACTGACGCGTTGATTTGCCCCGTATCTGTATTCACGCGCGTGGTGGATAATTGTAATATTATACGCAGCAAATCATTTTTATTTTGTGTTTTTAAAAATGTTTTCAAGGGGGAGCAAAACCAATGCACTTTAAGCTAGAATTTTCGAATCGCGTCCGGCAGAGTCGCATCGAAGTAACTTAGGACGTCGTATTAAATGTACATATAAAGTCTTGAATTTGGATCATTATGATAGAAAATTACACATTTTTTGCCTTTTTGCTCTTCCAAAATGCATTTGAACGATGTGGAAGGAATGATTCAAAATATGTTGTACTGTGCAATAAATGTCTAATGAGCTTTCTAGTACAACACTATCTTCTTGCTACTTGCAATACACATTTTTTACACCCAACGTAAAAATCGGTTTGGCAAGTGATAAGACTGCGTGTCGTCTTATCTTATGTTGCGGTGCCAAAGGTTCTATTGAAACATACAGATAGTATCAAAATTGTTGATTTTAAATGACCTACGACGAGTTACTATAGAAGATTGTGGCCAAACATTGCCTAACGCAAAACTACTACCGCCATCGGTTGAAGGTAAGAATGATGGAATTTTATAATGATAGAAAATAGGTAACATTTTATTTCTTCCAGAAATAGAGAAAGACGCGAACCAGTCACAAATCAATACAGTCAACTTTTGTGTTGAACTTTTGACAGACCACCACTGTCATCATCGGTAGAAGGTTAGTTTTTTTGCTTATTGTGAGGAACTTGTATTAATTATCCACTTTCCAGTACAAAATCAAGAAAAGAACTCTTTGTCACTCAGAGAAGATAAAGTTCCGTCAGTTAATAATGACGATTCATCAAGTAGCTTGGAGGCTTTGGTAGATGTTAGAAAGAGGCTTTTGGAGAGAGATACTGACCTTTTAGACAGGCAACCACTGTCACCATCGGTAGAAGGTTAGTTTTTCTTGCTTATTATGCTTGCTTGTATTCATTATTCACTTTCCAGTACAAAATCAAGAAAAGAACTCTTTGTCACTCAGAGAAGATAAAGTTCCGTCAGTTAATAATGACGATTCATCAAGAAGCTTGGAGGCTTTGGTAGATGTTAGAAAGAGGCTTTTGGAGAGAGATACTGACCTTTTAGACAGGCAACCACTGTCACCATCGGTAGAAGGTTAGTTTTTCTTGCTTATTATGCTTGCTTGTATTCATTATTCACTTTCCAGTACAAAATCAAGAAACGAACTCTCTGTTACTCACAGAAGATAACGCTCCGTCAGTTAATAATGGCGATTCATCAATTAGCTTGGAGCCTTTAGTAGATGTCAGAAAGAGGCTTTTGGAGAGAGATAATGACGTATCTGCCAGAGAAACTGTGGATGAAAAAAACTGACAAGGAAGCGAAAAAGAGATCCATCAAACTGGAAAAAGAATATGATGAAAAATTTGAGAATGGAAGGTAAAGAGTATAGAACACAAAAAGGAAAACTAAAAAAAGCAAAAACCATGACAGACATTGAATGTAAATGTCGTTACAGTTGCAACAACTCTATTTCAAAAGAAGCGTGACATAAAATTTTTAACGAGTATCATGAGATAAAAACAGAAGAATTGAGGTGGAACTTCATTTCTAGACATGTATGCCGAATTACAAAAAAACGTTCATATGTTTCACAAAATGGTGATAGTCGCAGGAAGTATACTTTGGTTTATGGTCTCACTTCTGAACATAAAGAGCATCAAGTTTGTCAAAAATTTTGTCTTGAAACTCTCCAAATTTCAAGTAAAAAGGTATTCACAGCTCTTAGTAAAAGTTTTGCATATGCGTCGTTGAACTAGATCAAAGAGGCAAGAAATCGCCACCACAAAAAAATCTGAAGCAACAAGACCACATAAGATCTTTACCTTTAGTTGCATCACATTACTGTAGAAGCACTACAAAAAGGAAGTATCTACCTTCAGGGTATAAAGATTATGTACAATGTCATTGAGATGAACTATTTAGATTTTCCGAATTTTAAAGAGTTTTCAATATCTGCTGTAATAAAAAAAAAGAAATGTGAAGATGGAGGAGCTATTAACTGGCTGAAAGTGAAGTGGATTCAGTAGGTATAGGAAAGACCAACCTACCAAAATATTTTTTAAAGAACGTGTGAGCGACGCAGAATTTCGTTCTTTGGTAGTAAAAAAGAATCTACCAGAAATAGTACATCTTTTCTGAATCAAGTTGTACCCAAACTTCATACCAATACCTTGCCGATTGACCAAAAAAAATTTGTTGGTTTGTTGAAACTTTGCCAGGCTGATACCATAAAATCCGCCCTATCATGGGTTTTATGAGGCACTGAAAACCACTACTGACAGGGTTCAAGACGAATCGGACATCGATGAAGACTAAAAACATGTTACTTCTATTCTGTATGTGTAGCTAAAACTGTAGTCGGTTCTTATAGCTGAAAATGTAATTAATAGAAGGATTGGAAAAGCAGGGCTGTTATTATATTAAACATAATTGCAGTTACGTCTCTTTAATTTTCAATATATCTCCGCATGTGGAAATGTAGTAAATGGTGCTAAGCCACATAACCCTCTAACTACACGTCGAATTATATTTATATCTAGCTCAGATGATAGACTGCAATTTTTAATGAAATGTTATCACGAGTATACATATATCAGCTTCTATTTACGAATGTAACGCGGGTGGTTGAGCATTGCAGGTTTGAGACGCTACAGGAGATCAAACATCGCTATTGGTTCCCTAAAATGCCGTGGTATGTTAAGAAATACGTACGGTCTTGTTTGGAGCGTGAGCATTATAGGGTGCCTGGTGACAAGTGAGAGGATGAGTTACGCCCGATGGAAGGGAAGAGCGTATCTCTTTATGCAGTTCACGTGGACCATTTTGGAGCATTTGTTGAAAGTGAAACAGGAAATCAATATCTACTGTCCCGGTTGGTGTTTTCAGGTATATCAATGTAAGGGTTGTTAAATAGGCGAGGTGGACTACTGCTGTAGGGGTCATCTTGGATCGTCTCAAATGTATTGTAACCGATATAGGAACCAGCTTTGTGAGTGGGAGTTTTGAGGAACTGATCTCCCTATTCGGTATAGGACGTATTATCAGAACCGTCGTTGCGAGCGAGCGAGCGAGTTAGTGGACAGGTCGAGCGGTTTAGTGGGATCATTTTGGATGCTCTTTCTACATCCACCCACTATACAGGCGATAAGGCGTGGGATGGCTACATTTACGCTATTCACATGGGACTTGGCACCACTGTTCATGGAGCCACGCGGAAAAGTCCATCGAAATTATTATTTGGTTTTGATGTCACGAGCAGGTCTGAAGGTATTTTGATCCCAATTATTTCTGACACTGTTGAAGTTGCTAACCCTGAAAATTGGATGCTGCGAGAGGTGAGGCTTGCGAACATGTAAAGGAGCAGCAGTTAAGGGATATGGCGAGAGTTAGTAAGCAGAGTGGATCGGCAGCAAAGAGTGGAGTTGATGTTCTTGTCATCTTGTTCTCTGTGGGGCGGTTGTGGCAACGAACAAAATACAACCATGGGCATCGTGTGATGGAGGTTTAGATTTTTCAGAGGAAGGTAGTGCTGAGAGTGGCAATGAAGGTTGATAATTTGGTATGTTAGAACATGGTCTTGGTATGGCGCTGATGTGTCGCTTGGAGGTAAAAGATGTCATCCTGATTGTAATTAGGTTTTGGCTCCACATAGTTGGTTGAAAGATCGTTGGGATACTCTATATATGTAGATAATTTTGGATGTGAAGCTGCCTTGTAGTTATGTGGCCAGAATATACCATTGTTTTTTTGTTGAGAATGCTGTGGATTTGTTACATATAGGCATAATAGGTGGCTATACCTTGTAAGATGGTATTATCAGCTATAATTAGTGTAGCCGTGGAGCGTGGGGGCACGCTGTGAGCAGGATGGCCGTGCTGTTAGTTTTATTACCGTTTATCCACATGTTCGGCCATTCAGTCGTCTATTCCTGACGTCTAACGTCTTTGGGCGAGCTGTTCTTGTGTGTACTGCCCGCTATCGGCTGATAGTTGCGCCGCTGACGGTGGGCAGATTGTTTGGAGTCGTCATATATGACGTACCGTTTGATTTGAAGAGTTGTTGGATGTTTATGTTTACGCGTGGAGGGTGAAGGTATTTTTGGGTGTATAATTATTGTATATTGTTGGCTGTAACCCAGAATAGCAGTAAGTACACATTGATTTATTGATTGGAACCGTATACTGTTAAAATATACACTGTAAAAGTAATGTTGAAGTAAAGATGTGGTCATTTATCAGCTTTCTATTATTTAAAACCCCCTTAACCTGAACTGACGCTTACAGTACGTACCCGCAACATTATCGAAAGTGTATTTATATATCCGGGCGCGGGCCACAAATATGTTGCTGTTTGTAGTCCGAATTTCAGTATTCGTGTCGTTTTTTTTATTTTAGCCATATTTATAGATGAATATATATTATAAATAACCCCCAAAATTGTTACAGATAGTTTCCTTGGAGAAAAAAATTGCGATTTACTTATCGATTCATTCAAAAATTAATTTTCCCGAAGCGCTAGTACTACAAGTTTGAGCAGCATATTATATACATATTATATGTCAGCACTTGAATGCTTGCATAGTATTTACATATATTATGGCAACCTCGAATCGTTTGAACTTGAGGTAAGTCAAACACGACAATCAAACTGCAAGGGAAAAGTTGTTTAATAAATCAGACCTACTCGTGCATCAACGTTGTTGTTCTGTGTTAGAACGTTTCATTGTGAAGTGTTCAGCCAAAGACTAATTATATTTATGGCATTTCGGTAAATTGGTTTAATCGGCTTAATTGAACAACTGCATGCGAGAGAATTTCAGCTCAGATATGGCGAACATGAGATTCATTGCTTAGTCGTTTTAACAGTTATAAATATATCAAAAAGACTGACTTACTTACTGTCAATTTTTCAATGTTAACAAGATGTTTTTGTAGTGGCTAAACCTTCCTCAAAATACGAGTGGGCAAATTTTGAGTGCTGGTGAAGCTCTGAGTGGTGGACGTTACTAGACCGAAAATAGATTTTTACGCTTCCCGTGTTGGTAGTTTCTTGTGAGATTGGCCAAAGAAGTACTGGACTTCATTACTGAATAATTTCTCAAATTCTATAATTTCATCAACGATAACCGAAAAAACTGTTTATATTTTTTTATATGATTCGCGGTCGTTGACTTAGTACACTGTAAATGTTGCAGTAAATTTTGGCTGCTCTCATTTCGTAATCTCATGAAACACAGTTAAACGTCGGTGCTCTCTAGCGGCTTTACCGTTTAAATTAGAAGAAAATGTCCCGGATAAAAAACGTTTATTTTCAAATGGTCTACTTGCAGAAAATAATTGCGAAGAGGGCGCACATCCGGATATACCGGAAGTTGGCATCAACTTCCTTATTATATTACGTTTTTTGATCCGGCATTGATTTTTAGGTCCAGTTTGTTAACCATAGTTTATGTATACGAAGCCTATAGTATTTTCGAAGTTATTCAGCAATCTTTAAAATTTGACGTTTGTGGTTTGTAGTACTTTACAAAAAATATGAATATCTCGGAAACTAAGCAAGACAGAAAGATGCGGTTTTCGGTTTTAAAATGAACAAGAAACATAATTGTGTTTCAGTGAGATCATTCAAAAACACATTAAATCAATAGACTACCAATTTTCAAATTTGGAAAATTTAAAACGTTGAATACTTTTTTCAAATGGGATGATATAAGTTTCACATCAGTGGATGCGAGATTAGATTCTCTTTCACTTTTATCTAAGCATATGTGGTTGTATCTCTGATGGTTTTTGAGATATTTACGATTTTGTAATTATTGTGATCGTGAAAATTTTCGATTTTGAGATAACACGCTTTTTGGGCGTTTTATGATGTCTACATAACGAAAATCCACGTCACTCATTTCCGTCGGTCTGTCTGTCGGTCTATCTGTCGGTCTGTCTGTATGCGTTTTCCAACCCACGTAATCTCAGTAACCGCTACATGGATTGTGATGAAATTTGGGCAGCGACATGCAGTGGAGTCGCAGTAGGTAATGTTTCTATAATTTTGGAAATTGTTATACGGGGGGCAGAGTAATTAGCAAAAAACGAATAATTTCAAATATGCCTCTAACTTCGTTTTTAGGCGTTTTAGGGGTTCCTGATCATTTTCTGCTTTTTCTTGGGTGGTGGTGAATTTGGAGTGGTTGGGGGGTGGGGGGTTGTAATACTGAAAAATTTGTGGTATTCGTCCATTGTTATGTGAATGAAAAACCTAGCGGCATGATACACTTTTTCAGGTCCATCCGAACGTTGCATGCTTATGATAGAAACCACGGGACTTAGAATTTGTAATGTATACATACAAGTATTGTTTTAGATCGTTCGATATCGCGTAACGCGAAAATGGTTCAATTGATTTCAATTAAATTTTGACACATTTTGACTGCCGCGGCGAGGATGGAAAACGCGTATGTTTTGGAAAAATCGGGTCAGTGGCGGCGCGGCAATAATAAAAAACTAAACATATAAAAACAGCTCAAACTTTGTTTTTAGGCGTTTTAGGGGTTTCTGATCATTTTCTACGTTTTTTTGGGTGAGGGTGAATTTGGGATGACTGGAGGGTGGGAGGTTGTAAAACTGAAAAATTTGTTGTCTTCATAATAGTCTGTCCCTGTACAAGAAATACCTAGTGGTATGTTACACTTTTTTAGGTCCATCCGAACATTGGCGTGCCTATTACGGAAACCAATTTTGTGATCTGTATGTACATACGAGTTTTGCTTTATTTCGTTCTATGTACCTATATTGTGTAAAGCGATAATTATTGAATTGATTTTAATGAAATTTTGACACAGAATTTATTACCGCGGCGAGAATGGAAATCGACTCTGTTTTTGAAAAACCGTGTCAGTGGCGGCGCAGCAATAATCAAAAAACCAAAAATATAAAATCCGCTCAAACTTCGTTTTTAGACAGGTTGGAGGCTCTTGATCGTTTCGCATCGTCCAGTTGAAGTATACAGAAGAAAACTGTGGCGTTCTAATTCCTAAGGAGGGAGACGCAAGAAACTATTTACGAGGGTTTTTGTGTTGGATGATTTAGTTGCAAGGGGATCTCAGACCATAGCTTCATGCAATGGGAAATAATAAAATGGTATCATCATTATGTGTGGGAAGTACCTACTGAGTCAATCAACTTGACTTCATTTTTTCTTTCAATCAACGATAATAGCCTGCGTTGGAACTCTGCCTCCACCTTGTCCAAATCCACGCTTGCTCCGTAGCGCAACAGCGTATGCAAGGTCACGCGCCAATTAGCGAGTAACACGGAAGAGAGCATAGGAAGTTGTTAAAATGAATGAATAAACGGTTTTGCAATACATGCTTGAAATGGTACAATAACTAACCAAGGATGAGACAGGCGAAACAATTCATAACAGAACCGAAACCAAGATTTACTAGAGGCCTACTCAGGTGTAATAGAAAGGCTGTGAGAGCCACAGTAGATCTGTTAATAAGACAAGTGATGTGTTTCTCATAAGGACAGCATAAGAAGCCCTCTATAGGTACTGCAATGAACATGAAGAAACTCACAATTCTTCTCGTGATGCCTTATAAAGACCGAATCTATATAGTTCTCCATTAACTAGACCCTCAAAGATTTTCAAATCCTTACCAAAAAATAAAGTCAAGTTGATTGACTCAGTACTTTCCACACAATACAGTGATATTATTTTGTAACGGTAATAATGGGAAATAATGTGAGTTAACTGTAGTCCTGCTTCGCGGTTGTGCACCACTCGTAAATTCAGTTCTTCTGGTACTCTTGCGATTTTTTGAGGAATCGCAGTTTTCACTTCTTGTGACGTACGGGATTTGTTGGCATCTACTTTAGATTGAAGGTAACACTAAAAAAAAAAGAAGTCGAACGCAGCTAAATCTAAGGAGCATATGGAGGCCAAGAAAATCGGAAATCACATGCGGTTGGAGATATGCAACCACGAAGCATGACGACACTTGACACATTATTTTCCGTGAGTTATTTCAAAGTGCTCTATTATTACTTCATGTAGCTGTAATTTAAACATATATATCTTTAATGTACAAAATTTTATGCCTACCAGAATAACATGCATTTTTCTCTGCGCCACCCTATATATCCCTGCCGCTTTATAATTTCTTTCGGTATCGACCAGTTTATTTTCCCATAGCATGAAGCTATAGTCTGAGATCCCCTTGCCACCAAATCATCGCCCGCCCGACCAAAAGAGAAAGTGTGTTATGAGGCTAGGTCTTTCTTTCCCTGGTCAATGGATAGCCTATTATAAAGGCAACACGTTTTTTCAGTTTTATAACCCCCTAACCATCCCAATTTCACCCCTACCTAAAAAAAGTACAAAATAATCAAAATACCTAAAACACCTAAAAACGAAGTTGGGGAATAATTATTTGAAGTTTTTTGTTTTGTGCTAATTACTCCGCCGCCCATGCACAAATTTTCAAAAAAAAATGTCCCTATACAGTACGAACTACCCCACAGCACATCGCTACCCAAATTTCACCACAATCCATGCAGCGGTTACCGAGCCGAGGCTAGATTGATTCAATATTCATTTCACTAGTGAAATGAGTATTAAATCAAAGATTCCTTTTCTTTCAGCTCTTTTATAAATGATTACCAACTACCACCAGGTTATGTCATAGTTAGCTTTGATGTTGTATCTCTATTCACGAATGTACCATTAGAAGTTATTTTAGATACACGACTAGAAACTTTAACACAATGTCTCAACATTCCAACCTTGATTTAGAATCCTTCTTACAAGTATTCAAATTTATTTTTGATTCCAATTGTTTGGTGTTTGATGGCAAATTTTATAAACAAATTTTTGGTACCCCAATGGGTTCTAGTATGAGCCCTATATTGGTAAATTTTGTCCTTGATGACCTAGTAAGCAATGTTCGTACTAACATCAATTTCAACATTCCATTCATAAAACGTTATGTGGATGATCTTCTGCTTGCTTTACCCGAGGATAAAATTGAGCATGTTTTAATGATTTTCAATTCTTTTAATTCTAATATCCCGTTCACTGTAGAAAGAGAAAACAATCACAGTATTCCTTTTTTAGATATGCTTGTTATTAGAAATCCTAACACTAATGTCTTGTGCACTAAATGGTACACCAAGCCAATGAGTAGTGGTAGATACATCAACTATTTTTCCTATCATCCACCTAGGATGAAAAAGAATCTTCTTTTGGCATTGAAGAATAGAGTTATACGTTTGAGCCATCCGCAACATAGGAATGAAAGCCTTCAAAAATTAATAAAATTGTTAATTGAAAATTCTTACCCCATTAAATTCATCAACTCATTACTTTTTAACTATAATGAAAGATCTAGCATCAGTTTACAACATAACAATGCTAATGATATCAGGACAAACCCAAATGCCTTTTCTAATCACACATTACCAACGACCACCCTATCAGACAACGCCCAAAATAATGATAACCAGGATGGTGTTGTAGTCCTTCATAAAACATTACCTTATGTAGATAATCTCACACCTAGATTAATTAATATATTCAAGAATCACAACATTAAAATTGCATTGACAAATGTTATTATAGTTTCCAAACTTTTTTCAAAATTAAAAACCCCTGTTAAATTGTTAGATAAATCCAATGTTGTTTACAAGATTCCTTGTGGTGAGTGTAATAAGTCATATATAGGACAAACATCAAGATATTTGCAAGGTAGGATTAATTCACATAAAAGTGAATTCAATCGTAATATAACTAGCTGTGGTTTAACACAACATGCCATTGATACAGGCCACACAGTATCTTGGATGTTGAATCAAACTATTTTAAAAGAACTTTTCTGGAAAATGGTACATATTAAAACACCCATAACAATTTAAATACCTAAGAAGTCCGACATCGATGGTTTGAGCTGCATTTACTCTTATATCTTAAATATGGAGAGGGAAAGGTTTGCCGGGGCTCCGTCACGACCTTAATAGTCGTGTTGGAGTCACGACAGATTTTTTCTTCTTTATATAATATTTTTCACTAAGATTTTTATTATCCTATTTTAGGCCACCGTGTATTCACGTTTTACAACTGAGATCTTGGTTCTCTAGTGTTTTTTGACTTTTTAGGTTTTTGTTTTCTCACAGTTGGTATTGGTTCAACTGTCAATATAATTAATAATATTTAATGCATATGTCAATCGTTTTCCCTTGCTGCTTTCTGTCTCCACATTTCACAAAGTAACGGCCATTTTATCACCTGTTAGACCAAGAAGGTCTTTATTTAAGAAAATCTAGATCATAAAATGTGTATTTTTAAACCACGGATTTAATAATACCTACGGGTTTAAAATTTCAACATGTAAAGGTCGTTTCTGTGTGTTTGTAATTTACAATTATATGTTGTTTGTTTCCTGACCTGTTAGTGGAAGACGCCATGATAGTATAGTTTTTTAAAATTTTACGAAAAATTGTGACGAATTATTAGCTGCATTAAGAAGTCGTTTGCACTCAATGCAATTGCTGTTTTAAATTGGCAAACCTCAACGTTGTGAGTATATTTTTTTAAATATTATTATATATTTTGAAACTAAATTCTTTTTTTTCTCCTAACTATGTAGAAAGCCCTGAAGATGGCAATAAGCATTGCCGAAAGCTTGGCTGTTAGCACCAGAGTCTCCTCTATGATGTGACCCAGTCTCTTTTTTTCAAAATTTTGGCCACAACCCCAAGATATTCTCATCCAAAAGTATGTATACCACCTGTAGGATAAGCCATTTAAATATGCTGTATAATATTTTAGCAGGTCATTATAGAAGATAACGCACGTTTTTTTCATGGTCAGCCTCCCGCAAAGGCTGAGAGCCTATGGCGCTGTCGAAGCGCTGCGAGAGGATAAGTGTCGGTTCACGTTAGATTTGAAACGCTGCAGGTTCTAGCCGTCGGGAAGCAAATTCCCCGGCAGCTGATTCAACAGCGTCGAAGTTCTCCAAAAGAAGGAATGCTGGAGGTGATTGGTTCGGGGAGTAAGGACCACGACCTGGTAAGGACGAGCTCGCAGAGCTTCTCTAATATTCCTGGTTCGGGCGGCCTTTGGTGTTATTATCTAGGAGAGCTTACTCGACATCCTCCGTGATAGAATCTGTAAAACAGGAATAGGTCAGCCACCCTCCTTCGATGTTCCAGGCTGTGTAAGTCCTTTGTGAGGTTAGGCGTGTCGATTAATCTAAATGCTCTTTTCTGGATAGTGTCCAGAAGCTTTAGAGAGTGCTTCGGAGCTCATCCCCACACATGGGAGCAATACTCCAGAGGTGGTCGGATCTGTGACTTCTAGAGCAGCAGCAGTTGCTCTGGTGTATACAACTTCCTACAGCGGAACAAAACTCCAAGCTTCTGGGATGCCGTTTTAGCAATACTGACGACGTGGTCGTACCAGGACATGTTATTGTTGATGCTAATCCCCAAAACCTTGACGTAAGGTGATTCGACTATGGGGTGACCCTCCATTTCCATGGTTGGTATGCCGACGTGAGAGTTCTTTGTAAGTGTTGTTGCCCGAGTTTTCTGTATGTTGAACTGTACTTTATTTACTAATCCCCACTCGACAATTTTTGTTCCACTTTATAAAAAGGGATCTCCAACAAATCCAGACAGTCATCGTCTACTTCCATTAATCTCTCATGCAAGTAAGGTTCTACTATATATTTTGCAATCTCGTTTGGAGGGTTTTATTGGCTGGCAAGTTTCTCAGGAGCATGCAGGTTTCGTGGAAGGACGCGGTACGCGTGAACAGATCTTAAACTTAAGACAAATTATTGAAAAAGCCAGAGAGCATTATTTTCCAGTTTTTTATCTGCTTTGTGGACTATTCTAAGGCGTTTGATAACGTAAAGTGGTCTAAACTGTGGGAAATCCTCATCTCTATGGGAGTTCCTTATCACCTCGTGTTTCTCATACGAGTCTAATTCGGCTCGTGTAAGAATTGATCGTAACCTGTCTGGTCAAACTGCAACCAGAAAAGGAGTTCGTCAGGGTTGTGTTTTATCTCCGATGTTATTTAACATTTACTGTGAATTTGTGATGAGACAGGTATTGGACAACTGGAATGGCGATATAACTATTGGCGGCAGCAAAATATCTAACTTAAGATTTGCTGACGATACAACCCTTATCGCTGCTTCTCAGGAAGAACTAGTAGCTCTATTAAACATCTTAGAACAACAGAGTGCAGCGTATGGTCTTGGCATTAACTACAACAAGGACAAGGTTATAATCGTAGATAGAGAGCACGATAATCATCGAGCAATAAAGTCAGTAGGCCGTTGTGAAGTAGTTCAAAGTTTTGTGTACCTCGGTTCTTTGATCGACAATTCGGGTAGCTGTGAAAATGAGATTCGACGGCGCATTCAACAATCACGTGTGGCCATGACAAAGCTTACTAAAATATGGCGTGACCATAACATCACTAAAGCTACCAAAATGTCGCTGGTTCAGCCTCTTGTGTTCTCCATATTTTTTGTATGCCTTTTAGATGCTTTTGAAATGCGGACGTGGAGGAGAATGCTGAGAGTTCCTTATACCGCCCAACGAACGTTGTAATACTGGATGAGCTCGGTAATCCAAAGAGATTATCCTCCATTGTGTCGACGAGAATGCTAACATTCTTCGGCCATATACAGGGTCATGCTCCGAGTGGGCGGCGCCGTGGCCGTTCTCGTACACGCTGGGTGGATACGACGAAACAGTTGCTGGATATGACTATCAAGAGCGCCATTGAACTGACAGTAAATCGCGAACGATACAGTTCTCTAAACTATTGATAATATTCGTGTCGGCAATACTCTAACTCCGACTTAATGCATTTTACGAGTTCACAACATGTCTGTTGAGACATTGTGACTATGATGACTCGACAACCGCCTTGATATATCTACGTTGATCTGTGAGGCATGCTGCTGTCGCCGACATACCGTATCCTGGGATGATAGTGGCTTGCCTGGTTCCATGCATGACACTAATGTACTGTCATCTGCGAAGCTGTAGATTGGATTGGATGTTATTTCCAGCAGCACGTTGATGTACAGCAGGAACAGTGTAGGCGATAGGACAGATCCCTGAGGAACACCGGCGTTTATTGAAAATACGTCTGATGAACAACCCTCGACTACAACAAACAGAGATCGGTCGTTCAAAAAGCTATTCAGCCACTGGCGCAGGCTAGGTGGTAGTCCATAAGCAGTAAGCTTGACCAGAAGTTTCTCATGCCACACTTTGTCGAAGGCTTTCGATATGTCAAGTGCAACAACACGGGATTCGTGTTGTTGCACTTGTGATTGTCTATTGCTAAGTGACGTAGGCAAGGAGGTCACCTGTAGACCTGTGCTTACGGAAGCCATACTGGCGATCGTTTATAATGTTATTGTTGTCCAGGTATTTCAGGACCTGTATGTTAATGACAGTCTCCATAACCTTAGACATGATGCTGAGAAGAGCCACAGGTCTATAATTGGTGAGATCAGTTTTTTGCCATTCTTGGGGATGCGTTGTACGCAGCCAATCTTTCACGAAGCGGGAAACACGCCTCGTTGATACGAAAGTTTGAATAGCTTGCAAAGAATAGGTGCAAGCTCAGCGGCACAGCGTTTAAAGACAATGGCTGAAATTTGGTCAGGACCAGTAGCTTTATTCGTGTTCAGTTTTTGGAGGATGCTTTTCTCATCTCGATGTTGAGTACTTCCTTGGAAGTCTACAGTAGAATTGGCTGTGAAGAGCTTCCCCAAGATGTCTGCTTTTTCTTTAGGAGTAGAAGCGATGGACTTGTCCTCTCTGGTCAAGGGTGGTATTGACGAATAGGAAAAGTTCTGAATAACAGCCTTAGCTACAGACCAGAATGTTTTGGACGAACTAGGTCATGAGATGAGCTTATTCGTAATTTTTTGGTTGTGTTCCTCCTTGCTGCTGTCAATCACGCGTTTACAGTGATTTCTGGCGAAGATAAAACTGCGGCGGTTCTCGGCATTTGGATTTTTCCTCCATTCTTTGTAATGTTGGTTTTTAGAGGTAACTGCATCCCTACAACGCTGATTGAACCATGGCTTGTTTTTGGAGGGATGCTTGACGGCATGAGGGATATTGGCTTCCATGCCGGATATTAATACCTCTGTTATTTCTTAGGCGCAAGCTCATGGGTCTCGTGACTTGAAACAGACGTCGTTCCAAGAAAAGGACTGGTAGGTCGTCCCACTTTGCTGATCCGTAATGCCAGAACCGGCGAGGCTTTGTGTGGTGGAGATCTGGAGAATGCATTCTGCATAGCGTTGAGACGGTGTTATGGACAGACGGTCCCAGTGGGGCAGTTACTTTCACTGTGTAGATTGTTGGAGTAGTTGTGAGATATAGGTTCAACAGACTAATAAAATCTCCGTGGCGGCTGGGGATCCTTGTGTGTTCTTTGACTATCTGCTCCAAGCCGCAGCTAATAGCGAAGGCTTCAGCTCCACGTCCCTCCTCGTCCGTTTTGTTTGAGTGTTTGAGCCAGTATGAGTTGTGAACGTTGAAGTCACCCAGACAGACCATCTCTGAATGAGGGTGATACTGCTTGGTGACCTATAAATGCAGCATATAAATTTGGAATAATTTTGGAAGAATATTTTAAGCCCTATGATGTCAAATCCTTTCAGTTCGAGCCCTTCTTCTCGATGACAAGATTTAACGTACACGCATACCTATGTCTAAATCGGGTCTATAAGTCATATCCGGGATATCTGAAGCAGTTATCCATTGTTGAAGAGCCGACTTGAGTTTCCGTAAAAGTCAGAATGTGAGACTTTTCTTCCTGAAGGTGTTGATGGGCAGAGTTTATGTTGGAGGCAAGACCTGGTATATTTGTAAAGTCGGCTCTGAACAAGTTTCTCTGGCCTTCGGGCCTGTTGTCAGTGCGAAGTTGCTGCAAAGGACGGCTTCTGTTGTAAGCCTGACGAGGAGTGGCAGCATAATTCTTTAAACAAACTTCGCTTAATGTTCCCCCCGGACCACCTGGCATCCGAAGATCCGAACGGCCAGGTATTTTACCTCCGGAATATTTTGATCCTGGAAGTTCCATTGTGCATTTTTTACTTCTAATAAATCCAATTTGTCACTTATGAGAAACCGGGAACGTTTCCATTAATAGCTTTTAATAGTCTGTAATGTGGTATTATCGAATATAGATTGTATTTATCAAAGAAGACGTTTTTTTTATGCAACAGAAGGCTTTATAAAAAAAAGTTCTAAACGACTATTTAAACAAATATCTTGGGTAAGGTTTGCCTCACTGTCACTTCTAACTTATGTTGCTACCATTTTCACTGCTAAGATTCTAAAGTCTTTGTACAACAACTCAGTCTTTAAAATAATATAAAAATACGTTTGCGTGACAGTCGCAATGTTAGTCCCTCCAAAGCCGTCAATATATGCATGGACCAAAAGGAAAAAAGAGGAGGAACTAAGAACCTCTACAGCTTCTGGGTAGTCAAGAGTTGTTAACATTTCTTTTAGGTCTCAATCAGTGCCGACACTTCTATAATGCAGTTACGTTATTATGTATAGTTCTGAGTAATAATAAAAAAGTAATTATCTATACAAAATATATATTATAATAATTCAGGAAGTGGTAGGAGATCAAAATAATCGCAAGTACCAATTAATAAAATAAAAATGCCGAAAAGGATAACGCTCGTCGGGCGTCTTGTGAAGGCATAAGGCATACTTTGTTGTATCGGCACTCGATAGGAGCACAAAAAATGTGAACAACTCATACATTTCTGACTTCAATAATACTAGACTCTTGGGTGAATCTGAAACACCTGGCTCAAACGAGCGAAAAGAAGAGCCGAGATCACACTAATGTTATCAATTATCAAGCATTTTCTCATTGTAAAACATGATACACACGATGGTAGGAAAAAATGTACTTATGTCAAAAATTTTCATTATTACATACTCCCTTCTCCTAAGTTGTGATAAGTAAAATAGAAGAGTTTCGAAAAATTAAAAATCAGAAAAAGAAAAAAACATATAAGCAGATATCGTAAGATAAAATAATTAGTAGTTCTGGCAGATTAAATAATAGTAGAAGTTTCGAATTATAAACTTGATCCCTATTTGCTCCTCAATTTTACCTTCAATGGTTTGATTTGCAGCCACAACTCCATTTTGCAGCAATTCTTTTAAATTTTTATCATTCTTGTTGGTCGGAATCCACTGCAGGTTGGTGGAAGTGACAACTTGGTTCAGATTTTCCGCTAAGATGTGCACTGATCGGTCTGCTGACAGCAAATCCGTTTGGCAGAGTAACAGAAGACATAGTAGATGGGTCGACATTCTGTATCAATGTCCCTGAAAAGAGAAAAATCATGTTTGATAGGTAATTACAGGTACGGCGAAATAAAGATGTATATGGCTGTACATACACGTGTTCGTTTCACTGCGTAAAGTATTTAATTTGTATTGAAATTTCTAAAACTGATCCTGTGGTTGTCCGTATGTTCAGTCGAGCTTGACTGGACCATCAATAGAACATGAACTGATTTCTGGATTACTTTGTATTATCTGTCCTATAAGATCGTCTCCCTTAACAGAGTCTATCAACCTTTGGAGGGGATGATGGGTAACTTCAACATTTTTAATGATGCCTGGTTCCGCTCCAACAAAACTGACCCCACGGGCCGAGCTATTGAAACATTCGTCAGTGCCAAAAACTGAGACAGTTAGTACGTGGGCCCACCTTCTTTCGTCGTGTATCCTCACACTCAACCAGTCTACACCAAGTCTACACGATCTCTTTCATACCACTCATACTGTCCCCTATATCACCGACATACAATCCTTTAATCAATTCGAATGATAATAAATTAGTCGAAGTCAACTTCTCTTCGAAGACATGTCCTGATCGAAAATAGTGAAATAGTTGGCACAGTATACAGCAAAATGAACTCCTCAAGCAATTAATGGACACCCAAAAAACCGTCGCCAAAAAAGAAGACAGTGCCGCCCTGATGTCATCACTATCTCTCTCTCAGAGCCTCCTACCCCCCCCCCTCGCCACGCTAAGCCCATCGACGGAATTAGTCCGTGAATTATATGGTCACTCTAGATAAGACATATCATGTGCTTCACGTCTCTAATATTTTTTTTTCTGTTTTTTTTGTGGTTACCTTTTTAAATTAATTAATCTGTTCATAGAATTAAAATTTTGAGCAATAAAGTTTTATTATTATTATCATTATTATTATAGTAAATACTGCGGCGAATAAAGGCGTATTTCCAGGAAAAAAGTTGGTAAAGTGATACCTATCTTCAAAAAGGGAGATTCCACTTGCATAGCTAACTATCGTCCCATTACCGTGCCTACACCTATATGTAAAGTTATAGAAAAGATAATATATAACAGAATGTTGGAATTTGTATTCAAATATACTCGTAATATCATAACTCCATCGCAAAAAGATCAAATTTTAGAGAGTCTAGGATTCCGTGGAAATTCTCTGAGTCTCTTGAGTCTCCTTAGATCCTATCTCACAGACACAATTACTTGTTAAGCTCTGTGATGAAAAGTCGGATATGTACGATATATGTAATTAGGTGTACAGCAGGGATCAATTGTTGGTCCTTTAGTATTCCTACTCTTTATTAATGACCTACCACCTTATATAAACTCCAACAATGTTACACTGTATGCTGACGATAAGACTATTGCAGCAAGTGCAAACACCCAAATTGAACTACAAACAAAATTGAATGAATTAGCGTGCGAATTTACAAGCTGGTGCAAACGCAACTATCTAGTGGTCAATGCTGATAAGACGGTGTGTATGCAGTTTTATATAAGATTACCATTATCTCCGATAGTAGTAAATGTCAATGGAAAAAATATTCACTCTTCCGATTCTCCTAAATTTCTTGGATAATATCTTGACAGTAATATGAGATTCACGACCAATATTAACCTTATAAGTGAAAAATTAACAAGAGCTTTTATATGTATAATATTATTTTGTATGGGGTAACTTACTTGGTGCTAAAAGGCTATTTATATCGCAAAAGAAAATACTTTGTCTAATTTTCTCACTGAACCCTACAGACGCATGTAAGGAGTTTTTTAAGTCGTGTAATATACACTATTCTATGTATTTATATTTTTAAAGCATTCTTAGGGTAAAAGAAAATATTTCAGAGTGTATTAGAAATGCAGACTGTCGTGGTTATCCCACCAGAAGCAATAATTTACTTAGACTTCCCGAGTATAATACTTTTTTTATGAAAATAACCGATATTGCATGGGAGTTAAGTTATACAATAATTTAAATGACGATATAAGAAATATAAACGACGTCAAAAGAATAGATTGAAGAGATACCTTATAGGCCATAGTTTTTATACTGTTGTTGAATACATGTCTCAGCGTATTCGGCGCAGACTAAAGCGGTCCACAGACGCTCCGGAAATCCTCAGAGGAAAAACTGCACAGCCCCGGCCTTAAGGATTATTGGAGCGTATATGGAAGTTCGCCGGACTGTACATACCGCCGGATGTGGAATTGAAAAACCATTCGATCGCCTGCGGAGGCCATCTTTTGATGCCATGCTTGCTGGAACTGAACTGAATTGAAAGGTTTCCTGAGCGTTTGTTAAGGAGGGTGTATTCAGGCCAAACTGCAAGGGACTTCAGGCCAGGACTGTGCAGTTATTCTTCTGAGGATTTCCGGAGCGTCTGTGGGCCGTTTTACAGTTGAGTTTGATCAGAGCCTGCGAAGTTGTCTGTCTGTCATCTCCTTAGAGATGATGTTCACCTCGACAGGTACCGGAAACTCGATGACGAACATTGTTTTACTTCCCAGTCCCACACCGATAGGTGAGGGGAGTATCGATTTTAAGATATTACACTTTTTGGGCGTTTTGTGATGTCTACATAACGAAAATCCACGCCACTCTTTCAGTTAGTCTGTCTGTCTGTCGGTCTGTCTATCTCTCTCTCTGTCTGTCGATCTGTCTGTTGCGCTTTTTCTGTCCTCGTAGTCTCAGTAACCGCTATATGGATTGTGATGAAATTTGGCGAGCGATATGCTGCTGGGTCGTAGTAGGTGATGTTCCTATAATTTTGAAAATCGGTGTATGGGCGGCGGAGTAATTAGCAAAAAAAAATTAAATATTGCTCAAACTTCGTTTTTAGGCGTTTTAGGGGTTCCTGATCATTTTCTTCTTTTCTTTAGGTGGCGGTGAAATTGAAGTGGTTAGAGGGTGGGGGGGTTGTAAAATTGAAAAATTGGTTGTGTGGTGATCCGGAACGCGCTCCTGGCTGTCATACGTTAGAACGCACCTTTAGCTGTCAGGCTGCCAAAATTTGACATTGACGGCAGTGACAGATGGTAGAAGGAAAAGATTAAAATTTGTTGTTATAATATAAGTGTATGAGTGTAGTCATTTGATGAAGTTCAGTTAAGTAATTTATTTGATTATCCTATATTGTTCAGATATTTTGTTATTGGTCAGATCATGAGTGATTTTTCATAGAGCAACCGATTCCGTGTTAATTTTCAATCCGTGTTCACAGAAAAAGATACTGTTCCGTGATGCTTTTGAGTGTTGTGTTTGGTCACTGGAATAAAGTAGTGGGTTGTGGGAATCATTGCCATAGTTTTGAGGGTTTGTTGAAAAATTACGAGCGGGGGTTGTTTTTAAAAAAACGGCAATAAGATAGAAGCAAGGAAAACAAGGGATTATTTTAGTTTTTGGGACGTATTACTGGAATATTTGCAGGAATGGCGTCTTTTGAGTTTGTATTATTAACTAACGTGGTCTGGCTACGATATTTTTAAAGTGTTTCACAATGTGTACTATATATCCGGGCTTTTAAGACGACTTTATATGGTGTTGGGTCTCTGATTTACATCTACTTTAGGTATTGGTGAACAGAGGCAACTCTGTCTTATTTATCTGTTTCTATTTCAACCTACGCTCGCCATGCTCGCTATGCTCGCTATGATCGCTATGCTCGCTATGCTAGCTATGATCGCTATGCTCGCTATGCCGGCTATGCCTGCTATGCTCGCTATGCCGGCTATGCTTGCTATGCTTGCTATGCTCGCTATGCTCGCTATGCTCGCTATGCTCGCTATGATCGCTATGCTCGCTATGCTCGCTATGCTAGCTATGCTCGCTATGCTCGCTATGCTCGCTATGCTTGCCGTGCTTGCCGTGCTTGCCGTGCACGCGTGGTGCACAACCGCGAAGCAGGACTACAATTGACTCACATTATTTCCCATTATTAATTTAAATCTTTAATATGCAAAATGTTATGCTTACGTGAAAAACATGCATTTCTTCTGCGCCACCCTATATTATCATATAAAACTGTTACGTGCGAAAGCCGCCAAAATTATTATTGCGGGCAATCCCCCTTATCGACCTGATAGCATCCATGAGGAAACAGAGGTATCATAAATCGTAATACAGATTCTGTAGCAAAAATGCTTCATGGAAAGTGGCAAAACGGACACCCAATCCAACTTAGGCCAGCGTTAAATCGCTGAACCTCATTCAAATTTTAGACCTGATTTTATCAATCAATTTTATCAACATGCAAATTTGAAGGGTTTGACGGACGGTTTTTACTTTTTTGTATATATGTTAAGCTCCTAGACCACAATTTATCGACAAAAACATATTTAAAAAAAAATCACCCACTACACCGCAACTTTAAGTAGATTTCTGAATTAACCCTACCACAATCGTTGGATAGAATCTGCCAGATGGCCATAGGACAGCGCGCCGCGGTCAGATTTGTCCTAATCCCACCGGTCAGAAGCGCGCAAAATATTTCGATCACCAGATGGACCATAGGACACTAGCGCGCCGCGGTCAGATTTGTCCTAATCCCACCGGTCAGAAGCCCCCAAAATATTTTGGATAATAGGCAGGTATGTGGACACCAGCGCGCGGGGCGGCGAGGTAAACTTATGTTTTATAATTTTAACCGATTTTAATTCATTCGTCATTTTCTGCGATCTTGCTAATAGTTACTGAAAAATTTGTAGAACTCCATTCAGAGGTATCGTTACTTTTGACTTGACAGAAATGAATTACTTTTTTTATATTATTAAATTCGAAATTTTGTTTTGAACATAATAAGTTAATCTGATCACTATAATAGATGCAAATAAAGTTGGTATTGTCAGCAGACCGAAATGTCTTTATAACACCCCAAAAATTTTTAATTAATCAGAACGTGTTCTAATTTGTCACAAATTTGATTGATTTGTTGACGATGTAAAAAAAGTCCGAGAAATTTACCTTCACAGCGTGTTTAGTGGGAGCATCATGGTTGTGCTCATTATTTCTTTTAAAAACAATCTCTTCCGATTGATCCATCAGCAAAGATGCTATTCATCCTCTTCTAGAGCATCTATAGGCTACACCACGGGTGGTTTCTTTATCTCTTCGGAACGTGTATTCTTCAAGGACTATTAATTTCTTCCCTTTCACATTTAACATAGTCTCTATGATGAAAAGGTAGAACACAAACAATACTCACAAACATCAACTAAGGATTGCAAACTACTGAAATATTTTCATTAAGGGTTTTATATACCTACAGAAGCCGAATAGTCATTTCAATAATCTAAGAAGTAACTGAAAGCCCCCGTTCACATCGGACGTGCCTCGCATGGAGCATCGCGCTTTGCTTACCGCCTAGCGTAAAGCGAGGGGAAACCAACCCATACATTTAGATGCAGCCGTTCCATCGAGCGCTTAGCGCTACGCTTACCGCCTAGCGTAAAGCGAGGGGAACCAACCCATACGTTTAGATGCAGCCGTTCACATCGGGCGCATAGCGTAGCGCTAAGCAAAGCGCGATGCTCCAAGCGAGGCGCGTCCGATGTGAACACGGGCTAAGCTACCGCAAGTCGTAAAAAGAGAGATGAAAGTTCGCAAGAATAAAAGGGATGTGGTCATTAGGAATAACCAAGCTTAATTTTCTTTCGGCGCGCAAGTGACCGGTGCCGATGAAGGTACCCTTTTTGTAAATAGGTAAAAATCAAACCGCGCGCGCTCGTGACCGATCACCTGCCAGATCCCCTCCATGTTCGCCCGAACTTATACTGCTAAATTACTTTTTGTGGGGTACTATGAAGCAACGGGTATCCCGTACAACTGATGTGAATACGGAAGCTTAACTTCACGATCGAGTTGTTTGGTATGCGTAGCACTTGAAAAATGACGATGACATGATGATACTCAGGGACAGCAGTTTTTACTACATGCACTGTGTTTGCAACGGCTTGGCAATATTTTGAGCACTTAATGAGCTAATTTATAAGGTCTCATAATCAACAATAAATACTACGTGTTTATTATAATTTGTTCTTTCAAACAGTTCTCTTTTTTTAAACTCATTTCCTCAGTAAATGGCAAACTTTATGCTTTCATCATGTATTGTTATTAATTCAATTTCTAATTACAATAATAATACTTGGCAAAATCGATTACTGTGATTGTCATCTCTTTTCTGTTGAATAGCATGTCTAAAATCACAAAGAAATCAAGGTTATAAAATTTTGTAGGTGGTTTGTTCCGCTTATGACTTACCGTCAAACGCTGGATGTGAGCGTTCAGTAGTAAGAAGATAAGTAACATACTGCACAATATTTCACTCGATCAGGTAATCAGGCACAACCAGCACCAGCAGACACGCGAAGGACGCGAACAAGTTGTACGACGGAATGACTAGAAATCAGCAATGGCGGCACTAGTTGTACTTCGCGCAGGCGTAAACTACTAGATGTTATGATACATAGACCAACATCTTATGTATATTCACATATGGATATACCTGCGTGAACATACATAGTATATTACACTAGTGTATATCAGCTTTCATATGTACATTTAACGTCCTATGAATATTCAAAATATACTTGTTCAAACTGGAATATCTAATGTACATTCATGTAGTTCGTTATTTATCAATATATTTTTTAATTTATTTGAGGATTTATTTTATAGACAATTGACAAGGTTTCATACAAACATTATTGTTAACATATACAGGGTGTCCCACGACGATTAAGACAAGCAGTATATCGGAACTAGGCAGTAGTAGCGAATTATAATTTTGGGAGTTTAAATTAGAGCAAATGTATATTTTCCTATTATTGTGTTACCCAATGAGGTATTTGTTTTGGTCACGTGACTTTCGATTCAAAATTATTAATAGGACACTCTGTATATTTGTGAATGTTTGTGTTCCTCCCGATCAAACAATTCCAACAAACTAGCACACTTGGGGTCTAAAGTGATTAATTCAAGAGCTACAGGTACTTAAAGGACTGTACCACTACCATTATGAAACACTAGCAAAATAATTTAACTGTAGGGGTACATGTTATAATCAATGGTAGTGGTAAAATCCTTTAAGTACCCGTAGCTCTTGAATTAATCACTTTAGACCCCAAGTGTGCTAATTTGTTGGAATTGTTTTATCGAGAGGAACACAAAAATTCACAAACATATGCCCCATTAATAATTTTGAATCGAACATCACGTGAACAAAAACAAATACCTCGTTTGGTAACATAATGACAAGAAAAGACACAACATTTGCTCTAATTTACACCCCCAAAATTATAGTTCTCTACTACTACCCAGTTCCGATATATTGCTTGTCTTAATCGTCGTGGGACAGCAGTGATTGGTTTGATAAGTCAATTCTTGAATGTCTGCGATAAAAAAAACAGATAACATCTTGGGGTATGTCGCCAGAGGACTCTTCGTACGTAACTAGTTCAAAGAAGTGGATACTAAAGTTACTTTGCGAGTTGACCCTTAGTATCTAAGTAAAGATCAGTTATCATGATAATTATCCGACCTACTTATTTTGATCTCTTATTGGTGAAGTATCTCGCGAGTTGACCCTTAATACCGAAGCTTCTTCATATGTTTAAAATGCCGGCCATTTACCTCCTGACGTCCTGATCCTGACGTGAATTGATTCGACAAGGTAATTCAGAAATTTATCAACAGACTTGCATATTGTCAGGAAGTAAACGGCGGGCATTTTGAACGTCTGAGATAATTCCTGATAATTAATTTTAAATTTTCTTATTGTAACACATCAAATAAAATGAACGTTTCAATAAATAAAAAAGCTTTATATTTCCCATTTTTACAGAAACAAACACTAAACTTGGACTTGGACTATGGACGTATTCGGAAAAAAAAGATGTATTAAAATCTGCAAAAATATACAGGGTGTCCCATTTAAATTAAAAAGTTGAGGGTACTTCCGGTTAGACCGGAAGTACATTAATAGCTAACATATTGTCTTCAGATGCATTATGCGTCACTGCATTTACCTGCAAATTTTCAGCAATATCACCCTTTCCGTTTCAAAGATATTTGCTTGGTTCCATACTTTTATCCCAACCCTGTATAATATTATGATTATAAGCGAGCACTGCACCCACGATGTCAATTAAAATGTCTTCGAATAGATAGTAGATATATGATATGAATAAAAAACGCCATAAAACACTTAACACTTGATATATACACGAAATTAAGACAACAGAAAAAAGCAAAAAAATTTAAAACTTGTACATGTCAAAGTTGGGTTTACATATCTTGAAAAAATTGCAACGATTATATAACACTATGATAAAAAGCGAGGATTGCACTCATCGATGTAAATAAAATGATTTCAAATAGATCGTATATGATACGAGTAAAAAAACCATCGTAAAACACTTAACATCTGATATGCACAAAATTAACAACAACAACAAAAACACAAAAATTTAAAATATGCAAGAAACGGCGGAAAAAGAGGATAGTGAAGAAATGTATAGTTCTTCGAGAGAAGATAGCGACGATGACTCAAGCGACGAACTATACGAAAAAGAAGTAGAGAAGGATGCAGTGTATCTGCTGAAGGAAGAAAACAAGAAGTTAAGAGCTCAGGTGGAGCTCCAAAGTGGAGAGATTGCAAGACTTTTCAACTGGCTAGAGGAAAGTCGCAAGAAAGCCGAAGAAAGAGAGCAATGGATCGAGGAGCTTATGAAGACGCTGGCAGAGCTCCTAGCCAAGCAAGGTGCAACGACTCCAAGGCAAGAAAGCCAAGAACAAGAGATGGAGGTAGTAAGAACTACCTCCAAGAGGAAGAAGACCTCCTCTACTTCCTCCACCTCATCAAATGAGGGGAAGAGGAAGGAAGTGCCTGCCAAGAAGAAGGCCACTTCCAACAACGCGGAAAGAGAAGAAAGCAGTGGTGGAGCCACTCCAGCGCTCCAAGAAGGAGGTGGTAGCCAGCAAGAGGCTATAAGCAGCCAGCAAGAGGCTACCACTCCCACTCCCATGGAGGAAGCCACGAGCAGCCACCAAGAGGCTCCAACCAACGGCGAAGAAAGAGAGGAAGGGGCAAACAGAGGAAACCCCCAGAAAGAGAAGAGACCTCCCCCACTGTATATCCACAGCGAAGAGCAGTGGCAAGAGGTCACAAGAAAGAAGAAATTAGCTATAAGAACCCAGCTAAGCTGACTAGGGCGGGTATCAAGGTGCAACTTGATACAAAAGAAGAATACCGTCAGGTAAGAAGAGCGTTGGAGAACGAGGGAGTGGAACACCACACGTATTCCCTCCCAGAGGATAGACCACTAAGTGTGGTAATTAGAGGGTTGCCTACGGTAAGCACTGAAGAGGAGGTGAAAACCGATCTAATAGAGAAAGGTTTACACCCCACCAAAATCAATAGAATGACCAGCAGAAGGAGTAAGAAAGCGATTCCTCTGGTCAAAGTAGACCTGCCTAAGGAGGAGGTAGAAATCTACCAGGTCCGCGACTGTTGCCATATGAAGGTAACAGTCGAGGCCCTGAGAAAAAAGACAGGACCTGGGCAATGCTACAGGTGCCAGCAGTTCGGCCACAGTCAACTGTGCTGTAGAGGCGCAGTTAAGTGCATGAAGTGCGCTGGAGGCCACAGGCCATCGCAATGTGTCATTCCGAAAAGCCAGCCTGCTAAATGCGCAAACTGCGGGGGGGCACACCCCGCAAACTACGGAGGTTGTCCCAGGAGGCCGAGCCCGGTCCAAAAGGGGGGCAACCAAAGGGGGCCACCTCAAAACAACAGGAGGAACATCACAAGGCCTAGCCCTGTCAGGGAGGGACAGAGCTATGCTCGAACAACAGGTCCAACAAGGGCAGAAGAAGAGCACAGACGCCAGCAGGAAGTAGAGGAGAGAGCTCTTCAGCAAATGTTGGCAACAGAGAGGAGAGGCATTATGAGTCTCATAATGCAAAGCCCCATCGCGAAGCAGAGATACGAGGCCATTCGTAATAGAATGACCCCCTCCGCCAACTAGACGAAGAAGAAGACACTGAATGGCTACACACCCAACCATTACTCCTAGCTTCTTGAAGATACTGAGTTGGAACGTGAACAGCGTTTCCAACAAGAAGTACGAAATAGGTGAAATCCTAACTAGAGGAGGCTACGACGTAATGGCCTTGCAAGAGACAGTGCTCACAGACGCAAACCCCCATTGGACCATACAAGGGTACACTACGTACAGGAGGGACCGAAACAGCAGGGGGGTGGGGTGCTGATCTCAGTGAAGAGCAGCATCTCACACCATCTGTTGGGCCTACCTGAAATGGAAACGATGGAGGCAGTTGGACTGGCGATACGGGTCGAGGGGGGGACAATTAACGTTGTCTCCACTTACCTCCCGCCAAACTCGCCGATTCATCTGCAAGACATCAGATCTATTACCAACCTAGGGGAAAGCACAGTGATCATCGGTGATCTTAACGCGAAATCACGCAGCTGGGGGTCAAACCTAACCAACAGCCATGGAAGACAACTCGAGAGGATATTGGACGAACCTGGCTATGCAATTCTAGGTCCAGGAGAACCAACGCTGTACCCAAGAAACGGCACGACGCCTGACGTCATAGACATATCCATATTGCACCAGGTGGATATGTCCTGCACTATAGACGTTATACCAGAAGGCAGCTCAGATCATAATCCCATCTGCCTACAAATAGGCAATGGGACCGCACAAGCGGACATCAGGACGGTCAGAAGAGTGGATTGGCAGCGCTTTTCTTTAAGACTGCACCACAGGCTCGGACCACTGCCGCGGATCGAGACGACGGAAGATCTAGAAAAGGTCGTCGAGGACCTAGAAACTAAGATCAAGGAGGCACTAGAAGCTACGACAACCGTAGAAGATATCACACAGCCAAACAGGTTCAGAGAACTTCCGATCGAGGTCAACCAAAAGATCACCGATAGAAATAGAGCAAGAAGGGTGGCCCAAAGAACAAGAGATCCAGAAGACAGAAGGGAACTAAATCGCCGAAACGAAGAGGTACGGAAGGCGCTGCAGGAGCACCATCAGCGTACTTGGGACAAGAAGCTCCAAGAGCTATCTACAGCTGATCCAGGATTATGGAACCTCCAGAAAATCCTCAGAAACAGAAGGCAACAGATACCACCGTTGCAAGGAAAGAGAGGCATGGTATACGCAGAAGGAGACAAGGCAGAAGCTTTCGCTGACAGTCTGCAGAGCCAATGCACAACCTTCATCCACCCAGATGAGGATGATGAATTCGCCGAAGAGGTGGAAGAGACCAACATCGACGCTGAGGACGAGGGAGAAGACATAATGGACCCGACCTCCCCTCAAGAAGTTAGATACATAATAAGAACAACGAAGACTAAGAAGGCTGCAGGATGCGACGGGATTGGGAACCGAGTCTTGAAGAGGCTATCGAAGAAGACGATTGTGTCCATCACCAACATAATCAACGCAATCATGAGATTACACTACTTCCCCACTAGGTGGAAAAGCGCAGATGTAATCCAACTACCGAAGCCGGGGAAAGACCCCAAAATGCCGCAGAACTACAGACCGATTAGTCTACTAACATCGCTAAGTAAGATAGCAGAAAAGGTGATAGCCACAAGACTGAAGAAGGAATCAGAGGATCTCCACATAATCCCTGACGAACAGTTCGGATTCCGAAGCGGTCACTCTGCGGAACATCAAGTCCTCAGACTGGTGGAACACGGAGCCCGAGCACTGCAAACCAAAGGCACGGCCGGTGCAGTGTTCATGGACGTAGCTAAGGCTTTCGACACTGTTTGGCACGAAGGGCTCATCTACAAGATGAGGTAGAGAGGATACAAAGCGGGAACACTCCAGCTGATAAAATCCTACCTGAATGATAGAAAATTCAGGGTCAGGGTGGGAAAGGCAGTGTCCACATACAGGACTGTGGAGGCCGGCGTGCCGCAGGGCGCGGTACTCTCGCCCTTGCTGTACGCCATCTACAGTTCGGACATGCCAAAAACGAACATGACGCAACTAATGCTCTTTGCGGACGACACCGCCTATATCACGGAGTCCCGACGCCCTCACAAGGCGAAGGATTATCTGCAAGAGGCCACCACCAAATTGGAAGAATGGTGCATCAAATGGAGAATCCAACTCAGTCCTGAGAAGACTGAGGCAATCCTAATAAGGAAGAACAAGAGATCACCAGAGGGAAACATCAAGATGAGGTCGGTCCAAATGGAGAGAGGCCGCAGAAGGCAAGAGGAGAAAATGATTGAGTGGAAAGACCACTGCAAATACTTAGGGGTCATAGTAGATCAGACCCTAATGTGGAAAACACACATAGAAACCCAAGTACAGAAGGTAAAAATGGCGAGATCGAAGCTTAGACCCTTACTGGGTAGAAGAAGCAAGCTCTCGATCAGGAACAAAATCATGCTGATAAAAATGGTGCTCCTGCCGATCATGACATACGCTTCGGCAGCCTGGGGCTACGCAGCCAAGCCATGGAAGAAGAAACTCCAAGCCCAGCATAATTTGGCACTTAGGGAAGCGGTAGACGCTCCATGGTACGTGCCAAACAAAGTGCTGTACGAAGACCTACGCCAAGTACCAGTGCTGGAGACGATGCAGAACCACGCTGTCAAATTTCTGAGGAACTCCGAGCGGCACGAAAACCGCCTTATCCGTGAGGCGGTGGACTACGACCCAAGGAACATCAACAGGTACAAAAGACCAAAAAGCCAGCTACTAGAGCTGATGAGTCCTTAGAAGACAAAGAAACGGGGTAGAAGACCGACATAAATGTGTTGCAGGCAAGATTTGCAACACAGGTGGATAAAAAACGGCGAACACGTTCACCCAAGCTCCTTGACCTCGTAAAAGAAGGTCGGGGGGCCTGGGGCAAGACAAGCAAGAAAGAAGAAAGAAGGCCAAGAATGAAGCCAGACAGCAAAGAAGAGCCCACCAGCCGTTTGGTGGGTCACCTTAACGTGGACTTCTGGTCAAAGTCCCAGCGAGGGACCCCCAACAAAGAGGACGACACGAAAAAGCCAAATACGGCTACCGTGAAACAAAATCCACCACGTGCTCCCGCGTCGCGTTCGCGAGTAACTGCCAACTTTGGACAATGGGGCAAAATTGAGGGCGGAGGGTTGGAAGGGGGGCGAGGGTAGTTCGGCGAAGCGGACAACTCATGGAAGCTCAGCAAGTCTGCATTGGGAGAATTCGCCCCGGGGCCGGTGAAGGGAATTGATTCTCTTAGTGCAGGGGTGGTGGAGGGAGAGCACTCGGACTAGAGTCGTCCGTCGTCCGTTCGATCTTCACCTACTGAATTGGAGTTACGCAGATTCTTGATGATTTCGATGAGGTCGTGTTCTACAGCTGGTTTGAAATGAAAACTGTTTGAGTTCATTGATGGGTATCTTAGACACTTAGACTGTAAATGTTTTCGGGAATCTAGAGAGGCTTTTGAGAAATGAGTATTGAAAGTAGTAGCAATAGTTTGGGGATCAGAGATAGTGGTATCATTGACCGCTAGTGAGTAGGGCTGTCTGGCATGTGTTTTGTTTTTAATCAAACTCCATGCGGCCTTCGACTTATTATTTGCATTTTTGATTATTCTGTTGTTGTAAGGTTTTTTTGCTTCTTTTAATATCCTCCTATATGTTTTTTTATAATTATTATAGTAAAGCTTAATACTAGTGTTGGTTTTTGTAAGGAGAAACAGGTCTTTTAATTTTTGCCCTAACATAAGAAGACCTTTAGTCAGCCATGGTTTCCTACGGTTTGTAATAGAAGACACATTTCTAGTATTTAGTGGGAAAGCTGTATCAAAATAGTACCTGAAAGTCTGATAAAATATATAAAATGTCGTAGAAACGCCACCTGGAGTATCATAAACTTCCTGCCAGTCCTCATTTCCTAAGAGTTCCAAGAAAAAAGGTATATATTTTTTTCGTTATTAGTCTGTCTATATTTATATGAGGTTTTATTTCTCTTTTGCTGTTCTTCGTTGTACTTGATGTTTATTATTTGACCTAAATGATCACTTAAGTTTCCATTGATAACTTCTGATTTAAAGTTGTTTTCCTGTAAGTTAGTACGTATTTTATCCAGACAATTAGCTTCCATACTAAGATGCTTTTATCGTTGGTATAACTGCCCAGGTGTTGAAAAGATCAAGTAGGAGATCTAGCTTATCACTATGTTTCAAAAAGTTGCTGTTAAAATCCCCAAAAATAAAAATATTTGTATTTTCAAAAATATTTGTAAAATTGATAAGTGTGTTGTTAAGATGATCTAAGAATATGTTAAAATCCGAATTCGGAGTTCTATATACAGTTAAAACAATTATATCTAATATTTTGCAATGTATTCCAACACACTCAAATTCTTTTTCAAAAAAGAATGTATTTGTAGCTTTTTAAGATGAATATTCTCTTTGACATGGATACCAACCCCTCTGTGTTTAAACTTTTCTCTACAAAAGAAAATTGCCACCTTGTAATTGGTCAGTGGAAGTGGTCATGACCCAATGTTCACTTACACAAAAGATATCACAGTCGTGCTCCTCTAAATATATTTCCAAGTCCAGAATTTTGTTCGATAAACATTTTGATGTATAACATGAGATTCTTTGCTAATTTTTGAGTACGACTTTGCCTAGACAAGAAAAAACTTATCTTTTTTGTGCTATGTTTTGACTGAAAGTTGTTTTAACGGTTTTTAAAACTAGCTTAGGTACACTGCATGGAATTGTTAAGAACGTTTCCTGATTATGTTACTGATGTTAATATTAACAAATTGATAAATTTCCCTATAGGTACTAATAGTTTCAAAACATGCCTTAGAGTTTTGAAATTTGAAACGTTACATGAGTTGAACATAAAAATGACTAGATCGTCTTGACCACAATACCGAGTACTCTGAAATACTACTTTATAGATTTCAATTATATCCTGCACTTGGTTTCACAGTACCTGTTATATTATAATTACATTTTTTAAGAGCTAAATCAAACCTCGGAGCTATAGAAACTGCAAGTTCATCACCAATAATAACAACGTTCTTATTAATCGGTATTATCACACTACGGACGCAACCGAAGGTTAACAAAAAAAATCGTTCATAAACAAATATGAGACATCGACAAAAATACCAGTTTCAGATAAAGATGGTTTCTTAGAAATACTACCAATCGATGACGTCATTGATGATTTACATAACGTGATGTAACTGGATGTTTGCTGCTTGTGAGCTGCACACTTTGTGACTGTGACGTAACCCATGGTACGCGATCCACAGATCGACTGACGCATATAATATTATGTATACAGGGTGAGTCAAGCTTAACGCCTTGGACTGTTGTGAGAAAAAAATACCATTTTTCAGAAAATAGTAGTAGGTAGAGTTGAACTACATTTTGAAAATAATCTTCCTTACTATCTGAACAGTTTTTGTTTATATTAGGTAGGGAAATTGAAAAACCCCAGTTTGATTTAAAATTTGAAATTAAATGGAAAATATTAGAAATTTATATTTACAACCCGACTCATTAGAAAGGTTTCAAAATCTACATTTGATTGTGTAAAAAAAATATGCATTCCACTTGAAAAATATGGAGTCAAGTTCATTGACTCAGTTGGACTCAGTACTTCCCACACATAATGATGATACCATTTTATTATTTCCCATTGCATGAAGCTATAGTCTGAAATAACCTTGCAACTAAATTATCGCCCACCCGCCCGCAAAAATAACATCCAACACAAAAACCCTCGTAAATAGTTTCTTGCGTCTTCCTCCTTAGGAACTGGGACGCGACAGTTTTTTTCTACATGCTTCAACTGGACGATGCGAAATGATCAAGAGCCTCCAACCCGTCTAAAAGCGAAGTTTGAGCTGATTTTATATTTTTGGTTTTTTGATTATTGCTGTCACGGTTTTTCAAAAGCACAGTCGTTTTTCATTCTCGCCGCGATAATAAATGCTGTGTCAAAATTTTATTAAAATCAATTCAATAATTTTCGCTCTACATAGAACGAAATAAAGCAAGTATGTACAGATCACAAAATTGGTTTCTGTAATAGGCAAGCCAATGTTCGGATGGACCTAAAAAAGTGTAATATGCCGCTAGGTATTTCTTCTACAGGTCGATGGACAGACTATTATGAATACAACAAATTTTTCAGTTTTACAACCTCCCACCCCACAACGGCCCCGATTTTACCACATCCAAAAACTGAAAATGATCAGGAACCCGTAAAACGCCTAAAAACAAAGCTTGGGCTGTTTTTATATTTTTAGTATTTTTATTATTGCTGCGCCGTCACTGACAATATTTTTCCAAAACATACGCGTCTTCCATCCTCGCTGCTGTGGTCATACTGTGTCAAAATTTCATTAAAATCGACCTATTAGTTTTCGCGTTAAGCAATATACAGGGTAGGCCAATAGTGCGTGGACGGAGGATTGTGGGCTTACTAAAAAATATTTCAAAAATCTGTCACTTGATCATGTTAGGTACCCTTAAGGGCTATAACGTAAAAATATTTTCACTTAAATTTTGACGTTTATACAGGGTGATTCATATCAATTCTAGTGAGACTTTATGTAGGTATCACACATGGAACTTTGAACGAACCGTTTAGGCGCAAATCACCATTTTTGGTATAAGTAGGTATCAGAAAAAAATTGATTATCGCAGCGATTATAAAACTTAGAAGGTCGTGACTTTGCGGTACGACTAAGCATGAAATGCGTCACCTTAGGTCAGACGACTAAGTTTGAATTCTCTTTGTACTTGGAGAAATCAGAGGATAAATTAAGGAAACTTCAATCACAGATAACTTGATTTTTTCAAATGGGAGTGCCTATTTTGGTTTATAGAATCAAATGTAAAATTTGATTACCTTTCTGACGACATAGCATTCTCAATATAAATCTTTTTTAGTTTTCATTTTATTTCAAATTTTCAGCAAAATCGATGTTTTTCAATTTTCCTGCATGCAAGCAACCTAGCAGGCCATGAAAAATAAACAAAAGCTCGTTAATATGGAAGAAACCAGCTAACTTAGTACAAAGATGCAAACTAACTAGAGCAACGAGGCAAGACTATGAAAATTCCGTACAACATATTAGCTCTAACCAGAAACAATAGCGGTAACAAGAACGCTCATTTTTCACAGCCTACTAGCTATTAGCCAATTTCCAAAGTCAGTAAAAAAATATTTAATCAAAGGAAAACTACTAGTGATTGTTGCTGGCAGTAGAATATCTATGTCTTCTGAATAAATTTTCACATTTAATGCTATAAAAAAGTAGCCATTTCCGTAAGTCAAAAGTAATGATACCTCTTACTGGAACTCTTCAAATTCTTCAGTAGGTACTTCTACTTATTAGCAAAATCACGGAAAATGGAATTTGGATTGCAGTCTGTTTGGATTGTAAAACATAATTTTTAGTTTGCAGAAAACTACATAAAATAAACACCATTACAACATAGCGTAATTAAAAAATTCTAGCAATTATTTCAGTAGATGTTCAGAATGCACCAGTTGGAAATATCTTCACTTTTGACTTAACTAAACGGAAATGACTATTTTTTATCCCATTAAATGTGAAATTTCATTCTAAACATGTTAGAGTGTAAGCAAAAATCGCTGGTAGTTTTCCTTTTGTTTCAAAATTTTTAATCGTTTTGGAAAGTTGTCAAGCTCTAGTAGACCTCAATAGCTAGTAGGCTGTGACAAACAAACACTTCTGTCATACCCCAGCTACTCATTAACATTAGATATCTTGCCGCTGTTGTATCCAGTTAGAGCTAATATGTTGTAAGGAATTTTCATAATCTTACTTCGTTGTTAGTTAGTTAGTTAGTTAGTTTGCATCTTTCTACTAAGTTAGTTGGTTTCTTCAACATCAATGAGCTTTTGAAGAACACCGATTTGACTGAAAATTTGAAATAAAATGAAAACCAAAAAAGATTGATAACGAGAATGCTATATCGTTAGAAAGGTAATCAAATTTTACATTTGAATCTTTAAACCAAAATAGGCATTCCCATTTGAAAAAGTCAAGTTATCTGTGATTAAAATTTCCTCAATTAATCTACTGATCTCTATACAAATACAAAAAGAATTTAAATTTAGTCGTCTGACCTAAGGTGACGCATTTCGTGCTTAGTCGTACCGCAAAGTCACGGCCTTCTAAGTTTTATAATCGCTGCGATATTCAATTTTTTGCTGATACTTACTTATACCAAAAAAGGTGATTTGCGCCTAAACGGGTCGTTTAAAGTTCCATATGTGATACATAAAGTCTCACTAGAATTGATCAAGGAAACGAAATATGCAATAATATATAGGGGGTTCCATCCAAAAAATTTAAGTTTGATATAAATCACCCTGTATAAACGTCAACATTTAAGTGAAAATATTTTTACGTTATAGTCCTCAATGGTCCCTACCATGATCAGGTGACAGATTTTTGAAATATTTTTCAGTAAGCCCACAATCCTCCGTCCACGCACTATTAGCCCACCCTGTAGAACGATCCAAGAACCAATACTCGTATGTATACATCACAAATTCTAAGTCGCCTGGTTTTTATAATAAGCAAGGCAATGTTCGGATGTACGTAAAAAGTGTATTATGCCGCTAGGTTTTTCATTCAAAGATCAATGAGTACAACAATTTTTTCAGTTTTACAGCCCCCCACCCTCCGACTACCCCAAATTCATCCCCACCAAAAAAAAAACGTAGAAAATGATCAGAAACCCCTAAAACGCCTAAAAACAGAGTTTGAGCTGTTTTAGATTTTTAGTTTTTTTATTATTACCGCGCCGCCACTGACCTGATTTTTCCAAAACATACGCGTCTTCCATCCTCGTCGCGGTAATAATACTGTGTCAAAATTTCATTGCAATCAATTGAATAATTTTCGCGTTACGCGATATCGAACGATCTAAAGCAATACTCGTATGTATACATCACAAATTCTCGTCCCGTGATTTCTATAATAAGCATGCAACGTTCGGATGAACCTAAAAAATTCATTCACTTATCAATGGACAGCCCCATACGAATACAACAAATTTTTCAGTTTTACATCCCCCCACCCCCAACCAGGAAAAAGTAGAAAATGATCAGGAACCCCAAAAACGCCTAAAAACGAAGTTTGAGGCATATTTTTGTTTTTTGCTAATTACTCCGTCCCCCGTGTAACGATTTTCAAAATTATACGAACATTACCTACTGCGACCCCACAGCATATCGCTGCCCAAATTTCGTCACAATCCATGCAGCGGTTGCTGAGATTACGAGGCTAGAAAAAAGCGACAGACAGACAGACAGACCGACAGACCGACAGACGGACAGACCGACAGACAGACAGACAGACAGACAGACAGACAGAGACAGACAGACAGAGACAGACAGACCGGCAGACAGACAGACAGACAGACAGACAGGCCAACAGACAGACCGACGGAAATGAGTGACGTGGATTTTCGTTATGTAGATGTATCATAAAACACCCAAAAAGCGTGTTATCTCAAAATCGAAAATTTTCGCGATCACAATACTCCCCTCACCTATCGGTGTGGGAAGTAAAATTACCAATGATTGAGGTTTCTTAAATCAATCTACCGATTTCTCCAAGTACAAATCTAATTCAAACTTGAACGTTTAACCTAAGCTGACGGATTTCATGCTTAGTGTCACAGCCCATAAGTTAAATATTATTATCACTGCGATGTTAATTTTTTATGATTACTAATACCTATACCAAAAATTGTGATTTGCACCTGAACGGTTTGCTTAAACTCCCATGTGTGATGCATAAAGTCACACTAGAATTGACCTGGGAATCTAAATATACAATAATAACGTACAGGGTGTTCCATTGGGACTTTTTTAAGTTTTTTGGTTGTAGCTGGAAAATGATGCGTCGGACGGAAAATGTCGTTCTGTGCAATATTAAAAAGGACTAAATTGTGCGTCGAATGCCATCTAAAACGTTTAAGTCGGTTTAGCAGTGGAGCCTAAATCAAAAGTTAGATCGATGAATTTTTTTCATTTCAGTGCAAACTAACATTTTGCGGCTATCTAAGACTACATATTTTTAGAGCTGATACTCCTATTGAAAAAGTCAATGGAATAAGAGATGTAGTAAACAGAATTTTACGTTACATAGATACCCCAGTTTTAAAATTCAATCATACTGACACATATAATTTTACAACAATTTCAGATCTGTTTGCTTTTACTTTACCCTTTTGGCTGGACTTCATTTCACCCCTGGTATATGGTCAAGCTATATGTCTTTCGAAAGCATTTTACGAGTATAGTACAATGATACCAGACGTAACATCTGAAAATGAAAAAAATGAAAAAGTGATGCTACTTTGAATTTCTAAGTATTTACTTTACAGCACCCATCGTACATATCTATGGGAAAGATAAGCAACGACACCAATCGCAACTCCTGGAAGTGAAAAATAAAAAAAATTATGATATTTTTCCATTTTTACTTCCCACACGGTTAGGTGAGGGGAGTACTGTGATCGCGAAGATTTTCGATTTTGAGATAATACGCTTTCTGGGTGTTTTATGATGTCTACATGACTAAAATCCATGTCACTCATTTCCGTCGGTCTATCTGTCTGTCGGTCTGTCTGTCTGTTGGCGTTTTTCTAGCCTCGTAATCTCAGTAACCGCTGCATGGATTGTGATGAAATTTGGGAAGCGATATGCTGTGGGGTCGTAGTAGGTAATGTTCCTACAATTTTAAAAATCGGTGCATGGACGGCGGAGTAATTAGCAAAAAACAAAAAATTTCAAATATCCCTCAAACCTCGTTTTTAGGTGTTTTAGGGTTTCCTGATCTTTTTCTACTTTTCTTTGGTGGGGGTGAAATTGGGGGGGGGTTGTAAAACTCAAAAATTTATTGTATTCATAATAGGCTCTCTACCGATCTGTGAAATAAAGACTAGCGGCATAATACATTTTTGTAGATCCATCCGAACATTTTCTTGCCTATTATAGAAGCCGAGGGACTAAACATTCCAGTATTGCTTTAGATCGTTCTGTATTGTGCAATATGGGAACTATTAAATTGGTTTTAATGAAATTTCGACACAGTATTATTCTCGTGGCAAGAACGGAAAACGCGTGTGGTTTTTAGCAATCATGTCAGTGGCGGCGCAGGAATAAAAAAAAAGCTGAGAATACAAAAACAGCACTAACTTCGCTTTTAGGCGTTTTAGGGGTTCCTGATCATTTTCAATATTTCTTTGGGTGGGGGTGAAATTGGGATGGTCGGTGGATGGGGGGTTGTAAACTGAAAAAAATGTTGTATTCATAATAAGCTGTCCACTGATCTGTGAATGAAAGACCTTAATACCTTTTTAGGTCCATCCGAACATTTCCTTGCCAATTACAGAAACCAAAAGGCAAAAGATGTACCTAGACATTCCTGTATTTCTTTACATCGTTCTGTATTGTGTAATGTGGAAACTATAGAATTGATTTTAATTAAATTGCGACACAGTACTATTACCTTGGCGAGGGGATTTCGGACTATAGCTTCATACTATACTATGGGAAAATAATAAACTGGTATCACCGTAATGTGTGAGAAGTACTAAGTCAATCAACTTGACTTCATTTTTTATGTTAAATCTACTGGGGAAATGTAGATAAACAACATCAGGTTAGTTTAGCTTGAAATTGGCTTATGCAGGCGCAAAAGATAACTTTGATGTCACGCTTCTATTAGAAACCCTGTATCCTGTATAAAAGTCATTATTTTTAATACGTGATCCAACTCGACCTACATACACTCCGCAAAGTTAATTTTCTGAAGAGTAGTATCGTTTGGTCACAAGAGTCCGAGGCGTTGAGCTTGACTCACGCTGTAGGTATATACAGGATGAGTCAAGCTCAACGCCTCGGACTAATGTGACCAAACGAAAAATAACTATATGTATGTACGCCGAGTTGGACTACAATTTAAAAATACATAGGTAATGACTTTTATACAGGGTGTATAATAAAAGCGTGACATACCAAAGTTATGTTTTTTAAATATTTAGATTCCTTGGTCAATTCTAGTATGACTTTATTATCACACATGGGACTTAAAACGAACCGTTTATTACATTTTTGGTAAAAGTAGATATAAGAAAAAAATTTAATGTCGCAGACAGTATAAAACATAAAGGGCTGTGACTTTTCTGTGTGACTAAGCAATTTTGTACTTGGAGAAATCGTTTGAATAATTAAAGACACTTCAGTCACAGACAAGGTGATTTTTTCAAATGGGAATGCCTATTTTTTTAATATAATTGTATGAAAAAGTTTGTAGCCTAATGGTATAAGGTTTTGAGTATCAATCTCTAGTAGCTATCGTTTGATTTCAAATTTTCAATTGAATCGGCGTTGTTTTAATTTTCCCGCCTATCAGCAACCTAGCTGGCAATGAAATGTAAACAAAAACCTGTTCAGATGGAAGATGGCTAACTTAGCAGAAATATACAGACGAACTAGAGTAAAGATCCAAGATTATAAAAATTCCCTACAACAAATCGATTCTCACCAGCAACAATAGCGGTAATATAATATGAAAGGTCAAAGAGAAGTTGGAGTAGGACAGAAATGGATATTTTTCACAGCCTACTAGCTACTGAAATATACCTACTAGGGAAATTATTTCCAAAACCATTAAGCATTTTGAAATGATTGTTGCTGGCATGCTGGCAGTTTAATATTTTCAAAAATAAATTTCAGATTGTATGACATAAAAGAGTAAGTAGTAATTTCCCTCGTAATTTCCGTGTATGTATGTGTCAAAAGAAACGATATTTCTGACTAGAGCAGTTCAAGTTCTTTAGTACCCATTAACAAGATCACAGAAAATTAAGACTAAGTTAAAACCTGTTCAAATCATAAAACATAATTTACCTGACAGAAAAATAAAATTTGATTTGCCAGTTTTCTTTTTTTCTGATCGTTATAATTTCTAATACATATTATATATATAATAGATTAGAAGGGCTCCAGTCAGAGGTATTGTTGCTCTTAACTTTGACGGAAATTAATAGTTTTTTTATACCATTAAATGTAAAATTGCGTGCTGGAGATATTAGACTGTCAGGAACAATCGCTGATGTTTTCCTTGCATTTCAAAGTCGGAAATATCTAGTATATGGGGTGTGTGCAAAATACCCATTTCTGTCGTATTCCAGCTTTTCTTTGACGTTAGATATTATGCTACCGCCGTTGTTTCTGGTTAGAGTTCATTTGTTGTGAATCATTTTCATAATCTTGTCTGTTTACTCTAGTTCGTCTGTATTTTATGTTGAGTTAGCTTATTTCTTCCATCTAACTAAGTTTTTGTTTATATTTCATGTTCTGCTGGGTTGCTTATAGGCGGGAAAATTGAAAAACGCCGACTCGATTGAAAACTCGATTGGAAATTTGAAATAAAATGATAACTGCTAGAGATTAATATTCACAGCCTTATACTATTAGAAAGGCCTTTCAAATTTCACATTCGATCGTATAAAAAAATTTGGCATTTGAAAAAATTAACTTATCTGTGATTGAATTTTGTTTAATTAATCAACCGACGAATCAGCCTTACGTAACCTGACATAAATGACATGATTTGTCAAGCAGGACCCTTCAAATTTCTTGTCACTTTCTTAGGTTATATTTTTTAAAAGATTCGATTGATTTAACAAAGAGAGCAAACAAACATAAACAGAGATAGAAATGGCCGTTGCCCGAATCTGACACAAACTGTTTTATTTTATTTTATTATCAACCAGGTTTAACTAAGCCAACGATTGTACAACGGGTGTCGACTTTAAGCCTGAGCTTAGCTAAGCTTAGGTTTAACAAAGCTCGTGTTAAACCTGCATTTGTACAGCCGGCCCTTAGACTTCAAATACCTACTTAGGGCCGGTTGTACAAATGCGGGTTTAACACGAGCTTTGTTGAACCTAAGCTTAGCTAAGCTCAGGCTTAAAGTCGACACCAGTTGTACACTCGTCGGCTTAGTTAAACCTGGTTGATAAGACTTCAAATACCTACTTAGGGCCGGTTGTACAAATGCGGGTTTAACACGAGCTTTGTTGAACCTAAGCTTAGCTAAGCTCAGGCTTAAAGTCGACACCAGTTGTACAATCGTTGGCTTAGTTAAACCTGGTTGATAATAAAATTCACTATGGTTGACACCAATGAAGCAATACGTACTGTCGTTATCGTCCGAAAAATAACCCTTTTTGGTTAGACATTTCTGACAGTTTGTGACAAATTCGGGCAACGGCGGTTTCTGTCTGTTTTTTAACTGCTCTCTTTGTTGAATTAGACACACATCTTCCAAAAAATATAACCTAATAAAGTGACAAGAAATTTGAAGGTTCCTCCTTGAAAGATCACGTCATTTAGATCAGGTTAGGTTTAAACCTCAGCTAAGCTCAAGTTAAGCTTCGGCTTACGTAAGCTCGTGTAAAGCTTGGAGTGCGGGGCTAAGTCACCATTGTACAACGGACATTATGCAAGTGACGTGGTTTAACGTCGGCATACTTCTTCTTCTTCTTCTATTGTTTTATGACGTTTGCCTGTGTAGGCAATTACTTTTAACACCCGTATGCACCGTAAGTCAATTACGCGATTAGTTACGCAAACCTAGATAGGATTACTTGTTTACTATGCACCGCAAACTGACAATTTTGACACTGTCACTGTCAAAACAATCTTGCGAACACAACCTCGCCATATCTCCAATCTGGATTAGTTAATCTCTTGACGGTGCATGGCTAGATACCAAAGATTAGCAAAACGCGATTAGGGAACTATGATTAGAATCGCCAAATGGTGCATTCGGGTGTAAACCGAAGCTTAAGCTTGCATTGTACAACCGGCCCTAAATCTTGCAAATTTTACGGGACTAAGTGCCGGTTGTACAATGCAAGCTTAAGCTTCGGTTTAAGGTAAGCCGACGTTAAACAACGTCAGTTGCAGAACGTCCGTTGTACAATGCTGGCTTAACCCCCACTCCAAGCTTAATACGAGCTTACGTAAGCCGAAGCTTAACCCGAGCTTAGCTGAGGTTTAAACCTAACCTGATACAAATGACATGATGTGTCAAGGAGGAACCTTCAAATTGCTTTGCACTCTTAAGCTAAATTCAGATGTACACGACATCCGACGATACGACGGTACGAAACTGTACCTATTGGTTGAAATATTTTGATTTGACATCATTTTGAATATTTCAACCAATAGGAACAACTTCGTACCGTCGTATCGTCGGATGTCGTGTGCATCTGAATTAAGCTTTAGGTTATATTTTTTGAAAGATTTGTGTCTAATTTAACAAAGAGAGCAAATTAATGAACAGAGACAGAAACGGCCGTTGCCCGAATTTGGCACAAACTGTCACAAGTGACTAACCAAAAAAGGAAATTTTTCAGATGACTATGATAGTACGTATTGCTTCATTGGTCCAACCGTAGTAAATTTCATTATCAACCAGGTTTAACTAAGCCTACGATTGTACAACGGATGTCGACTTTAAGCCTGAGCTTAGCTAAGCTTAGGTTTAACAAAGCTTGTGTTAAACCCGCATTTGTACAACAGTTTTTATTGACCCATATTCCTTGGTTAGAATATGAAATAATGATTTTATTGACAAAAATCGTATCAATCAAATGACTATTTTGTGGTAAGAGTAAGCGCTAGGGTAAGAGCACTAAATCAATTACTAAAAATAGTATAATCCACAGATTTACCCCGCGATTTGGCAACTAGTTGTCAAACTATGAAATCATAATCTGGTCAAATGCGACTCCATTTAGCTACAGTACCAGAAGCTTGCGACCGTACAGGAATTTCTGATCGATCACCTGCAATTTCAGCTGCAATTATAGTGAGTGTCGTGCTAAAAGACGTTGGTATATTTTTTCACGTAGTGATTATCCGACAATTGTAGATCACAGTAAAATAGGGAGCACAAGGTAGAAGGCGTCATAACTTGAAAAGAAAATGTTGTTCAGAATTATCAGAGGATCTCGATACCTTCCTGAAGAGGTGAAAATAGTGATAGATCCCGCAATTGGGATATTTTAGTCATTTAGAAATTTGTTTGGTCTCCATGTAAGGAGGTGATATAAACTACCTACATCAAAGTTAGCCCTAAAAGAAGAATTTTAAAAATATAGATTAAAGCGAAACACCTATGATGTACAAGTATTTACAGAATCCAACAATTTAATTTTATAATTGTGAAGATTATTTTATGAAACTGATTGACTGGCAAAATATTGATCTAAGCGAGCGTCTACTAACACTGAGAATTTCAAATTATGATCGCAGACAGTTTGTAACCGAAGCAAATACTAATGCTTATGGCACTAATACCCGTTTTACATCGACATTTTCTCCTCGAATGTATTCATTGATCAATCCATGGTCGTCTTCAAGGTCAAGGTCAAACTGATTGTGTTTTACACAGGTAAATAAAACCATGGATTTTGTGTGGGGACGGGTTAGAATATCTCCCATCGTCTATCCTGCGTGTCGTAAAAGGCGACTAAAAGAAACCGAACTACTGCCGGTATAAGCAGTAACCTCTTCTCAACCAACAGCTTTGGATGGACGAGTTGAGAAGAGTTCAGGCCACCTCCTTGTCCTTGGGGTAGAAATTGTCTCTAAAGGCGGATGAACCAGTAGATACATCTGATCAACGGCATGAGGATGCAGAAAGCAATTTGGAAACTACTGCATTAAAGATCGTAAAGATATCCCAAGAGAAACTCGTAAAATAAGTACATTTTACGAGTTCACAACATGTCTGTTAAGACATTGTGACTATGATCATCATTTGTGACAGCATGCAGTGCTGCCAACACTGTTGCTGTGATATGATTAGCGGTTTTCGCAAGATCTATTTGATTCGCATTTGTTTGTGGCCTTTTGACATAGTAAAACTCTCAATTTGATTGCGAGTTTTTATTTAGAAAATGTTTAATAATACAGGGTTATTCACGTTATTCGACACGGAGCATTATGGCTAAAGTATTTGATAAAAAAGAAAATAATAATTCAGAATGGATAGAGATCCATAAAGGCTACATTTCGTGTTTTTGGGACACCCTGTATAACATGAAAATATTTTTAAAATGTAGCCTTTACGGGTCTCTATCCATCCGAAATTATTATTTCATTTTTTATCAAATACTTTAGCCATAATGCTCCGTGTCGAATAAGGTGAATAACCCTGAATACAGAGACGGGTATGCAACATGCATGACATGCGTCATATGATTTTTAAGGTTGGCACTACCGAATTTTACGTCAAACTTGACCACAAACTCTAAATCAGTGAAGGAATCCAAGAAGAAATCCGTTGACTTATTTGACGTCAAATTCCTGTTTTACACTTGTCAATTTTGACCACAAACTGAATCCAGGAATTAAAACCATGGATTTATTGTTGATGCAAAACGGGTGTAAGACACAAGACGTGATTATTAGATCTCACATCGAATTAAGATAAATATGGCCGCAATTTAAACAAATAAACATTTTTAGCTGTTTAGGGAAACAAATTAGAAATTTTGCCTTAAGAGCGGGAGGGTACTAGGGTGGAACTGCAGATCCAGCCACCTCTACGTGGTAAGTTCTAGCTAGCTTTTCGAGAAAAACAACGTCGTTTTTCCTAAAAAACTAACTCGTTTTTCTTAAAAATCTAGCTGAGAACTGCATGTTTAACTTTTCTTGTTAGTTTTGATACAGTAACTTTATTTATATACTTGACAGTCATTTCGGCAGCCAAAAGAATCAGCGTATAGTTTTGGGATTTTATTTTATAACTTGGAACTTACTAAAGAGTATGTATTAAAGAGCATCCCTTAAACACCCAGTCCTCTCCCCAGTTTTCGATTATTATTTGTTCTGACCCATTTTTCACTCCGCTTTACTATTATTGCACTGCATCGCTAGATTACCACAAAAAATAAATAAATGCATTTTTCTGTTGTTATTTTGAGGGTTTCGGGTGTGATCTCTCAAAAAGTCTGTACCTATCCTATTCGTAAAAATAATGCATGCTATTTGGGACAAATTTTATTTATTCAAACAACCAAACCCAGAGCTTATTATATTCCCTCTATCGTAAAAAGCTAACTACGTCCCTCCATTACAAATTGACCTTTGAAAATTCATGAAGAATTTTAATGACCAGAGATATCCATCTAGGTAACTCTAACTCTTCCAGAACCAAATTTTTCATAACTGTCATAGTGGTATCGGTACCAAATTTGTGTTCGATTTTTGCATAGTGCATAATGAACCTGTCTACAGCATCGCTGTCTATTGATTCTAGTTCATAATAGAAAAGCTTAATATTTTTGATGTACTCATATACAGCTCTAGTAAAAAGTATTGTATCTTTCCGAAAGAACGAGAAATCGAATAAAATAATTGTTGTAAATCCAAGCATTGTTAGAATATATTATTGTTCACAAAGCTCAAGAGATGCTTACCCCTCTTTTTTATTCTTCAAATTACAAAATCCCAGCACATAAATTACTAAAAATTCCAAAAACCAATGGTCGTCAGTAACTATCGTAAACTTTTCACACGAACTAAATACTCCACGTCTCTCACTACAAATACACTTACACACAAAACACTTCTCGTGTCCTTTTCTTATTCTTGTTTTGATTAGAGAGTAGGCAGGTATCGATTTTGATTTCGCGGTGCTTATGCGATGTTGCCTTATGGTGCGTATGACCAGTTTCCACCAACGACGCCAGCGGTAGACTAGCCTCAAAGAGTCTAAGACTAGCTTCGTGCTTCACGACCACCGGTTATGCGGCAAGGTGGTGTTGCCAGGTTTATAGGGAAAAAGTAGCCAATTGACAACGATGGATCCGGCTCGAAGTACCAAATGATAATAACTTATAAATGCTTCTATTGTACAGTTTACAAAACATGCATTAGTCCTGTATGTGAATAGGACTAAAATATAATAAATTATTGTAAATTTAATTTTAAGTATTTGTAACATGTGTGCTATGTGTCTAACATAACGCTACTTGCGAATTTATCATTTTTACAGAGAACATAGGTATCACTATATAATAGTAGTAGTAAAGTATATAGTAACTATCAAGTAAATTGTTTTGTGTCAGATAGGTATACTGCACAGCATTTCAGATGATTAGCCAACATAATTGTGTTCCCATTAAAAAATTAATTAGTGTATTGTTCGTTTGGAAATATTTGAGAGATCGATTACCACGTAGAGATCCGCAAGGCAACTGACATGTTGAACGGATCTAACTAAAAAAAAAAGGAGAAATATCTATGTAATTGATGCTAATGACCTTGATAGAATGTCAATAATGCTACAATGCTACAATGATGATATTCGCGGCACACAGATTTTTATTTCAAATACCACAAGCTACAAGTTTCAAAATGAAAGCAAGGCTATAATACTAACAAAAATAAAAGTCGGATAACTTTTAACGTAATATATTGTTGACGTATTATCAGCTTGGATTCTTGTAGTTGAAAGTGATTTGGTTCCTCGAGTCGTAAAATGGAAGTACATAGTACGAATTCAAGCTCGCTACAGTTGGCAACGTGGTTGATAAACCGCGTTACAACAACACTCGCAGAACACAGTGCAACCAAGCGGTGAAATGTGGGAAATAGAATCTGCCGACAATATCCAGTGTCGGTCACAAAATGTGTCAGTTGCACAGGCGTACACAATTGTGGTACACAAGGGGTCAGCTAAGATTCTGGACCGCTTTTTTACTTTTTCCCTATGTCTAATTTTTGAAGAATATTTTATAATTGTATTATGCCTCACACTCGACTTCAAGCGGAGGTGTCAGCAGTCCATTACGGAACTTGCTCCCGCAGAATTAAAATCCCGCATTAAAACTGCCGAAGTCGACATCCTTTTAAGACTTCATAAAGATAAGCCAACGCATGGAATATTCTACAAATATCTAGAAGAGCATGGCTTGTCTGAGCAGTAAGTTGACCTGCTCTTTCCTAAGGTCTAGTGGGTTGAAGTCGGAGACAGGGCTTTATAATGGCTTGCCAAGACGGTGTCTTCAACTTGTTGGTGTACCGTAAAAGGGTTATGGGTGTAGATGTACCTGACACCCGTTGTAGAGCTTGACGATAGGCGCCAGAGACGCTTATGCATCTCTTGTCGGCATGTAAGACGTACGCTGGGACGGCTTACGTCCATCGGCACAAAGCGGCTCTACGAGTGCTCTATCATTTAAGGCACCACTCATACGGTATCGATGAGACACCGGTGCTGCCATACGCTCCAGGAGATATAGAGTCCGTTGTGAAGAACGAGAGATGCCGGATTTACTGGAATTACTCGTTCCCCACGCTCGAGCTTGTACAGGCAAACAAGCCCGACATAGTCCTTCTCAACCGTCAACAGAAGACGATGTTCGTTATTGAGTGTTCGGCGCCTGCCGAGGTGAACATCGTCTCTAAGGAGGAGGAAAATCGGATGAAATATCGGGAGTTGCTCGGACAACTTCGCAGGCTCTGGCCAGACTACACTGTAAGTCTGCTGGTTATGGTCATTGCATCACTAGGTGGAATGAGGAATACGCTGCTCTCTGCACTGCGCAAAATACTGGTGTGACGTGCGGCGGCGCACATCTTAGCCGCCAGAATGCAGAAGGCAGTCATCCTTGGGTCCCTTCGTCTAATTAGGGTGCACGATTCGCGGTCCCAGTTATTGCTCATCTCACGATGTGAGGAGTAGTCACTGGGTAATGGAACAGCTGCAGCTCGGTGTGTCGGAGCCCGGGCTGCACTTTTTTGTTTTTAAATTAAGGAGGAGTTGCTAGATCCCCTCAGTGGCGCCTCCCCAAGGTGGCGGATAGGGGAATGCCTCCCAAATATGGGTGGTACCGGGGAAATGAAATACCCGAGGCGGACCAAAACTAGTACGGTGGAATAGCGTCTGCATCCAAAGGATCGGCTATTCTCCATTAAATAGGACACGACGGATCTCCATGTAAGGAGCGGTACTCCGACAGCGTCTGACTTCAGGTTAGGGGTGGCAGATAACAGACACCCGCAGGAAGCCACCCAACATCAATAGGCTATCCGGTGCGTAGCGACACCGCAGGGTATACCAAAGCCTAAGGATGTAAGCCAGCCGGCAACCTTCACAGGTGCATCCTCAGGGGGCAATTTGGACGGCTGCCTCCGGAAATGTCGGCTGGGGGCCCTAAGGCTAACCACCTGAAAGGCCTTATCTTCGGGTTCGACCTCCTCGAAGGAAAAGCACCCACGCCATCCCGGTTTCGGAAGCCGACGTTGGGCAAGGTGCACGGTGCAATAGCATCTGCATCCAGAGGATCGGCTCTTCTTCATTAACTAGGACACGACGGATCTCCATGTTAGGAGCGGTACTCCGACAGCGTCTGGCCCCACGTTAGGGGCGGCTGATAACAGACACCCGAAGGAAGCCACCTAACATCAGTAGGCTATCCGGTGCGTGGCAACACCGCAGGGTATACCAAAGCCAAAGAATATGAGCCAGCCGTCAACCTTCACACGTCCATCCTCAGGAGGCAATTTGGACGGCTGCCTCCGGAAATGTCGTCTGGAGGCCCTAAGGCTTATCACCTGACGGGCTCTACCTTCGGGTTCGACCACCCCGGAAGAAAGGCACCCACACCGAGCCGGTTTCGGAAGCCGGCGTTGGGCAAGGTGGCGGTACTTCAGATCGCTCATTTGACGACCCCCGCTATGACATGGACCGTTTTAGGTGAACGGCGGAGCTTAGTGATGACCTGCTGAGCTGCTACGAGAGCAGAAGCCCGCGCCATAGGGGATACATGTCCCGCATGTTTGAGAGGTGGTGTGAAATGCACACTGAGCATAGCACTCTTACTTCTCAGAATTTGCGAGATTATGTATCGTACCTCCGGAGGCAGGGATATGTTCGTGCTCCAGCTCAGCCTGCCTCTTCGGTGGACGGAAGGCCTGTTAACCCGGCTGAAAGCTCGCCGATAAGGCCAGCTGAGAGGGAAACCGATGAAGTCGTCTCACCTGGGGATTTCAGGGACCGAAGCGCCTTGCATAACAACAAGAGGTCCTTCAAGCTGGCAGATTTGAAAAGAGAGGATGCGGCTGTGGGTGTACGTCTATCGGAAGCCTCTGACATTTGGAGCATCAATTGCAAAATTTACGCTGCGGCTCTGAGGCTAGCTAGACAGGGAACAGTGAGAGAATCTTCTGCTGAGAGAGCACAGAGACGCGTGCGCCAAATGGAAGCGAAAATCCAGTTGGCTCGCCAGGAAGCATCCCGTATCCAGTGTGTGATGGAATATAGAGCGGCTGGGAAGCCTTTTACGCGCTGAGTGCGCCAGATAGCCTACGGGTTGAGGCGCGACCATCACACACTCAGTCAAGCGGTACTGGTTGTTGTCAAGCAACACTGTCTATAGGATACGGATGCTAATTGCTGCTAAGCGATAGTTGGTGGCGCAGGCGAGGGGTCTGGAGCAGAACAGAATGTTCTACGAAAGACCTTCTCGCCTATTCAAACAGTCGCCACCAGCCATAGAGCAGCCGCCAACTGCTGATCGCATGGAGGCCTTTTGGAGGGACATTTACGAACAACCCAAACCTCTCCAAGCAGACACTCCGGCCTTGTCGCAGTTCGAGTCCGTTTGTAGGAGGACTCCAAACTTGAATGTACTGCGGCACCCGATAAACACGGAACAAATTCTTGGTGCCTTACGAGGCGCAAAGGATTTCGCAGCTCCTGGCCCGGATGGCATAAACACCTACTGGTTAAAAAAGTTTCCCAGTTGCCACCGGCATTTAGCTAGAGTTTTTAACTCGTGGCTAAATCAGGAGCAGCCAATTCCGGCTTGGTTTGTCGAGGGTCGAACCGTGCTTCTCCCGAAGACCGGAGATTTGTCTGATCCTAAAAACTACAGGCCAATAACATGTCTGAACGCATGTTACAAGCTCTTCACCAGAATCTTGTACATGCGTATCCTTCAAGCTGTAAATCTCGTATTTCTCAGCGTATATGAACAAAGATGCTGTAAGAAAGGAGTAGCTGGCTGCAGGGATAACCTGTTGATTGACCGCTGTGTCACACAGGACTCCGTGCAGTACCTGCGGAACCTTTCTATGGCCTGGATCGACTATCGGAAGGCATTCGACACTACGTCTCATGAACTGATTGTGCGGCTGTTGGAATGTCTTTCGGTAGATCGTCAAATAGTGGGATGCATCAAACAACTGATGCCGCTCTGGAGGACCCGGTTCACTATAACATTGGGTGAAACTAGGGTTGGGACAGAGTTGGTATCATTTAAGAGAGGCGTCTCCCAAGAAGACTCCTTGAGTCCCTTGCTCTTTTGCATCTCGCTACTGCCTTTGTCCATAGCGCTGAAAAATACCAAGGGATACAGCTGTGGCACGCCCAATTACCGGAGGCACAAGGTCACCTACTTGTTCTTTTTATGAGGAGTTAAAAGAATTAATAGAAAACTATTTTTTACGTGTCCATTTTTTAACTTTATTATATATATTATTAAATTTTATTGTATACGTACATACCTATTTTTTTATTATTACAAAGTAGATTATAACTACATTATTTTCCAATTTCCAGCACTCTGCATCTTTTATTCTTATCATTCCGCTCTCTCTGCTCTGCTCTTCCTCCTTTCTCTCTCTTTCAAAATCATATCATGCGTACCACCAAAGGATTGGCCAATAAAAATCACACAATCGAGTATTTTTTCATACTATACCCGTGGACCATACCACTCCCACCAAATCTTCGCGGTCATGCGAGTGCCGGGATGATTTTATCTTTTTTGCTTGCTTGTTTGTTTCAATGTGTGATGCAATATACTGATTGTACCAAATTTTCTACTAAGCTGTTTTTTCGTCGTTTGTGTTTGTATATATGATGTTAGTGTGAATTAGTTGCAAAAAACATTGCAGTCTGTCGTCGATTTAATTTATAGGTAAAATCCAAAGTAGCTATATCTACTAATTGTTATATAAAGGGTGACCCTGAATTTCCTTGACACGTGACATTTTCGTAACAAAAAATAGTCCAAACGAAAACTGAGTGGAATTTTTGATAGTACTATAGGTTAGGTTAGGTTAGGTTGAAAGTGAGTGGGGCAGAGCTGCCTCCTTCCACTGCGACTCAATTGTATCTATTGTGGCTCACACCTTTTTAAAGTTCACCGTACAGTCCGCACCTCTTTACGAAGGCGATCAACGTGAAGGGTGAAACTTCCTTGAAGTCATGAGGTTCCAGTTGGGCAAATCCCAATGTCTGGAACCTAGCATTATCCAGTACTGGACAGGAGCAAAGAATGTGCTCCGCTGTTTCGTCCTCCACGTAGCAGAAGCGACAATCTGAAGTTTGTTCAAGACCCAACTTCCGCATATGGTACCTTAGACGACCATGTCCCGTCAGCAGACCGACCAGAATGCGGAGGTCGTACCTATTACATTCCATGATCCTCGGGGGGGGGGGGGGGGGGGGGGCTGACTCGAGGGGTATCTTATGAACACCTTCGAGTGCAATAGCCCTGGTGTATCTCGCCAGTTCAGGAGTGCTTTCCTCACTGCCCAGTCCGAGATGGTCTTTTTAGCGGTGCTTTTTGCAATGCCCGCGAATGGCTCTGGTCCTATGAACACAGATTCAGTTTCTCCTTTTGCTAGCGGTCGGCCAATACATTGCCTTCCACTCCGCAGTGACCCGGAACCCAAATCACGGATACCCTGTTTCCCATTCCGAGTTTGTTGAGGAGGTGCATGCAGCTCCATACCAGTCTTAAATCAACCCGACTGGAGCACAGTGCTTTCAATGCAGCCTGGCTGTCTGAAAAGATTTTTATAGATCTGTTTGTCAGGGGCCTTTTGATTAGTTCCCTGACTCCCAGCTCTACGGCAATCATTTCTGCTTGGAAGACTGTGGTATACCTCCCAAGGTTGACTGAAATTTCAACTCTTGGGTTGGTACCCACTACTCCCAGTCCTGCCCCCAGTTCAGACTTGGAGCCATCTGTAAATAGTGCAAGATCAGAGGGTGATATAAAATCGTCCCTCCTCCATTCGTCCCTGCCTGGGAAAAGAACGTTATAGGATCGCTCTATATGCGCTTGGGGAACCATACAGTCCCAGACCATTCCAAGTACATGATGATGGGTAATTTCACCTATTATACCCGTTGTGTCTGGACCAAGTTCCGTTTTGTCAGATCTGCCGGTTGATAGCAGTCTGTAGGCGACCACTTTTGCAACTCTTTCCACCTCAATGCGCAGAGGTGCTAAGTTTAGAAGGGTCTCCATGGCTAACGTTGGTGTGGTAGACATGGCTCCAGTGATGGCCAAACAGGCGGTGCGTTGCGCCGCCGCCAGCCTGACTCTGGCTGTCCGTTGTAGGCATTTCTGCCACCAGACAACAGCGCCATATACTACCATGGGTTTGACCACCGTCTGATATATCCAGTAGATCAGTTTAAGACTAATGCCCCAAGATTTGCCGCAAATCCTTCTGAGTGTCCAGAGGGCGAGGCGGGCCTTTTCGATTCTGTTATCCAGGTGAGAGTTAAAGGTGAGTCTTTTGTCCAATATAAAACCAAGATATTTCACCTCCCCTGCAAACTGGATTGACTCACCTGCTATTCTAGGTAAGCAGAGCTTGTCTAATTTCCGTCTTTTGGTGAACGGAACGACAACTGTTTTATGGGGGTTTATCGACATTTGTTCCCTCCTGCACCAGCTGTCGATTATGTTTAACGCTTGTTGAAGAAGTTCAGAGATGGTCCTTTCATACTTCCCTCTGACTACAATAACAAGATCGTCCGCATAGCACTGCACGTACACACCACTGATGGAGAGCTCGTTGAGCAGGTCATCCACCAGAATGGTCCACAGAAGGGGTGAGAGCACTCCCCCCTGGGGACATCTCCTGGCACGCCTAAACCTAATCGGCTCACCATGCAATGATGTCACGACATTCCTATTTGCCAACATGCAGCTGATCTATTCTATAGAATCTATCATACCATGCTTTTAAAACCTTTTTTTTGTACTTCAACCCTTGAAACTCACCCCAACTTTCGTTTTTCAAATAGCACCAAATAGTTCTTTCTACGCAGATTAAGTCCTTATATTATATAAAATCCTGCAGTACGTTTGATTTTATACGCAAACTTATTTTTTTTTTGTAAAATCACAAGCATAATATAAATAAAACAAGAACTTGCTTAACGCAAAAAACGGACTAAAATAAAACTAATTGGATTTCTAAGGGTACCGACTAATCTATAAAACATGCTTTCGAAAACAAATGTCTTTTTTACGCTTTTTTATTACGAAAATATTACACCTCAAAAAAATGCTGATTTTATTTATCTTAGGTTAATGACTACAAAAAAAATTGATCTGTATATGAAGTCAAAGGCACTACAAAATATAAATAAAATAACGTCCTCATTAATGTACGAAAAGATGTGAGGTGCTACTATTTGGAAAAAGTAGGGGGTAAGTTTTAGGAGTTGAAGTAAGAAAAATCTTTCGAAAGCATGGTATGGTAGGTAATTCGGTACACTTGAAAGGCCCACTTATTTTTCTTTTTGATAGACCCTGTACTATTGTCAAGCATTCCAGTCAGTTTTCGTTTAGACATTGTTTTTGCCCCCCCCACTTTTTCGGGGCATGCGCCGCCCCTGGTACCATGAGAGGTGGTGAGCTTAACTTTTGACTTTCGAGGCACGCGCCGCCCCTGCAAGGATGACCTGAAACTCTATGCCTCCGGTATGGTGTTCGGGACGGACAAATGTGCCATGGTTCATCGCAAAAGAGGACGTTGCGGACATAGTGGAGATGAGGAGCAGCTCGTTGATGGGAGCATATTGCGACAACTGCATGCCGGAGATACTTATACCTACCTTGGAGTTTCGCAGCGTCACATCCAAGAGGCAGACTTGGTCAAAGAGTGTCTCCGCCGCAAGTATTTGCACCGACTCCGGCAGATCTGGTCATCAGAACTGTCCGGCAAGAACAAAGTCGCTGCCACAAACATGCTTGCGGTCCCATTGTTGTTATACAGCTTTGGTGCTATACACTGGAAAGTGGAAGAGACAAATCGACATAAAGACCCGCAAAAGGATGAATATGGAGGGAAGTCTACATCCTAGATCCTCTGTCCCGCGAATATACCTCCCGCGACACCTGGGAGGGCGTGGTCTATTGAGTTTGGAGCGTCTGCACAACAGAGTAGTACTGGCCACTGCCTGCTATATTACGACGAGCACCGATCCCCTATCCGCTTTGTGCGAGAGCACGAGATTGCGGGTAAAGGAGCCTTCCTCTTTAGAGCAGCAACACGGGCAGCCGAAGAACTTAGTCTCACGCTCGACTTCACGCGGAGGTGTCAGCAGTCCGTTACGGAACTTGCTCCCGCACAATTAAAAACCCGGATTAAAACTGCTGAAGTCCAATTGCTTTTAAGACTTCACAAAGATAAACCAATGCACGGAACCTTCTACAAACATCTAGAAGAGCATGGTTTATCTGAGCAGTTGACCTTCTCTTTCCTAAGGTCTAATAGGTTGAAATCGGAGACTGAGAGCTCTATAATGGCTTACCAATACGGTGTCTCTAACCCCTTAGTATACCATAGCCGGATTATGGGTATGGATGTGCCCGATATCCGCTGTAGAGCTTGCCTGCAGGCGCCAGAGACCCTTACGCACCTCTTGTCGGCGTGTAAGGTGTACGCTGGCACAGCCTACGTCTATCGGCACAACGCGGCTCTACGAGTGCTATACTACCATTTAAGGCACTCATATGGTATAGAAGAGACACCGGTGCTGCCATATGCTCCAGGGGACATTGAGTCCGTTGTGGAGAACGGAAGGTGCCCAATTTACTGGAACTACTCATTCTCCACGCTCGAGCTTAAACATGCAAATAAGCACGACATAGTCCTCCTCGACTACCAACAAAAGACGATGTTCGTTATTGAGTTCTCGGCACCTGCCGAGGGGAACATTGTCTTTAAGGAGGAGGAAAAGCGGACCAAGTATCAGGAGTTCCTCGGACAATTTCGCAGGCTCTGGCCGGACTACACTGTAAGTCTGCTAGTAATGGTCATGGATCCCTAAGTGGTATGAGGGATATGCTGCTCTCTGCACTGCGCAACATGCCGGTGTGCCGTGCAGCGGCGCACATCTTAGCCGCCAGAATGCAGAAGGCAGTCATCCATGGGTCCCTTCGTCTGCTTAGGATGCACGATTCGCGAACCCAGTGATTGCTCGCCTCACGGTGTGAGGAGTAGTCGCTGGGTAATGGAACAGCAGCGCGGTGTGTCGGAGCCCGGGTTGCACCTTTTTTGTTTTTGTGTGCGTGCCACAGCTGTATCCCTTAGTATTTTTCAGTGCTATGGACAAAGGCAGTAGCGAGATGCAAAAGAGCAGGGACTCAAGGAGTCTCCTTGGAAGACGCCTCTTTTAAATGATACCAACTCTGTCCGAACCCTAGTTTCACCCGATGTTATAGTGAACCGGGTCCTCTAGAGCGGCATCAGTTGTTTGATGCATCCCACTATTTGATCATTTACCGAAAGACATTCCAATAGCCGCACAATCAGTTCATGAGACGTAGTGTCGAATTCCTTCCGATAGTCAATCCAGGCCATAGAAAGGTTTCGCAGGTACTGCACGGAGTCCCGTGTGACACAGCGGTCAATCAACAGGTTATCCCTGCAGTCAGCTACTGCTTTCTTAGACCCTCTTTGTTCATATACGCTGAGAAATACGAGATTTACAGCTTGAAGAATACGCATGTACAAGATTCTGGTGAAGAGCTTGTAACATGCGTTCAGACATGTTATTGGCCTGTAGTTTTTGGGATCAGGCAAACCTCCGGTCTTCGGGCGAAGCACGGTTCGACCATCGACAAACCAAGCCGGAATTGGCTGCTCCTGCATTAGCCACGAGTTAAAAACTCTAGCTAAATGCCAGTGGCAACTGGAAAAATTTTTCCACCAGTAGGTGTTTATGCCATCCGGGCCAGGAGCTGCGAAATTCTTTGCGCCTCGTAAGGCGTCAAGAATTTCTTCCGCGTTTATCGGATGACGCAGTACATTCAAGTTACAGTCCTCCTACAAACGGACTCGAACTGCGCCAAAGCCGGAGTGTCTGCTGAGAGACGTTTGGGTTGTTCGTAAATATCCCTCCAAAAAGCCTCCACGCGATCAGCAGTTGGCGGCTGCTCCATGGCTGGTGGCGACTGTTGGAATAGGCGAGAAGGTCTTTCGTAGAACATTCTGTTCTGCTCCAGACCCCTTGCCTGCGCCACCAACTATTGCTTAGCAGCGATTAGCATCCGTATCCTGTCAGGACAGTGTTGCTTGACAACAACCAGTACTGCATGACTGAGTGTATGATGGTCGCGCCTCAACCCGTAGGCTATCTGGCGCACTCGGCGCGTAAAAGGCTTCCCAGCCGCTCTATATTCCATCACACACTGGATACGGGATGCTTCCTGGATTTTCGCTTCCATTTGGCGACCCGCCTCTGTGCTCTCTCAATAGGAGAGTCTCTCACTGTCCCCTGTCTAGCTAGCCTCAGAGCCGCAGCGTAAATTTCGCAATTGATTGCAAATGTCAGAGGCCTCCGATAGACGTACACCCACAACCTCAACCTCTCTCTTCAAATCTGCCAGCTTGAAGGACCTCTTGTTGTTATGCAAGGCCCTTCGGTCCCTGAAATCCCCAGGTGAGACGACTTCGTCGGCTTCCCTCTCAGCGGGCCTTATCGGCGAGCTTTCATGCAGGTTAACAGGCCTTCCGTCCACCGAAGAGGCAGGCTGAGCTGGAGCACGAACATATCCCTGCATCCGGAGGTACGATACATAATCTCGCAAATTCTGAGACGTAAGAGTGCTATGCTCAGGGTGCATTTCACACCACCTCTCAAACATGCGGGACATGTATCCCGTATCCCCTACGGCGCGGGCTACTGCTCTCGTAGCAGCTCAGCAGGTCATCACTAAGCTCCGTCGTCCACCTAAAACGGTCCATGTCATAGCGGGCGTCGTCAAATGGGCGATCTGAAGCACCGCCACCTTGCCCAAAGCCGGCTTTCGAAACCGTCTCGGTGTGGGTGCCTTTCTTCCGGGGTGGTCGAACTCGAAGATAGAACCCGTCAGGTGATTAGCTTCAGGGCCCCCAGACGACATTTCCGGAGGCAGCCGTCCAAATTGCCTCCTGAGGATGGACGTGTGAATGTTGTCGGCTGGCTTATATCCTTTGGCTTCGGTATACCCTGCGGTGTCGCCACGCACCGGATAGCCTACTGATGTTGGGTGGCTTCCTGCGGGTGTCTGTTATCAGCCGCCCCTAACGTGGGGCCAGACGCTGTCGGAGTACCGCTTCTAACATGGAGATCCGTCGTGTCCTAGTTAATGAAGAAGAGCCGATCCTTTGTATGCAGACGCTATTCCACCGTACTAATTTTGGTCCGCCCCGGGTGTTTCATTTCCCCGGTACCACCCATATCTGGGAGGCATTCCCCTATTCGCCACCTTGGGCAGGTGCCACTGAGCGGATTAGCAACTCCTCGCGGGGTATTATCTTTAATTTAAAAACAAAAAAGTGCAGCCCGGGCTCCGACACACCGAGCTGCGCTGTTCCATTATCCAATGACTACACCTCACATCGTGAGGTGAGCAATAACTGGGACCGCGAATCGTGCGCCCTAAGTAGACAAAGGGACCCAATGATGACTGCCTTCTGCATTCTGGCAGCTAAGATGTGCGCCGCCGCACGGCACACCGGTATTTTGCGCAGTGCAGAGAGCAGCGTATTCCTCATTCCACCTAGGGATCCAATGACCATAACCAGCAGACTTACAGTGTAGTCTGGCCAGAGCCTGCGAAGTTGTCCGAGCAACTCCTGATATTTCGTCCGCTTTTCCTCCTCCTTAGAGACGATGTTCACCTCGGCAGGCGCCAAAAACTCAATAACGAACATCGTCTTCTGTTGATGGTCGAGAAGGGCTATGTCGGGCTTGTTTGCCTGTACAAGCTCGAGCGTGGGGAACGAGTAGTTCCAGTAAATCCGGCATCTCTCGTTCTTCACAACGGACTCTATATCCCCTGGAGCGTATGGCAGCACCGGTGTCTCATCGATACCGTATGAGTGCCTTAAATGATAGTAGAGCACTCGTAGAGCCGCGTTCTGCCGATGGACGTAAGCCGCCCCAGCGTACGTCTTACATGCCGACAAGAGATGCATAAGCGTCTGGCGCCTGTCGTCAAGCTCTACAACGGGTGTCGGGTACATCTACACCCATAACCCTTTTACGGTACACCAAGGAGTTGAAGACAACGTCTTGGCAAGCCATTATAAAGCCCTCAGTCTTCGACTTCAACCCACTAGACCTTAGGAAAGAGAAGGTAAACTGCTCGGACAAGCCATGCTCTTCTAGATGTTTGTAGAATATTCCATGCATTGGCTTATCTTTATGAAGTCTTAAAAGGAAGTCGACCTCGACAGTTTTAATGTGGGATTTTAATTCTGCGGGAGCAAGTTCCGTAATGGACTTCTGACACCTCCGCTTGAAGTCGAGTGTGAGGCTGAGCTCCTCGGCTGCTCGTGACGCTGCGCTAAAAAGAGAGGCTCTTTTACTCGCATTCTCGTGTTCTCGCACAAAGCGAATCAGGGGATCGGTGCTGTTCGTTACACAGCAGGCAGTGGCCAATACTACCCTGTTGTGCAGACGCTCCAAACTCAATAGCCCACGCCCTCCCAGGGGTCGCGGGAGGTATATTCGCGGGACAGAGGACTTAGGATGCAGACTTCTCTCCATATTCATCCTTTTGCGGGTCTTCGTGTCGATTTCCTTCAGCTCGTTCACTTTCCAGTGTATAGCATCAAAGGTGATAATAGCAATGGGACCGCAAGCATATATACTGCGTAAGGCTTTCGCGGCCATCGTCCAATGAATTTGTGGTTCCTTGGTTTTTAGGCCGGCGTCGTTTAGCGTTAAAGCTTGGCGTTTCGCCACCACGAGTGGATGGCATCTTCAGAAGCTATTTCACTTCGGCGACTTCCAAAATACTGTATTTCTTAGCTTCTGAAGATGCCATCCACTCGTGGTGGCGAAACGTCAGGCTTTAACGCTAAACGTCGCCGGCCTAAAAACCCAAGAACCACAAATTCATTGGACCGCAAGCATGTTTGTGGCAGCGACTTTGTTCTTGCCGGAAGCTCTGATGACCTTCATCTGCCGGAGTGGGTGCAAATACTTGCGGCGGAGACACTCTTTGACCAATTCTGCCTCTTGAACATGACGCTGCGCCACACCAAGGTAGGTATAGGTATCTCCGGCATGCAGTTGTCGCAAGATGCTCCCATCAAAGAGCTGTTCCTCATCTCCACTATCTGCGCTTCGTCCTTTCTTGAGATGAACCAATGCACATTTGTCTGTCCCGAACTCCATTCCGACAGCATGACTGTAATCCTGCACCACCCTCAGCGATTGTTGTAGTTCGCGTTGGCCGGAGGCATAAAGTTTTAGGTCATCCATATAAAACAGATGGGTGACCTTGTGCCTCCGGTTATTGGGCGTGCCACAGCTGTATCCTTTAGTATTTCTCAGCGCTATGGACAGAGGCAAAAGTGAGATGCAAAAGAGCAAGGGACTCAAGGAGTCTCCTTGGAAGACACCTCTTTTGAATGAGACCAACTCTATCTGAACCCGAGTTTCACCTGATATTATAGTGAACCGGGTCTTCCAGAGTGGCACAATGAGCTCATGAGACGTGCTGTCGAATGCCTTGCGATAGTCAATCCAGGCCATAGAAAGATTTCGCTTGTACTGCACGGAGTCCTGCGTGACACATCGGTCAATCAACAGGTTCTCCTTGCAGCCAGCTATTCCTTTCTTTGACCCTCTCTGTTCATACACATCGAGTAATACGGGATTCACAGCTTGAAGTATACGCATGTACAAGATTCTGATGAAGAGCTTATAACATGCATTCAGACATGTTATTGGCCTGTAGTTTTTGGGATCAGACAAATCTCCGGTCTTCGGGGGAAGCACGGTTCGACCCCCGACAAACCAAGCCGGAATTGGGTGCTCCTGGTTTAGCCACGAGTTAAAAACTCTAGCTAAATGCCGGTGGCAACTGAGAAATTTTTTCCACCAGAAGGTGTTTATGCCATCCGGGCCAGGAGCTGCGAAATTCTTTGCGCCTCGTAAGGCGTCAATGATTGGCTATTATCAAAAATCATCAATAAATTGTTAATTTTGACATAAAAAGGTAGAGCATCTATAGATTTGCGCAACGATGTGGCAACACCGCATTGAATTTTTGAGACATCTGGCAACCATGAGGCGGCCATGTTGCAGCCCAAAATAATAGGCCTTTACGGAAACTATAGGCCTTTACGAACACAGTGATCTGGATCCGGATAGATCAGTTATACGTCAAACAGCTGTCAAGTGGAATTTATGATATCATGGATTTATCGGACATGGAGTAACGAAAAAGTTGGTTTAAGAATAAAACAGATGGTTAAGGAAAACAGCTACTGATCTGAATCATCCGATCGTAATCACTTACTGTACAAGAGTGAACTGACCCTATTTCTGACTGATCCCAGATCACTTTTCGAACGGCAGGATCAGTGATCCAAGCGATCGGGTTAACCCGATCATAGTTTCCGTAAAGGCCTTATGAAAGCTAGCTTTAAGCTAAATTCAGATCCGACATCCGACGATACGACGGTACGAAACTGTTCCTATTGGTTGAAATACGTTGGTTTGACATCATTTTGAATATTTCAACCAATAGGAACAGTCTTGTTCGTACACTGATACCGAGAGGTTGTTCTTCTAGTGTAGTGACAAACCGAGCCGATAAGTACCTTTTTATTTTTCTTTATTTCTCCCATATTGTGATAATAATTATATCTAACAATTTTACAATAATAGATACTATTTACTATTTGAATTATTCCATTCTTGCATAAATATATTTTGATATTTGATATTTATTTACCTAACTCTTTTTGCAATTATCTCTAACTAGACGGAATGTCCGTCGAATAACTCCATTAATACGGAGGAAAATAATATAAAAGATATTAATTCATTTAATTTAGAAAATAGATATACCAGTAAAGATTTAGGCCCATATTATGTTTTTGTAGAACATCTAAACAAAAATTTTGGTCGACTCTTTCCAATGAAAATAGGGTTTTTTCTCATGAATAATGATATATTCAAACATGACGTAAAAGACATAACATCAGTAGGTGTCAATAGAGTAAAGGTGATATTTCAATCGTACGAAGTAGCCAACTCATTGATCAATCACGAGATTATCACAAAAAATCAATTAGTTGCGTACATTCCCACCTTTTTCAACCATCGAAAAGGAGTAGTGAAAATGGTGGACACCTCCTTTTCTGAAGAATACCTCTTAAAACACATAGTATGTGAAAATAGTAAAGTAATTGAGGTCAAAAGAATGAAAAGAAAAATAACCGAAACTGATGGCACATTTAAGCTAAAAGACCGTCAATTAATCATAATTACATTTCAGGGAAATTCAATACCACATAATATAAGAATAAATTTAAGCTATTTTACCGCTGAACCATTCATACACCCTGTGACTCAATGTTATAAATGCCTGAGATACGGACACACAAATAAACTATGTAAATCTAAAATACATAGATGCAAAACATGCACTTAAACCCACGACAGTAATGCAGAATGTCCTGGGAACTTCTGTATTTATTGCCAAAAATCTGATCATGTCACAATCTCCAAAAACTGTCCTATGTATATGAAACAAAAAAATATTAAACAGGAAATGGCAACGCGAAATGTTTCTTTCAAAGAAGCCGAAAGAATAGTTGATAACCCCTCTTATTCTAAAATAGTAACAAATAATCGTTTTGCAATTTTAAATAATGATCATAATTTTCCCGCCCTCCCACCAGTAGCACCCAAATCACAAAATTCAGCCTCAGCGTATATGTTTCATAAACAAAAGCCACAAACGTCCACCAAAAAACGTAAATCATCCTCGCCACCAACTACACCTACAACAAGTGGTAAAAAGTTTCTAACAAACAAACTAAGAAGCACTCCACCAAACACTAACATCCAACATCCACAAGATTTTAGCGATTATAAAGAAAAAATTATAAGCGAAATATCCAACCTCGTAAAATCTATTTTGGAAACGAAAGAAAGTCAACCTAACTTGTTACTCGAACAAAAAATCAAAGAACATATTGACTGAATTTTCAACAACGATAATAATTCATCAGATATAATGATAATTAGTGACAATGACGAGGACAATGATTCAACCTGCTAGAGAATTGAACATTTTACAATGGAATGTATTATCTTTGAATAAACGGAAATCTGATTTAATCGAACTTATTACCAAAGAAAAAGTTGACATCATTTTACTTTCCGAAATATGGCTCAAAGATGATGCCGCTATCAACTTAAAAGGCTTTAACTGCATACAAAAAAATAGACACGACGGTAAGGGCGGAGTTGCCATTCTTATTGCAAAAGATTTAAGCTTCAAAAACATAAACATTAATCCAACCTTTAACCAAGCTATTGAAGTATGTGCCATGTTTATTGAACAGTTCGACCTAACTATTGTATCAATTTACAAACCCCCAAATAAGAATGTTTGTGTGGAGGATTGGTAAAATGTATTTTCTCAGTTCTCTGGTGACACCCTTTTTTGCGGAGATTTTAACTGCCACCACACATTGTGGGGATCTGCACAAGACCAAAACGACGGAAAACGACTAGTACAAGCACTCAACAGTCAAAATCTGATAGTTTTAAACGAAGGTAACCCCACAAGGGTTAGCAGACCTAATGAAAAGATATCTGCTGTAGATCTCACCTTAGCTACGCCTAGCTTGGTGAGTAAGGTAGAATGGACAACCTACTCGAATAGTATGGGATCCGATCATTTCCCGATATTTATCTCTTTCATTTCAACTTTCATTCCTCAACATATATTGCCATTTACAAAATGGGATACCAGAACCGCTAATTGGCCTCTTTTCTCACAAATATTGGAAAATAAGTTCAACAGTATCAACGATGAACAAACTAATATAAAATTTTTCATCACTGCCTTAAATCAAGCATCTAACATTGCTCTTAAAGTGAATCAACCTTTAACAGTAAAAACTCCTAGGCCCTTATGGTGGGATACAGAATGTTCTCAGATGATCTCCAAAAGAAAGTCAGCGTACCATCAATATAAAATTCAATCAAACTGGGAAAACTACTTGAACTACAAACAAGTAGAGTCGAAAACCAAACTACTTTTTAAAAAAAAATCAAAAGTTGTTGGAGAAAGTTTCTAGACAGTCTAAACAAAAATACACCACTAACAAAAATCTGGAGATTTGTTAGGAAAATAAGTAATAAAAAATATTGCAATTCTAGCTTTAATTTAACGAATGAAATGATAGAGAACTTACTGGACTTTTTTTCACCTTCTACAGTAATGAACCGTACACCCATTACACGAAACATAGATATAGATAATAACTTCCCAGCTGACGATCTCACATTGTCAGAACTAGAAACTGCTTTACAAAAACACCGAAACACAGCTCCAGGGATAGATAGCATTACATACAATATGTTAGAAAATTTACCACTGAATGCCAAAAAAGCCTTGCTGTATATGTATAATAGCTGGTGGAAATTTGGAAATGTGCCTGATGACCTCAAAGAAATCATAGTTACGTTAATTTTTAAACCTGGAAAAGACCCAAACATACCCTCATCATATAGGCCCATTTCGTTGATGTCCTGTATAATAAAAACATATGAAAGAATTGTCAAATTTAGATTAGAGTGGTATCTCGAATACAATAATAAACTCCCTATTACACAGTACGGATCGAGAAGAGGGACCGGAACAATAGAGGCTGTAGCACAGTTAGTTACAGACACGCAATATGCCCTTACAAAAAATTTATATGTTGTTTGCCTTTTTATAGATATTAAAAATGCCTATGAAGCAGTTGACTTGAATATACTTGTTGAAAAAATGAAATCTTTGAACATTAATCCAGTAATAGCTCAAAACACTGTAGAGTTGTTCAGAAATCGCAAGATATTCATTAGAGATCAAAACAATATGTTGCATGGACCACGTCAAGTTAGCAACGGATTACCTCAAGGAGCAGTTCTTAGTCCTATTTTATTTAATGCATACACTTATGACTTACACAGCAATTTTGACCCACATATTAAATGCATTCAATATGTTGACGATTTCTGCTTTTATACAGTACAGAAAAGTTACAGCCAATGTATAAAAGAACTAAAATATATACTTTATTGCCTCAAAATCTGGTTTAGTGAACAACCCCTGACAATATCCCCCAAAAAATCTGCAGTCATGTTTTTTACAAGACACAGATTGCAAACTCCCCCGAATGTAAAAATATGTGGAATTGATATACCAATAAAGAAGTCGTTCAATATGTAGGAGTAGTTCTAGATTCCAAACTTCTATGGAACGAGCATATCAGCCACATCCAAAAGAAATGTGAACGGGGAATTAATTTGTTAAAGTGTACTACTAAAACCAAGTGGGGCGCAGATCCTCATACTGCGCTCCTATTTTACAAGGCATATATTCGTTCCATCATTGACTACGGATCTGTATTGTATGGCTCAGCAGCAAACTCACATCTACAAAAAATTGACAGGATACAATATTGCGCTGTAAGAATATGTATAGGTGCTATGAAATCATCTCCCATAGACGCTATTTTAGCAGAAGCACAAGAACCGCCCCTGAAACTGAGAAGGCTTTATCTATCTTTCAAAAAAGTTATCAACATGAAATACTTCCATTCAGAGAATTCGACGAACAGAAACATATTTAATTTATTTATTGAAAATCTAACTAATGAATATTGGGTGAAAAAGAACGACCCTCCTTTTGTTGAAGCATATAGTAATTTCATTAGTATTATAAATGAAATCTCTCCACAAAACAGCTTGCCTATTTTCAAACAGCAATTTCAAACAATAATATTCAAACCAACTGTACTATTTCCAACTTATTCCGAGATACCTACATCTAATCGAAATTTGTTGAACTCTATTTTCGATAATTATAACAACTTCTTGAAAATATATACCGATGGATCAAAAACTAAGAATGGGACTGGATACGCGGTATATATTGAAAACAAGCTGGCACTCAAAGATAAAATTCAAAATATATGTACAGTTTACACTGCAGAGGTTCTTGCTATAGAAGCTGCTTTACAGTGGCTTTCACATCAATTGCAATTACACGATGCCTTGATTATATCAGACTCTGCGTCTGCACTCAATGCAATAAGTAATCTATCATTTCAGAGCTTTTCTAAATCTGACAGAATTTGCAATATCAAAAGAATTCTCCACTACTTAGACACCAGAGGACAAACAATCCACTTTATATGGGTGAAAGGTCACGCTGGAATATCTGGGAACAATGCTGTCCATGCATTAGCAAAAGAGGCCACTAGCCTACCACATATAAGCAAAAGCAGTTTAGATTTTCTAGATACAGTCAACTTGGGAAAAAGAGAAATAAGAAACAAGTGGGAAATACATTGGAACCAATTTGTTGAAAAGTCCAAAAACCACTATTCATTGATCCATCCTGCCTTACCCACAAACATACCACATATCTTTAAATATAATAATGTCAGTAGACAATATTCCGTCTCAGTAACTCGTATGAAATTAAACCATGGGAAATTTCCTGCCCATCTCTTTAAAATAGGTATTGTAACATACTGTATATTATGGTATTCGTGTATTTGTATTACTTGTCATTGGTTGTCAAACATGATGTAACTAAGATCATTGATTAAAGTATACTTTAATCAATGCTAAGATGTAAAGTCAAAGTGCTAGGTTAGATCTTTTGAAGTGTAAACGTCATCGAATCGTCTAGAGTTTTCGAGAATGACGGATGGATTCTAGAAATGTCATCGAATCCTCTAGATGGTTCGATGAAGTATATATAAGGCTACGGGTAGCGTAGTTCAGTCAGTTGGGTTGAGGTCTAGTTGAGATAAGGTTAAGAGATATTGTATCCAGTGGTGAAGTAAAACGGTGAAAGTTACGTCGAGTTTGATTCCGTGGGTGAAGAAAAAGAGGCCGTCGTGACAATTGGTGTCGGAAGTGTGGGATTATCCAGCGAATCAAGCCAGGAAAAGGAAAGAAGAAGTGAGTACAGCATTGGTCCATGTCAATAACCAGAGCTATGGCGTCCGAAATGAGCGCAATGATGAATATGCTACAAGAAATGAAAGCCAGCTTCGAACAAAGTTTAGAAAAAACTGCATCCAGTCTTCGAAGTAGCCAAGATAACCAGGCAGCTGTTATGCAAGCGACCGTCGTGAACCTTGAAGAAAAGCTAAGGCTCCACCAAGACGAGGCAGTCGCAGGTTTGAAGAGTGGGCAGGAGCTGGTAATGACTCGGTTGGACGAGCAGAAGCGCCATCAAGACGAGGCAGTCGCAGACTTGAAGAGTGGACAGGAACTGGTGATGACTCGGTTGGAGGAGCAGAAGCAAGCCGTAAGTCAAGCATTAGAAAATCAAGACCACCGTATTAGTGCAATTGAGGAGCAGCTAGCAGCATCAGAAAAACACGTTGAGGAACAGCTTCAGCAAGTGAAAGATCAGGTGAAAGAAATGGTTAGGGAGGAGCTGCGAGAGTTTAGTGCAGGTGACCGTAGTTTAACAGCTTCAGCACCTGCTTTTACTGATAGACACAGTGGCGTAGTAGCAAAGCCCTATCCGTACAATGGCAAAACGTCCTGGGACATTTATTATATGCAATTTGAAAATATCGCACGTATGAATAACTGGTCAAATGAAGAAAAAGCTTGTGTGCTGACATCCATGCTAAGAGACTCTGCCGCAGCTATTTTGGAAAATCTCTGCGCATCAGACCTACGTGACTATGATAAGATAACATCTGCACTAAAGTTACGCTTTGGAGATGCACACTTAACAGAGCTGTTGCATGGCCAGTTGCATAACCGGACACAACAAGCGAAGGAAGATTTAACCACATTTGCATACGAAGTCCAAAGCTTAGCTAAACGAGCATTCGTCAGCAGTCCCATCGAGACACAGGAATACGTCGCTGCTCGCCAGTTTGTCGAAGGCATTGCAGACGCGGAAGTTCAACGAATGGTAAAACTATCCGGTCCCATAAATTTACAAGATGCCTTGATCAAGGCTTTGCAAATTGAAGCTGACATAAAAGCCATGCGAATGACAAGGAGGGTGCGCGCTGTCGAGCAAGATACAGAAGCAGAAGTCAGGGCCACACCGTTTATTTCAGGAAGAAGAGGTGCTAGCTTCCAAAGAAACCCAGTTCGCACAAGCCTAGAAGGAGCTGAAAAGTTTACATGCTGGAAATGTGGACAGAAGGGGCATCTTAGGGTAGGCTGCCGTACCCAGGCTGATAAGATACAAGCGGATGTAGAAAAAGCGGATGAATATGCGAACAAAATGAAATCTATGCAAGACACGATAAACTCAATGAAGGAGCAGTTTGACAGAGACATAAAGAATTTAGTAAAGAAGAATGAAGAAAGTATTGCCAAACTTCAACAACAACACGGAGTAGCCATGAGGGAACTTAGAGCAGACAGGGATAGGATGAAGCAGTTGATTGCCTCTCAGGAAAGGAGAAGTATGCATATTAAAAGCAAGTTTGAAACGAATAGAAAGAATCTGCTGAAGAAGGACGAACAACACGGGGAAGCTCAATAAAGAAGTCTCTGCTTTGAAGGGCGAAATCAAGAGATTGAAAGCTTTGAATCAATTGAAGAAATCAGAGAGTGAATACGACCAAGTTAAAGATGAAAATGCAATGCTCAAACAGAAGATAAATCAGATGGAGGCTGAGTATGCATTCTGTAAAAAGAACTTGAACAAAGCGAATGACAAAGCCAAAAGGGTCGGTATCAAGAAGAATGAGTTGAGAGAAAGGTTGGCGCAGCTTGAAGCAGAAAACAAGAAGCTGAGAACAGATTTGAGCGCCGAGGTCGAGGATGCGAAAAAGCGAAAGGAAGATATGTCTAAAGCAAGAGAAGTTGATAGTAAAACTAAACAGCGACTGATGAATTTGGAAAATGAGAATGCTCGACTGAAAAAAGAGCTGGAAAATGCATTGACTGAAGTAGAGTATGGTAGCTCCAAGATGAAGCATATGAAGAATGAAAACAGTAACGTGGAGCAGAATACTACACAGCTGGAAATTGAGATCGATAAGAAGAAGAGAGAACTGAGTAAGGTTACTGAGGATACAAAGAAGGGTGTGTCCGCAATATTAGCGAAGCCATTTTACGATATAAAGTTAGAACAGAGATTGGCACAACTGAGGAAAGAAAACCCGAGGATAGGAGCAGAGTTTGGCGCTGCACTCAAGGACGCATCATGGGGTTTGGACCAGACCACGCAACTCAAAAGCGAGAATGTTAAGCAAAAGAACAGGATTGTGCAGGTGGAAGACGAACTCAGCAGGCTCATAGAGGAAGTGGAGAATAGCCTGAGTGATGGGAAGAAGGAAGTGTCGAGAGGTGACAGTCGTCAAGGCGAAAAGGTGCAACTGACGAAAATGATAACAGAGCTAGGAAAAGAGAATCCTGCTGGAGCTGAAAATGAGAATCGCAAGTTGGGCAAAGAATATCGCAGTTACGAGATGATCTGGTATGGTCTTGCAACAGACGACGGAAGGAAGGGTAGATGTCCGAAGCTACAACGCCATGAGGAGGAACCCTACGTGGTGATGAAGCGCCTCAACGACGTAGTCTACAGGTTATGTACGGAAAGTGGAAAACCGAAGGTCGACTATGCTGATGTCTGTGGTGATACAAGAATCGAAGTTGTTCGTCGAGGACGCCGAACGCTAAGGGGGGAAGAATGTAACATACTGTATATTATGGTATTCGTGTATTTGTATTACTTGTCATTGGTTGTCAAACATGATGTAAAGTCAAAGTGCTAGGTTAGATCTTTTGAAGTGTAAACGTCATCGAATCGTCTAGAGTTTTCGAGAATGACGGATGGATTCTAGAAATGTCATCGAATCCTCTAGATGGTTCGATGAAGTATATATAAGGCTACGGGTAGCGTAGTTCAGTCAGTTGGGTTGAGGTCTAGTTGAGATAAGGTTAAGAGATATTGTATCCAGTGGTGAAGTAAAACGGTGAAAGTTACGTCGAGTTTGATTCCCTGGGTGAAGAAAAAGAGGCCGTCGTGACAGTATTTTTAACTCTGACAAATGCACTTGTGATGATATGTCAACCGCAGATTTAAACCATATATTTTTTGCATGCAGGAACTATGCACAAGAACGTGCAGATCTCCTAGATGCAATAAAACAGAAACATCAACTACCTATCATTATAACCTCTTTGTTGAGTATGCACGATAAACAGGTATTTAATAGCTTGGTTAACTTTTTAAAAAGAATTAAACTAGATATTTGTTTATAAAAAACAAATAAAATTCTAAAATCATGAAACCAAATAAATGTATGTGCTTCCTAACTTAACATATATCTGTGGCAAATGGAGTCATTCCGATGCCAACTCTTTCACAACAAAAAAAAAACCAATAGGAACAGTTTCGTGCCGTCGGCGTCGTATTGTCGGATGTCGTATGCATCTGAATTAAGCTTTAGGCGTTTCCGCCGTTGCCGGCAACATCGTGTTAGCATCACGGAACTGAGCCATGAGAGCGAAATGTCATGCTACGGTGGTCCTGCAAAACCAACGACGTCATACTGATAGACTACGCATCCAAGGCAAATTGTTTGTCGGCATTCCAAACATTGGGAATGACAACGGAATATTTACAAGCAACGACGTCATTCTTTACAAGTTACATCGCAGCATGCCAAGTTGACAATCATTTGGAATGAATTTTCAGAAAAATGTATGGAACGTATGTTGTAAAAAAGTAAAAATATGATTGTGGCTTGCTTATCTGTAATAGGAAAAGTACTCTGAAGATACTCTTTTGTCAAACACGTTTAATTTTGCAATTCTGTCAAGAATTAACGCCATTTTTATATTTTACAAACATTGCTGCATGCACCAAGCATGCCCTAATGCACAACTGGCAACGTCGGGTGTGTCTATGTCAATACAGCTGATGTTCCCCCCTTCCGTCGCACCGCCAGAAACGCTTACAAACATTCGGTATACAAAGCGTAGTCTATCAGTATGACGTCGTTGTGCAAAACCTATATTGTTAGGTGTTTATTTGTTTAGATCACGTCCAATATGCCGCCGACTCCTCAAAACCATATCTAAAGCTTGTTCCATTCTGAGCGTTTGCAATACAAAGTCTATAAAAATAATTTAAAAAAACACAGAAAGCCTAGAGCACGAACCTCACTTATTCTGCACTACGTTAGTACGTTAAACAAAGGTGCATGCAAAGTCAAAATTGTATACTCAATAGGGCTGTTCCAAATTACGGTTCTATCACCGTCCCAGAACTGCACAATGCGGTAGCTACAATGTTTTCTCGACCTCGGAAATATCACAGAAAAATACAATTCTAATAGAACACATCTGGGCACACCTACGAAAATATTTGATAGTGAAGGGGAGTCAAGACCAGTAAGAATGGCTTCAAAGTGACCTAATAGTGAATTTTTCTAGCTTAAGTGAACATTTACAAAGTAAATTGAGTGTTCATTTAAGTGAAAGTGGAAGTGGCAGCAGGAAACAGGTTGTGTTCATTTTTATTTTGTAGTGTTTGACTACGATAAACCAGACATCAGATGTAGGTGGTAATAGTACCAATGAATATAGACATTCCTTTAAATCAATAAATCATAATTTGTTGGTGATTTGAGTTAGGTTTTACCACTGTCATTAAGAATATCCTGTTGGTCTCAAATAGAAAATATTTAGGCACACTATTTTCAGATAAGCTTTCTGTTGATTTAATGCTAAACCTTTTCTATGTCCAGCCAAAGCAAGTTTACAATTTTGTGAGATAGAATAAGTTGCCAATTTTACCACCATCCTAAATATTCCTCAAAACTTTGCAGTTCTTTGAAAATTGCACCTGACAGAAAATATGCCTTACATTAACACTGTTGCAGCTAGGCCGCACAGTAAGACAGGCCGGCAGGCAGCTTGCGTGCCGTCACAAACTTCGACCGACTTTTATATGTGTTTATATGGGGCGCGCGGTATTTTTATTATATCAGCTTGCCGCAAATCGATTTTTTGGCATAGTTGCATATATAATTTACTCATCAGGAGTTCTGCTATATTGTAAAGTATAAAAGAAAATAAAGATACCTACCCATAATTCTTAATTGGCTATTATAAAACAATGAAAATGTCGATTTTCAGTTAAAATAAGGCATTTCCCATTCTGGTTCAAACTATTTTCTTAAGCAGGTGATATAAAAAAATAAAAAACTACATCAATAGAAAAATAACTCTTTTGGTGTTGAAAAACAGGAACAAACATACAAATCAAATAGTAATACAAAATAGGAACAAAAAATAAATAGGTTATATTTTCAGGTCATATAAAAATAACAATAACAGAAGAATAACTGTCAGCTATTAGAAAATATAGGAATAAACATGTAAATCACAAAGTAATACGAACTAAAAACAAAAAATAAAAACATTTTCGGGTTATAAAAAATAAATAAGAAACTATAAAATAAAAACGACTCTTCTGGTATCACAAAATATAGGAACAATCATATAAATCACGAAGGAATACAAAATATGAACAAAAATAAAAAAATATGTAGGTCATATAAATTAAAGTAAGAAACAACAATAACAAAAACGTAAGTCTTTAGGTAACACAAAATATGGGAACAAACATATAAATCACAAAGTAATAGAAAATGGGAACGAAAGGATAAATTGTATTTTAGTTTTCGGAAGAACTAAGTACTGGACAGCTTATCAGTTTTTCTTTTCTTATTAAATTTCACACAATTGTCATTGTTGGCATTATTGTATAGTTTCTCTATATAAGCCTAAAATTCCGGAAATAATAAACACAAGACCAAATCAGAATATCAAATAAAACTTTCACATTACCGATATAATAAAATAACACCTGTTGCTCAAATCTACTCAAATGCACACTCGTCTGCTGTCTGCACAGGAATACAACGTGCCAGTCACAAGTGCCAGTGGTACTGCCAGTGTTATCCCGCGGAAATCGGACAGCGCGGCGGACGGCTTAGGTCGATATTTGTGACGTAGGCGACGACAGAGATAGATATATATGCCGGCCTGTCTTACTGTGCGGCCTAGGTTGCAGAGGGTTTGTTATTCTCGTAGAAGTACATGTTTTACAAATTGATGAAATATCAGCCTGTATAAATGTTCTTGTCATTACAAAAAATAGGTAGAACATGAAGGAAAAAATTATTTGAAAGGTATATTAAATACATACAGCTTATAATTGGTAGGCGTAACCCTTCCATCAGAGTATACAGCTCAAATTACAGTCCTTATTCACAACAGGTATTGGTAAAATTTTAATTTCAGGCCAATAGGTATAAAAGTAAGTTTTTGGGCAATTGCACAAAGCAGTTTTAATGAACATCAATATACATATAGATGAGTTTGTTTTAGACACATTTGTTCATGTAATCAACCTCAAACTGATGAAATTCTGCTTGAATTAATGTTGTTAATGTAGCAAATATTTTTATTAATAAATTACACTGAAACAGTTCAAGACAAAATACAGACTGACAAAACTAAAAAGAGGGAATCTAATGGAAATAAGAAACGTCCAACAGAAGAAAAAATCTCTAAATTTAAATACATGTACGTTTTTGTACCGTTACTACTGGCATTTTTCACCATTCTTATTTTTTCAAAAAGTATTTTTCTTAATTTATCAACCGAGTTAAACTCTAATACACATAAAATGTAATAATTATTCTGAAACTGTAAAACAAAATTTTCCGCGGAATGCCCGCCGTTCGGCCCATGGTAACCGGCCCACTATGTGACAGCTAAGCGACGTTGCCACATCTAAGGCTCCGGCCTAGTGTAGGGTCGGCCATGAACCAGCATAATATCTCTGAGGATTTCCTATATAAAAATGGTTCCACAAAATTTGACCTTGGGAGGGTTTATGGATGATTTTACGGCTGTGAAGTTTGGGTAGTGATGCGAAAATGAAAATATCAATACCGATACCAACTCGATATTTTTTAGCCTCATAGGCGCGTTTGGTTCGTACAAAGAATTTTGTGCAATTGATTACACCCCATCATGGCCGACTCTACTCACTAGGCCGGAGCATTGAAATATGGCAACACTGAATAGTCGGCCGAGCTTTTGTTATTAGTGTAATTCTTCCAGAGTAAAAAAAATAGGACTGGAGGGTGATTTTTAATGTGTTTCTAATTATTTACCTGCACAAACGAAACTATAAAGATAAAAAGATGCCTGCAAAGTGTGTAGTACCAGGGTGCACTAGCAATTGTGCTTCCAATAAAGGACATGAACAGAAGTGGGTGAAAGGTATTCCTCCTAAGGGCTGGTTATATTTATAAGAATAAAGACAACAATTTACAAACATTTCCAAGGATAAGACCTCCGAAATATCACAGAAAAATACAGTTCTAATAGAACACATCTGGGCACACCTATGAAAAGATTTGATAGTGAAAGGGTATCAAAACCAGCAAGAATGGCTTCAAAGTGACCTAATAGTGAATTTTTCTACCTCAAGTGAAAATTTACAAAGTAAATTGAGTGTTCATTTAAGTGGAAGTGGAAGTGGCAGCAGGGAACAGGTTGCGTTAATTTTTATTTCGCAGTGTTTGACTACGACGAACCAGACATCGGATGTAAGTGGTAGTAGTAGCAGTAGTTCTAAAAAGTATTTTTCTTAATTTATCAACCGAGATGAACTCTTATATATATATAAAATGTAATAATTATTATTCTGAAACTGTAAAACAATTTAGGGTAACCGGACCACTATTTGACAGCTAAGCCACGTTGCCGCATCTAAGGCTCTGGCCTAGTGTAGAGTCGGCCATGCACCCCTCAATAATTATATGTATACCAATACACCTACAAAAGTGTCGATACCAGCCTGGAATCGCTCAAAAAGTATCTAAGATAAAAATAGTCGATATTAGTGCAGAAGTACAAGTATCGAAGTGCCGTTACCATCCCTACAAAAAATCATCCAAAAGTGGGGATGTGCGTGTAATTTCCGCCAACTTGAGTTATTGTGCTGGTTTTACTATGCTGTGTCAAAGGTGCCGACAGGTTTTGTCGCTTCGCTGTGATGCACTGTGATGGCTATTCTGGGCTATTAGGTTAGAAATGTAGAACTAGAATGTCAATTTGTGATGTCAATGCCAGTCAATGGGAAGTGGAAGGTTTTGTGTCAGTGTATATGTTTTGTGGTTTTGTGGCTTTGTTTTGTGGTAGAAGGAAGTAGAAATAGTGGAAAGTGGAATGCATTTTTAATTTTTATTATTTTTTTATTTAGTTTAAGCCTGCGGTTTAAATCTCAAACCAAACCTATAATAATAATTGCAATGGCTAGTAGGTAAGCATAGACGTTTTGTCAGCCTGAATTAAGGATAAAATATTTTCTTTATCTGGTGTTTTCCAGGTATGATACCAACAAGGTGTGCTGCAGCTCTCATCCAGATGCACCCCTGATTGAAGACTACAGGGCTGGAGATCAGATCTGTTCAGAATGTGGCTTGGTTGTTGGGGATAGGTATGCTACATCTCTGTTATTGAAAATATATTCAATGGAGCTGCTAAGTTTAAATGTAGAGGATGATAAATTATTGCAAAGTTGAGCCTAATATTCGACAAATTAAGTAAAACACATATTAACTGCACAACGAAAATACACTGTGTGTATTCATAGTAGAACAAACATAAGTTCTGGCCCTACTCCCTCCATTAATACGATCAGCTCAATAAAAGGTATGATTAATCCCCTAGCCAAAGTTGCCATCAATGTCAGGTGAAAGACATGTTTCAGTGTTACCCCTAAGAGAATACATATTTACACATGCTATTCTCTCACATGTGTTTTACTTAATTTGTCAAATATTAGACTCAACTTATATAATTTATCATCCTAATAATCCCCATTACGAAAGTCAAAATAGTATTCCTCATACTTTGTACTGGATGATGTTTGCATAACCAAATCAAAACACACTGAACAGTGATAGAGACTATTCTCAAATAACTAGTCCAAAGGCGAATTTACAATAATATTCACATTCGAAAAAATAAGGTCTAGCAAAATATTCCTTCAAGTAGGAATGCTATTGACTTTGAACAAATTTAAAAAACCAAATATATTAGATAACTCTATAGGGGGTGAGTAAGGCCTGCCAGAGACAGTTAACCCATACTCATCGTTTCCCTAGGTTACATTGGGTAAGTTGTAGTCCCTACACACAACAAAGTCGCAATCAGTGAACTCGTCCAAAATATATTCAAAAGACTGGGCATGTTCAATGTAAATCTCAGTATCTGAGGTTGTTGGAATATACACACCCCCAATTACGAGACACTTATTACTAATCTCAATCACAACAAATACCTGCTCAACATTAGTATGAGGCATTGACACCCGATGCACCACTAAATGTTTCTTCACCGCCACCAACACACCACCACCATGACCTTCAGCATCCCTGTCGGCCCAGAAGATATTATAATTTGCAAGTCCTAGCTCCCCATCGGAATAATCACTGTTAAGCCATGTTTCCACTAAAACTATAACACTAAAGTCTGTGCACTGGATATATTCTTGCAGCATCTTCAATTTGGTTCTAAGACCACCCAGATTTTGATAATAAACAGAGAGAGCAGTTTCATTTTCAGGATTCCCGTTTGATTGCTATTTGCTATAGTTGATTCTCTCCTTACTCAGCATTAGATGTTTCTGATAACTGTGACAATTTGTATCAAAGATGTGATGGTTGAAATTAATATTAGGTACTTAAAAAAATTTAGATGCGTATTTACAGTTGGTGCATGTATAATTTTCTCTAGTGTTGCACTGTTCCTTTTTTATGAGACTGACTGCAAAGTGGACATACTTACATACCAGATTGACATTTGTCGGCGTCTCATTCTGGTATAGCAACCTTAGTTCTATGGTTAATAAAATTGATGAATGGAAGGCATGGGTTCTGGCGATTACCCCCACAAATGTCAGGCTAACAGAAACTAGGCTCAGGGATGGACTAGTTGACAGTATTATAAGTTTGCCAGGCTACAGCATCTTTAGAAGTGATCGTCATAACCAAAGAAGAGGAGATCGAGCATGTATCTTTGTCAAAGCAGAAGTGAATGGCCACGATGTTAGATGTAGCGTCTCCCAGAAATATGCTTCAGATGAGCAAATAGATGCAGTGTGGCTGGACATTCAAATAGCCAACATCAAGACCCTTGTAGCTTGACTCTGCAGGCCAGGAAGTACTACGAGCGAGCAAGCCAATACACAGATAGCACAATGAGAGCAGCATTTACCATCAACATTCCAACATTTATAGTGGGAGATTTCAACTATCCAATATAAAATGGGAAAACCTAACATTTTTTCCACCAGATAGGAAAACCCAAGATTTTGTGGATATGTATCATGTATCAAGTGCATCACAAATAATAATTTTCCAACACGGTACAGGAACAATCAGAGCTCTGTTCTAGATTTATTCCTTTGCAGTGACAAAAAATGCATATATGATTTAAGATCAGAAGCGCCTGGATGCAGTGACCATGTTATCATCACTGCCAAAGCACAACCTAAACTTCCTCCAAAGCCAACCCACAAAGTCCAGAGATGAAATTACTATACTGCTAACTACAACAAAATTAACGAGTTCATCAGACAGCAGCCTGAAAAACTAGCGAGTCCAAATATGAGAGTTTTGAGAGAGTGCTGAAGAGTGCAATAGAACATCACATACCACTGAGGACCGTGCGAGTAAACCAGCAGAAGCCATGGATAAATAAGAAATGATTCAAAGAAATTAACGAAAAAAGAAAGTTATGGGAGAAATACATGAACAATATGACAGTGGAAAACTATAATGACTACAGAACAAAGAATAATTTAATGAAACAGACGCTAGATGATGCAAGAAAAAGGTACTATCATGGACTAGTCACTGCTTAATCACCTAAAAGAATATTTAAGTACATAAGCAGAAACCTCAATTTAAGGGTAACCACTATCACCCTGAAGGATGCCACAGCAAATGAGGTTTTGGAAAGCAAATCCATGGCTGAAAAATTTACTGTGCAGTTTGACCTAGCCTTCACCCAACACAATACAATTCCCCCCTGTTTTACCGCATCGCACAAGAGTCAGCAATTCTATTGAAACCATAATTTTCAGTGTCGATTTCCTTCAGCTCGTTAACTGTTCAGTGTATACCACCAAAGGTGTATAATAACAATGGGACAGCAAGCATGTTTATGGTAGCGATTTTGTTCTTGCCGGACAGTCTGATGACCAGATCTGCCGGAGTTGGTGCAAATACTTACGGTGGAGACACTCTTTGACCAATTCTGCCTCTTGGACATGACGCTGCGCCACTCCAAGGTATAGGTATCTCCGGCATGCAGTTGTCGCAAGATGCTCCCATCAACGAGCTGTTCCTCATCTCCAGTATCTCCGCTTTGTCCTTTCTTGAGATGAACCAATGCACATTTGTGTGTTCCGAACTCCATTCCGATAGCATGACTGTAATCCTGCACCACCCTTAGCGATTGTTGTAGTTCGCGTTGGCCGGAGGCATAAAGTTTTAGGTCATCCATTTAAAACAGATGGGTGACCCTGTGTCTCTGGTTATTGGGCGTGCCACAGCTGTATCCTTTAGTATTTCTCAGCGCTATGGACAGAGGCAAAAGTGATATGCAAAAGAGCAAGGGACTCAAGGAGTCTCCTTGGAAGAGACCTCTTTTGAATGACACCAACTCTGTCTGAACCCGAGTTTCACCTGATGTTATAGTGAATCGGGTCTGCCAGAGCGGCATCAGTTGTTTGATACATCCCACTATCTGATTATCCACCGAAAGACATTCCAAGAGCCGCTCAATGAGCTCATGAGACGTGGTGTCGAATGCCTTGCGATAGTCAATCCAGGTCATAGAAAGGTTTCGCTTGTACAGCACGGAGTCCTGCGTGACACATCGGTCAATCAACAGGTTCTCTTTGCAGCCAGCTACTCCTTAGACCCTCTCTGTTCATACACTTCGAGAAATACAGGATTCACAGCTTGAAGGATACGCATGTACAAGATTCTGGTGAAGAACTTGTAACATGCGTTCAGACATGTTATTGGCCTATAGTTTTTGGGATCAGACAAATTTCCGGTCTTCGGGAGAAGCACGGTTCGACCCCCGACAAACCAAGCTGGAATTGGCTGCTCCTAATTTAGCCACGAGTTAAAATGCCGGTGGCAACTGGGAAAATTTTTCCACCAGTAGGTGTTTATGCCATCCGGGCCAGGAGCTGCGAAATTCTTTGCGCCTCGTAAGGCACCAAGAATTTCTTCCGTGTTTATCGGGTGACGCAGTACATTCATGTTTGGATCCTCCTACAAACGGACTCGAACTGCGCTAAGGCCGGAGTTATGCTGAGGGAGGTTTGGGTTGTTCGTAAATGTCCCTCCAAAAGGCCTCCACGCGATCAGCAGTTGGCGGCTGCTCTATGGCTGGTGGCGACTGTTGGAAAAGGCGAGAAGGTCTTTCGTAGAACATTCTGTTCTGCTCCAGACCCCTCGCCCGCGCCACAAACGATCGCTTAGCAGCCATTACCATCCGTATCCTGTCAAGACAGTGTTGCAGTGTATGAGCAGCGTATGATGGTCGCGCCTCAACCCGTAGGCTATCTGGCGCACTCGGCGCGTAAAAGGCTTCCCAGCCGCTCTATATTCCATCACACACTGGATACGGGATGCTTCCTGGCGAGCCAACTGGATTTTTGCTTCCATTTGGCGCACCCGTCTCTTTGCTCTCTCGACAGAAGAGTGTCTCTCACTCTCCCCTATCTAGCTAGCCTCAGAGCCGCAGCGTAAATTTCGCAATTGATGCTCCAAATGTCAGAGGCCTCCGATAGACGTACACCCACAGCCGCATCCTCTCTCTTCAAATCTGCCAGCTTGAAGGACCTCTTGTTGTTATGCAAGGCCCTTCGGTCCCTGAAATCCCCAGGTGAGACGACTTCGTCGGTTTCCCTCTCAGCGGGCCTTATCGGCGAGCTTTCAGCCGGGTTAACAGGCCTTCCGTCCGCCGAAGAGGCAGGCTGAACTGGAGCACGAAGATATCCCTGCCTCCGGAGGTACGATACATAATCTCGCAAATTCTGAGAGGTAAGAGTACTATGCTCAGGGTGCATTTCACACCACCTCTCAAACATGCGGGACATGTATCCCTGCGGCGCGGGCTAGTGCTCTCGTAGCAGCACAGCAGGTCATCTCTAAGCTCCATCGTTCACCTAAAATGGTCCATGTCATAGCGGGGGTCGTCAAAAGGCCGATCCGAAGCACCGCCACTTTGCCCAACGCCGGCTTCCGAAACCGGCTCGGTGTAGGTGCCTTTCTTCCGGGGTGGTTGAACCCGAAGATAGGGCCCGTCAGGTGGTTACACTTAAGGCCCCAGACGACATTTCCGGAGGCAGCCGTCCAAATTGCCTCTTGAGGATGCACCTGCGAAGGTTGCCGGCTGGCTTACATCCTTGGGCTTTGGTATACCCCTCGGTGTCGCCACTCACCGAATAGCCTCTTGATGTTGGGCGACTTCTTGGGGGTTTATGAAAACAGCCGCTTCTGACATGGAGAACAGACGCTGTCTGAGTACCTCCTCACATGGAGATCCGTCGTGTCCTATAGCTATTGTAGAATCCTTAACATAGAGATACCTCAAGAATCGTTTTTGAACCCTTTCCAACTGATCAATAATAGTCGCTGCTGTAGGTATCCATATTTGCGAAGCATATTACAGATGTGGCCTAACTAAGGCATTGTAAAGTTTAATAGTTGTGGAAGTGTTGAACCCTCAACTATTTCTGATAACAAAATCCAAGCACTTATACGCTTTCTTGACAATGATGTCACAGTGTTGTTCAATTTCATGTTGCTCTGAAAAACTACTCCCAGATTTTTAACCTGACTTGCGATCTAATATTGTGTTGTTAATAATGTAGTCATAAATGATTTTATTTTGTTTTCTGGTATAGGTAACAATTGAGCACTTATTGCCATTTAAGTACCTACATGTTATTCTGCTTAAACCAAACACAGACTCTGTCAAGATCTTGTTGTAATTCACAGCTGTCAGTTATACATGATACTTGTTTAAACAATTTAAAGTTATCTGCAAACATTAGGCAGGATGATGACGAGATGGATTCAGGCAAAGGATTATTAGATATCAGAAAAAGTAGAGGGCCCAAGTTACTTCCCTGGGGCACTTCTGAGGCAGCCAGCCACATATTCCACAGAAGTACAATTACCAATCCTTACCTTTAATTTCGCCCTGCCAAATAAAAATGCAAAAAGTCGCATCCCTGTTTAGAAAATCCAAAGGTAGCTAACCTATCCAGTGGTATGGCATGATTAACTTTATCAAAAGCTTTCTCACAATCGGTGTAGATTACATCAAGCTGAATTTTATTTTCAATTGCTTTGGCAGCCTTCTCAGAAAATATACATAAATTGCGATTAATAAAACCTAGAAGGCCGTGACTTTGCAGTGCGGTTAAGCATGAGGGTCAGACGGTCAAATTTAAGTTATTTATGTACTTTGATAAATCAGTAGATTAATTAATGAAAATTCAATCACAGGTAACTTGATTATTTCAAATGGGAATGCCTAATTTGTTTAGATCAATTATCACCAAGTGTAAAACCAATTAAAATAAGAAACCAACTCGCTTAGTAGAGAGATACAAACGAACTAGAGCAACGAGGCAAGATTATGAAAATTCCTTACAACTCGCCATCTCTAACCGAAGACAACGGTGAGAAGCTGGAGTGTTTTCAGTCACAGCTTACTAGCTATTGAGATCTACTGGAGCTTGAGAACTCTCCAAAAAACGATAAAAAAATTTGAAAGAAAAGGAAAACTATTAGCGATTGTTGCTAACAGTCTAACATCTTCAGAATGAAATTTCAAATTTGATGGGATAAAAAAGTAGTAATTTCTGTTAAGTCAAAAGTAAAGATATCTGTAACTAAAGCATTCTGAGCATCTCTTGAAATGATTGTTAGAATTTTTTATTACTCTATGTTGTAATTGTGCGTATTTCATGTATTTTCCTGCCAAGTAAATTATGTTTTATAATACGCAATGCAATTCAGTTTTATTTTCTGCGATTTTGCTATTATGCTAATAAGTAGAAGTACCTACTAAGAATTTGAAGAACTCCAGTCAGAGATACCGTTACTTTTGATTTACGGAAATGACTACTTTTATATGGTATTAAATGTGAAAATTTATTCTGAAGATATAACCTGCGATAATCGCGAGTAGTTTTCCTTTCATTTAAAATTTTTTTACTGATTTTGGAAATATGCCAATAGCTAGTAGACTGTGAAAAGTAAGCTTTTTTGTTGTCGCTGCTGTTTCTGGTTAGAGCTGATATGTTGTAAGGAATTTTTATACCCTTGCCTCATTACTCTGGTTTGTTTGCATCTTTCTGCTAAGTTAGTTTGGTTTCTTCCATCTGAACGGGTTTTTGTTTATTTTTCATTAAAGATGGTTGGTATTGATAATCCTACATTGTAAGAAAGGTTATCAGATTTTACATTTGAAATAATCAAGTTTTATAATCGCTGCGATATTCAATTTTTTTCTGATACCTACTTATACCAATATATGATACATAAAATCACACTAAAACTTCACCAAGGAATCCAAATATGCAATAATATATAGAGGGTTCTATTAAAAAAATGTAAGTTGGATATTAATCACTTTGTATAGACGTCAAAATTTATATGAAAATATTTTAAGGTTATAACCCCCCTACCATGATCAGATAACAGATTTTTTAAATTGTTTTAGTAAGCCCACAATCCTCCATCCACTCACTATTGGTATTGGCCCTCCCTGTATAGCAGCCAAGATTTATAATGCAATTCCCTCTGCTGTCAAATGCTTTCAAGTGTGGATTTCAAGAAAAGGGTGAAAGAGCTACTTTTAAATAATCTACTTTGACAGCGTGTTGCCTCTTGTCAATTCTCTTAATAAATAAAAGTAAAACTACAAAGTTTACTTTTTTATTATAATGTAGCATATTGACCTCTTACTGTTTGTGATATATAATTAATATAATTTTATAATTTCTACCCTAATGTTATTAATATCATGCTATTGTTATCATAACTACTTTACTAATAACATAGGAGACATTATATTGATGCTCAATTTTATTGAATATATGTAATTTTGTTGTTGCCCTGGTAGGAATGTAAAGCAGCATCTGAGCTCATTTCCTGCCAGGTTGAATAAAAGGTTTTTATTATTATTTTTATTATACTTGAAAACATCCCTCACCTCTCTTGGAAGATCTTCATCAATATAAATCCTATTGTTTGAGTTGCTGATGTTACAGTTTTGAGTTTTGACCATCCAGCCTCAATTTCTTTCCTTTATCTAGAATAGTGTTCCTCTGTTTGAAATTGGACCACAATAAACGCTATGTGGCTGCTGACAGTTAGTAGGACTGACAACTTATAATCTTCACCATCGATGGTCCTAAATAGAATAATAAACTGGAACCTAAAGTTAGAAACTTCCTTCCGCCCCAGTTTCATATTTTATTATTTTTAATTACTACTGGCAAGCGTAAACATTTTAGACATTTATTTTGAATCTAATAAACTACTACTTTGAAAAGAAGCAGATGCTCTCATAATCTGCATCTACTTAAAAATATCTCCAATTTCATTTCAGAGTTATTGATGTAGGATCAGAATGGCGAACGTTCAGTAATGATAAGAGCAATGTTGATCCGTCTCGTGTTGGTGGACCAGAAAATCCACTTCTAGGAGGTTCAGATCTAACAACTATAATTGGACCTGGAAGAGGTATACTATTTGTTGTAAAATCGGAATTTCATTTGCATACGTGTTTTTAAAACTTTCGATTAAATCGTTTTATGATCAATCAGCACTACAAATCCGTTTACTAATACTCATAGCCGCTTTCGAGAAGACCGCAGTCTCACTGAAAATCGCTCACGATCAAGCGCAAGCGAGCAAAAGTTCAATCAGGCGTAAATTATTGGGATGATCAGATTGGTCGAGTGCAATCGAGCACAATCAACCAAATAACCTCAAATATTGTCAAGATCACAAAATATTGTTGTATCATTTGAATGTGTATATTGTTGAACAAAATTTAAGTGACACACTGACTCTGATATTGCACCATTTTTATTATTTGAGATTGTAAATATAATCTTTCGAATAACTTCACTCAATGACAGTGTAAATGTAAACAAACAGCTGCTTGTAAAATCGTCATGCGCAGCCATGGCATCAAGTAAAAATTAGGACATGTTCTAAACAAACCATATTTATGTATACATAGATAGATACAAAAGCTTTCACCCCTATTGTTCCTTCAATCTTTTCCCACCACTTTAAGAACATCTGTGTATTTTACAATATCCTAAAAACGCCGTACTAGTCATTCAACTCTCTCAACCCGTAGGGGCTGTTTCACAAACCAAACAATTTTACAGAAATGTAACATTTATAGTTAGTTATATTTCTACTTTACACCATACAATTTATAATTATTTTATTTTTTTTTGTGTTTTTTTTTTGTATTTTTATTCTTATTTTTATTATATACAGATCATTTCCTATTCATTCATAGGCACCTGAAGATGCTTTAGATTAAAATAAACCGAAACGTAGTGAAGGAAAGTTATAGTTTCAATCGTTGAACGAAACCCATGAAAAACAGCCATTACGATTTTAACGTTACGTTATGTAGAGTATACAATTTGGACTTTTTGCATACACTTTTGTTTATCGTAGCGTAGAATAAGTGAGGTTCGAGCTTTAAGATGTATGTGTTTTATTTTTTAATTGCTTTATAGCATTTGTATTGCAAACGCTCAACATGGAAAAAACTTTGGACATCGTTTTGAGCTGTCGGCGGCATATTGGATGTGATCATAAACAAATAAACACCTAACAATATAAAATAAATGACAATATTTCACTCTCATGGTTCATTTCGGTGATGCTAATACGTTGTTAGCGGAGACACCAAAATTTGTAGCTTTTATTGGAAAATACTGTCAAATAAAACTGATGAAAGAAAACCCGATCCTTTGCTACAATGATAAACCACAAAATAAGTATTGTTGCTATTAAAATCATCACGGTTCTGTTCTCATCGCGGTGTAGCGTTTTAAACCTGGCAATACCGTACGTAAAAATATCGTACCGTAATCTTCCGTAGATAACGTACAACTTTATCGGTTATTAGCCTACTCGGTTATTTCGGGAGAACTGCTCATGTCACAAATATCCGATAACGTGACATAACGTCAGACAACGGGGTTGCAACAGGTCCCTAATCATTAACAATCAACTTTCAATTACAAAAATTTCACTATCGCTACGTTTCTTCTTCTTAAGGTACCACCTTCCTTCAGAAGGTTGGCTACAACTTCAGCAAATCGTTCTCTATCTTTCGCAATTCTGAGTAGTCTTTGTATTCAGACCAGTCCAGTCTCTCACGTTCTTCAGCCATGAACTCTGTCTTCTGCCCGGACCTCGTTTACTCTCGACTTTACCCTACATTATTAGTTTCAAGAATTCATATTTAGGACTCCTGTATATGTGTCCCAAATAGCTGGTCTTTCGCTACGTTTACAGAAACAGAACTCTACCGAACTGTTTGCTTTCCGTTCGTCGATCGAAGCTTCGACTCCATGCGTGCGAGAATGAACCTGGTTGTCCTCGAGACATCAGCAAATAGCAAGCAAACATTTTTTAGATATATTTAAATACGCTTTTTATTGATAAATTGTGGTCTAGTCTTACCCGTTTATGAAGGTTATACATTATTACAGGCGCTATATTAAATTCAGAGGAGATACGCACATATGTACGAGTTTGTCACGTTTTTGGTGCCCTGGCGGACTCACTCTCGCTCGTTTATGAATACTGCTGTAATTTTTTTCAATCTATCTGAAGTTTCATTTCACTGTATCTCAGCCATATTATTTCTAATACGAATGATTATTGCAACATCGGTAATAAGCATGATTAGAACTGTTCTGTTACTGTTCTTATCTGGGTTAGAACAATCTCAGTGCTTCTGTCAATGTATTATAAATATTTTGTGATCTAAAGGGTATCCGTAGCTGACACAACAATTTTATTTTGGTTTCACTTAGGAGACGCCAGCTTTGACTCCTTCGGAGTAGCTCGTTACCAGAATCGTAGGACCATGAATAGCTCAGATAGAGCTTTGATAAATGCTTTCAAGGAAATCAACGCAATGGCTGATCGTATCAATTTGCCTAGGACCATCGTAGACAGAGCCAATAACTTATTCAAACAGGTTCACGATGGCAGGAATTTAAAAGGTATGTTACTAGAGCAACTGTAAAGAAATATGGTTCAATATGATACAGCCATTTCTCTTATCCATCTCTAATGAAGAGATTGGACAATTGATCAGTGAGGAAGTATAGGGTGTAGTCGTTGTGCCCAGGCATGAATATATACAAGGTATTCCAGTATGTTACTATGATCATTAGGCAGTTCAGGAATATAACTATTCACGTCAGTCAGATGAGAGACACAATTGAAAACATATCGATTTCTGCAACAGAAATCTACTTTCGAAGTCGACAGTCAACGTTTAGCCTATTCTCTGTCTCTATTACCTTCTCTTCGGCAAGATTAGGTCATTAAGGCCAAGTTTCACGATCATTGGTAACCCCTGGTAGTCACTTAACCGACAGATGGATGTTAACCAGTAGTTATTGAATCGCTCTGTTTCGGAAAGAAAACCAGTGGTTAAGCTTATTTATATTCAAGTTGGCAGCACGGATGGGTCTCAGAGCACTGCCATAGTTGTGTTCTGTGGCTACAACCTAACCTCTTGACAAATAAACCTAACATTTGTATTCATATTTTTGACTTCTGCCGCAGCATACTATAATCAAAAGTCAAGTCAAAATGCATGTTTTTATAACCTCCAAAGCAATCTTGTGTCATCGGTTAACCACAACAAACGTCAGAGGTAACCCATACTTTCTCCTTGGGTTAACTTTCCTACTGGATAACCAGAGCTTTTGACGTAAACCGCCGATTAAGAAACGCAAAGTGTTCGCTAACCACTAGTTTTCTTTTAACCTCTAGTTAACTGCCGATTGTGAAACTGGGCCTTACTAGTCACCCCAAATAAGTTGATTGAATTTTAGTCGAAAACTATAATAGTGACTTTGGATTTAGGATTTGCTTTCCAATTGATTGTCAAACGAACATAAACAGTTTAGGTAATTCTCAAATTTTAATTTTGTCAATTGTTTGTGAATAGTGTTTACCAGGGGCGTGCTACCGCCGTATCAACCGTATCAATTATACGGAACCCCGGCGCATTTTTTCTTTTGTGAGAAATCTTTACCCTTCCTAAGAGCCCTCGAAATAAATATTTATGTGGTGCGTCGCCAAGGCACGCTACGCTTCTGGTGTTTACATTACCTTTGTATTAGATTTTTATCATATTGGAATCTTGTAAAAGTTCTGATATTCCTATTTTGTTAAAACCAGTATTAAAGTATGCTGCCTGCAAATGTGCAAAATGTATTGGTCGCGGAATAGGAGAAATGACTAGACTAAATATAATAATAATATCCTATTTTATTTCTAACTACCAAGAGGGACATGAGCAGCAAAGTTTAACATTGGCTACTCTTTAACTTTAAATCTGCTGTTTCCAAAGTAGTGTGGTGCGCAATGAAGGCTTGGGGGGGGGAAACCTTGGTAAATTAATTACATTGAATTTACTCACTACAAAATAAAAAAATACATTTTTAATGTCCCATTATAGTTAAAGTACGCTTAGAATGTGCAAACCTTACTAAATAAATACTGACTAAAAAATGCCAAAAGCGTCTCACGAATAGTACGCTTACATGTGCCTGGCTTACAGCTGGATTATGCAAGGGGCACATAGTAAAAAGTTTGAGAACTGGTGACTTATCTACTTATTTCAGTTACAAGGATGTTCAATGCAATATACACAAAAATTAACATGAAAAAAATACATTAAAAATTAATACAGTGACAAAAATGTTTGCTAAGATGTTACCTAGGGAAGAAAAGGAAACATGTTCATTGATTTTGTAACACTATATTAAAAGGAGGCTGTATTAACAAGCTATAGATTGAAAGTCTAGCTTTAGTTAATCGGTCTTTAGGATGTAGCATGTTTTTAACCAATATATGGAAACATGATGGGTGTTCAAGAATTATTCAATTGATTATTATGAAGGTGGCTGCATTGTATGAAATACTCCTGCGGCACAAAGTTGTGGTGTGGGGCGTAGTTCTGATGCTGTATCGATTGCTAACAGTTCTGTCATAGACCTTATGATTAAATATCAGTTTTTGTCTCAGATATTCAGGTCTTCATGAAGACAATATTTTGTGAATTAATATCAAATTCTTATGTTCTACAATATTGCCTCACCTAAGTCACTTTCAGACTACACTGGTAACTGATATGATCTATTTCTTTAGGCCAAATATAAAGCCAACACAGTTATTTTGGATGATTTGCATTCTATTTGTCATCAAAGTTACAAACACGGGTAGTAAACAGTATCACAGCGGCTGAACACAGAAGGCTTTGAGAGAGGATAACGACCTTCCCTCTATAGAAGATCCTCGCTTTAAGGAACTATTTAGAATTAATAAAATTAATAATATATATTCACAAATACATATAACATTTTTTTCAAATAAAGACGCATGGCATATAAATGACAGCCCAACCATGTACCAAATGTCAACAATGTCATTCTGAATAGAATTCGATAGAGACGAAGCGAGGGTACAGTCGATATGTAGAATACTATACGACTCGGAGTCCCACTGCAGGGTCACTAAAAAAGGAAATAATAAAATACTTCTTCATGCATGCCCTTTGAATTATTCAACAGTCAACAATCAACCTAATGTTCAAATTAGCATCAGATAGCTATGAAATAATCGTGCTCCACTAGTTACTCAACAATTTTTACGACACATTGTTTTCGAAAATTCTCGCCTTCTTTGCGCATTCAGTGACGTGACGACAATGTTCGTTCCATGTTAGATAACCAATTTCTTTTTGATGAAACTGATCCCAATGAAAGTTGGCAATCATAAGTGTTTTTAAATGGACGTTATAGTAAACTGCTTCAGGGGATTACATTTGCGGGGTAAGGGAAGAGGTTAAAAGTCGAGCAACCAGTGAGCGTGGCTCATTTATAATAAATTTTACTACAAAGATATACCGCTAACGGACAAAAAATGTTATGGCGCCCCGGTCCCTCGACGACTTACGCACCGCTTCCTTTGGTGTTACGCCGAACCGGCTTTCGGCTGGGCGGTAGAAGCGTCCTGAAAAAAGTATTGGGAAATGCGCATTGTGTATTATACCTGTGACCAGATCCTGGCATCTCAGTTGATCCCTTGTCTGTGTTTCGGGTACAAGGGTATAATTTATGTAATGAAATTCCCTCTGAATACAAAGTAATCAATCAATATATTTATTTGTTGAGTATACAAATAAATTCCTAGTCCCAGTTCTAGTCCTAGTTCGCAAAATTGGGTCAAATTGATTGACTCAGTACTTCCGACATATAACGGCGATACGGTTTTTATTACTTTCCCATTGCATGAGAACCCTTTTCAACCAAATTATCGCTCGTCTGCGCGCAAAAAAATATCAATCACAAAAACTCTCGTAATTAGTTTCTTGCATTACTCACTGGAACTAGGAAGACACAGTTTTTATTCGCAAGCTTTAACTGATATCCTTCACATAGTATGCCGATTTTCCGATATTTAAAAACATATCATCAGTATCAGTCCTTTAAGCCAACGAAAAGTGTTTCGGGGGTTTCCTAACCATCCTATCCGAGACTCCATCGGCTCATTTTAATCACTCCAAAAAAAAAAAAATAGAAAATGATCAGAGTTCCCTAGTACCCAAAAACAGAGTTTGAACGGCTTTTATATTGTACTGTTTCCTTTTTATTTAGTTTAACCGCCAGTAACACAATTTTCGAAAACCATAGATGTTATCGATCTCAGCTTTGAAAAATTTTGTTTTGTCTCAGGAAGCATTCGAATAAAGCTGAAAACTATATTATGTCGTTCCTTCACAAGGTAATGTCTAAGAGCCCACTACGAATATAAGAAATTTGTCAGTTTCATAACCCCCTATCCCCAAACTACCCCAACTATACTCCTTCTAAAGGATATGAACATGATAAATGAAATCCCTTGGTATCTGTAATAAGCAAGGCAATGTTTGGATGGACTTAAAAAAGTGTATTATGCCGCTTTCTTTCATAGGACAATGGGCAACCTATTATGAAAACAACAAAAATTTCAAATTTTTCACAGTTTAGGAACTGAATCAGATTCATATCAGGAAAGCATGAATACTGTCTGGAAAACATTATGTATATACATTTATGTATATTTATTGATTTAACTTACTATGCATGTTTAGCGAATAACTTGTTTTTGTTTATATTGTAATCAGAATTATATTTATATCTTGTTTAGTATAATAGAACTTTAAGTGACCAGTAGTAGTAACAGCGGAAAGTAAAATGTTACATAAGCCACGCACGTTTTCTCTCTGTAGCTCAACTTCTTTTATTCGCCTAAATGATGCATTTTTTGTATGTTCTTTATTGTGTATTATCTACACAATCTGTTGTTTTGATTTATTAGTAAATGAAGCATTATTATTATTATGTAGACTGTAAATATTTCAAATATATATGTAAATATGTTTGCCATCACCTTTTTTGTGCAGTTACAAAGTACAAACCTATCGGTTAGAATGTATTTTTTATTCCCGATGCAAAAAAGTGACTTTGACGTTCGCCGTGTGGGCCTGCTAGCAATCTAAATTTTAAGTATGTACATACAAATTTGATAAGAGATCTCAGTAATCCTGACAATGGTAACTGCTCAAAATCAATTACTGCGATTTATTTAAATTTTAATAGTCCTTAACTTTTGGCCTGCAGTGTATACAGGGTTACTGGTAACTCGACCACTTTCCTGCAAGAGGTGATAGAGGGACTCAAATGTAATAGATTAACCCTCCATATCTAATTCCGAAAACCGATAGCCTTCGAGATAATTAACATTTAATGTTTTTCAACCAAATGTCTAAATTTCCACACTAGATCCTAAACTAAGAAAAACACCTGTTGTTGATTCTGATAATTTTTATTTTAGTATTTAACTAACACATACACAAAGCTAACTTAGTATTAACATGTCTCAAAATACTAAACAGTTCCAAACTAAAAACAAATATTTAAAAAATATCAACAAAATGTTTACATTCACCGTGAAAGAAAATTATCTAGCTCAAAAAAATTATACAAACGGTTGAACAAATCGCTAAAAAATCTTTCCTACCTAATAACCTTTTAATTAAAACCACTCAAAGTTTCTAGAGATCTTGCTCAATGTGTTGCCCTTGATTTCGGATACAAGTTCGGATCCGCTTCCTCACTTCGGTTTTTGTAACTCGCGTTGAAAAAGTTCGTTTCATCTCCTCCGCCGCCGCATTGATAATTTTTTGCCTTAGTTCGTCAGCAGTATTAACTGGAGTCTCGTAAACCAATGCCTTCATGTGATCTCAGACGTAAAAATCCAGAGGTGTCAGATCTGGGCTCCGCGTAGGTCATGGGATGGGTTCACCCCTCCTTATCCATTTGTTCGGGTATGTGTTGTCCAACAACTGCCGAATTGTGATACGGTAATGTGCTGGACAACCATCATGCTGGAATATCATGTTGTTGATGATTCTGTTGATAAATTTTGTTAAATTGTTACTTGTGGTTGTCCTGTCATTCTTGTCTTTGGAATAGGCCATCAGATAAGGAAGTTTTTAAAATAATTTGTTTGACTGATTGTGTATCTTTTTTTGAGCTAGACAATTTTCTTTCGCGGTGAATGTAAAAATTTTGTTCTTTATTTTTTAAATAATTGTATGTAGTTTGAAACTGTTTAGTATTTTTACACATTTAAATACTAAATTAGATTTGCGTATGTGTCAGTAAAAAACTAAATTGGAGATTACTAAAACCGACAGCAGGGTTTTTTCTAAATTTGGGATGTAGTGTGGAAATTTGGACCTATCGTTGAAAAACATTAAATGTTAATTATCTCGAAAACTATCGGTTTTCGGAATTACATATGGGGGGTTAAATCTATTGCATTTGAGTCCCTCTATCACTTCTTGCAGGAAAGTGGTCGAGTTACCAGTAACCCTGTATATGTAAATCCCTCAAAACCACTGACTACAAATTTAGTCGATGCCCAAAACAAATTCTATCCCATTTCAGAAATGAATGAATCTCAACTCATTCATAAACAGTAGTTTGCATACTTTTGTGTTGGTGGCGCTTTTATCAGTGTCCCAATAGGCGCGCGATTGTTCAATGCAAGGCTCTGGCTGGTACCATTTTTGACCCTGTAGATTAATAATTTTTGGCACAAAAACGTGGTTCTCGTTTTTTTACAACTTCAATCTATGTTATTGTCGATCCCGATTTTAGAATAAATTTATACAGGGTAATTGACGAGACCGCGAATTTAGTCAAAAAAGTGTCACTTTTGGCAATTTTTGAATAATTGTCTATTATAGTTAAATTCACATTCGATGATAGCTGCGTCACGCCTGGTCACGCCGGGTAGCAGTGGGGCGCTCGATTTCTTGAAGGTCTAGATAGGGATTCAGAGCCAATATACAATTTAAAGCTATCATAAAATTCTATACGTTCTGTATTCATTTTTTACAAATAGGTGTACCAGATTTTATTTTGAAATGTAAAGATATATTTTAATGATAAAATATTACTTATCTGAATCATAAGCTAGATATATGCTACTAGATATTGGAAGTTGAAACTAGTTGAGTAGTTGCTAATGTTTCGTTTACATAAATGTGCAGTCTTTCTCAAAAATGCAAGTATGATATTGTCAAATAGCTATGGGCTGAATTATTGACCATCAGTACAGCGGCTTGGTAGAGGCAAGCAACCACAGGTAAAGTTTTAATGGAAACATTATATTACGTTAGACGTCAGCCAAAGATTTAAAATAGTAAGGTTCTTACATTCGGTCATACTGGAAGTGGAATTGAAATAATCTACAACAGTAATGCAGCTCTCAGCTAGTCTTTATGCAGACTACCCAGGACTCACCACGAGGAGGTGGCTGCATATCGAGTCCCACCACTCCTCCCACCCTTCTTTTATGTTTAACAAAATGAATAGGAAACTGAAAAGGTGCATGAATACGAAAATTAAACAATAAATAAACTCTCTAAACCTCAAAGGAGAACTTAGAATCCAACAAATTAAATTCAGAGTAAGAAGTAAACTCTTAAAAGTTACAATGAACAAAAAATATATTCTGCTTAAGAAACTGGAGCAACAGCAACAAAAATGATCACTGCCAAGGTTAACTATGACTGGCTCTATTACGGAATCTATATGGGGATCTAATTTCCAAAACTTTTCTTCCTCTGCTTTTACTTGTGATACGCATTTCTGCCAGTTATCTGCAGTTAACGCACCGATTGCTTCTTCTAAAAGGATACGTATATCGGCCAACTTAAAAGCCGTATTCTTATGCGCTACTTCATTTTTCACTTGTGCCCATACTAACTCGATTGGGTTTAACTCGCAGATACGGAGGCAGTCTTAAAACCGTAAAACCCTTTTCCCTAGCCATTTCGTCTACTGCTAATTTTATATACCTTTCTTTATGGTGACGCGCGAGTTGTGACAGTTGTGCTTTGAGCATAGTCATATCGCATTCTATATTTTTTGACAAGAGCCAGTCATAGATGTCCGCTTTTTTCCAATTAGAAGTCGGAAGAGCTTCTAAACGCCGACAATGGTAGGACGCGTTATCTAATACAATAACCGAACCGGGTTCTAATTTTGTCAATATGGATTTAAACCAAGATTCAAAAACTACAGCGTCCATATCCTCATGATAATCACCAGTTTTCCGAGATTCAAAGACGTTCAATCCCCCATCCACAAACCCAGATTCGCTGCCAATATGCGCTATTATTAATCCCGTACTTAGGCCTTCAAGATGGGCTTGTCTACGACTCGCTATATTCAAATCCTGCCAACACTTAGTAACCGTGTGCCTTTCATTCAACCAAGTTTCGTCCAAGTAATAGATTTTTATTCCCCCGGCGTTACGGATACTACGTATTTTTCTTAAATATTCTCTACGCCATAATACTATATCGTCTCTTTCAATCAATGCGCTGTTCCGCTTTCTTTTTAAATATCTGATATTTATTTCGCGTAAGGTTCTCAATAAAACCCGACGAGATATCTTTGGCAGACTTTAATCATTTTGTAATTCCTGTTGTAGTTTTTTATCGTTGGGAGCTCATTACGGAGATAAAATGAATGGACTTTTGACGAATCGCATTTTTCACGTCACCAAACAAAACAATCTTTTTAACTCCTCTTTTTTGTTTATGTGATTTTACCACAAATACTACGTCGCGCTTTTTTTCCTTCAAAATTCTGAAAATTGTTGCAACTGAGACCTTAGTCAGATCGCTGCAAAGTTTAACGATTTCCTTCACCAGCCTTTCAGGAAATCGTGTACGTACACCACCGTAAACATTCTTCACTATATTGCGTTCATCGGTTGATAAAACATGTTGTTTGGATGCTGTATTGCTAACCGATGTGCCTTGCTGCATTGTTATTAATTGTATCGTCTAATTTCTCGCGCAAACTTCAAGAATAACTTACCACAGCTGCTATAACGTTACGCACCTGGCCGAGACTGGCGCGTCAAATCTAAACGCGCGGCCACCGCGAAGCGGCAAACCCAACGCTCGCCTGATCTTGCGGCATTGTCAAACCGTGCGTAATTGCTGCGAAACTGCTGTGATTTCATGGCCCCTCTCACAATGCGTCACATCGCGCAAAATAGATAAGCGACATGGTGTGAGCCCAAAACTGGTGTCGGTTTTTTTTATTAACATCAAAACATACATGTGCGTTGGTGCTCTAATTTACGGTTTTTTTGCTCCTCAGAAATTTTTATCACGATACCGAATGGATCAAGCGACTTGAGTTCGCACAGATATGCGACAGTACAAGTCTGCGATGAACGTTCTGAGTGCGAATATATTGAGTACACTCGCACATCTATAGCTTCCCACAGTATGCGTGTGCATGCCTGTATCGATCTCTAGGCTATGGCTAAACGACCTGCACAAAGGGGCAACGCCGAGAGCTCGCATGCCGCCATTTCAAGCGCTGTTGCCAAGTGTACGTATGTTTCAGCAGTCGTGCTACCGTTGGTATGATTGGACGTGGATTAGGCATATTAGAAATTAAGGATTGCAATTAATGTTTGACTCCACATGGAAAATTGAGAAACATCGTTGAATATTTGCTCACAGATTATGCATACAATCAAGCATACAATAATACCTATTCGTTATCTGAGCATCTAAGCGATTTTACGATTTTCTTATATAAGCGCGTGACAATATTGTTTGCGCTGATTTACCGCTAGCGGGGGTATCATGCATTGTGAAGTTTAACTATAGGAAATTTCAAAAAAAAAACATCGACATTAACATAGAACTGCCCTTATTCTTCATGCTCATATTTTTTTCAGTTCAGTTATCTCAAAATCGATATTCAAAAAATTGTGTCAGCTGAACCATTGCAAACAGCTCTCATGTACGTACTATAACCCCTCTTAAGCTTCTATTATATTTTTAAGCCTCTATTCTTCTATTGAAGTAGTTTTGAATTTGATCAAAGGAAATATTTGCTATAAAGTAAAACAAAGGAAATTTACGGTCTGAAGTCTTAGTATTAATTTTAACCATTGTTTTATTTAATTTTCGTATTTATAGGCCGTTCCAACGATGCTATAGCTTCTGCTTGTCTCTACATTGCTTGTCGACAAGAAGGCGTCCCGAGAACCTTCAAAGAAATCTGCGCCGTGAGCAAGATCAGCAAGAGAGAGATCGGTCGATGTTTCAAACTGATCCTAAAGGCTTTAGAGACATCGGTAGAGCTCATTACCACCGGGGATTTCATGTCCAGGTTCTGCTCGAACCTGGGGCTGCCGAATGTGGTCCAAAGGGCAGCTACGCACATAGCTAGGAAAGCGGTGGAGTTGGATATTGTGCCTGGAAGGTCGCCAATTTCGGTGGCAGCTGCTGCTATTTACATGGCCTCACAGGTGGGATAACATAAATGCAATATTTCCTTCACATGGAAAAGCAAGAGTATAGTCGTCTCCACATGTCTTAGGCGATAGGAGAATTTTGATCGGTAAAATTCGATTTTCAATGTTTTGGTCGTTTTTTTTTTTTTGATGCCGGCTTCACGGATGTCCGCGTCACTCATTTCCGTCTGACTGCCTGATTATCCGGTAGCGTTCTTATCACCACGGTATAGTAATGTGGTAAAGATACCGTCTTGGCAAGCCATTATAGAGCTCTCAGTCTCCGACTTCGACCTACTAGATCTTAGGAAGGAGAAGGTCAACTGCTCAGATAAAACACGAACTCTTCTAGATGTCTGTAGAAGATTCGGTGTATTGGCTTGTCTTTGTGAAGTCTTAAAAGCAAACGGGATTCAATTGGGGATTTGTGTATTTTTTTTTTTTGTAATAAATGGAAAGATAATAGAAATAAGTTTTATAACAAAACTGTTTTTGTTTTCTTTTTTTCGCAATAATTCAAAAGTTATATCAAAATAAAAATGGGTTTTTACTTTTGTATTAGATTTTTATCATATTGGACTCGTGTATCCAGATAGCATTATTTATTCTCAGAATATTATAATATGATTATCCATTATAGAAGAATCAATTATTCTATGATTATGCTCACTATATATTTGTAGAATATTGAATATCCTATTAATCTTTTAAATGGAAAAAACATAACGAATATTCTATAGACATTCTGAGAATACTTTATGAACATTCTTTGAATATTTTCCGAAAACTGAAAAATAAGCGAGATACAGAATCAAAAAAAGTAAATCTGGGCTTGTGTATCAAAATGTAACTACTCTGTGTTTAATTTTTCGGTCGGATTTTTGTCTTATCGATCAGGTATTGTACCTGTCAGTTAGTGCACTATCGCTTTCAGTTTATCATAGATAATTTTAAATTAGTGAATCCTAAAAGTTGTTTCATAATAATGTGCAGTAACTGACAGGTAAAATGCCTAATCGATTTGACAAAAATCCAAGCAAAAAACTGAATAAACAGACTAGGTAGTCTTGATACACAAGTCCAGATATACTTATTTTATTCTGTATCATCTCGCTTATTTTTCAGTTTTCTGGTTTTTACATTTCAGACGCTTAAGGTACTGTACTACACTCCTTCCTTCAATTTTACCCATTAACAAGGAGAGGTGTTTTTTCAGTCTATATTTGGGGCCTCTAAGCATGTGACCTAAGTAAGCTGCTGTGCGTTTTTGTATTATTTCCAGTAACTCTTTTTGGGGGAGGCTCTATTTATTACATCCTAGTTCGTAACATGGTCTGCCCATGGAATTCTCAAAAGCCGACGTAACGTCCACATTTCGAAGGCTGCGATTCTATTCATTGACTTAATTTTGAGGGACCGAGTTTCAGCACCGTATATTAGTATTGGCCACATATAACATTTTACTACTCGGAGTCTGAGGTTTGGTGGTGTTTCTCAGCGTAAAAAAAAAGCTGTTAAACTTTATAAATGTATTACTGGCCATCGCAATGCGTATTTTGATTTCTTCGTCACAGTTCTATCTTGCATTTAGCGTTGAACCCAGATATTTGAATTTATCTAGTCGTTCGATCAGTGGTTTGTGTATGAAAAGCTGATCGTTGGCATGCTGTTTTCGACCTACAATCATTAATTTAGTTTTTGTTATATTGAACCACACTGAAGCGTTAAAAACAAAATTCACAAGTACGTTTCGCCAACACTACCCCATGCTATGTAGAACTTCAAAATTGGGTTTGGTGAATAAAATTCGACTTTACAAGATGATTATTAGACCAGCAATTACATACGCATGTGCGGCTTGATGTTTTGTCGCTAAAACGCACATGCGAAACCTTCAGTTTCTGCAAAGCGATACCCTTCACACGGACCTTGACATCCCTTGAAAGATTACATTAAACAACAGGCGCGACGACGTTATAATCAAGCGGAATCGCACAGCAACCCTCTGTTGCGCGAGTCAAATCGAGCAATTTTTGAAACAATTAAATTTTTCCCCTTTTAGATATCAAACCCAAAATTAACCCCTTTGGCTAAAACCAAAAATTATCGAAATCAAATCGACTATGTCAAGCTATACCCTCCAACCGACGAACTTCCTCCCCTTTTCTCTTCTCCTTCTTTTCTTTTCTTTGCTTACTTCTTCCCGACTTTGTCTGGTAACCAGACCTGACAGACCGGTCGACCGACACGACAACTAAGAGCAAAGGTCCACCGAACCGCTCTGTCAAGCATTGACGAATTGACATGCACACGCACGACGCACAGACTATCTGGTGTAGCAAAAATATTCCCACGTGTTGATAGAAAGAATTCTGGAACACACAACCCAAAACTGTTCCATAGCCTCATCAATTATCATTACCTAAGGAAGCAGTAGTTATGCAAATCAGCCACAGTTTAATCCTACTAGTGTGGAGGACAGGTGCGATTGGACCCACCAAAACACCTTTACGGCTTCTAGACCTATACAAAAAATATGAACAGTTGGTGACAGAAGAAAAATACGCCTGAAAAAGGTGTAAAAAATTGTGTGACAACAATAGACAAATTTGCAGTGAATATGCAGAAATATAGAACGTGTCCCAGGACGAATCCCGAAAAAATAAATCGCACTTAGGTTTCGGAATGTGAAGCCGATATCAAAAGAAATTATTCTGAAATTCGCATTTGTTACAGAGAAACCAACGTTTGAAGTTTGGTTGTAAAGAAAACTGAAACGTGTGTGGCCCACTTTCACTTTCGGGAATTCCTTGCAAAAACGGAGAAGGTCGGATTGCGCTAACGGGTATTTTGAATGTTTTTGTCGATTGTTACAGCAAATATCATATGTTCTTTTGCTTGTAGGGTATGAATATGAATATGAAAGGGGCCCACATATTAACCTTTTCGCGATCAAATTAATGGAATTTCAACTTTTTTGCTATTAAGAATAAACATATAATTTAATCATATTATATCATAAGTCGGTGCCATTTTTGTTATTGGAAATTACTATCTGAATAAGTATGATCCGTCATAGTTTTTTATGATTTGATATTTTTGTCTAAAATCCAAAAATAATCGTATAAACGCAAGACAATTTGAATTTGAGCTGTCAATTAAGTAACTTCTGCGCATGCCCAGAACTAAATGTACTTACCAAAATCATAAAACTAAAATTACTAATTCCAAACTAGTTCCGAACTGATTCCATGCTCACCGCGAACCCAGTATTACCAACCAGTTCGGGACGAGTTCTGCAAAAATATCTATTGTTAAGGTTACCATTAGTTATCCTACATCGATATGCTCTAATCTTTTAACTGAAAAGTTTTCTCGTCGCCAATACGAACAACTATGTTGAGATGATTACGTGTCATTCGGCAGACGGTACCTGGAGACAAATAATGCGCCCAGGTTTTCTGATTGTATAGATATGTACGAGTATCAGCTTGTTTTATTAAAATTTTGCAGTTATTCGATAACCACAATTTTCATCACTTTTCAGGCATCTGAAGACAAAAGGAGCCAAAAGGAGATCGGGGACATAGCAGGCGTGGCTGACGTTACGATACGACAGTCTTACAAACTGATGTATCCACATGCCTCAAATCTCTTCCCACAGGACTTTAAGTTTGCTACTCCCATCGAGAACTTACCTCAGATGTAACGTCTAGACCGAATATGATATCGTTGTATTGTTCTAGTTTTACACTATACATTATAATTTGTTGTACATTTTACCATGCCAAACTTAATGACATAGCGGTTGTCATTAAAATATGAGGTTTTTGTTTTAGAAGACCAATAAATTCCAATTTCTAGGTACATCAGTCGTATGATTAATCGTGTTGGATTTTGAATACCTATGATCAGCCAAGCTAGACCGAATGAAAACAAGCCAGCGTGCGTGATCGGCTCGTGTCGGTAGGGTCCCTAATAGTCCATTCCAGTTAAATAAAAAACTACAAGAATATCCTACCAGACATTGTTGAGGCCGCAGCTGCACCCTGCGCATAAAGGTTTTAAGTTTCGGCAAACTGCTATTTCTTGAAAGTTTTTTCTAGCTAGGATCACAAAACGTAAGTTCTTATGAGTGTGTTGCTTATCACTCATCACAAAATGTTATTTTTTAAGGGTTTTCTACTGATCATTCAGCCTAACCAGGAAAAAAGTCTTCTAGCTTAGAAATCGAACTCCCAACGCCCGATTCAAACACGTCAGCACTAACCAGTTCACCATGTAGCCGTTTGCTTCGTTTTATCAAAACAATTAGTATCTATTCTATCTACCTATTTTCATCTTTGTTATGTTATGATTTTCTTAATTTTTATTTTATGCCTAAGGAAAGTTGGCCAACGTATATTAGGCAACGCGTTCACCCGATGATTATCCATCTTAAATAATAGGTTGGTAGGTTAGATTGGTTAGAATCGCCGATGTAAACACGCGTAGCGACTCGAACAAGAGCGGATGACTGACTGAGACGCGTCATAAGGAGCGGCCTCTGTTCGTATTGTTTCGTATGTCATCGGTAACCTTTTGGTTTTCATTGGTCATTTTCAAAGTCGTGTGACCAATAGGAGCGCTCTCTGTCTGCTATCTGTGCCGTCGTATCTTGGCACCTTCAGTCAGTCACGTGACGAGCCACTAGTTAGGTTCGAACTTAGTGTGCTCCAAGTGCCAGTTTTTATAGTTTGAGCATTGTGTGGTTCTTACAAATCAGGCAACCGATGGTAGCTAGTAATAGGTATACAGTGTGTCCCAAAAGTCAACGTCAAGCCGCAACAGGGTGACAGGATTGATTGTAACCATCATGAGAAAAATCTGAAAAAAATCTATCCCATGCAGTCTTAAAATTATGGGCATGTAAGAAAAATCCAGAAATTTGGTGAAATTAGAACAATTTTTTAAAAGCTTTTATTTAACTTGCAATGTATGTACGCTTGTTCGGGTGGAATCCTGCAACTCAATTTTGAAGCAGATATCTTCAACCGATTGAGCTGAAATTTTGTATACACGTTCAGTTTGAATGACAATGCACGATAAGCTGTATCAGGTCGTTCTAAATCCAATAGTGGAATTGTTATTTAATGCATTTCTACAAGCTACAAACTACACACTACACAAGCTCTGTAAGATGAATCGAAAAACCATATATACCGGAACGTAATTAATTTCCTGCTATTGCTACAAGTCTTCCAAAGCATTTTCTGAATCCACCAGCTTAAAGGTGTGCCAGTATTACTACAGAGAAGAGCTACATTCGGCCATATTTATCGAAAATTTTGACACTTGTGTCAACGTACGTCGAACTGAAAATTTAAAATACCGAGTGCTTGAATCAAAAATTTACAATGAGCAAGAAGAAAAAGAAAATAAATGGTGACTCTATAGCCGAAGAAGCAAACATGACCAATATTTCAATGAATAAATTACAAGAAGGATGTGAATATACAAAATTAAGCAATGAACAGCTAATACGAGAACTTTTACAAAGAAATGAACAACTCGAACTGTATCGCACATTGTTGTTAGAAAAGGACCAGTTAATCTACCAACCAACTAATGAAAATCGTAGACTACAAGATCAACACGACCTCATTACTTCAAATATTGTGGAAAAAGACTCTGTCAGAGGTTTTAGGTAAACTATTCAATCAAATTTTTGATAACAATAATGGAAAAATTTTAACTGATTTTCAAAATTTACCAGTCCAACCTAACAACGAAATTACTCAATGCAAAAATTGTTTAAAGTTCAACCATTCTGAAAAAGATGTGCTACAACCAAAAAGTATGTTCAAAATGTGGACAAAATCATGACAGCACTTCATGTAGTTCAGTTAAACATACATGCTGTAATTGTTCAATAATAAATATCATAAAAACTATGACACTAACCACTCTCCAACGGAAAAAACTTGTCCAGTTTTTCCAAGAAGAATACACTTCACGAATATTATTTTAAAGCCTTAACTTAATTTTACTTATTTTTATTTTAAATCTATATATAATAATAATAATAATAATAATATAGTTCTACCAGAAAATAAGTGCAAACAACCAGGAAGCAACCATAGAACCACCAAGTAGACAAGACTTAACTGAGTTTTGGAGTAGTTTATGGTCAGAGCCCAAAACGCATAATCAAGACGCTCCATGGATCAGACAAGAAGAGGAGAAACACCAACATATAATGGAACAGGGTGACGTTATTCTTACACCAGAGGAAATAGCGGAAACAATAAAACATACTCACAATTGGAAGTGCCCAGGCGTGGATAATATACAAAATTTTTGGTACAAGCAATTCAGTTCAACATACGAAGTGCTCACAGACCAAATCAATAAAGCCATACTACAACCTAATAGGCTTCCTAAATTCCTCACACAAGGAATAACGTATATTAAACCTAAAAACACAGATACCAAGAACCCTGCCAATTACCGTCCAATCACTTGTCTCCCCACCCTGTACAAGATCATCACTGCAACAATATGTAGAAGGATTGAACAACACCTAACACAAAACAACATCCTCACTGAAGAACAAAAAGGATGTAGAAAACAAAGTCAAGGCTGCAAGGAACAGCTTATAATTGACAGTGTGATCATGGAGCAGACAAGAAAAGAACACAGGAACCTTCACACTTGTTTTATAGATTATAAAAAAGCCTTTGACTCTGTACCCCACAGCTGGCTAAAGAAAACATTACAAATATATAAAATCAACTCAGGACTTCGTCAGTTTCTTACAAGAATCATGGAAACATGGCGCACCAACATACACCTCAAAACTCAGCGCGGCCATATCCAGACGGATGAACTACACATAAAACGCGGTATCTTCCAGGGAGACTCTCTCAGTTCACTGTGGTTCTGCCTCTGTTTAAATCCGCTCTCCAATGCACTCAACAACACAAACTGTGGTTTCAACATTAGACACGAGAAAGTTAATCAACATAAAATCAATCATCTCCTCTACATGGATGATATAAAACTATATGCAGCAACTGAAGTACAACTGAGAGAATTGCTCAGAATAACGGAAGTTTGCACATCAGACGTAAGGATGGAATTCGGAATGAGTAAGTGCAAGGTGCTCCACATCAACAAAGGTCAGTGGAAGAGCCATCAAGAGCGGGAAACATTAACTGGCCAAACACTGGACAACATGGACAAGGGCGAAACATACAAGTACCTGGGCTTCAATCAAAGTGTTAAGATAGACCACTCACAAGTCAAAGAACAACTAATACAAGAGTTTAGAGACCGCCTTATTAAGCTACTAAAAACAAAACTAAATTCCAGAAATCTTACAAAAGCCATTAACACATTCGCGATACCGGTCATCACATACTCCTTCGGCATCATCAAGTGGTCGCACACTGACATAGAAAACATCCAAATCCTCATAAGGACAGAACTCACGAGGCACAGAATGTCTCATCCGAACGCATGCAAAGAAAGGCTTACCATAGATAGAAAACAAGGGGGCAGAGGAATTATAGATATACAGTCACTCCGCACAAAACAAATAAAAACACTCAGACATTTCTTTCAGAGCAAACAAACGAATTTGCATAGAGCAATAGTCAAAGCAGACAAGAACTATACACCACTCACCCTCTCCAGTCCAAACCACGCAGCAGACACACACAATCCCATAGAATTACAACAAGAAAAAATAAACACATGGTCGCAGAAAGCACTTCACGGCAAACATAGATACCGAATTACACAAGATCACATAAATGAAAAACAGTCATACACTTGGCTGCAAGATGGCCAGCTCTTTCCAGAAACGGAGGGTTTTATGCTTGCTATTCAGGACCAAGTAATTGCGACGAGGAACTACAAAAAATACATAATTAAAGATCCATCCGTGACCAACGATAATTGCAGAAAATGGCACCAACAGAAGGAAACAATAGATCATATAACAAGTGCATGCAAAACCCTCGCTGGAACCGAGTACACGGCCAGACATAACTCTGCAGCCAAAATTATACACCAAGCCCTAGCCACAGCTAACAATCTAATCGAAAACACAGCTCCATATTATAATTATACACCGACCTCAGTGCTTGACAACAATCAATACAAACTATACTGGGACGTCGAAATACACACAGACAAAACTATCCCAGCCAACAGACCAGATATAGTTTTTCAGTCGAAGGCAGACAAAGTTACCTATTTAATAGATATTGCTATCCCTAATGATACGAATGTTCAAACCGCCTACGCTGGGAAGATATCTAAATACACAGACCTTGCCATAGAAGTAAAACGACTCTGGAAACAAAACAAAGTTGTTATTGTATCCCTAATTATGTCGGTCTCAGGCCTTACACCTAACACATTCACACCACACCTGCACCAGCTAGGCCTGGACGAAAAGCTACACAAAATATTCCAAAAATCTGTAATTCTTAAGACCTGTAATACAGGGTGGGCCAATAGTGCGTGGACGGAGGATTGTGGGCTTACTGAAAAATATTCCAAAAATCTGTCACTTGATCATGGTAGGGACCCTTGAGGGCTATAACGTAAAAATATTTTCACTTAAATTCTGACGTTTATACAGGGTGATTCATATCAAACTTACATTTTTTTGAATGGAAGCCCCTATATATTATTGCATATTTGGATTCCTTGGTCAATTCTAGTGTGACTTTATGTATCACACATGGAACTTTAAACGAACCGTTTAGGCGCAAATCACCATTTTTGGTATAAGTAGGTATCAGAAAAAAATTGAATATCGCAGCGATTATAAAACCTAGAAGGCCGTGACTTTGCGGTACAACTAAGCATGAAATGCGTCACCTAAGTTCAGACGGCTAAATTTGAATTCTTTTTGTGCTTGGAGAAATCGATAGATTAATTAAGGAAACTTCAATCACAGATAACTTGATTTTTTCAAATGGGAATGCCTATTTTGGTTTAAAGAATCGAATGTAAAATTTGATTACCTTTCTAACGATATAGCGTTCTTGATATCAATCTTTCTTGGTTTTCATTTTATTTCAAATTTTTTGTCAAATCGGTGTTTTTCAACTTTCCTGCATGCAAGCAACCTAGCAGGCCATGAAAAATAAACAAAAGCTCGTTAATATGGAAGAAACCAACTAACTTAGTAAAACGGTGCAAACTAACTAGAGCAACGAGGCAAGATTATGAAAATTTCTTACAACATATTAGCTCTAACCAGAAACAATAGTGGCAACAAGAACGCTCATTTTTCACAGCCTACTAGCTATTATCCAATTTCCAAAGTCAGTAAAAAAATATGTAATCAAAGGAAAAATACTAGTGATTGTTTCTGGCAGTAGAATATCTATGTCTTCTGAATAAATTTTCACATTTAATGCTATGAAAAAGTAGCCATTTCCATAAGTCAAAAGTAATGATACCTCTGACTGGAAACCTTCAAATTCTTCTTCCACTTATTAGAAATATCGTGGAAAATGAGACTTGATTTGCAGTCTGTTTGAATTGTAAAACATAATTTAGTTTGTAGAAAACTACATGAAATAATCGCAATTACAACATAGCGTAATTAAAAAATTCTAGCAATTATTTCAATAGATGTTCAGAATGCTCCAGTTGGAGATATCTTCACTTTTGACTTAACTAAACGGAAATGACTCATTTTTTTATCCCATTAAATGTGAAATTTCATTCTAAACATGTTAGACTGTAAGCAGAAATCGCTGGTAGTTTTCCTTTTGTTTCAAAATCTTTAATCGTCTTGGAAAGTTGTCAAGCTCTAGTAGATCTCAATAGCTAGTAGGCTGTGAAAAACAAACACTTCTGTCATACCCCAGCTACTCATTGACATTAGATATCTTGCCGCTGCTGTATCCGGTTAGAGCTAATATGTTGTAAGAAATTTTCATAATCTTGCCTCGTTGCTCTAGTTAGTTTGCATCTTTCTACTAAGTTAGTTGGTTTCTTCCATATTAACGAGCTTTTGTTTATTTTTCATGGCCTGCTAGGTTGCTTGCACGCAGGAAAGTTGAAAAACACTGATTTGACTAAAAATTTGAAATAAAATGAAAACCAAGAAAGATTGATACCAGGAACGCTATATCGTTAGAAAGGTAATCAAATTTTACATTCGATTCTTTAAACCAAAATAGGCATTCCCATTTGAAAAAATCAAGTTATCTGTGATTGAAGTTTCCTTAATTAATCTACGGATTTCTCCAAGTACAAAAAGAATTCAACTTTAGCCGTCTGACCTTACGTGACGCATTCCATGCTTAGTCGTACCGCAAAGTCACGGCCTTCTAAGTTTTATAATAGCTGCGATATTCAATTTTTTTCTGATACCTACTTACACCAAAAATGGTGATTTGCGCCTAAACGGTTCGTTTAAAGTTCCATGTGTGATACATAAAGTCACACTAGAATTGACCAAGGAATCCAAATATGCAATAATATATAGGGGGTTCCATTCAAAAAAATGTAAGTTTGATATGAATCACCCTGTATAAACGTCAGAATTTAAGTGAAAATATTTTTACGTTATAGCCCTCAAGGGTGCCTACCATGTTCAAGTGACAGATTTTTGAAATATTTTTCAGTAAGCCCACAATCCTCCGTCCACGCACTATTGGCCCACCCTGTATAGTACGATCCTTCTTAAACTCCGATCAGTAATAGTTCAGGTGTTCACTTGGCACGACCCGTCAGCATCTGTTGCTACCGCAGTCATGCGAGAGAAGCTTGAATAATAATATAATTTAATAATATAATTCCCCGAGGGATTGCTAGATCCCCTCAGTGGCGCCTCCCCAAGGTGGCGGATAGGGGAACGCCTCCCAGATATGGGTGGTACCGGGGAAATCAAATACCCGGGGCGGACCAAAACTAGCTCAGTGGGATAGCGTCTGCATCCAGAGGATCGGCTATTCCACAATTAATAGGACACGACGGATCTCCATGTGAGGAGCGGTACTCCGACAGCGTCTGTTCTTCATGTTAGAAGCGGCTGTTTTCATAAACCCCCAGGAAGCCGCCCAACATCAAGAGTCTATTCGGTGCGTGGCGACACCGAGGGGTATACCGAAGCCAAAGGATGTAAGTCGGTCGGCAACCTTCACAGGTCCATCCTCTGGAGGCAATTTGGACGGCTGCCTCCGGAAATGTCGGCTGCGGGCCCTAAGGCTAACCACCTGACGGGCCCTATCTTCGGGTTCGACCACCTCGAAGGAAAAGCACCCACACCGAGCCGGTTTCGGAAGCCGGCGTTGGGCAAGGTGGCGGTGCTTCGAATCGCCCTGATGACGACCCCCGCAATGATATGGACCGTTTTAGGTGGACGACGGAGCTCAAGGATGACCTGCTGAGCTGCTACGAGAGCAGTAGCCCGCGCCGTAGGGGATACATGTCCCGCATGTATGAGAGGTGGTGTGAAATGCACCCAGAGCATAGCACGCTTACCTCTCAGAATTTGCGAGATTATGTATCATACCTCCGGAGGCAGGGATATGTTCGTGCTCCAGCTCAGCCTGCCCCTTCGGCGGACGGAAGGCCTGTTAACCAGGCTGAAAGTTCGCCGGTAAGGCCCGCTGAGAGGGAAATCGACCAAGTCGTCTCACCTGGGGATTTCAGGGACCGAAGGGCCTTGCATAACAACGGAAGGTCCTTGAAGCTGGCAGATTTGAAGAGAGAGGATGCGGTTGTTGGTGAACGTCTATCGGAGGCCTCTGACATTTGGAGCATCAATTGCGAAATTTACGCTGCGGCTCTGAGGCTAGCTAGACAGGGGAGAGTGAGAGACTCTCCTGTTGAGAGAGCACAGAGACGGGTGCGCCAAATGGAAGCGAAAATCCAGTTGGCTCGCCAGGAAGCATCCCGTATCCAGTGTGTGATGGAATACAGAGCGGCTGGGAAGCCTTTTACGCGCCGAGTGCGCCAGATAGCCTACGGGTTGAGGCGCGACCATCATACACTCAGTCAAGCGGTACTGGTTGTTGTCAAGCAACACTGCCTTGACAGGATACGGATGCTAATCGCTGCTAAGCGATCGTTGGTGGCGCGGGCGAGAGGTCTGGAGCAGAACAGAATGTTCTACGAAAGACCTTCTCGCCTTTTCCAACAGCCGCCTCCAGCCATAGAGCAGCCGCCAACTGCTGATCGCGTGGAGGCCTTTTGGAGGGACATTTACGAACAACCCAAACCTCTCTCAGCAGACACTTCGGCCTTGGCGCAGTTTGAGTCCGTTTGTAGGAGGACTCCTAACTTGAATGTACTGCGTCACCCGATAAACACGGAAGAAATTCTTGACGCCTTACGAGGCGCAAAGAATTTCGCAGCTCGTGGCCCGGATGGCATAAACACCTACTGTTGTTGCCACCGGCATTTAGCTAGAGTTTTTAACTCGTGGCTAAATCAGGAGCAGCCAATTCCGGCTTGGTTTGTCGAGGGTCGAACCGTGCTTCTCCCGAAGACCGGAGATTTGTCTGATCCCAAAAACTACAGGCCAATAACATGTCTGAACGCGTGTTACAAGCTCTTCACCAGAATCTTGTACATGCGTATCCTTCAAGCTGTGAATCCTGTATTTCTCGACGTGTATGAACAGAGAGGGTCAAAGAAAGGAGTAGCTGGCTGCAAGGAGAACCTGTTGATTGACCGATGTGTCACGCAGGACTCTGTGCAGTACAAGCGAAAGCTTTCTATGGCCTGGATTGACTATCGCAAGGCATTCGACAGCACGTCTCATGAGCTCATTGTGCGGCTGTTGGAATGTCTTTCGGTGGATAATCAGATAGTGGGGTGCATCAAACAACTGATGCCACTCTGGAAGGCCCGGTTCACCATAACATCAGGTGAAACTCGGGGTCAGACAGAGTTGGTGTCATTGAAAAGAGGTGTCTTCCAAGGAGACTCCTTGAGTCCCTTGCTCTTTTGCATATCACTTTTGCCTCTGTCCATAGCGCTGAGAAATACTAAAGGATACAGCTGTGGCACGCCCAATAACCGGAGGCACAAGGTCACCCATCTGTTTTATATGGATGACCTAAAACTTTATGCCTCCGGCCAACGCGAACTACAACAATCGCTGAGGGTGGTGCAGGAGTACAGTCATGCTATCGGAATGGAGTTCGGGACAGACAAATGTGCATTGGTTCATCTCAAGAAAGGACGAAGCGGAGATAGTGGAGATGAGGAACAGCTCGTTGATGGGAGCATCTTGCGACAACTGCATGCCGGAGATACTTATACCTACCTTGGAGTGGCGCAGCGTCATGTCCAAGAGGCAACATTGGTTAAAGAGTGTCTCCGCCGCAAGTATTTGCACCGACTCCGGCAGATCTGGTCGTCAGAACTGTCCGGCAAGAACAAAGTCGCTGCCACAAACATGCTTGCGGTCCCATTGTTATTATACACCTTTGGTGCTATACACTGGAAAGTGAACGAGCTGAAGGAAATCGACACGAAGACCCGCAAAAGGATGAATATGGAGAGAAGCCTGCATCCTAAGTCCTCTGTCCCGCGAATATACCTTCCGCGACACCTGGGAGGGCGTGGACTATTGAGTTTGGAGCGTCTGCACAACAGAGTAGTACTGGCCACTGCCTGCTATGTAACGAACAGCACCGATCCCCTGATCCGCTTTGTGCGAGAGCACGAGAATGCGGGAAAAGGAGCCTTTCTTTTTAGCGCAGCGAAACGAGCAGCCGAGGAGCTCAGCCTCACACTCGACTTCAAGCGGAGGTGTCAGCAGTCCATTACGGAACTTGCTCCCGCAGAATTAAAAGCCCACATTAAAACTGCTGAAGTCGACTTCCTCTTAAGACTTCATAAAGATAAGCCAATGCATGGAATCTTCTACAAACATCTAGAAGAGCATGGCTTGTCTGAGCAGTTGACCTTCTCTTTCCTAAGGTCTAGTGGGTTGAAATCGGAGACTGAGGGCTTTATAATGGCTTGCCAAGACGGTGTCTTCAACACCTTGGTATACCGTAAAAGGGTTATGGGTGTAGATGTAGCCGACAGGCGCCAGAGACGCTTAAGCATCTCTTGTCGGCGTGTAAGACGTACGCTGGGACGGCTTACGTCCATCGGCACAACGCGGCTCTACGAGTGCTCTACTATAGTTTAAGGCACTCATACGGTATCGATGAGACACCGGTGCTGCCGTACGCTCCAGGGGATATAGAGTCCGTTGTGGAGAACGAGAGATGCCGGATTTACTGGAACTACTCGTTCCCCACGCTCGAGCTTGTACAGGCAAACAAGCCCGACATAGTCCTTCTCGACCACCAACAGAAGACGATGCTCGTTATTGAGTTTTCGGCGCCTGCCGAAGTGAACATCGTCTCTAAGGAGGAGGAAAAGCGGACCAAATATCAGGAGTTGCTCGGACAACTTCGCAGGCTCTGGCCAGACTACACTGTAAGTCTGCTGGTTATGGTCATTGGATCCCTAGGGGGAATGAGGAATACGCTGCTCTCTGCACTGCGCAAAATACCGGTGTGCCGTGCGGCGGCGCACATCTTAGCCGCCAGAATGCAGAAGGCAGTCATCCTTGGGTCCCTTCGTCTACTTAGGGCGCACGATTCGCGGACCCAGTGATTGCTCACCTCACGGTGTGAGGAGTAGTCATTGGGTAATGGAACAGCAGCTCGGTGTGTCGGAGCCCGAGCTGCACTTTTTTGTTTGCATTTATAATAATAGCTGTTCCCAGAAACGGAGGGTTTCATGCTTGCCATCCAAGACCAAGTGACTGCAACACGAAACTACAAAAAATGCGTAATTAAAGATCCATCCATATCAGACGATAATTGCAGAAAATGTCACCAACAAAGAGAAACAATAGATCACATAACAAGCGGGTGCAAAACTCTTGCCGGCACCGAATACACAGCCAGACATAACTCTGCGGCCAAGGTGATACACCAAGCACTAGCCACAACAAACAAGCTAATAGAAAACACAGTTCCATATTACAATTACACTCCGATATCAGTACTCGAAAACGATCGAGACAAACTATACTGGGACGTTGAAATACATACAGACAAGACGATCCCAGCCAATAGACCAGATATAGTTTTCCAGTCAAAGGCCGATAACATTACCTATTTGATAGATATAGCCATTCCCAATGATGTGAATATCCAAAACACCTACGCTGGGAAGATCTCTAAATACACGGACCTTGCTATGGAAATAAAACGACTTTGGAAACAAAACAAAGTCACTATTGTCCCCCTCATTATGTCGGTCTCAGGCCTTACACCAGACACGTTCATACAACACCTTCAACAGTTAGGCCTGGACGAAAAGTTACACAAAACATTCCAAAAGTCTGTAATCCTAAAGACCTGTAGAATAGAATAGAATTTATTGTCTTGTGATCATTATACAATGATATAAGACTAGTCATATAAACAAAAGATAAAAAGTGTATAGAGATGGTTAGAAAAATAGGCGGGGTATAAATATAAACAAACAATACATGATACAATTCACAACAAACAAAAACAGAAATACAAAACCAATCAATAACAGGCATTTAAGAGGCCAGCGTGCATATTCAGAGGCAGCCTAAACACTAAAATATAAAATATAACATATAAAATATAAAATAAAACACCAAATAAGCTTAGGTTGAAAAAAAATCGCTTAGCGAATAAGGGCACATGTTTACAAGATATCTTCTCAGGTGGTTTTTTAAGGTGTTTTTGTTGGTTGACCTTCTAAATTCGGCAGGCAGGTGATTATAAATCTTCGTACAAATCCGGTTCTTGTGGTGTAATTAGTGTTTATACTATTATTCTGCATAAATCTGTCTCTATGGTTAAGTGCAAATATAGCGCATTTTAGTATAAATATGGCAGTTACTGTTAACAAACTGTATTTCTTAAAAGTTTCCTTGCAAGAGTCTCTTTTCTTTATATTAAAAATTAACCTGATGACTCTTTTTTGCAATACAAACACTCTGTTTATCATATTTGATTGTCCCCATATAATTATGTTGTTGCTGATGTGCGGATAAATCAAAGCATAGTACATACTCAGAAGCGTCCGATGTGTGACATTATTTTTCATTTTTAGTATAGCGAAGTAACTGCCGTTGATTTTTTTACATATATGATTTACGTGTCCTATCCAACTCAACTTGGCGTCTGCATGCAGGCCAAGGAACACGACATCACTTGAGAACAGACTACCCTGTATACGCGGTTTATTGTTATAAAAGTGTACATGTACCGTTTTGTTCTGATTTAGTATGAGGCGATTTTTTTGGCACCACTCACTCATCTCATTCACGACCTTACCAAGAGCAGAGTTCAGCTGGCTCGGTGTTGTAGCGCTGACCACCACTGACGTGTCATCTGCATAATTGATCATGAAACCAGACAGCTTCAGATCATTGATATATAGAATGAAGAGGAGGGGTGCCAATATAGAACCTTGTGCGGCTCCTATATTCGCGTGATATTCTGTGGAGCTGCGACCATTGACCCTTACAATAATTCGTCTGTCCGATAGGAATGACAATATCCAACTCAGCAGAAAGCCTCTAACTCCGATTTTGTAGAGTTTGTGCTCATGATAAGATATATCGATGATGTCGAAGGCTTTTGACAAATCGAAAAATATTCCTGCGACATATCTATTTAGATCGAGTTCCTGGTAAACTTTATTGAAAAAGTCAAAGATCGTGACGCCCTGAATCCATGTTGACTGTTCGAAATGGTCTTACTTCTATCAGTAAAATTTACAATGCGTTTGAGCAATGATTTTTCTACAACCTTTGAGAAAACTGACAACAGTGATATTGGACGGTAGTTGTCAATGTCAGTATCATCACCTTTTTTAAAAATAGGGATTATGACCGCTAGCTTTAAACATTTGGGAAATTTACCCTGCATTACTGATTTATTTATCAGAGCAGCTAGTGGTCCTGCAATTTCACTAACCACATATTTAACCACTCGCGTTGTTGCACCATCACTGCCACTAGATTTTTTGTTTTTTAGTTCGCAGATTATTTCGGCTACCTCGCTGGCTGTAACTTCTTCAAAAACCATCGAGTTCTGTGACATTTCCTGAGACGTACAGCTCATTTTTGCAGATCCGTGAAGATGTTGCCGCAACTTGGTTTCTGCTATCGTAGAGAAATAAATGCCAAATTCGTCTGGTATGGCAGAGTCCTTTATATCATCACCATCTTTGTCTTTTAATGCCACCTTCAACTGATTTTTGCTACGTCCAATTTCCCTATTTACAATTTCCCATATCTTTTGTGGTTTGTTGACAGCTGATTCTATAGTTTGGTCGTAATACTGTTTCTTCGTTTGCTGGATTAATTTTTTGTGTTGCTTTTTCCTCTCCTGGTAGTGTTGCATTAGCTCTTGACTGTCACCAATATTCCTGAGTAGTGAGTAGAGGTCCCTTAGCTTTTGACTTGAATGTTCAATTTCTGGAGTTACCCACAACTTCGATTGGTGATTTTTCGAACAATTGATTGATCTTTTGGGACATGATTCTTCAAAGTGCCATAAGAATGTGTTGATGAATGTCTCAAAGGCGTCATCCACATCGTCTTCGTCCGCGAAAGTCCATAACTCTCGAGACAATCTGCTTTTTAGGTTAGAAAGGTTCTCTGCGTTAAGTTGTCTGATAAGCACATGATTATTCCCTTTTGCCTCATCATTTAAGTTTAATGTCTTATATAGCTCGAGGAGCTGCGCTGTGTGGTCCGAGATATGAGGTTCAAATACTGTACATTTCAGGCTATTTTCATTAATATTACTGATCATGTAGTCTATTGCTGTATTCGTTGATTTATTGTTTTTGTTTATCGATGTGCGTGTAGGACCTTCGCAGTAGTTGCGCAAGTTATATGATGCCAGTAAATCTTGGAGCAAGTGGTTATGAATAGTTGGTAGCATTGCATCGATATTTAAGTCCCCACATATTATTATATTGTTAGCGATGTTGGATGCTGTATTCAATATGTTGGTCAGATTTTCTAGAAAAGTATTTATATCAGCGGATGGCGGACGGTATATACATATTACAACAATCTTCTTACTGCAGTATTTAGATTCCAGCGTTATTCCACAGCACTCTGTGTTTCTTTCTTCTGACAGTTGATGTAGGGATGGTATGCTTTTGACTGATATGTTTGTTTTGACATATATTGCACACCCTCCATGGACATAACGCGTTCGGCAAAAATATGTAACTAATTTATAGCCATCAATGTTTGCTATGTCAGTAGCAGTTGTCGTTAGCCATGTTTCTGTTATGCATAAGACATCTGGCGATAATTTGCTGGTAAGTATTTCAAGTTCATTAATTTTGTTGAGTATGCTGCAACAGTTCAGATGAATTATTTTGGTATTACTTTTCTGTGTGAGGCAGATACCAGAAAATTTTCACATATCGACGATGGTTTTAGTCCATATCCAGTGGTGAGGGATGTTGACGAATTAGTCGGGATGCTGGCTAAATTGCTTTCCTCTCCACAAGGTCTAGGATTGCTCTTGTTCGCTTCGCTGTCAGACACTCTGTTACTAGATTTTGTTCTTATTATGGGAGAATTATTTGTCGTGACTGCATTCGAAGTTTTGGCAGTACTACTTCTAATTAAGGCAGTTTCAGTGTCCCTTGTCTTGCTCCTTTCAATAGTTGAGTTAAGTCTATTTGTGGAGATTATATCCTTTACTTTATTACAAACGATATGTTTACCGGCATTATTCATTATATTTGAATATTTCCTATAATGGTAGTGTTGGAGATAAATGTCTCTATAAGGTCGAGTTCATTTTCATCGCAAATTCGGCGAATTTGGTCGTTTATATTTTGAATAATTTTATTCAAAGCAGGCCTTCGACATTTCCATTGTGGGACTGTTGCTACTAATACGTTTGTATTTTTAAAGTTACTAAAAGTTTCTTTAAGTACCCCAGTCTGTATAAAACCTTTCATCAGTGCATCATTAGAACCACCTATGATAAATACATAGTCAGATTTGTTGAAATTGGTGGTTACTTTTGCGGCATTTTTTATGATATCACTTATCTGAGCATTGGGATACAGCATCGTCGTCACTGAGAACTGCTCAGCGGGAAGAATATTTCGAAAAATGTGTATCAAGTTGCGTCCCTGATCGTCCGCTAGAATCAGTAGTTTAGATTTAGTACCAACTTCATGTTTTTTGCTAAGTCGATACAAACTATTTGTTTTTTTTGCTTGTTGTTGTGGTTGTGTTTGCGTGTGAATTTGTTTGGTAGTGTTTTTATCAGTCTGAACATACTGATCCGAAACTGTCGTCTTACATTTGATACTTTTAATAACTTCTTCAAGATGCCTAATAGTTGTATCTTTATGTGCTAGTTCTTTCGTTAAATTCCCTATTTTTTCTTTCAGCTTTGAAACGATGCAGTGCAACTCCTCGTCTTTTGTTAGTTCGGTAGCTAACCTATTTCTAACGTCTAATAATAAATTTTGTTGAGTGTTGGTATTTTCTTCGATCGGGTCATCAACTTGTATATGGATGTAGCTGCCATTATGCGATTTGCTGATTTTTTCAGTGACTATTTTCCTTGATTTCGCTTGCTGTCTTGTATTCATTTTACCTACGTTACTTGAGTTGACAGGAAGTTTTTGAGCACTTGGCAACATGGCTCATATGCGGCACGTTATCGTCATGTAATTTGAGGTTACGGTGGTATAATTCTACTCCTAATTTTAGATGTTCTTACCAATTTTTCACATCACACGTTACTAGAACCTCTGTTACACGATACTCTCGGTTAGAAATTCATTTTAGATTGGGAAAATCACTTTTATTTGCAAAACAGTTGCGCTGTGATGCCTGCACTGTTGTCACCTAATATAATATTGTGCGATCCTTCCTAAATTCCGATCAATAGTCTGGGCGTTGACTTGGCACAGCCCGTCAACACTTGTCGCTACCGCAATTACGCGAGAGGAACATAGAAAGTCGGATAATAATAATAACCCCCATCGGGTGCTAGAACGTTGACGTTCGTTTAGGGGCTTAGAAGGTGACTTTTGACAGACGAGCTATTTCGGTGGGCACCAGCAGGGTTCGAGGTCAAAAAGTCACTTCAACCAAGGCTAGCACACCCAGGAAGCTCGGCGCTCGGTAGATCTCACTTACTCTACCTAGCACCAAGCTCCTTTCCCCAAGCTATCCTGACTTAGGTCAGATAGGGGTTTGGCAAACCCGGGAAAATATGCCACAGAGGGCTGAGCGCCGGCCCTTCTGCCAGTGGCGGCTCGTCCAATGACGCAGGTGAAGCGCTGCTTCACCTCTCATTTCCAGGCTTAATATTTTCCATCTAGAAAATTTCTAAGAAAAAGAATTACACCGTTCGCTTCCATGAAATTACATTATGATATATTTGATCATTATAATGTTATTATTTTATAGCGCAGTGAGAACGCTTCTACAACCCGTAACGCGCTATCTGGCTTATCTTGCTGTAAAGCAGTCCGAATGCCCGAATAGTCGTGCGTGAAGCAGGTTCCTCGCATCGTTTTAGCTGCATCACGTAAACAAATTCAGATTGGGCGGTTACCATGGTAACGGCACGAGGCACAGCGCGCTGTCGATTCCCTACATATGCCAAGTGAAGCAAATTTTCATTCTGCGTACATTACCGATATTGTCTTACCGGGATTCGGATATTGTTTCTGTGCGGTGTGTATCTGTTTTCATTATTCTCACAATGTTTCCTGAGTATGATGTAATTTGTGTTTTACTGGAAAAACCGTTTTCGGGGTGGAATGACGATGACAAAAAAGACTTTTTAAACTCTGAAAAGCCCTCCCCCATATTAAATGTAAATAAAATGGCTAAGGTTAAAGACAAGGTGTACAGTCGGAATTTCAAAAAATCCTGGTACAGTGATTATGAATGGTTGTGTGGTAGCTACTATTTAAATAAACTTTTCTGTTTGCCGTGTATCATAATTAGTTGTAAGTCAACAGTGTGGTGCAAGTATGGTTTCAATGACTTCGGAAATGTGACACGTGCTCTTCGTAAACATGAAGGTTCGTCAGATCATATGCGTTGCGCACTAGGATTTTCCAAATTAAAGAAAAATTTGACTACCATTGAGGATGCTTTACGCGAAAATTCTAGACTGTATATCAAACAGTTCAACGAAAACGTGCAACTCAACAGACGTTTCATGGAACTACGAATACGTGCAGTCCTTTATTTGGGAAAACAAGAACTGGCCTTCCGTGGCCATGACGAAGGCACATCTTCAGCTAATCGTGGAAATTTCAAAGAACTTTTGGAAGTCTTTATATCCATAAGCCCTGTCGACATTCAACAGCACTACAAAAAAATTGCTTCAGTATTCGCAGGCAATTCTAAGACGATCCAAAACGAAATAATCGACTGCATTGCGACTTATCTTGAGGAATACGTAGAAAAGGAAATAAAGGATTGTCGATTTTTTTCTATTCAGGTGGATGACACCACAGATATTGCCCAGAAATCGCAGTGCAGCATCATAATTAGATATGTCAATCTTGCTGGGAAGTTGGTGGAGAGATTTTTAGGTTTTTATGATGTAAGCTCCAGCAGGACAGCTGAGACATTATTTAGCTTAGTGTCAGGGTGTCTGGAAAAATTCAATTACAAAACAAAACTCATTGGACAATGTTTTGATGGCGCAAGTGTGATGTCCGGACATTTAAATGGCCTGCAAGCTAAAATAAAGGAACAGGCACCCCAAGCAGTTTTTGTTCATTGCCTCGCACATCGCTTGAATTTAGTATTACAACAAAGTTGCAACAGTATTTCAAAGTGCCGCATTTTTTTTGCAACTATCAATGGTTTACCGACATTTTTCCACCATTCTCCGAAACGAACTCATACCGCTGACATAATAATAGGACGTCGAATACCTGTCTCCGTTATTACGCGATGGACATCAAACTCAAAAATTGTCGGTCTTATTAATAATGAGTGGGATTCCCTAAAGCAAGTATTTGCTGAAATTATTGATGATCCATCTTCCGATCAAGCCTCAGTTAGACAGAGCGACGGCTTCCTGAATAAATTCAATGATTTCGAATTTGCGCTTTTGGTTGTTGTTTTTAACGAGATTTTTGGGGTTACAGATGTACTGTTCGATATTCTACAAAAGAAATCATTTGATATACATTTTTGCAGTCTACAAATCAGAAATACGCAAACACTCATAAATAACAAAAGAAGTGAAGGCACATCTATGAACATTTTTGATATGGCTGCATCAAGAGTAACTGTTCCAACTGAACATCGTGACGGCAGAACAAGGACGACGTTGACACGAGATCAGCTTGTTGACAAATATAGAGTCCTGTATTATGAAATCCTTGATACCATTTCATTGCAAATTACAACCCGTTTCGAAGATATGGAAAAGCTCCTTTTTGTCACGTTGATGGATACTACTAAATTTCAAATCTATTCTGAAAATTTTCCCAACCAGGCTCTGAATAATTTGAAGGAAATGTACCCAAATATATTCACAGACAGTCAGAGGTTGAAAAATGAATTACAACTGATTTATAGCGATGACCAATATCATAATATGGAAACGCATAGATTAATGGAAACATTATTTGAGAATAACAGCATCTTTAAGGAGGCTTATAAGCTATTAGGCTTAATAGTGACTATTCCGTCTACTAGTGTGTCAGTAGAACGCAGTTTTTCGTGTCTGAAACGAATAAAAACCTACTTGCGAAGTACCATGTTAGAGGATAGGCTCACAAACTTGTCAAGAATTTCTATTGAAAAAGAACTATTAAATGAACTCATAGTTTCGCAACCATTTTACGATGACATTATAAATAAGTTCGCAAATTTGAAGGACAGACGAATTTCTCTCACATACAAACAATGAAAGTGTAGTCGTGCACCTACTATCTACCCGATATTTCGCAGATGTCACTGAATTTAGGTAAGTTTTTTTGTAGGGTATTTAGATAACTAGCGTAGTAGTTTCACTTTATTGATATATGTAGACTAGGGTGACCGCATTCGTCCGGAAAATCAAGGACATGTCCGGAAATTCATACCCTAAATTCGCGTCCGGGCGGAATCATAAAATTAATTAAAATGTCCGAAATATTTCGTACATTATATAGCAAAATTAATTCTTAATGAAGGCCAAAAAAGCACAACGTATGATCTTTTGAAATAGATTTTTTTCAAACACCAGTGTTAGTGTAGACTATTAAAAAATAGTAGGAGCAATTCTCAGGCGACTCTGCGTCACCTATGTGAAAAGTCACGAGCCGCCACTGCCTTCTGCCACACACTTATTGCTCCCCATACTTCAACGACTTCGGCAAGGCGTGGCTGGGGAACGTCGTGAGGGGTAAGCAACCCGGGGGCTTGCCTTAACCGGCTGGCCCGTGAGGAGAAAGCCTCGACAAAACCCGACAGTAAAGTCGCAAATCCTCCGGAGCACCTTGGGCCAACTTCGAGGTAAATATAAGTCCCTTCTCTCCTGGAATGGGCGTCACCCGAAGACAGTGACCTAGAGGAAATCCATACTGTTATATATGCTGCCGCAGCAACCACACTCACACTCAACGGCCAAAAACTCCCAAAACGATCTATAGCCCGCACAACTGAAAGATCTAAACCTAAATGGCAAATAAGAATTGAAAATAAAATCAGCACAATCAGAAAGGATCTGGCACACCTCGCGCAATACACCAACAATAACAGCCGCTCAAAGCGCGTACAGACAACAATTAATATACTCAAATCCAAGTCACCACAACAGACAATACCAGAAATAGCTGATACCCTTAAACAGAAGCTCGCAGTCTATGCTGCTAGACTCCGCAGATACAACGAGTCTAATGCCAGAAAGGATGCTAACAATCTTTTTCAGAAAAGTGAAAAACAGTTTTACCAAAAAATAACAGCCGACAACCAGATAACAGCAATAGAACCTCCTAGTAAACAAGAGTTAACTGAGTTTTGGGGAAGCCTATGGTCAGAACCCAAAATACATAATGAAAACGCTCCATGGATCAGACAAGAAGAGGAGAAACATCAACATATAGTGGAGCAGGAGGACGTTATCCTTACACCAGAGGAAATAGCTGAAACCATAAAGCATACCCATAATTGGAAGTGCCCAGGCGTGGATAATGTTCAAAATTTTTGGTACAAGCAATTCAGTGCGACATACAAAATGCTTACGGACCAAATCAATAAAGCCATACTCCAACCGAATAGGCTTCCCAAATTCCTCACGCAAGGAATGACGTATATAAAACCCAAAAACGCAGACACCAAGAACCCTGCCAACTATCGCCCAATCACTTGCCTTCCCACCTTGTACAAGATCATAACCGCAACAATATGCAGAAGAATTGAACAACACCTCCCCCAAAACAACATCCTGACTGAAGAACAGAAAGGATGTCGAAAGCAAAGCCAAGGTTGCAAGGAACAGCTTATAATTGATAATGTCATCATGGAGCAAACCAGAAAAGAACATACGAACCTTCATACCTGTTTCATCGACTATAAAAAAGCTTTCGACTCTGTACCCCATAGCTGGCTAGCGAAAACTCTTCAAATATATAAAATCAACCCGGGGCTACGTGAGTTTCTTACAAGAACCATGGAGACATGGCAGCATACATCTCAAAACCCAGGACGGCCATATCAAGACGGATGAGCTACACATAAGACGCGGCATCTTCCAGGGTGACTCTCTCAGTTCACTGTGGTTCTGTCTCTGTCTGAATCTGCTCTCCAACGCACTTAACAACACAAACTGCGGTTTCAACATTAGACACGAGAAATTAAATCAACACAAAATCAATCATCTCCTCTACATGGATGATATAAAACTGTATGCCGCCAATGAAGTACAACTGAGAGAGTTAATCAGAATAAGAGAAATTTGCTCGTCAGACGTCAGGATGGAATTCGGACTGAGTAAATGCAAGGTTCTCCATATCAACAAAGGCCAATGGAAGGATCACCCCCAGCAGGAAACAGTAGCTGGCCAAACACTAAACAACATGAACAAGGACGAAACTTACAAGTACCTGGGCTTCAATCAGAACGTTAAAATAGACCACACACAAGTCAAGGCACAACTAACCCAAGAGTTCAGAGACCGCTTTATTAAGCTACTAAAAACCAAATTGAATTCCAGAAACCTTACAAAAGCCATTAACACATTTGCGATACCTGTCGTCACATATTCCTTCGGCATCATCAAGTGGTCACACACTGATACAGAAAACATCCACATCCTCATACGGACAGAACTCACCAAACACGGAATGTCACATCCAAACGCATGCAAAGAAAGGCTCACCATAGACAGGAAACAAGGAGACAGAGGGATTACAGATATACAGTCGCTTCGCACAAGACAGATAAAGACACTCAGACATTTCTTCCAAAACAAACAAACAAATTTACATCGAGCAATAGTAAAAGCAGACAAAAACTATACACCACTCAACCTATCATGCCCAGACCACGTCGCAGACACACACAATCCCACACAATCACAACAAGAAAAAATAAGCACCTGGTCGCAGAAAGCACTCCATGGCAAACATAGATACCGTATTACGCAAGACCACATAAATGAAAAACAATCATACACCTGGCTGCAGGATGGCCAGCTCTTTCCAGAAACTGAGGGATTTATGCTTGCTATCCAGGACCAAGTTATTGCGACGAGAAACTACAAGAAATACGTAATTAAAGATCCATCCATAACAGACGATAATTGCAGAAAATGTCACCAACAAAAAGAAACAATAGATCACATAACAAGCGGGTGCAAAACTCTTGCCGGTACCGAATACACAGCCAGACATAACTCTGCGGCCAAGGTCATACACCAAGCATTAGCCAAAACGAACAAACTAATAGAAAACACAGATCCATATTACAATTACACTCCGACATCAGTACTCGAAAACGATCGGTACAAACTATACTGGGATGTTGAAATACATACAGACAAGACTATCCCAGCCAATAGACCAGATATAGTTTTCCAGTCAAAGGCCGACAAAATTACCTATTTGATAGATATTGCCATTCCAAACGATGAATATCCAAAACACCTACGCTGGGAAGATATCTAAATACACGGACCTTGCCATGGAAATAAAACGACTTTGGAAACAAAACAAAGTCACTATTGTCCCCCTCATTATGTCGGTGTCAGGTCTTACACCAAACACGTTTACACAACACCTTCAACAGCTGGGCCTGGACGAAAAGTTACAGAAAGTATTCCAAAAGTCTGTGATCCTGAAGACCTGTAACATTGTGCGATCCTTCCTAAATTCCGATCAATAATATTCCGGGTGTTGACTTGGCACAGCCCGTCAACACTTGTTGCTACCGCAATTATGCGTGAGGAACTTAGAAAGTCGGATAATAATAATAATATAGACTTTATTGAAGTATACAGAGACTCCAAATGGCGGAGTTCACTAAAATAGTGCTCTTCCACTCAACCATAATCTTATGTTGAAAAATAAATTGAGGCTTTTTCCAAAATTTTTGTGTCTTCTTGTATCCGCATGTATGAGAGGTGGTGTGAAATGCACCCAGAGCATAGCACGCTTACCTCTCAGAATCTGCGAGATTATGTATCGTACCTCCGGAGCCAGGGATATGTTCGTGCTCCAGCTCAGCCTGCCACTTCGGCGGACGGAAGGCCTGTTAACCAGGCTGAAAGTTCGCCGGTAAGGCCCGCTGAGAGGGAAATCGACCAAGTCGTCTCACCTGGGGATTTCAGAGACCGAAGGGCCTTACATAACAACGGAAGGTCCTTGAAGCTGGCAGATTTAAAGAGAGAGGATGAGGTTGTGGGTGAACGTCTATCGGAGGCCTCTGACATTTGGAGCATCAATTGCGAAATTTACGCTGCGGCTCTGAGGCTAGCTAGACAGGGGAGAGTGAGAGACTCTCCTGTTGAGAGAGCACAGAGACGGGTGCGCCAAATGGAAGCGAAAATCCAGTGGGCTCGCCAGGAAGCATCCCGTATCCAGTGTGTGATGGAATATAGAGCGGCTGGGAAGCCTTTTACGCGCCGAGTGCGCCAGATAGCCTACGGGTTGAGGCGCGACCATCATACACTCAGTCAAGCGGTACTGGTTGTTGTCAAGCAACATTGTCTTGACAGGATACGGATGCTAATCGCTGCTAAGCGATCGTTGGTGGCGCGGGCGAGAGGTCTGGAGCAGAACAGAATGTTCTACGAAAGACCTTCTCGCCTTTTCCAACAGCCGCCTCCAGCCATAGAGCAGCCGCCAACTGCTGATCGCGTGGAGGCCTTTTGGAGGGACATTTACGAACAACCCAAACCTCTCTCAGCAGACACTCCGGCCTTGGCGCAGTTCGAGTCCGTTTGTAGGAGGACTCCTAACTTGAATGTACTGCGTCATCCGATAAACACGGAAGAAATTCTTGACGCCTTACGAGGCGCAAAGAATTTCGCAGCTCCTGGCCCGGATGGCATAAACACCTACTGGTGGAAAAAAATCCCCAGTTGCCACTGGCATTTAGCTAGAGTTTTTAACTCGTGGCTCAATCAGGAGCAGCCAATTCCGGCTTGGTTTGTCGAGGGTCGAACCGTGCTTCTCCCGAAGACCGGAGATTTGTCTGATCCCAAAAACTACAGGCCAATAACATGTCTGAACGCATGTTACAAGCTCTTGACCAGAATCTTGTACATGCGTCTCCTTCAAGCTGTGAATCCTGTATTTCTCGACGTGTATGAACAGAGAGGGTCAAAGAAAGGAGTAGCTGGCTGCAAGGAGAACTTGTTGATTGACCGATGTGTCACGCAGGACCCCGTGCAGTACAAGCGAAACCTTTCTATGGCCTGGATTGACTATCGCAAGGCATTCGACAGCACGTCTCATGAGCTCATTGTGCGGCTGTTGGAATGTCTTTCGGTGGATAATCAGATAGTGGGATGCATCAAACAACTGATGCCACTCTGGAAAACCCGGTTCACTATAACATCAGGTGAAACTCGGGTTCAGAGAGAGTTGGTGTCATTGAAAAGAGGTGTCTTCCAAGGAGACTCCTTGAGTCCCTTGCTCTTTTGCATCTCACTTTTGCCTCTGCCCATAGCGCTGAAAAATACTAAAGGATACAGCTGTGGCACGCCCAATAACCGGAGGCACAAGGTCACTCATCTGTTTTATATGGATGACCTAAAACTTTATGCCTCCGGCCAACGCGAACTACAACAATCGCTGAGGGTGGTGCAGGAGTACAGTCATGCTATCGGAATGGAGTTCGGGACAGACAAATGTGCATTGGTTCATCTTAAGAAAGGACGAAGCGGAGATAGTGGAGATGAGGAACAGCTCGTTGATGGGTGCATCTTGCGACAACTGCATGCCGGAGATACTTATACCTACCTTGGAGTGGCGCAGCGTCATGTCCAAGAGGCAGAATTGGTTAAAGAGTGTCTCCGCCGCAAGTATTTGCACCGACTCCGGCAGATCTGGTCGTCAGAACTGTCCGGCAAGAACAAAGTCGCTGCCACAAACATGCTTGCGGTCCCATTGTTATTATACACCTTTGGTGCAATACATTGGAAAGTAAACGAGCTGAAGGAAATCGACACGAAGACCCGCAAAAGGATGAATATGGAGAGAAGCCTGCATCCTAAGTCCTCTGTCCCGCGAATAAACCTCCCGCGACACCTGGGCCGGTATTCCCAACTCGCTCCCCTCGCAAGCGAGCGATCCGTCAAAGGAGCGATATGATTTGCAGCGATATGGCATTTCTAGATGCTCACCTACCGCTCCCCTCGCAAATTTGGAAAGCGAGCACTGAGATACGACAACATCGCGTATTGATGTAAAATGTCCGAACAAAACGTCAAGTTGTCAAAACATAACCAATATGCTCGTTTGATAAAGTACCGTATACATCACAGACGATAAATAATAATTGTCGGTGATACACATCGATCGAAGTTGAACTAACTATTCTAAACATGAAGATTAGTAACAACCAAAAAGCAACATTCAGGATAAATCTGATTTAATTAGCGGCGAATTTGGCCCCCATTTAATGTGAAAGAACTGTTGTTTTCTATTTCGATATCAATACTCTTGTTTGAAATTAAATAATGATAATCACAGCGATTATACTTTAGTTATAGTTCTTATTATAACTTCAAATCATATATCAGTACATTAAACTATAAACTTTTAAAAGCTTACAATTTTTTATAAAATCACTGAAAAATAGTAAACCAAAATTTTTGCTATTGTTTGAGGATATAAATGTGTAATTTTTACAAGGTCATCCAGATAAATGCTAGTTGTGTCCAAGACATATCAAAAGGTTTGTTTTGTTAATCTAAATAACCTTTTGAACTAGTTTTCAGCGAGTTTTGTTAGTGTTTTTTGAGTGGGAACTCGGTAAAAAATCTATACATTTTAAAAAGGTACATTTTAATGTGACGGTTGCGCTTGACTTTGTCTAATCAATTTCTCCCATAACGGATCCGATTTGCAATATTAAATCGTTTTCCAAATTTAGGCGATTTTTAGTTTACTTCTTATTTGGGGCATGAAATTGCGCACTCGCACAAGTACAAGGTAGAAAATGGAATGAAATACGACTTCAAAGCCTCGATTGTTAATTCCGTGTACTTATTTTCTCTTTTCAACCAGAAGGTATCAAAATTTCCAGATTTGAACTCCCAGCGTAACATCCCATTGGCAGATAATTCCAGCAGATTATAATGACGCAAACGCCTAAAAGTTTTGTACGGTTTAAATATTTTTAACATACATGAAAAAAAGGGACGGGAATCAAGAAATATTTTTTAATACTAGGGGGTCGTGTTATGGAAAAGGTTGAAAAAGAGGGCCTCTTAAAACAACTCGATGGAGCTCTGAAACATGTTTTTATGCTTCTTCTTGGTTTAACAGTCCAATACATACAGGATCGTCCTCTATAAAGCATAATAATTATAAATAAGAGCACATATCTCAACTTAAGATACCCTAATCGTCGGTGATAACCTATCTACATTATGATACACCAGTGACACGAGCGACAGAAAGCACTCCCCTTTGACGCGAGCGCTTCAATTGTGAGGAGAGGATGTGAGAATCTAAACAGCAGTGATTTTCGCTCCCCTCGCGTTCAAAGGCAGCGTTATCGCTCCACGCGAGCGGTCAAGAATACCGGCCCTGGGAGGGCGTGGACTATCGAGTTTGGAGCGTCTGCACAACAGAGTAGTACTGGCCACTGCCTGCTGTGTAACGAACAGCAACGATCCCCTGATCCGCTTTGTGCGAGAGCACGAGAATACGGGAAAAGGAGCCTTTCTTTTTAGCGCAGCGAAACGAGCAGCCGAGAAGCTCAGCCTCACACTCGACTTCAAGCGGAGGTGTCAGCAGTCCATTACGGAACTTGCTCCCGCAGAATTAAAATCCCACATTAAAACTGCCGAAGTCGACTTCCTCTTAAGACTTCATAAAAATAAGCCAATGCATGGAATCTTCTACAAACACCTAGAAGAGCATGGATTGTCTGAGCAGTTGACCTTCCCTTTCCTAAGGTCTAGTGGGTTGAAGTCGGAGACTGAGGGCTTTATAATGGCTTGCCAAGACGGTTTCTTCAACACCTTGGTGTACCGTAAAAGGGTTATGGGTGTAGATGTATCCGACACCCATTGTAGAGCTTGCCGACAGGCGCCAGAGACGCTTATGCATCTCTTGTCGGCGTGTAAGACGTACGCTGGGACGGCTTACGTCCATCGGCACAACGCGGCTCTACGAGTGCTCTACTACCATTTAGGGCACTCATACGGTATCGATGAGACACCGGTGCTGCCATACGCTCCAGGGGATATAGAGTCCGTTGTGGAGAACGAGAGATGCCGGATTTACTGGAACTACTCGTTCCCCACGCTCGAGCTTGTACAGGCAAACAAGCCCGACATAGTCCTTCTCGACCATCAACAGAAGACGATGTTCGTTATTGAGTTTTCGGCGCCTGCCGAGGTGAACATCGTCTCTAAGGAGGAGGAAAAGCGGACCAAATATCAGGAGTTGCTCGGACAACTTCGCAGGCTCTGGCCAGACTACACTGTAAGTCTGCTGGTTATGGTCATTGGATCCCTAGGTGGAATGAGGAATACGCTGCTATCTGCACTGCGCAAGATACCGGTGTGCCGTGCGGCGGCGCACATCTTAGCCGCCAGAATGCAGAAGGCAGTCATCCTTGGGTCCCTTCGTCTACTTAGGGCGCACGATTCGCGGACCCAGTGATTGCTCACCTCACGGTGTGAGGAGTAGTCATTGGGTAATGGAACAGCAGCTCGGTGTGTCGGAGCCCGGGCTGCACTTTTTGTGTTTGTGAATAATAATATAGACTGTATTGAAGTATACAGAGACTCCAAATGGCGGAGTCCACTAAAATAGTGCTCTTCCACTCAACCGTAATCTTATGTTGAAAAATAAATTCAGGCTTTTTCCAAAATTTTTGTGTCTTTGTTGGATTGGGTACTTCTAGGACTACCCTCGCACGACATCGAACTTGGCAACACCTGGATGTACCTTGAGCATCTGGCAGGTCGAAGATGAGCGGGCTAGCAAACCTGATGTAGAAGTCCAGGTCAATCTTGCCCCGCGGCTGCGCCGGTGGTGGAGCGTCTCCCATTTCTTCAAGACCCTTTCATATTTACAATTTCCAAATTCAAAATATTAAGACAAATGTTTTAAAAGACGTTGATGCGTTTAATAATTTTCCAATAAATTCCTATGTTAGTCTCAAGATTTTTCACATGAATATAAGAAGCATTAGTCATAATATTGATTCATTGAAAATTTTATTAACTAGCATAGATCATACTTTCGACGTTATAGTTTTAACTGAAACATGGAAACTGGTTGATATATCATCATTTCTGTTGCAGGGATATGACACCTTGTACAATTTTGGCACATACAACCAGAATGACGGGGTGATAGTATATGTAAGAAACAAACTCAACTACAATCACGAAATATTTACATTAACAAATGAGATCAAAATTCTAAATTTATTCATTACTTTTGATAAGAAAAAGATTAAAATATCATCAATATATCGTTCTCCGTCCTTAGCACCTCATGAGTTCCTAACCTATATAGAAAATTTCATCAATAATCATGAGAACACTCCTTTAAACCAACATATACTCATAGGTGATATTAATATCAATATTTTGGAAGAAAATTCAATTACAAAAAGATACCTAGACATCTTAAATACTAACGGTTATTTATCAAACATTAATGAACCGGCTGGAGCAATCAACGGGACATGCTTAGATCATTGCTTTATCAAGAACTTTGAAAAAAATGTTTTCTATATTCCATTTATTCTCGAAACCGATATCACGGACTACTTTTCCACAATTCTATTTTTATGCTCCTACGAAAATATATCTAATAAGTTAACAACAGATAAAAGCAACACAAATTACAAATTTTTTATAGATAATTCTAAGTTGGTCTCCAATGCAAAAAAAAGAATCATGGGAAGGAATATATTCCTCGAACGATATAGATCAAATTACAAATATGTTCATAGATAAAATTATAAATTTGATAAGCACAAATAAAGTTAAAATCAACCACAACGAAACAGGTAGGAGTATGTGGATAACCAAGGGACTTATCAAATCTGCAAATGAAAAAAATAGACTTTACATATTAATGAAACAAACAAATACCGAAGAAAATATAAATAATTATAACAGATATAAAAATAAATTCCTAGAACTAATTAGGCAAACCAAAAGAGAATATTATTTAAAACAAATAGATAACAATATCAACGATCCGAAAAAACTTTGGTCAACTATCAACGAAATTTCAAATAAAACAAATCAAATCAACAATACTACCATTAGTGAATTAAAAACAAGCTCTGGGAAAGTTATAAAAGATCAACAAATCATAAGTGACGAGTTTGTAAAGTTTTTTACTTCAGTAAACTTCAGTTGGTGAAAATTTGGCAAACCTTCTACAAACAGTCCCAAACATAGGAAAAGGTAACGAAAAAAGATCACTAAATACATTTGTCTTGAAGTACTAAATATAATTATGTCATTAAAAAATCAAAAATGTCCCGGATTTGATGGAATTAGAGCCGAATATCTCAAAATCATAGCACATTAGGAAGATATCCTTCACAATTTAAAAAAGCTGTAATCACTCCTGTGTACAAAGCAGGTGATAAAACAGAGGTTAACAATTATAGACCAATATCTGTGATATCAAGCTTATCAAAAGTAATTGAAAAACTACTCTCTACTAGGATACAGGAATATCTAACTAAATACTCGTATAATTTATTACACATAAATCAATTTGCATTTAGAAATGGTAGATCTACATCAGATGCAATTTTGACGGTAGTGAATGAAATCTATAAAAATATGGATGAGAAAACACCCTCCATTTGCATCTTTGTTGATTTACAAAAAGCCTTCGATACAGTGAATCATAAATTACTTCTAAGCACATTAGAAAGACTTTGATTTCGTGGACAGACACACAGCAAAGAGCAGATGTTCTCCGCAAAAGGACCTTTGGCAGTGCTCACATTAGCGCGTCGCCATTCTAAGTTTTTTGAAGAACAGTGTTGGCACCTTGCACTCTTGTTTAGACTAGGAGTGGCTCTATCCTCTGATCCATCTTGGTTTAATATATTCTCAATAATTAATCTTAGCGAGCGGGTTAAAGTTGGTCAAGTTTTTCATTGTACCAACCATGGTTTTATTAGCTGGTTTTATGAAAAATACATAATTCTTTTTCTTGAGATGGTTCCTAGCTCTTTGTTTGTTGGTTGTGATTACACACAATCCATGAATTCAGACTCAGATGTACTAAAGACTTCTTGAACACTATATTCGCTCTCGGAACCACTATCCAACGCACTCTATTCTCCTCATTTTCACAGGGCAATAATCCTGCTAAAACCTTGTTTCGCTTCTAATGGTAATTATCTTTGTCATCTCCCATTTGTTAGCTTCCATAATGTTATGTTTTGAAAAAACTTAGAAACTAACGATATTGACAAAAAATAATCAAAATAACGCTAAACTGGTCTTATGTTTAAATATAACATTTATACTAACCTTCGTAAAATTTACGACGCCGTTGTCCAAATAAAACTATTCCAATTACTATCAAATGTACTTTGGGTCACTAACTTACTCACACCGATCTAACAGAAGATTAGGCGAGCGTACAAGGTCAAGGGCTAAGCCGCGTCGATAAAATTGCAGATTAAACCAAGTCTCGTCGTAAAATTTACGATGGTTAGTATTGTAGGGTTAATATGGGTATGCATATTGATATGAAAACGCCCAGTAGATGGGGGATGAGAGGAATGCCATCACTGACAATAGATCCAGTGATGTCATTTTTAGTCAAACGATTAATTTTGTTGTGAGAGTTTGAGGAAAATATACTATTCAAAGCCGGCGAGTTGTTTTATCACTGCATAAACCTGATGACCTGAGAGAAGAGAGTTTTTGCATTTGGCGCTCAACTAGAAGCTTGCGGTGTGAGCAAGAATCTGGCAGTAGTCACAGAAGATTCTGGATCGAATAATTGTACGAGTTCCTTTATACCTACGCAGTGGTCATCGCCAGGTTGCATCGATGACGGTGACGACATCGACATGAGGTTAGGGGGTAGCTAACGAACCGGTAGCGCAAATTCTCATTAGAAACTGTTGTTCAAATGATGGCAAATAATATGTATTTTTAGATATAATACGATGTGTTTTGTTGTAAGACTTTGGGGAAAATATACTATTCAAGGTCGTCGAGTTGTTTTATCACTGCATGAACCTTGTTTACGACTTCAGAGAAGAGAGTCTTTGCACAGTGAAAGGGCTTGTTGAGAGTGACTCGAAAAATAATGTGACGTCATTCTAAATCAAATATGGCGGACCATTCAAGATGGCGGAATAGCTATTTTTAATGCACATCTACAATATGGGTATCCAATGAAAGGGCTTGTTAAGAGTGATTCGAAAAATAATGTGACGACATTCTAAATCAACTATGGCGGACCATTCAAGATGGCGAAATAGTTTTTTTTTATTTTGATGCACTTCTGCAATATGGGTATGAAATAAAAGGGCTTGCCGAGAATAAATATTTTTTTTTGATATAAATGCAAGTTAATAACTAAAAAGTAAAAAATAAATTAGAAAAAGATTTTTCTAAAAAAGTTTTTTTCTTTTAATTTCTGCTATTGTGGTTAATTTTACTTCCCACACCGATAGGTGAGGGAAGCATAGCGATCGCGAAAATTTTCGATTTTGAGATCAGACGCTTTTTGTACGTTTTGTGATGTCTACATAACAAAAATCCACGTCACTCATTTCCGTCGGTCTGTCTGTTGGCGTTTTTCTACCCTCTTAATATCAGTAACCGCTGCATGGAATGTGACGAAATTTGGGCAGCGATATGCTGTGGGATCGTAGAAGGTAATGTTCCTATAATTTTGAAAATTGGTGCATGGGCGGCGGAGTAATTAGCAAAAAAATGAAAAACGAGCTACGAAACAGGCAAGAAGCGCGTTTATTATAATTATGAATTATATACAGGTGAGAAGCTCAACGTCTCGGACGTTTGTGACCACACTTTTCGAAAAATCAACTTTGCGAGTGTATGGAGGTCGAAATGGACTACATTTTGAAAATAATGACTTTTATAATAAAAGCGTGACATATCGAAGTTATTTTTTAAATGGAACACCCTGTATATTATTGCATATTTAGATTCCTTGGTCGATTTGAGTGCGACTATGTATTTTGTAAAAATCCGGTCAGTAGCAACGCGGTAATAATAAAAAAAACTAAAAATATAAAAACACCTCAAACTCTGTTTCTAGGCGTTTTAGGGGTTCCTGATCATTTTCTAGTTTTTTGGGGTGGGGGTGAAATTGAAAAATGTGTTGCTTTCATGATAGACTATCCACTGACCTGTGAAGGAAGACCTAGTGACATAAGTAAGTTTTTAGGTCCACCCGAACAATGCCTTGCCTATTACAGAAACCAAAGGACTTAGAATTTTTTCTGGTGTAAACATACGATCATAGATCGTTCTATATTGTGTAATGAGGAAACTGTTGAATTGATTTTAATGGAATTGAAAAATGGAATGGAATGAAAAATTTGTTGTATTCACAACAGGCGTGAAACAACAGAGTGAAAAGGAAGGAAGACCTAGCGACATAAATCACCTTTTTAGATCTATCCGAAAATTGCCTAGCCTATTACCGAAACTAATTTTCTCTATACATACGAGTATTGATTCCTTTAGATCGTTTTGTATTTTGTAACGTGGAAACTATTAAATTGATTCTAATGAAATTTTGATACAGTATTACTACCGTGGTGAGGATGGCGTGGAGGATGATGTATGGTTGTCAGAAATCGTGTCAGTGGCAGTGTAGCAATAATAAAAAAAGTAAAAATATGAAAACAGCTTAAACTTATTTCTTATAATATTTTTTGGGTTCCTGATCATCTTTTACCTTTTTGGGTGGGGATGAAATTGGGGGGTGGGGGATTGTAAAACTGAAAGGTAGTATTAATAATAGGTCTGTTTTTACAGAGAATCACAAACCCGTCAGAGCCAATCAGTATTCCCCATTGCAGTGTTGTCAAACTAATTCTGACTAGTACTGGCCAATCAAGTTGACGCTGACTAGTTTGTGATTGCTGTAGAAACAGACATAATAATAGGCTGCCCATTGACCTGTGAAGGAAAGACATAAGGCAGAAGAAATTTTAGGGGGGGGGGCTGCCGATGATTTGGTTGGAAGGGGATCTCAGACTAAAGCTTCATGGTATGGGAAGTAATAAACTGGTATCACAGTAATGTGTGGGAAGTACCGAGTCAATCAACTTGACTTCATTTTTTACAATTTTTGTTACTTTAAACTTTGGAACCGTAACCCTAAATAACATTTCTAGGAGCACAGTCAAAAATAATAAAACAATTGTCCCAAGTTTTCTATAATGAAGACTATATGTTAAACTATAAATTTAAAATTTTCAAAGTTTGTCGACTTTTCAGGGGATTTAAATCTGGGGAACCCGGGAACGGGCTGGCCACGGGGATAGTGCCTGAACGTCCAATCTACTTTCCCAGATATTCCTGGTCAAGGAAATCCCAATCTCTTACTTGCACAGCGTAATGCGCTGGGCAGCCATCTTGTTGATACCACATGTGGTGACGATCTATTAGTGGTACGCCCTCTAACAAAGTTGGTAAATTTTCTCGTAAAAATGCAGATAATTCGTGCCATTACATTCAAGATCTCAGGCAGAGGCAGCTCAGAAGTCAGAAGGCCCAACATATTTGTCGTTTAAAATTCCGGTCCACAGGTTTACTTTAAAGCGATACTGGGATCCGTCCTGTGCCCGGTTATTAAGCAGATCTTGTTTAAGAAGATATAGAACGTTTATTGAGGCTGATGATAAACAATTTGAACATTTATTATAATAAAAAATGTTATTTTCCTATCTGACTTTTATTCCAATAAACCTAAACTAAACTAGGTCAAGATTTTCCATTATTTTATTAATTTTACTTTATTTTGTTGACTTTGGTAAAAGTACTAAAAGTGGCTTCACTATCTGTCTCGCTCACTCATGGCAAACATGTCCACTTACATGGCCCACTGTACTCACTAGGCCGGAGCATGAAATATGGCAACACTGAATCTGCGGGCCGTCATTTTGTTTGTTGTTAAGTCATTAGTCATGGCATTAGTGTAATCTTCCAGAGTGAAAAATAAGATTGGAAGGTGATTTTTAATGTGTTTCTAATCATTTACCTGCACAAACGAAACTATAAAGATAAACAGATGCCTGCAAAGTGTACCAGGAATAGAGGACATACCAAACCATGGCCGAACATAACCTTCCAGAGTATAAAGAACATAGACAATACTTTACAAACATTTCGAAGGATAAGACCTATTTTAAAGCACAATGTGGTACCTACAATGTTTTCTGGACCTCCCAAATATCACAGAAAAATACAGTTAATAGAACTCATCTGGGCATACCTACGAAAAGATTTGATATTGAAAAGGGAATCAAGACCAGCAAGAATGGCTTCAAAGTGACCTAATAGTGAATTTTTATAACTCAAGTTAAAATTTACAAAGTAAATTGAGTGTTCATTAGCAATTGTGCTTCCAATAAGGGACATAAACAGAAGTGGGTGAACGGTATTCCTCGTATGGGCTGGTTATATTTATAAGAATAAAGAATACTTTACATTTCAAAGGATAAGACCTATTTTAGAGCACAATGTGGTACCTACAAGGTTTTCTGGACCGCCCAAATATCACAGAACCTAATAGTGAATTTTTCTAACTCAAGTTAAAATTTACAAAGTAAATTGAGTATTCATTAGCAATTGTGCTTCCAATAAGGGACATAAACAGAACTGGGTGAACGGTATTCCTCGTATGGGCTGGTTATATTTATAAGAATAAAGACAATATTTTACAAACATTTCAAAGGATAAGACGTATTTTAGAGCACAATGTGGTACCTACAATGTTTTCTCGACCTCCCAAATATCACAGAAAATTACAGTTAATAGAACTCATCTGGGCAAGCCAACGAGGGCATGCATCAGGGCCGGTATTCTTAACCGCTCGTGTGGAGCGATAACGCTGCCTTTAAACGCGAGGGGAGCGAAAATCACTGCTGTTTAGATTCTCACATCCTCTCCTCACAATTGAAGCGCTCGCGTCAAAGGGGAGTGCTTTCTGTCGCTCGTGTCACTGGTGTATCAATGTAGATAGGTTATCACCGACGATTAGGGTATCTTAAGTTGAGATTTGTGCTCTTATTTATAATTATTATGCTTAATAGTGGACGATCCTGTATGTATTGGACTGTTACACCAAGAAGAAGCATAAAAACATATTTCAGAGCTCCATCGAGTTGCTTTAAGAGGCCCTCTTTTTCAACCTTTTCCATAACACAACCCCCCTAGTATTAAAAAATATTTCTTGATTCCCGACCCTTTTTTTCATGTATGTTAAAAATATTTAAACCGTACAAAACTTTTAGGCGTTTGCGTCATTATAATCTGCTGGAATTATCTGCCAATGGGATGTTACGCTGGGAGTTCAAATCTGGAAATTTTGATACCTTCTGGTTGAAAAGAGAAAATAAGTACACGGAATTAACAAGCGAGGCTTTGAAGTTGTATTTCATTCCATTTTCTACCTTATACTTGTGCGAGTGCGCAATTTCATGCCCCAAATAAGAAGTAAACTAAAAATCGCCTAAATTTGCAAATCGGATCCGTTATGGGAGAAATTGATTAGACAAAGTCAAGCACAACCTTCACATTAAAATGTACCTTTTTAAAATGTATAGATTTTTTACCGAGTTCCCAATCAAAAAACACTAACAAAACTCGCTGAAAACTAGTTCAAAAGGTTATTAAGATTAACAAAACAAACCTTTTGATATGTCTTGGACACAAATAGCATTGATTTGGATGACCTTGTAAAAATTACAGATTTATATCCTCAACCAATAGCAAAAATTTTGGTTTACTATTTTTCAGTGATTTTATAAAAAAATTGTAAGCTTTTAAAAGTGTATAGCTTAATGTACTGATATATGATTCGAAGTTATAATAAGAACTATAACTAAAGTATAATCGCTGTGATTATCATTGTTTAATTTCAAACAAGAATATTGGTATCGAAATAGAAAACAACAGTTCTTTCACATTAAATGGAGGCCAAATTCGCCGCTAATTGAATCAGATTTATCCTGAATGTTGCTTTTTGGTTGATACTAATCTTTATGTTTAGAATAGTTAGTTCAACCTCGATCGATGTATATCACCGACCATTATTATTTATCGTCTGTGATGTATACGGTACTTTGGGCCGTTTGCACCGCTCACTCTTAAATCTGCAGTTTAGCTAGGGTGTACCTTAGAGTTAATCTGAACCTTAGATTAAAGCGGTTTGCTGGGGTTCCTTTTAACGTAATCTTAGCTAAGCGAGCTTACAATTTGGCATCGCCGGAATTCTAGGGAATTTTAATTTGGACTTCTGAAATTTCACTTTTATGATTTGACGTATGTCGCAGGTCCAGCTATGTTTTGTGATCCCGTCTACTCTGCAGCCTCAGTGCCCTCAATATACATATATGTTTTGTGTTCGCATTTTCGCAATTCGCAATCGCAAGACGCAAAGTCGTTGATCGCAGGGCTCCGCTGAATAACTGTATTAACTGCTTTCTCAAAAATTATTTCATTATTTGAACAAAACGATGGAGGACAAAGATACGAAAAGGGGGCCAAATTAGACACAAAAAAAAGAGAAATAAACTCCAAAATATGCATGGCCAGTGAGCTTCGTCACTCTGAATCTTTGAAAAAAAGTTAATTCATCGAGCATATTGAAATTGTTCAGTCGGTCTTTAATTTGCCTAGGTATCACTGAAATAATTAAATTCACTTCCACCCACTCGTCATCATCGTGTATTAATAAATTATTTCTGAATAAATCCATCTTTGAACTTTTGCCTGGCGAATATCGAAAAGAAGCTGAAAGTTTTTCAGGTTATATTACTAAGTATCACCTGAGGCCAAAGAAATCTTCGGCTTAGTTTGATGTTGGTTTGATGTCACTCTAAGTAAGGCTTAACATAGATTTTGTGGACCGTGCAAACGAATTTGACAGTCTAAGCGCTACTTAAAGTTAAGGTTCACCTAAGTGTAACCGGTGCAAACGGGCCTTTATCAAACGAACATATTGGTTATGTTTTGACAACTTGACGTTTTGTTCGGACATTTTACATCAATACGCGATGTTGTCGTATCTCAATGCTCGCTTTCCAAATTTGCGAGGAGAGCGGTAGGTGAGAATCTAGAAATGCCATATCGCTGCAAATCATATCGCTCCTTTGACGGATCGCTCGCTTGCGAGGGGAGCGAGTTGGGAATACCGCTCCTGGGCATACCTATGAAAAGATTTGATAGTGAAAGGGAATCAAGACCAGCAAGAATGGCTTCACAGTGACCTAATAGTGAATTTTTCTAGCTCAAGTGACAATTTACAAAGTAAATTGAGTGTTCATTTAAGTGGAAGTGGCAGCAGGAAACAGGTTGCTTTATTTTTATTTTATAGTGTCTGACTATGATGAACCAGACATCAGATGTAAGTGGTATTAGTAGTAGTAGTTCTAAAAAGCATTTTTTTTCTTAATTTATTAACCCAGATGAACTATCATACATATAAAATGTAATAATTATTCTGAAACTATAGGCCCACTATTTGACAGCTAAGCCACGTTGCCACATCTAAGGCTCCGGCCTAGTGTAGAGTCGACCATGCCACTATCCATCTCTCTCATGATTTTGCCGTAAAATTAAGAACCTATCAAAAGCTTGTGCGAATAAAGAACATTTGACCTAAGTGAAATGGGTTAGCAAAAATCGGGTTTCTTGAGGTTTTTACTTTTTACTCGTTTCTTTTTGTATAGAACTAACTAGTATTGTACCATTTTACAATCCTGATTAAATGCGCGAAGATTTAATGGCACTTGCCAAGGCACTTTAGTACATTTTTTTAAAGGAGGATCTTGAAACTAGTGTCAAGAAACAAGTGACAACTCTCAAAAATTACTTGTTTTCAGTTTACACTGCTTTGGTTTGTTGTTTGCATTATGATTTGCATATTGTTCCTCACTATCGTAGTTGATTTTGCTATTTCTATTGTGAAAAATATTAAGATTTAGGAACATTAGTTTTGACTGGAGCCAACGATAGGGATGTATTCATATTTTAATTCACTCGAATTTGTGAAGAAGCAGATATAACAGTCCATAACCGGTGTAATCAACAAATTAAGCAGACATTTTTCAGCACAAAATAGGTACGGTTTTACAACAACAAATATAAAACCACCATAAAGGCATAAAACGCTTTATTTTGGCTTGGCTCAATGACAATCAAACTACAAATCGTCGCGAGTGTTGACGATTACCCCCACCGCACGGTAGTTACCTTCCGTGAATAGGAACCTTTTGCAAGTACGTTGTTTGACGGTCGGTAGTGAAACGTTAACCGTTATATTGATGTCATCTAACGATTGTAACGTTAGGCTATTTAGAGTTTAAATTTTGACTTTTTGCCATGGCCGACTCTACACTAGGCTGGAGCCTTAGATGTGGCAACGTGGCTTAGCTGTCAAATAGTAGGCCTATAGTTTCAGAATAATTATTAATTTTATATGTATTAGAGTTCATCTGGGTTAATAAATTAAGAAAAATACTTTTTAGAACTACTACTACTACTAATACCACTTACATCTGACGTCTGGTTCATCGTAATCATCAAATAAACGCAACCTGTTTCCTGCTGCCACTTCCACTTCCACTTAAATGAACACTCAACTTACTTTGTAAATTGTCACTTGAGCTAGAAAAATTCACTATTAGGTCACTGTGAAGCCATTCTTGCTGGTCTTGATTCCCTTTTACTATCAAATCTTTTCGTAGTTATGCCCAGATGCATGCCCAGATGAGTTCTATTAACTGTATTTTTTTGTGATATTTGGGAGGTCCAGAAAACATTGTAGGTACCACATTGTGCTTTAAAATAGGTCTTATCCTTTGAAATGTTTGTAAAGTATTGTCTTTATTCTTATAAATATAACCAGCCCATACGAGGAATACCGTTCGCCCACTTCTGTTTGTCCTTTGTTGGAAGCACAATTGCTAATGAACACTCGATTTACTTTGTAAATTGTCACTTGAGCTAGAAAAATTCACTATTAGGTCACTGTGAAGCCATTCTTGCTGGTCTTGATTCCCTCCCACTATCAAATCTTTTCGTAGGTATGCCCAGATGCATGATGCATGCCCAGATGACTTCTATTAACTGTATTTTTCTGTGATATTTGGGAGGTCCAGAAAACATTGTAGGTACCACATTGTGCTTTAAAATAGGTCTTATCCTTTGAAATGTTTGTAAAGTATTGTCTTTATTCTTATAAATATAACCAGCCCATACGAGGAATACTGTTCACTTGTGCTGTTTACCCACTTCTGTTTATGTCCTTTACTGGAAGGACAATTGCTAGTACAACCTGGTACTACACACTTTGCAGGCATCTGTTTATCTTTATAGTTTCGTTTGTGCAGGTAAATGATTAGAAACACATTAATAATCACCTTCCAACCATATTTTCTGCTCTGGAAGAATACACATGACATAACAACAAATAAAAACTCGGCCCGCTGATTCAGTGTTGCCATATTTCATGCTGCGGCCTAGTGAGTAAAGTCGGCCATGCTTTTTGCATACGCATTTGTGTACCGTTATCATAGCGTAGCGTAGACTGTTTTGTGCTGACAGTCAACTGTGGTCACGTCTGTGGTGGTCACCGACGATAAAAAGAGACGATAAACGGTGACTGTGGTCAACACTGTTAACACTCAGTGTACCTATATGTTTTGTGGTTAACACTGTTAACAGTGTTAATGGACCAGCGTTGCCAGGTCTACTGATTTTTCAGTAGATCTACTGCTTCTGGGTCATTGTCTACTGAATACTGTTTTTACGGCAGAATCTACTGATTTTTTTCTGTTTTCAAGAAATAATGGGCACTGCTGTTTTTGTATTTCAAGAAAATGTATAAGGTATAACAGGTTTGATTTCCAAAGCGATGTTCTGAAAAATGTATCATTGGTTAAGCCATGGGTTAAGCCCTCAGCAGCTTTGGACTGTCAGTATCCTTGAGTGATGCCACTTGCCAAACATTTTCCAAACTCAGTCAATCCTAATCAACTTCAATAGCTCGATAATGAGTGGCGACTTCTACGATATAGTGACCTCACGGTGGAATTAAAGCGAAAGTGCGCCTGAGTCTTGGATTAAAGTAGAAAACATGTCTGTTCTGGAGATGATGGTGCCATCTTTTCCGTGTTTGTCTTTCAACCGCCAACCCACGAACCCTGAAGATAATAAATAAAGAGTCGATCGTTGCACCGTATTATCCGAATTTATATTGAAGACACAAGTTTTGCCACATTCATCCGCAAACGTGGAAATAATTTTCTCAGATGACAATCTTCAAAAAACAAGTGCATATGCACTATATCGTCTACCCACGTCAAGTATATGTCTATGTGATGTGGCATTTTGCATACAAAATGAAAACGAGAAGCCAGTGTTGCTTTGATGTGGATTTAAATAATTGTATTAACTACATAGCAATATTATATGTACCATGTACCATGTACCAAAGAAATGCAGACCTGTCAGATTCAGATCTAGATCGATGAAGGCGTGTATTGTTGTTTATTATTTTTTTGTTTTATTAGGTAAGCCATATTAAGAATTTCCGTGCTGTAAAAAGTTATCTTTTTTTGTAGTTTTATTAGGCTTATGTTTTACTCAAGGAATTTTTTGTGGCTTTGTAATAAAAAATGTACTAAGATTTTTTGTTTGTAGTTCGATGTTACACTTTATTTACAAAAAAAATCTAGTCTAGACCTGGCAACGCTGTAACAGGCTAAGTGAGGTTAGTTGTACTCGTTTTTCTTTGAGTGTCGTTTTGGTTTGCTCCACACATTGCTTTATTTGTGAAACTGTTAATGGACATTTTTTTAAACATTATTTTTTATACTCGAAACCATTTCATATGTGAATGAATTTGTTAGGGAGTTTGAACTGTTTGAAGGATTCAAACTTTACAACCACAAAGTAGGTATGAAGCGTTGGTATGAAGTACAGCCAACAAGCAAGAAACAAATGGGGCTCAAACACTATGTAACTCCTGATGAAGTGCAACTTTAGTTAAATGAGCGAGTACAAAGTGTAAGTATATTAATTTATTACTGCATTTCTGTGCAATACCTTACACTATTTATTAGTCACTCATACACTTTCACTACTTTAATTTTCTATTCTTCTATTTTAGATCATACACAACCATATCTGAGTTGTAGGTTGTAGGATGCTGCGTTAACTGCAGTGTCTACCTTCATGTTAATAGTTTTGATGTTGTAATGAGAGACGAGCTATTCAGTGGATGAGCTTAGAGCCCGTCCAGATAGAGCGATTTACGCGCGAGTGGACCCGCGCGTAGTCATTCGCGCGTTCCCGAGATACTAGAGTTACATACATCCCGTCCAGATGCTCTCGGGTTGTTTTACTCGCGCGTAAAACGCTTGTAACGCGCGGGAGTCTCGACTCGCCCGTTGTACGCGCGAGCGCCGCGCGAATCGAGATACCTGTAGTTGTACTGGACGCAACAATGCGTTGGCGCGAGTCCGTGGCGTGTGGACGTATTTGTTTTTGAAAATGGAGCGTGATAACTTCGATACAGAACTTTTCATTGACGCAGTCGAAAAAAAGAGTAGCCATATGGGATATGGAATCATCCGATTATTCCGATAGACTCATAAAACGTAGGAACTGGGAAGATATAGTTGAAACACTTTTCACTGTGTCCTCTGCTCAGCTTTGGGTATAATGTTATAAACATACTGTGCGTCATTCTGTCATGTAGAATTGAATGCATGTTGAATCGTCGCCTTTCTCTCTGTTTGCGAAGATTCCATCGCTGGTATGCACGCCGCAACACAACTGCTGTATCCAACTCCATGTTTTTAACTGGAAGGAAATCTCTCCCAGCGTAGAAACGCAAGTGAAACGCGACATCTGGACACAATATGAATTGAATAAATCGCTTTATCTGCACGGGCTTTTATACATACAAGTGACCAACAAAGATGGAGAAACCAATGTTAAGCAGTGCCTTCTCATAGCGTTTTTCCCTGGTTGCACTCGGGTTGCACTGGATTTCTGTTTTGCATTTCACTGGCAGTTCCAGTGCAAAATTTTTTGAGTGCACTCATTTCACTGGGATTTCTGCACTCGGAGCGGTCGAACTGAGTGCAAAAATTTCGCACCGATTTCAAAGCGAGTGTCGTGGAAGTGAACCAAGAGAATGACAGTAGGTTTGAGCGGGAAACTTCAAATTATAGAATGATGTTACACCTGTTTACACTTTCGACCTTTGAATACAGTAATACCTAGTTGATTTTCACTATTTTCAGTCAGAATGCCTAGAGTGAACGAAAAAATCAAACTTTTAATTTACTTGTTTGAATTGGCAGAATCCAGCTCATCTTCTGAGGCTGAACAAATATGTATTTAGGAAGAAATTCGGGAGAAAAAATTCCCAGAATTAGCAATTACATGGAAATTATCGGACAGTTTTCAGCCAAACGAATAAGTAGTATAGTATAGTATAGTAGTAGTAATCATAAGCAAAGATTATTGTCAAAACAAGTTGATGTTTCTTGATGTGCATTCCAGTGAAAGAACCCAGTGCAAAAGTGTTAACCTAGGTGAACTTTTTCAGTATTCTGCACTGGCACGGAGTGCACTAAAATGTGCCCAGTGAAAAACGCTATATGTTATGGATTTGACAAGAGTGGCAATAGGATGCTCAACACAGATGAAAATAGAAAATAATACTTGCAGAGGCTAGGGCGCTTGAAGTATTCTACAGCAAAGCTAAGTAAGTACATCCTGTTTACTTCAAGAAAAAGCCAGTGATGTTATACAGTTGATCAGCCTAAAGACTAACTTAAAAGTTTAAATTGTTATAACTAATTCATTTTTATTATGTCTCGAACCTATTTGCTCTATTTCATTTTTATACTCTCAAAATTTGTGATTCAAAGTTTTCCTCATAAGCATTTCTGTGATTTGACCAGGATGTGAAATTGTGGATATTGATTACATTTCAACTAACTCTAATCTTCTATCTGTGACAACTATTATATACTATTGCTTTTATGATTAATAAAAAGTATATATTTTGACTTACTTTGGTGGGTATTCATAATTACAGATGTTCATTTTTATAAAGTGGAAGATATAGCTGAGATTTTAATTTATTTATTAATTGTTAGTTTCATATTAATTTTGTTTACTTGGCATACCACCACTTCAAATAAAGTGTAATGTGCCAGAACAATACCTCCGAGGTGGTGTGGAAATTTTATTCTTTATTTATACTAGGGTAATCGGGTGCAAGATTAAGAAGCATGGACCTTGAATACTCTAGTTTAGTAGCATATTGCATTTCTTGCTAATATTTTTTACTCTGTTTCATGTGATTACTTTATTCACTGTGGGTCAAACTGAGACGAGGTGAGGAATGAAACCATAAATTATATGCTTCATGGAACGTCAATAAAGAAGATTATTATTGTTATGCTTGAATGTATTTTGTGACAATTTGGATTATATTATTTATAAATTACACATACAATAATCATATTTAATATAGCTATTTTCATTTTTTTGCTCCAATTTTTAAATTTTTGAGCCAATCACTAATTGATTGAAATAAAAAATCAGTCAATCAGTCAATGATCGGTTATATCAAAAATTATCAATAAATGATAATTTTGACCATGGCCGACTCTACTCACCAGGCCGGAGCATTGAAATATGGCAACACTGAACAGTCGGCCGAGCTTTTGTCATTAGTCATGGCCGACTCTACACTGGGTCGGAGCCTTAGATGTGGCAACGTGGCTTAGCTGTCAAATAGTGGCCCTATAGGTTCAGAATAATTATTACATTTTATATGTATTAGAGTTCATCTCGGTTAATAAATTAAGAAAAATGCTTTTTAGAACTACTACTACTAATACCACTTACATCTGATGTCTGTTTCATCACAGTCAGACACTACAAAATAAAAATAAACGCAACGTGTTTCCTGCTGCCACTTCCACGTCCACCTAAATGAACACTCAATTTACTTTGTAAATTGTCACTTGAGCTAGAAAAATTCACTATTAGGTCACTGTGAAGCCATTCTTGCTGGTCTTGATTTCCCTTTCACTATCAAATCCTTTCATAGGTATGCCCCAGGCCATGCCCAGATGAGTTCTATTAACTGTATTTTTCTGTGATATTTGGGAGGTCCAGAAAACATTATAGGTACCACATTGTGCTTTAAAATAGGTCTTATCCTTTGAAATGTTTGTAAATTATTGTCTTTATCCTTATAAATATAACCAGCCCTTCCGAGGAATACCTTTCACCCACTTCTGTTTATGTCCCTTATTGGACGCACAATTGCTAGTGCAACCTGGTACTACACACTTTGCAGGCATCTTTTTATCTTTATAGTTTCATTTGTGCAGGTAAATAAGTAGAAACCCATTAAAAATCACCTTGCAACGTTCTTTTTAATCTGGAATAAGGTTATGTTGGGCCATGGTTTGGTAGTCCTCTACCCATGCCTCTACTGGGCTGCAACCTGGTACTACACGCTTTGCAGGCATCTTTTTATCTTTATAGTTTCGTTTGTGCAGGTAAATAAGTAGAAACCCATTAAAAATCACCTTGCAACGTTCTTTTTAATCTGGAATAAGGTGATGTTGGGCCATGGTTTGGTAGTCCTCTACTGGGCTGCAACCTGGTACTACACGCTTTGCAGGCATCTTGTTATCTTTATAGTTTCGTTTGTGCAGGTAAATAATTAGAAACACATTAATAATCACCTTCCAACCATATTTTCTGCACCTGGAAGAATACACATGACATAACAACAAATGCAAACTCGGCCCCCAGATTCAGTGTTGCCATATTTCATGCTCCGGCCTAGTGAGTACAGTCGGCCATGGTTCGAACTGACAGGCCTGCCTGAACGTGTGGGGGCGAGGCGACCGGTCTTCAGGCAGACCGTTCAGTTTGAACTGACAGGCTTGCCGGAACGTGTAATTCTTATTAGTGTAATTCTTCCAGAGTAAAAAATAAGATTGGAAGGTGATTTTTAATGAGTTTCTAATTATTTACCTGCACAAAGAAACTATAAAGATAAAAAGATGCCTGCAAAGTGTGTAGTACCAGGTTGCACTAGCAATTGTGCTTCCAATAAAGGACATACCAAACATAACCTTCCAGAGTAAAAAAGAAGAGTGGAAGGTGATTTTTAATGTGTTTCTAATTATTTACCTACACAAAGTGTGTAGTACCAGGTTGCACTAGCAATTGTGCTTCCAATAAAGGACATACCAAACATAACCTTCCAGAGTAAAAAAGAAGAGTGGAAGGTGATTTTTAATGGCTTTCTAATTATTTACCTGCACAAACGAAACCAGGTTGCACTAGCAATTGTGCTTCCAATGAAGGACATAAACAGAAGTGGGTGAAAGGTATTCCTCGTAAGGGCTGGTTATATTTATAAGAATAAAGGCAATAATTTACAAACATTTCAAAGAATAAGACCTAGTTATGTGGTTGTAAATGACTGTACTATTATATTATTTAATGCTGACTTCATATAAAACCTATATCTGTAAACATTAGAGAGATCAGCAGAGTTTACCTACGTACTATTTTGACACTTTTGAGTCAGTCTGTCTTGAGCTCTCAAACGGTTGGGGGTCCCAAATAAATTGTATTATTTGATCGGGAAATAAATTTTTTAAAAACAAAGTTTAAGTTCTCGACCACTTAATTGGCGCAGCAACGCAGTAGGATTCCTAGAGGCATTCGTTCGAAGTAAAACCGTGAGTGTCAACTCTTTGCTGGGAAACCAACCTACGACGAGCCGAGAGCCCAGAAAGAAGCAGGACCGCAGGTGTCCTTTGTTCTGGTACAGCCCACGTCCACTTGAAGGATTCTAGGCCAGGAAGGAATGAAATACTGGATCTATCAGTAAGTGCTCATTGTATCCTATTTCTTTCCTGACAGACTCACCCCGACCTGTACATCCTTAAGGTGATAGTGCAGATCATAGTTTCCGTAAAGGCCTATGGTAAAAACCACAAAACACGTAAAAACCAGCACAATAACTCAAGATGGCGGAAATTACACGCGCATCGCCACTTTTGGAGGGGTTTTTATAGGGAAGCTAACGATACTTCGATACTTCTGCACTAATATCGAGTATTTTTGTCATCGATACTTTTTGAGGCAATTCAAGCTGGTATTGATACTTTTGTATCGGTATCGAAAATAATTATATAATTATTGAGGGGTGTAATCAGTTGCACAAAATGGTCTGTACGAACCAAACGCGCCTATTTGGCTAGAAAATATCGAGTTGGTACCGGTATCGATATTTTCATTTTCGCATCTCTACCCAAACTTCACAGCCGTAAAATCATCCATAAACCCTCCCAAGGTCGAATTTTTTGGGAACCATTTTTATATAGGAAATCCTCAGAGATTTATGCTGGTTGTTTATTATGATGTGGTCTAAACAGTTATCGGGTAACAACAACACCACACACCACCACAAAACAGGTAACACCACTGGACTCGGCACCGACACCACACCAGTGAGGGATAGGGATTATCTATGACCAGTCCAGGGTTGCTTGATGGATTTGATGGATTTCCCCCAGGTCAGTAGCAGGCGGACTCCGATAAATAGAAAAGTGATATTAGAATCGTTTCATTTCTAAAACTGACGTCATGATAGAAAAGTTGGTACTCTGATGTAGTTTTCTATGATTCCCTCTTTCCCCGTAAGCCCCCCTTAGAAACTGTTCGAAACGAGAATCGGTTACTGTCCAATTCCATTTACCTACGTGGGTTAAAGCATGGCCGACTCTACTCACTAGGCCGGAGCATTGAAATATGGCAACACTGAATCGGGGACCGAGCTTTTATTTGTTGTTAAGTCATTAGTGTAATCTTCCAGGGCAAAAAATAAGATTGGAAGGTGATTTTTAATGTGTTTCTAATTATTTACCTGCACAAACGAAACTATAAAGATAACAAGATGCCTGCAAAGTGTGTAGTACCAGGTTGCACTGCAATTGTGCTTCGACCGAACCATGGCCGTCTCTACTCACTAGGCCGGAGCATTGAAATATGGCAACACTGTTCGCGGGCCGAGCTTTTATTTGTTGTTGTCATAAGTGTATTCTTTCAGAGCAAGAAATATGGTTGGAAGGTGATTATTAATGTGTTTTTAATTATTTACCTGCACAAACGGAACTATAAAGATAAAAAGATACCTGCAAAGTGCAATTGGGGCTTCTAAACAAGGACATACCAACATAACTTTCCAGAGTAACAACGAAGAGTGGAAGGTGATTTTTAATATATTTCTAATTATTTACCCGCACAAACGAAACTATAAAGATAAAAAGATGCCTGCAAAGTGTGTAGTACCAGGTTGCAATAGCAATTGGGGCTTCCAAACAAGGACTTACCAACATAACCTTTCAGAGTAACAACGAAGAGTGGAAGGTGATTTTTAATATGTTTCTAATTATTTACCCGCACAAACGAAACTATAAAGATAAAAAGATGCCTGCAAAGTGTGTAGTACCAGGTTGCAGTAGCAATTAGTGCTTCCAATGAAGGACATAAACAGAAGTGGGTGAAAGGTATTCCTCATAAGGGCTGGTTATATTTATAAGAATAAAGACAATAATTTACAAACATTTCAAAGGATAAGACCTATTTTAAACCACAATGTGGTACCTACAATGTTTTCTGGACCTCCCAAATATCACAGAAAAAGACAGTTAAAAGAACTCATCTGGGCATGCCAACGAGGGCATGCATCTGGGCATACCTACGAAGAGCTTTGATAGTGAAAGGGAATCAAGACCAGCAAGAATGGCTTCACAGTGACCTAATAGTGAATTTTTCTAGCTCAAGTGACAATTTACAAAGTAAATTGAGTGTTCATTTAAGTGGAATTAGAAGTGGCAGCAGGAAACAGGTTGCGTTTATTTTTATTTTGTAGTGTCTGACTGTGATGAACCAGACATCAGATGTAAGTGGTATTAGTAGTAGTAGTTCTAAAAAGGTTTTTTTCTTAATTTATTAACCCAGATGAACTCTAATACATATAAAATGTAATAATTATTCTGAAACCACAGGCCACCTATTTGACAGATAAGCCACGTTGCCACATCTAAGGCTCCGGCCTAGTGTAGAGTCGGCCATGACCGAACATAACCTTCCAGAGTAAACAAGAAGAATGAAAGATGATTTTTAATGTTTTTCCAATTATTTACCTGCACAAACGAAACTATAAAGATAAAATGATGCCTGCAAAGTGTGTAGTACCAGGCTGCACTAGCAATTGTGCTTCCATGATTCTAATAAAGGACATAAACAGAAGAGGGTGAAAGGTATTCATCAGAAGGGCTGGTTATATTTATAAGAATAAAGACAATAATTTACAAACATCTCAAAGGATAAGACCTGTTTTAAAGCACAATGTGGTACCTACAATGTTTTCTGGACCTCCCAAATATCACAGAAAAGTACAGTTAATAGAACTCATCTGGGCATGCATCTGGGCATACCTACGAAAAGATTTGATAGTGAAAGGGATTCAAGACCAGCAAGAATGGCTTCACAGTGACCTAATAATGAATTTTTCTAGCTCAAGTGTCAATTTACAAAGTAAATTGAGTGTTCATTAGCAATTGTCTTTCCAATAAAGGACATAAACAGAAGTTGGGTGAACGGTATTGCTCATATGGGCTGGTTATACAGGGTGGGCCAATAGTGCGTGGACGGAGGATTGTGGGCTTACTAAAAAATATTTCAAAAATCGGTCACTTGATCGTGGTAGGGACCCTTGAGGGCTATAACGTAAAAATATTTTCACTTAAATTTTGACGTTTATACAGGGTGATTCATATCAAAGTTACATTTTTTGAATGGAACCCCCTATACATTATTGCATATTTGGATTCCTTGGTTAATTCTAGTGTGACTTTATGTATCACACATGGAACTTTAGACGAACTGTTTAGGCGCAAATCACCATTTTTGGTATAAGTATGTATCAGAAAAAAATTGAATATAGCAGCGATTATAAAACTTAGAAGGCCGTGACTTTGCGGTACGACTAAGCATGAAATGCGTCACCTTAGGTCAGAGGCCTAAATTTGAATTCTTCTTGCACTTGGAGAAATCAGTAGATTAATTCAGGAAACTTCAATCATAGATAACTTGATTTTTTCAAATGGGAATGCCTATTTTGGTTTAAATAATCAAATGGAAAATTTGATTACCTTTCTAACGATATAGCATTCTCGACATCAATCTTTTTTGGTTTTCATTTTATTTCAAATTTTCTGTCAAATCGGCGTTTTCCAATTTTCCTGCGTGCAAGCAACCTAGCAGGCCATGAAAAATAAGCAAAAGCTCGTTAATATGGAAGAAACCATCTAACTTAGTAGAAAGATGCAAAATAACTAGACCAACGAGGCAAGATTATGCAAATTCCTTACAACATATTAGCTCTAACCGGATACAACAGCCGCAAGATATCTAATGCCAATGAGTAGCTGGGGTATGGCAGAAGTGTTTGTTTTTCACAGCATACTAGCTATTGATGTCTACTAGAGCTTGACAACCTTCCAAAATGATTAAAAATTTTGAAACAAAAGGAAAACTACCAGCGATTTTTGCTTACAGTCTAACATCTTCAGAATGAAATTTCACATTTAATGGGATAAAAAAATTAGTCATTTCCGTTTAGTTAGGTCAAAAGTGAAGATATCTCCAACTGGAGCGTTCTGAACATCTATTGAAATAACGCGAGAATTTTTTAATTACGCCATATTGTAATTGTGTTTATTTCATGTAGTTTTCTGCAAACTAAATTATCTTTTACAATTCAAGTAGACTGCAAATCAAGTTTCACTTTCCGCGATTTTGCTAATAAGTAGAAGTACCTACTGAAGAATTTGAAGGGTTCCAGTCAGAGGTATCATTACTTTTGACTTACAGAAATGGCTACTTTTTTATAGCATTAAATGAGAAAATTTATTCAAAAGACATAGGTATTCTACTGCAAGCAACAATCAGTAGTAGTTTTCCTTTGATTAAATATTTTTTTACTGACTTTGGAAATTGGCTAATAGCTAGTAGGCTGTGAAAAATGAGCGTTCTTGTTACCGCTATTGTTTCTGGTTAGAGCTAATATGTTGTAAGGAATTTTCATAATCTTACCTAGTTGCTCTAGTTAGTATGCATCTTTCTACTAAGTTAGTTGGTTTCTTCCATATTAACGAGCTTTTGTTTATTTTTCATGGCCTGCTAGGTTGCTGGCATACAGCAAAATTGAAAAACAGCGATTCGACTGAAAATTTGAAATAAAATGAAAACTAAAAGAGAGTGATATCGAGAATGCTATATCATTAGAGAGGTAATCAAATTTTACATTTGATTCTTCAAACCAAAATAGGCATTCTCATTTGGAAAAATCAAGTTATCTGTGATTGAAGTTTCCTTAATTAATCTACTGATTTCTCCAAGTGCAAAAAGAATTCAAATTTAGCCCTCCGACCTAAGGTGACGCATTTCATGCTTAGTCGTACCGCAAAGTCACGGCCTTCTAAGTTTTATAGTCGCTACGATATTCAATTTTTTTCTGATACCTACTTATGCCAAAAATGGTGATTTGCGTCTAAACGGTTCATTTAAAGCTCCATGTGTGATACATAAGGTCACACTAGAATTGACCAAAGAATCCAAATATGCAATAATATATAGGGGGTTCCATTCAAAAAAATGTAACTTTGATATGAATCACCCTGTACAAACGTCAAAATTTAAGTGAAGATATTTTTACGTTATAGCCCTCAAGGGTCCTTACCATGATCAAGTGACAGATTTTTGAAATATTTTTCAGTAAGCCCATAATCCTCCGTCCACGCACTATTGGCCCACCCTGTATTTATAAGAATAAAATCAATACTTTACAAACATTTCAAAGGATAAGACCTATTTTAAAGCACAATGTGGTACCTACAATGTTTTCTGGACCTCCCAAATATCACAGAAAAATACAGTTAATAGAACTCATCTGGGCATACCTACAAAAAGATTTGATAGTGAAAGGGAATGAAGACAAAGTAAATTGAGTGTTCATTTAAGTGGAAGTGGAAGTGGCAGCAGGAAACAGGTTGCGTTTATTGTTATTTTGTAGTGTTTGACTACGATGAACCAGACATCAGATGTAAGTGGTATTAGTAGTAGTAGTTCTAAAAAGTATTTTTCTTAATTTATTTACCGAGATGAACTCTAATACATATAAAATGTTATAATTATTCTGAAACTATAGGTCCACTATTTGACAGCTAAGCCACGATGCCACATCTAAGGCTCTGGCCTAGTGTAGAGTCGGCCATGCCCGATCAGTTGGATTACTGATCCTGACGTTTGGAAAGTGATCTGGGATCTGTCAGAGATAGGGTAGTTCCCTCTGTTTTATGGTCTGTGGGTAGTTCGCTCTTGACACTAAGTGATTGCTATCGGATGATTCAGATCAGTAGCTGCTTTACTTTACCATCTGTTTTTTATTATTAAACCCAAGTTAAACCAACTTTTTCGTTGTTCGATATCCGTTAAATTCATGGAATCATAAATCCCACTTGACAGCTGTTTGACATATAACTGATCTATCCGGATCGATCAATGTTTCAGGCCTCTTGTGTATGTGGTGGTAAACTGTGTCCTGTGACCCGCAACACGATGTCAGCGCCGTCTGGATATTTTGTTGAAACTAAAAGTGACATTGCTGATATATGTCAATGTCAAGTCACTGTCAATAGTGTCAATATGACAAGATTCTAACCTCATTTGTTATTTTATTTTGCCGCGGCGTGGGGGCAGTGTATGTGTTTTGTGGTTTTTACTATGCTGTGGTTTAGACTACTATAATACTGTTTCATTTGTTTATTGTGGTTTTGAAACGAAGACAGCGGCAAACACCAGTTATGGCTCTACCTACCAATTATAAGCAAGTGGCTATTCAGCAGATGCCTAATCCGCAGTCGGCTACTCGTAAGATATAACCAAAATTCGATTTTCAAGATGAAATGTAGTAGTTGCAGAATTTAATGCAATAGACATTCTCGATTTGATGCAAGCCTCAAACCGCATGTGTAATTTTAAGCCTAGTTTTGAGAGTAAAAGGCCCGTACATTAAACAATTTGTCCAGCAGTTGGATCACTAACTTGCAGAATGTGTGCAATGAATGTGGATTAATTTATTGACCAGATAAGGTTGATCATTCAGAGACATCATCTGTTGTACACTTTGTTTCATACTGGCAGTGTTCAGCAAGATCTATGCTTAAAGTCTATCTACAGGCACCAGCTATCACAATCAGCATTGTATATGTGCTAAGCCAGCCCCCAAATAAAAATGTCCAAATCAAAAGTACTGACTGCCATTTAGTTTGCTTTTTTTCACCCATAATTGAACATTAGTTTACTGTTTGATGACCATTTTTTAAAGATGTTTTTTCCTCACCACCTATTGGAAACGATTTACCTTTTATTGACCAAGGTCGTACATTGATTATATTTGTTTGGCTTCACTTTACTGTTAGTTCGCATTCCCATGTCTAAAAAAATTACATGACCATGTTGTTCAAATGTCATGTATTTGTTATTTGGGTGGAGTCAGGCAAATTTTGTGTTTGGCAAAACCCATTAATCCTCATAATTGAATGTGGATCTTGTAGATGAAATATATAAATGAAAATATTATAGAGTTTTAAAAGTTAATAATCTCAAGCATGCTAAACTAAATGGACTTGTTGCAGGTAATTGTATCAATTTTTCTTTAAATAAGAGTATTTTGTACAATTGGCCTATGGCCTATTTTTGGTTGGCTGGTTTTTTTATTTATTTTGTTTACATTTACATTTTTATATTTGTTTAAAAAAATTTTGAATCTTTGTCAACAATGTATTAGTTTTTAAGTAATAGTAGTGATGGGGAGGCAAAGCCAGGCAAGCAGGCCACCTTTGGGCCTTTTTAATAATAATAATAATAATTTATTGGTGCTAATATACATTAAAAATTTTTGTACATGTCTAGATAAAAAAAACGAACAAAGTAAAACAACAATATGCATATCTTATTGATAGGAACAATTACAACAAATTAAGAAAGAAGGCTTAAGTCTTTAGCTGAAGGAATCTTCAAAATTGTCTGCCAAGTGACATTTTCAATATGGGTGTACATCTTGAAGAAGCCCTCATCAATTAGGTCGATAAATAGTCCTTATTTTACAAGGTTTCTTACATTTTGATTCGCATTCATATGGTCAGAAAAATATGTGTCAAAGGTAATGACCAAGGTAATGACTGATGCTAAGGTGAGGTCAATATTGGTAAATATTTTAATTAAACAAGTGTTGTTTCTGGTATTCACGAAAGCACTTTGGGCACAATGATATCTTGTTTAAAATCTAGTTTACTTAGAACTTGATCAACTTAGTTCAAAAAGATATTTGCATCACCACTTTGAGATCCATAATATACACAGTGTCCCACATAAGAATGCACACTACAGGGATCTTGTAAACCAGCAGATTTACAAAGATGATTATATTAGAGAAAAGTTGCACCTTGCTGAACCCTGCAATATTTCGTTAAAAAAAAATTTAATATCACAAGTAATTCCAAAGATAATTGGGAAAAAAAAATTTTCCGATTTCATTTTTATTTTTTTCTCACCTCATTTTTTTTATGAGATTTTTATTGGAGATTAGTTAAATTATTGCGAGGCTAAGCAATAAACCATGGTTGTGTGCAGTAAATGCAGTGCTGAGGAGACGGAAACCTATGCTCATGCTAAATGTGATGAATGTGGAGTACTATTGTGTGTCAACTGCTCCAACTTATTGGCATCAGAACACAAAGGAATAACATTAAAAAAGCGATCTCCATGTGTGAGATACAGCTGCTGTGAATGTTTAAAACTTCTAAAGAATGAGGCAAAAACAAAGAGTAAGCAAAATATAGGAGATATAGAAGCATCCCTCCTTAAGGCAATGGAAAAAGGGTTTGATGAAATGAAGGAAGACATATTAAAAAATGATAAAACTGAAAAACTCTTAAAATACCTTGATTCACTGAGCAAAGCCATTAGCACTATGAAAGCTGATAATAGTAAACAAAAGACAAAAATCGAAGAACTAACATCAAAAATGCTGGAAATTGAGACATGTGTAAAAGGTGATAAACACATAGAAGACAGTAGCAATAAAAATAAAAAGCCATCATTAACACCTGATGTACAACAGACCTCATCACGAAAGCAAGAAAATCAAAACAATGGCGATGATGGTAATAATGACGGTAACCAAATAACCTTAAGCCAACTACATAGAGCCATTAACTCAGCTAATGTAGTCGAATGCAACCCATTAGATGATGAACTACGGATCGAAAGCATGTCACAAGAATTCTCTGGAGTGCAGCGAAACAATGAAACCTTAGAACGCAGTAACCAGCTTGAGGGAGTACCAAATAAGAGATGGTACTACATAGGTCAAGTTTCAAGTAACTCCGCAAGTCAAGTGGTGGTAAAATACATTAGAGATAAGGCAAATATGGCTGTTAGTGAACCAGTGATTATAATTCAGCTTTCATCAAACAGTAATACAAAATCTTTTAAGATCGGAATTGAAAGTAAGTACAGTAAGAAACTTGAAGATGAAGACTTTTGGCCACCATTTGTAATATGTAAAAATTTTGTATTTCGCAAGCCAGGCTTTCAAAATGGGAAATATAGTAGAAATGTTGCGAGTCACAGGCATTTTTTCCCAACAAGAAACAGAAAACAAACAAAGCTTTATATCCCACAAAGATGGGATAATAGGTCAATTATTTAGTAGCCATCCAAGTATTGTAGTTCTCTCCAAAACAAGAATTACAACTGATATTGATGTTTTTGAAATTGCGGTTCCTGGATATTCTGTCATACGATGTGACACTGTTAACTGTTACACTGGAGGAATTCTTATTTTTGTGAGAAATTATATTTGTCATGAACAAGTGTCTATGTGTTCTGATGATGGTAATTATTGGTGTTCAAGTATTAATATAAAGATTAACGATACTAATTGGCAAATTGGAGGTTTGTATAGATCACCTAGTGGCAGTGTAGCATCATTTTTAAGTAATTTTGAACGCATCCTTGAAGACAATTTAGCCATGGATAAAAAATGTATATTAATAGGGGATTTTAATATCAACTACCTAAATAAATTAAGAAGATTTTTATTGTAAAAAAATGGCATGTATGATACAAGCATTAGGAATAGAACAGGTGGTTGTTGAACCTACAAGGGTCTGTAAAGATTCTAGCACTTTAATTGACTATGTACTCACCAATAATAACAAACATAAAATCTTCAAAACACCAAAAATGACTGATCATTTTATTATAGGAATTAGACTAACAAACTATAATAATATAGGAGATACAAATAAACCAATAAACAAAACAAGATCACTAAGCGATGAGGCATATTTCCAAATTAAATATTGACCTGTTAACATCTGATTGGAATTTTGACTCTACTGATACAGATGTGATATTAAATGATCTCAGTGAAAAATGTACTGCTGTAATGAATAGCAAATATCCGATAAAGGAAATAAAATGTAAGACTGATAATGTTCCTTGGTATGATATTGAAATTAAGGAATTAGCTTTAAAGCGTGATAGGGCATATATATATAGATATTTTATTAAGTATAGTAATGGTAGTAATAGTGTTGTTATGGAATGATTATAAAATTAAGCGAAACTAGTTGTAAATCTGTTGAAAACAAAAAAAGAAAGAATATTATAAGAAAGAAATTTGGAAATGTCTGAGAGAATTTTTAAAAAACTGTGATGATTCTTTAAATTATAAAAATATAAATTTCGGAACAAACAAAAAAAAAACTTTTGTGGAGACTGAAAATGAAGCCGCTTGTATGTTTAATTCATACTTCACAAAAAGTGTGGAGGATATAATATCTAGTGTTAACCAAACTTCTGATTGGTGTGATAGTAAATTGCCAGTAATTGAGTGTAGAATTGAAGAATTCCAGCCTATAACAATAATGAAGTTAAAACAAATTACTTTTTCATTAAAGACATGCAAAAACGTTGAGAATGTACTAAACTCTCAATTTCTTAAAAAAACTTTCAATACAACTGGATATGCAGTTCTTGATTTTATAAATTCTTCCTTGAAAACGGGCAGCTTTCCTAAAGAATTAAAGACCACTACCATTATACTTGTTGCAAAAAATCAAAATAAATCTGATGTGTCTACATATCGACCAATTAACACACTGCCTTGTATTGAAAAACTACTGGAGAAAATAGTCTATAACCAAATAGTCTCATATTTTAATGAACATAATCTTTTTCTTGGAAACCAGTCCGGTTTTCGCAAAGGCCACTCCTGTGGAACAGCAATTCAGTTTACAATATCAAAATGGAAACAAACGGTGGACAATAATGAATTTGTAGTTGCTGTTTTTTTAGACTTAAGAAGAGCCTTTGAGGTAATAAATAGAGAGTTACTGTTGAAGAAGCTAAAATATTATGGTTTTGGGAAAAATGTTATGAAATGGTTTAAGGAATATTTAACAGACAGATTTCAGTATGTCCGAGTGGGTAAAAGTAAATCTTTAAACAATGAAAGCAAATATGGGGTACCCCAAGGTAGTATTCTTGGAGCATTATTATTTATAATTTTTTGAATGATACCAATTATATTGAAGGGCTGGAATTTATCAACTTATTTGCAGATGACACATTAATTGCATGCGCTGGGGGTAATTTTTTGGAACTAATTGAAAGGATACAACGGTTGCTTAATAAATTAGAAATGTTTTTAGATACTAACAAATTGAAACTGAATACGACTAAAACCAAAGCAATGTTAATTTCTACTCCTAAGAGAAGAAAGTCTTTACATATTAAAAATATTAAATTAAAATTGTATAATGAAGATATAGAATGGGTAACTCAAATAAAATATCTTGGATTTATCATGGACCACACACTTTCTCTGAAGCCTCATTTTGAATATATTCATAAGAAAATTTCAAAAAAGCTATTTTTTTTCAAAAGAATTAGTAAGCATCTATCACTATTCTCAAGAATCACTGTATTTAAAAGTATAATACAACCTCATTTTGATTACTGTGCTAGTGTTTTATACTTAGGTGACTTAGGCTCAATTCAGTCTCTGCAAATTTTATGTAATAAAGGATGAGAACAATCCTTCGATGCAATCATTACACGCCTATAGCGTTAATGCAGTCCACCCTAGGGTGGTTTTCAGTAAAAGAGCGACTATACTACCTTACTATGGTTTTTGTATTTAAATTGAAGAATGGTATGTCACCTACGTATTTTAATGAGTTTGTAGTGCTCAGGGGCCAAATTCACTCTTAAAGTACAAGAAATATAAATGATTTTAATGTATTCAAAAAAAACAAACAAAGTACTGCAACATCTTTGTTCCACAAATCAATGAGTGAATTTAACCACCTACCAGCGCCAGTCAAAAACGCTGTGACTCTGAGGAGCTTTAAAATGAAATTAAAAGAATATGTTTCAGAACGTTTTTAGTTTAATTTAAGTCTATTTAGATCAAATAATTTAGAGATATTTGTAGCTTAGGTCTGCGGTAAAGTCAATTTTTGGGTTAGTGTTATCGGTGTTGTGTTATATAATCGCATCTTATTATTTTTATTGTTTGTGTGTTTTCAGTTGTTTATTGGTTTTACTTTTAATACTGCATTGAGTTTATAAGAGTTTCATTTAAACATTTTTATACTGTTGTGTCATTATTTTTATGAATATTATAAAACTGTTATAGTAGGTTTTTCCTATTAAATAAAGCTATCTACCTATAAAGATATGACAATGCAAATTTCACTTCTCCTGCTCTATAAACTGATGTTATTAGATTTTCAATCTAACGTTTCATATCTCAGCAACCATCATCAACTTTGGTTTTTTAAATACACGACAACTTATGTATATCTTTAAAAAACTCTAATTTTAATTCTAAATACAAGGATATATCGCTCTTTTCATTTACCCGACGCGACGTTTCGAATTCAAAAAGACACCTTGAATGTTATTTGACGAGGATTATGAAGAAACAAAACGTCGGATCAAAAATCGAATTACGTTATCATGTAAAATATGAAAAAAAGTGAGTAATATGTTATCAAATTACAAAATAATTATTTTATACACTAACAGAAAAATCATTATAAACTATACATATCATTTATCCATATGTTCAAAAAGTCCTTCATTCTCTTGGTAAACATAACAACTGTAAACAGCTTTGTCCATTATGTTATCTAGCATCCCTGGAGTTATTCTTGAAATGGCTGCTTGAACCTCAGCTATAAAATATTTATTCTTTACTTTGAAGAAGTAGGCTTTGAAATGCAATATAGTTCAAGTAAATTGAAGTAGAATTAGTTCGAAAATCACAGATAGTTTAATCTTTTTGTCTTGTCATTGTGTGTTTTTAATAATGCCACATTTTTCGAATGAATAAAAATTAGACATTATGTTGCTATATTGAAAGCCATAAAAATTGTTTTGATGCTGAATGGCAATATTTGCTCAAATATCTGGAGCAACGTCAACCAAATAGATCCATTTTCAAAAAAATTCTCACAAACTTAAAAGCGAGCTTAAAAGAATATGGTGCCTGTAGGATTAAGGTTAATCAGAAAAAAGCACAATGTTCCTAGGCCACATGCTCAAAGGATACTTCACAATAAGGTTACAGGCATACAGGCCATTCAGATTCCAAATTTGTCATAGTTTAGTACCTGACAAGACTGTGTGATGAAAATCGAACACTATTCTTTGGTCAGATGAAAGTTATTTTTGCGACAATGACATATTTAACCGAAATAATCGACATTATTGGGCAACGCAAAATGAACATCGTGTACGAACATCTTGGCACCAACATCGATTTGGTTTTAATGTGTGGTGTGGGATTTTGGAAACAAGGAGTATCAGACCAATTTATGAAAGTGCTTTAAATGCAGAAAGATATTTCCAGTTCTTGAATAACGATATTGAAGATATTCTGGACAATATTCCTCTGGCGGTAAACAACCGTATCTGGTTCCAGCAGGATGGGGCACCTTCCCATAATTCTTGGATCAATATGGAATATCTAACTCAACGTTTCCAAAACAAATTAATTGTCATTAATGGCCCCATAACATGGCCTGCACACAGAGGCGATAATATGGAGAAACTTGTAGTTCAGGGTCGTGCCCCGAGTGGGCGGCGCCGTGGCCGTCCCTCTACACGCTGGGTGGATACGACAAAACAGTTGCTGGATATGAGTATCAAGAGCGCCACTAAACTGTCAGTAAATGGTGAACCATGGCGAGCTACAGTTCTCATAACTATAGAGCACTTCCATGATGACGCGGCATGCTGTCATGATCAGCTGATATTGGGCAAACATGGCTTGTTTACCGTATACCGCCATGTAACATTGAGGACTTTTATTTGTGTTTTTTTACAATTTTTTTGACATTTTTATCATAAATTGAGGTTTTGAATAAATTTTTTTTGTCATAAATGGAAAGATCATACATATACGTTTTATAACAAATCTGTTTTTGTTTTCTTTTTTTCGCAATAATTCAAAAGTTATATCAAAATAAAAATGGGTTTTTGAATCTAGTACCGAAAACACGCCGACGGCTCCCGAACCCGTGTGACGTCACCATGGCGGTAAGGATGCTCCTTTGACCAACGACGTCTTACTCCGATACTAGATTCTAAATCCCAGCCAATCGCGAAAATACGTACTGCTAAACTGGTAACTAGTGTATATTTGTTGCAACACAGTCGATAAATGAAGTTTGCAGCTCGAGACGAAGTCTACGATCGAAATAAATATGTTCCGAACAGTATATAATTCAGTGTATCGAAGGGCGATGAGTGAAACACCATTCAGTGACGTGCTGCTGCAGTCCTCAGTCACACAGTATGGGCCAATATTATTGATACTATTGAGTTTATGTCTATAAACATAAAGATGCTTCAGGTTTTGCCCAGTTCCTTAAAGTAGTTATTCACTTCCATCTGACATCCTGAAATAAATCATATTTTTATCAAAAATGAGAAATAGAAGAAAGCTAACTGATGAGTGATGAAAATGGATGAAAATGCATTAAACATAGTGCAAGTAACAACTTTCATTCTAATATATAATGATTACTACTGTGACAGCTATCAGGGCCGTAGCTAGGCGTTGACCATGGGAGGGGTTCATGGTGACCTGGGGGGGGGGTTATGTATAAAAGATAAGACTTGACTTTGAGATGTCTTAATTTGCTTAAAATCTGTATAGATTGTACAGCTGCTGATGTGTCATGAGGGCCGAGCGATTAGTTATTAGTAGAATAAATCACTCAGCTAGGAGAAAACATATTGATTATTTTTATTTTGTATTATTTTAGTAGTTATTTCACTCATGGCAATACTCATAGGGGGGTTTGAACCCCCTAAACCTCCCCCCCCTTATATACGGCCCTGACAGCTATTCATATACCTATTATGCACCTTGTTAAATACAAAATAAAACTGACACAGCTCGATTTATTTTCTTGATCTGGTAAAGATTGAGTGAGAAAGATGCAGTATGACTATAACACCTGTCGCCCTAATGAATGAGATAACTGTAATTTGCGAATAAACATTTTTTTCTTTGCTATTTTCAATATGCATTCAAGTTTTCATCATGCATTATCCCATAAATTACATCATTTTAATTGACATAGCTGCTTACCTGCCAAAAAAGGTTCCTTGAAAAACACAACACAACAACAATTATGGTAAAATTGTCCAAAAAACTGTAAAAAAAACACAAATAAAAGTCCTCAATTTTACATGGCGGTATACGGCAAACAAGCCATGTTTGCCCAAGATCAGCTGATCAAGACGTTGGAGGTTATGGTCGTGGAATTGCTCTATTGATAATATTCGTGTCGGCAATACTCTAGCTCCAACTTAATGCATTTTACGAGTTCACAAGATGTCTGTTAAGACATTGTGACTATGGTGATGAACATGGCCTGCACGATCTCCCGACATCGCGCTGTTGGATTTTTCCTATGGGGTTTTCTCGACAACGAAGTATACTGGAGAACATACGAAAATGTAGAATAACTTAGCTTAGAGTCGAGGTTCAAGCCGCCATTGGGAGAATAACTCCAAGGATGTTAGATAATGTAATGAACGAAATTCTATACCGTTGCTAAGTTCGCCTAGAAAATGAAGGAGGACTTTTAGCTCTCACTATAAGCACAGGCGTAGTTAAGTCACTGAATCTGGGGGGGCTTAAGTCCCCGCCCTAGATACAATAAACTTAACAGAATGATTGATTTTTGGATTTTTGGGGGGGCTAATTTCATTCTTGGGGGAGCTTAACCCCCCCGAGCCCCCACCTATCTACGCCTATGACTATAAGAAAGAGAGGTTATGCAGAGCCTCTGTCTGTCCGTCCGTCCCTATATTCGTATACAAAAGATAGCCAAAACCTCAGATGCCAGAGAAAAACTAAATACAGATTCGGAGTCACCATGAAAAAAACTAGTCCGGGAAACTCCGGTTTTGTCAATATCGCTTCCGGTTGAAAAACAACTTTAAATTTTTATACCAATAAATTCCACAGTGAGAGCGTCATTTGAATCTACTCAAGTAAATTCTTTCCTACCTTTTTGAACTTATGATTAAATAATATGTGTAGTTAGAATGATTTTTTTTGTTAGTGTATAAAATAAATATTTTGTGATTTGACGATAACATATTGCTTATTTTTTTTTCGTATTTTAATAAAGACGTTTTGTTTCTTCGTAATTCTCATCAAATGACATTGAAGATATTTTTTTGAATCCGAAACGTCGGGTAAATGAAAAGAGCGATCTATCGTTATATTTAGAATTAAAATTAGAGTTTTTTAGGGATATACAAAAGTTGTCGAGTATTTAATATATAATAAAATGAGAAAAAAAACGGGAAAATTCGATTTCTCCCAAATATCTTCGGAAGTACTCGGAATTTTAAAATTTTTAATACCCCATATTGCAGGGTTCAGCACGGCGCAACTTTTCTCTAATTTAATCACCTTTGCAAATCTTCTGATTTACGAGATCCCTGTAGTGTGCATTCTTATGTGGAACACCATGTATAGTAACAATCTGTAAACCTCCAAGACAAGCTACGCCTGTCACTTCAAAGGCCTGAGAATCTTTCTTTTATAGAAATGAACTTCAATCCCTTTCTGATATGTACACCTCCATGCATTTTTTCAGATCTACAAAAACTGGATGATAGTGTAAACGCTTTAGTGCTATCTATTTCGTCATTTGTCAGCCAATGTTTAATGAAACAAATTATATTATAGTTCTCTAAATTAGCGAGTATTACAAGTTCATTCGCCTTATTACGTAAACACTGCACATTTATGTAGTAGTACCAATTTGTCAGATGTAGCCCTATTTTTTATAGAGTTGTCATTGTTTCTTAAAAAAAATGAACTGATTTGAGTTTTTTTACCCTTATTTCTTTCTTTCGAGTTCCAACCTTCAGTATCTATTATGACTGGAATTATTGTTTTTAAGTCTATATTTCTATGTAATTAGAATAGATGCGATGCAGTGCAGAAGCAGAAACGTAGTGTAAATTGAAGTAGGTGATTGACACATCGTGCTGTCACCGTATACAGGGTTATTCACGTTATTCGACACGGAGCATTATGGCTAAAGTATTTGATAAAAAAGAAAATAATAATTTGGGATGGATAGAGACTCATAAAGGCTACATTTTAAAAATATTTTCATGTTATACAGGGTGTTCCAAAAACACGAAATGTATCAAAGTTATGTTTTTTTAAATGGAACACCCCATATATTATTACATATTCAGATTCCTTGGTGAATTCTAGTGTGACTTTATGTATCATATATGGTACCTAAAGCGAACTGTTAAGGTGTAAATCACCATTTTCGGTATAAGTAGATATCAGGAAAAAATTGAATATCGCAGAGATTACATAATATGGAAGGCTGTGACTTTGCCGTATTACTAAGCATAAAATGCATCAGCTTTGATGAGACTGTCAAATTTAAATTACGTTTATGCTTGGAGAAATCGGTCGATGAACTAAGGAAACTTCGATCAGCGATAACTTGATTTTTTCAAATGGGAATGCCTAATTTTTTTTATACGGTTAAACGTAGAATTTGATAAGCTTTCTAATGATATAAGGTTGTGAATATCAATCTCTCGTAGTTTTCATTTAATTATAAATTTACAAACAAATCGCCGATTTTCAACTTTCCTACCTATAAGCAACGTAGCAGGCCATGAAATATAAACAAAAATCTGTTCAGCTAGAAGAAAACAACTAACTTAGCTGAAAAATACACACTAACTAGACTAAAGGGACAAGATTATAAAAATTCCTTACAACAAATCAACTCTCCCAGAAACAACTGCGATAACATCTCTAAGGTCAAAGAGAAGCTGGAGTATGGCAGTAATAGATATTTTTACTGTCTACTGGCTACCGCAATTTACTAGAGGTTAAAAATTTCCAAGGCAACCAAAAATCCTCATATGAAACAAAAACAACAGCGACTGTTGCTCCAGCACGCAACTATCAATCATATGTAATGGTGTAAAAAAGTACTAATTTGCGTCTAAGTCGATACCTCTGACTGGAGCCCTTCTATTTTTCAATACCTATTAGCAATATTGCAAAAAAGGAATACTGACAAATCAGATTTAAATTTTCTGCCATTTAAGTTATGTTTTATAATTTGAACAAATTTTAATTCATTCTTCATTTTCTGCGACATTGCTAATAGGTACTGAAGAATTTTCAGAACTCCAGTCAGAGGTACTTTTGGCTTGAGTTTTGACAGAATTGCATACTTTTTTATATCGTTAAATGTGAAATTTTATTATGAAAATAATAAACTGCTTACAACATTCTCTAGTAGTTTTTACTTTATTTCAAAATTTTTAATGGTTTTGGAAATTGCCAATCTCTAGTACGTTGCAGTAGCTAGTAGGCCGTGAAAAAATCCATTTCTGCCATACTCCAGCTTCTCTTTGACCAAAGATATGTTACCGCCGTTGTTTCTGGTTAGACTTTGTTTGTTGTGAGTAATTTTTATAATCTTATCCCTTTAGTCTAGTTCGTGTGTATTTTTCAGCTAAGTTAGTTGTTTTCTTCTACCTGAACAGGTTTTTGTTTATATTTCATGGCCTGCTACGTTGGTTATAGGTAGGCAAATTGAAAAACGCCGATTTGTTTGAAAATTTGAAATTAAATGAAAACTACCAGAGATTGATATGCACAACCTCATATCATTAGAAAGGTTATCAAATTCTACTTTTAACCGTATAAAAAAAATTAGGAATTTCCATTTGAAAAAATCAAGTTATCGCTGAACGAAGTTTCTTTAATTCATCAACCGATTTCTTCAAGCATAAACGTAATTTAAATTTGACAGTCTCATCAAAGCTGACGCATTTTATGCTTAGTAATACGGCAAAGTCACAGCCTTCCAAATTTTATAATCTCTGCGATATTCAATTTTTTCCTGATATCTACTTATACCAAAAATGGTGATTTACACCTAAACGGTTCGCTTTAAGTCCCATGTATGATACATAAAGTCACAATAGAATTCATCAAGGAATCTGAATATGCAATAATATACGGGGTGTTCCATTTAAAAAAACATAACTTTGATACATTTCGTGTTTTTGGGACACCCTGTATAACATGAAAATATTTTTAAAATGTAGCCTTTATGGGTCTCTATCCATCTGAAATTATTATTTTCTTCTTTATCAAATACTTTAGCCATAATGCTCCGTGTCGAATAACGTGAATAACCCTGTATGTATATGGTAATCAATTTTTTTTAATAAATTTTTCGAGCACCCCCGTCTCCATCTCCTCTTTTTGATATCACGATTAGATTGATTGCCAACATTTGAAAAAATATTCTACATTTTCTGAAGAGAGATTTAACTGACTTGTCGAGGCTTCAGCCATATTTGCCAACCCCACTGGACCAATCACTGAAAACACTAAAATTTTACGTCCTAAAAAGCTCCTTGTCTAAACTATCAGACCTCGTAACGATAGTCTGTATGGTCGACCATTTCGCTGAATATAGTGGCTCCTCCCAGAACTCCGTCGTACCGAATATCTGAACCCTAAGATTGCGCACATCTGCCCAGGAAGTGGAACACTGTCTCGTCCTCCTCCCAGCATCTGGAGCAGATTGAGTGCCCTACTACTCTCATGAGTGACAGATTTCTATTTAGCCGGCAATGGCCAGTGTGGGGGCGGGTTAGAATATCTCCCATCATATATCCTGCGTGTCGTAAAAGGCGACTAAAAGGAACCGAACTTCTGTCCGTATAAGCAGTAACCTCTTCTCAACCAACAGCTTTGGGTGGACGAGTTGACAAGAGTCCTTCTTGTCCTTGGGGTGAGAAATTGCCCCTAAAGGCGGATGAACCAGTAGATACCATTTGGTCAACGGCATGAGGATGCAGAAAGCAAACGGGAAACTACAGCATTGAAGATCTTAAAGATATCCCAAGAGAAACTCGTAAAATGAGTAAATGCATTTTACGAGTTCACAACATGTCTATTAAGACATTATGACTATGATGATGATGGCCAGTGAGAATCCTTACCAGAAGGTTGAGCGTCTCTCTGCCTTTATCAGTTTTTTGAGTAATATATAGGGTGTTTGGCGGAGGGTTTTGGAGATTTTTCATTAATTGACTTGTGTCCTAAACGTCCCTGATTTTTTCATCTATTCTTTTGTAAATAGCTGTACAATGCCTTCCTCCAATTGTGGAACGGAATATTGGGTCCCCTAACATTGCCTCCACGATCCTCTGACTTGACACCACTCGATTTCCATGTTTGCATGCAAAAACTCGTGTACCAGGTAGAAAATAATGACATGGAGCACTTGGTTTGAAGAATTCATTTAGCTTTTGTGACAGTGAGAGAAAAGGTGAGGCTCCATATCATCACGATCGAAATATGTCGATGTTCTAGGGAATGTATTAAAATCAGAGGAGCATACTTTGAACAAAATTTATTAGTTCGTGATTACAAAAATTAAAGAAATGCCGGTTTTTACTGTATGTATCCTTAATGTTGTTAATTTTTATAAGTTACCTGAGCTTGGTCATACACATCTTATATGATTCTAAACAGTAATGAGTAGAGAGGTTTTTAAAAGCACTTTAGCAACACTATTGCATTTATCTATTTTTGTCAGCTTATAACTATTTTGGTGGTATTTGTGACTAATTATTACTTCAAAAGTAAGTTTAAGAAACATTGAAATAAATACAAAAGTGAAAATATTCATTTTATAAATTCTACATTCATAATGTGTATTTTACATCAACATAAAACAAATGAGCATGTATATGTTAACCTACCTGAAGTTAGCCAAGATTTTTCTGGAAAATGAGAAAAAGGCTCAGCATACGATTTTCCATCGTTGTGCCACGTTTTTCCACCAAAAATTTTCGTTTTCCATCATAAGTTATAGCGAAAAGTGAAAATCAAAATTATGGGCTAAGTTCACGCAGCCTAGGATTTTTTAAGTTTTTGTAAAGTATGAACACCGTTTCTACATCGTTTTCCATGTTTTCCACAAAAAATGTCGATTTTCCACCTTTGGTTACCTACCGAGAAAAATGAAAATGAAAATTCTGATCTAGCCCAGAATTTTTCAGATTTTTCTAAATTTTGAACTTGTATCATTTTTCCATCGTTTTTCCACGTTTTTCAAACAAAAATTATCGTTTTCCATCTTTGGTTAATGAAGAAATACGTTGAAATAAGGCATGCTTTTCGCGCAGCACCAGCGCGTGCCGCTGTTATTTCAGTACTTTCTCTATCAATATCGCGCTTGCATTAACGTTTCACGTTCTTCGCACAGAAACTCTGTACAAGTGTGCCTTATGAATAGCTTTGTGATGTCTGTGCACCAAAGATTTTCTTTTTCCCAGCCTGCGTTTAAGAGAAATACAAATAAAAATGTACTGGAAATTTCTTCCGCCATTTTTTTAACCTTGTTTGGGCTAATTAATGTTCTATACTTGTACCTTACCAATGGCTTTTAGACGTTTTCCCACCAAATGTTTTCGTTTTTCCACCTTGCGTTTACGATAAGAGAATAAAAATGTCTCCTGTGATCTGTCGGTACTGGAAATTTCGACCGTCATTGTATTGTCCTTGTTTGGGCTAATTATTTTTGTATACATATGTCTTATCAATAGCTTTTAGATGTTTTTCCATCAAAAAATTCTGTGTTTTCATCCAACGTTTACGAGAAAAAAATAAAAGGAAATTTTGTCCGCCATTTTTTATCCTTGTCTGGGCTAATTAGTGCTGTAGATGCATGTCTTAACAATAGTTTTGAGATATTTTTCCAAAAAAAAAAAATTTCGTTTCCACCCCAACGATTGCGAGAAAAAATAAAAGAGTCAGATTAATATCTTGTTAGCTGTGAGGACTGGAAATTTGGTCCGCCATTTCTTCACCTTTGTCTGGGCTATTTAGTGCCGTACATGTGTGTCTTAAGCGGCCCACAGACGCTCCGGAAATCCTCAGAGGAAAAACTGCACAGTACTAGCCTGAATGCCCTTGCACTTTGGCCTGAATACACCCTCCTTCACAGACGCTCAGGAAACCTTTCAGTCCAGTTCAGTTCTAACAAGCATGGCATCAAAAGACGGCCTGCGCAGGCGATCGAATGGTTTTTCAATTCCACATCCGGCGGCCTGTACAGTCCGGCGAACCTCCATATACGCTCCGATGTTCATACTTTACAAAAACTTGAAAAAATCTGGGCTGCGTGAACTTAGCCCAGAATTTTGATTTTCACTTTTCGCAATAACTTGAAGTGGAAAAAACTAAAAGTTTTGGTGGAAAAACGATGGAAAATCGTATGCTGAGCCTTTTTCTCATTTTCCAGAAAAATCTTGACTAACTTCACGTAGGTTATGTGTTACGCATTTATTTTCCGAAACAAAAAAAAAACGTTTACTGCCGCGTTATGAGAAATGCACTATTAAACAACTTTTTGTATATTTTTTATACAATCATTATTTCCTGAGGTGTACACTATATTCCATACAAGGTGGGCACCCTGTATGTTAGCCAAGTTAACTAGCAGTTTTGTGGTTATTTGCATGAGCTCTAGCAAGTCTCGTTGAGCACAGCCAATGTATGGGTCCTCTAAAAAAATTTAGTATGGTTAATTTATTGCTCTTTGTGTGTTGGATGATTGTAAGCATGCAGGTATTTTACATATTTTGATTGTGATACAATCATATTATGGAATATCGTCGGGCCCTTTTTTCTACCGCAATTTTTAAGGAATCTAAACTGTAGAGCTTTAGTCTTGACTGCATGGGTTAGTGTTGCTTTTAAGTATTTAAGTTAATATGAAGAAACAATTTATTGATTATAGACTAATAAAATACTGTAAAATCAGTGCCGAGCCTTTGTAGTTAAATCGCATCTATATCTAAATGTAGTAGATATTCTAGAAGATCTGAGTTTAAGCCAGCTAGTTGAAAAATTATAAGATATTGTCGGACCTTCTTACTAGTAATACTTATGAGACTATGAATAAATCTTTTTTGTGACAGTACTACGCTGACCGTAACGACCAAAAAACAGACTTTGTAACATTTATAGATGCGTCTATAACTAAAACCCCTTGCGTGTACAAAATATTTTCAATTTCTCTAAAAAGATTAGATTCTTGTATTATCCTGAATTTTTCAATATAAGTAAAGCATACGCAGATTTGGCATCAAAGTGAAATGAATAGGAATTTACCTCAATTTTGTTCGTAATTATAAATACCTTCCATAGCACGGGAGTCAAATGATCCACAGCCACAAAACTGCGAACGGTGCGGCGCGTCGATAAAGTCGTGCACGCATATTAGTACGGTCAATTTTTATGAATTGATCCCTGGATACCTAAATTAAACGTTAATAAAAAATATCTATATGCGTCTTAATAAACAAAGATATTGGAGGTGGTGTGGTCAAGGGGGTGATCATTTGCTTACATCATTAAGCCAAAACGCATACATCTTTTCATTAATTTTTTTCATGAGTTATGGACGATGTCACAAATTATTTCAAATCGCATCCGATAACCACGGTAACCAGTAATGTCCTCATACTAGTGGAGTTGATAGTTCGCCCGCAGGGGGTGCTGCAGGGGTGCATCTTTGGGTACATATTAGCGAAAAAGTATAGCAGAGTATTATCAATAACTTTTTTTCATGAGATATTGACGATGTCACACATTACCAGTACCGGTTACTGGTTACCGTGGTAATCGGATACGATTTGAAATAATGTGTGACATTGTCAATAACTCATAAAAAGAAAATATTGAAAATAGTCTGATATACGTTTTCGCTAATATACAGGGTGGGCCAATAGTGCGTGGACAGAAGATTGTGGGCTTACTAAAAAATATTTCAAAAATCTGTCACTTGATTATGGGAGCGACTCTTGAGGGCTATAACGTAAAAATATTTTCACTTAAATTTTGACGTTTATACAGGGTGATTCATATCAAACTTACATTTTTTGAATGGAACCCCCTATATATTATTTCATATTTGGATTCCTTGGTCAATTCTAGTGTGACGTTATGTATCATACATGGAACTTTAAACGAACTGTTTAGGCGCAAATCACCATTTTTGGTATAAGTAGGTATCAGAAAAAAATGAATATCCTAGTGATTATAAAACTTAGAAGACCGTGACTTTGCGATACGACTAAGCATGAAATGCGTCACCGTAGGTCAGACGGCTGAATTTGAATTCTGTTTGTATTTGTATAGAGATCAGTAGATTAATTGAGGAAACTTTAATCACAGATAACTTGATTTTATCAAATGAGAATGCCTATTTCGGTTTAAAGAATCAAATGTAAAATTTTATTACCTTTCTAACGATATAGGATTCTCAATATCAATCTTTTTTGGTTTCCATTTTATTTCAAATTTTCAGTCAAATCGGTGTTTTTCAATACGTTTGCGTGCAAGCAACCTGGTAGGCCATGAAAAATAAACAAAAGCCCGTTAATATGGAAGAAACTATTTAACTTAATAGACATATGCAAACAAACTAGAGTAGCGAGGCAAGATCATGAAAATTCCTTAGAACACATCAGCTCTAACCGTAGACAACAGCGGCAAGATATCTAATGTCAATGAGAAGCTGGGTATGACAGAAGTGTTTGTTTTTCGCAGCCTACTAGCTATTGAGGTCTACTAGAGCTTGAAAACTTTCCAAAACGATTCAAAATGTTAAAACAAAGGAAAACTACTAGCGATTTTTGCCTACATATAACATCTTTAGAATGAAATTTCACATTTAATGGGATAAAAAAATTAGTCATATCCGTTTAGTTAAGTCAAAAGTGAAGATATCTCTAACTGAAGCATTCTGAGCATCTATTGAAATAATTGCTAGAATTTTTTAATTACGCTATGTTGTAATTGTGTTTATTTCATGTAGTTTTCTACGAACTAAATTATGTTTTACGATTCAAACAGACTGCAATTCAAGTGTCATTATCCGCGATTTTGCTAATAAGTAGAAGTATCTACTGAATAATTTGTAGGGTTCCAATCAGAGGTATCATTACTTTTGACTTACGGAAATGGTTACTTAGATGTTCTACTGCCAGCAACCATAACAAGTAGTTTTCCTTTGATTAAGTATTTTCTTACTGACTTTGGAAATTGGCTAATAGCTAGTAGGCTGCGAATATCGAGCATTCTTGTTACCGCTATTGTTTCTGGTTAGAGCTAATATATTGTAAGGAATTTTCATAATCTTGCCTAGTTACTCAAGTTAGTTTGCATTTTTCTACTAAGTTAGTTGGTTCCTTCCATATTAACGGGCTTTCGTTTATTTTTCATGGACTGCTAAGTTGCTTGCACGCAGGAAAATCGAAAAACACCGATTTGACTGAAAATTTGAAATAAAATGAAAACCAGAAAAGATTGATATCGAGAATGCTATATCGTTAGAAAGGTAATCAAATTTTACATTTGATTCCTTAAACCAAAATAGGCATTCCCATTTGAAAAAATCAAGTTATCTGTGATTGAAGTTTCCTTAATTAATCTACTGATTTCACCAGGAAAATCGAAAAACACCGATTTGATGAAAATTTGAAATAAAATGAAAACCAAAAAAGATTGATATCGCGAATGCTATATCGTTAGAAAGGTAATCAAATTTTACATTTGATTCCTTCAACCAAAATAGGCATTCCCATTTGAAAAAATCAAGTTATCTGTGATTGAAGTTTCCTTAATTAATCTACTAATTTCTCCAAGTACACAAAGAATTCAAATTTAGGCGTCTGACCTAACGTGACGCATTTCTTGCTTAGCCGTACCGCAAAGTCACGGCCTTCTAAGTTTTATAATCGCTGCGATATTCAATTTTTTTCTTACCTACTTATACAAAAAAAAGGCGCCTAAACAGTTCGTTTAAAGTTCCATGTATGATACATAAAGTCACACTAGAATTGACCAAGGAATCCAAATATGCAATAATATATAGAGGGTTCAATTAAAAAAATGTAAGTTTGTTATGAATCACCTTGTATAAACGTCAAAATTTAATCAAAATATTTTTACGTTATAGCCCTCTAGGGTCTCTATCATGACCCAGTGACAGATTTTTGAAATATTTTTTAGTAAGCCCACAATCTTCCGTCCGCGCACTATTGGCCCACCCTGTATATCCAAATATGCACCCCTGCAGCACCCCCTAGGGGCGAACAATCAACTCCGCTAGCATTATGATATTACTGGTTACCGAGGTAAGCGGATGCGATTTGAAATAATTTGTGACATCGTCAATAACTCATGAAAAAAAAATTTTGAAAATAATCTGATATACGTTTTCGCTAATATGTACCCAAAGATGCACCCCTGCAGCACCCCTACGGGCGAACAGTCAACTTCGCTAGCATTATGGTATTACTGGTTACCGTGGTAATCGGATGCGATTTGAAATAATTTGTGGCACCGTCAATAACTCAGGAAAAAAAATTATTGAAAATAGTCAGATATACGTTTTCGCTTAAATGTGTACCCAAAAATGCACCCCTGCAGCACCCCCTACGGGCGAACAATCAACTCCGCTAGCATTATGATATTACTGGTTACCGTGGTAATCGGTTGCGATTTGAAATAATTTGTGGCATCGTCAATAACTCATAAAATAAAAGTATTGAAAATAGTCTGATATACCTTTTCGCTAATATATATCCAAATATGCACCCCTGCAGCACTCCCTACGGGCGAACAGTCAACTCCGCTAGCATTATAATATTACTGGTTACCGTGGTAATCGGGAGCGATTTGAAATAATTTGTGATATCGTCAATAACTCATAAAAAAATTATTGAAAATAGTCTGATATACGTTTCCGCTAACATGTACCCAAAGATGCACCCCTGCAGCACTCCCTACGGGCGAACAGTCAACTCCGCTGGCATTATAATATTACTGGTTACCGTGGTAATCGGAAGCGATTTGACATAATTTGTGACATCGTCAATAACTCATAAAAAGAAAATATTGAAAATAGTCTGATATACGTTTTCGCTAATATGTACCCAAAGATGCACCCCTGCAGCACCCCCTACGGGCGAACAATCAACTCCACTAGTATGAGGACAATACTGGTTACCGTGGTAATCGGATGCCATTTGAAATAATTTGTGACATCGACAATAACTCATAAAAAGAAAATATTGAAAACAGTCTGATATCAACTCCGCTAGCATTATGATATTACTGGTTACCGTGGTAATCGGTTGCGATTTGAAATAATTTGTGACATCGTCAATAACTCCTAAAATAAAAGTATTGAAAATAGTCTGATATACCTTTTCGCTAATATATATCCAAATATGCACCCCTGCAGCACTCCCTACGGGCGAACAGTCAACTCCGCTAGCATTATAATATTACTGGTTACCGTGGTAATCGGGAGCGATTTGAAATAATTTGTGACATCGTCAATAACTCATACAAAAATTATTGAAAATAGTCTGATATACGTTTCCGCTAATATGTACCCAAAGATGCACCCCTGCAGCACTCCCTACGGGCGAACAGTCAACTCCGCTGGCATTATAATATTACTGGTTACCGTGGTAATCGGAAGCGATTTGAAATAATTTGTGACATCGTCAATAACTCATAAAAAGAAAATATTGAAAATAGTCTGATATACGTTTTCGCTAATATGTACCCAAAGATGCACCCCTGCAGCACCCCCTACGGGCGAACAATCAACTCCACTAGTATGAGGACAATACTGGTTACCGTGGTAATCGGATGCCATTTGAAATAATTTGTGACATCGACAATAACTCATAAAAAGAAAATATTGAAAACAGTCTGATATACGTGTTCGCTAATATATAGTATTGTAATATTCAATGTTGATTTTACGATATTTGTTACTTATTTACTTTTGTTTTGTTTATGGCCAGAATCGAATAAAGACCCGTTATTATTATTATTATATCCAAAGATGCACCCCTGCAGCACCCCCTACGGGCGAACAATAAACTCTGCTAGCATTGTGATATTACTGGTTACCGTGGTAATCGGATGCGATTTGAAATAATTTGTGACATCGTCAATAACTCATGAAAAAAATTATTGAAAAGATTTATACGTTTTGGCTTAATGATGTAAGCAAATGATCATCCCCTTGACTACGCCGCCTCCAATGTCTTTGTTTATTAAGACGCATATAGATATTTTTTATTAACGTTTATTTTAGGTATCTACAGTATATTCAATCCCAAGACAGACTTCACATAAACAGTAGCATGCAGCATTAGCGTGGTTGCTGTCCGCTGCCATCTGCGAACGCACCAGCTATAGTCCAGTGCAATTATGGAATTTTATATTACTATTTAAAAGAGTTGTCCTATTAATCCATTGCAACTTAAAAGTAGCCAGTTGCCAGTTTCAAATTATCATTTAGGCAATGAACACTTGACATCGCATATTTGGATCTGATTTCCAGTCAGTCTTGAGGGTTTTTACTTGCCGGATTATAACATACAATTCACACACAGTGTACTGGACTATTAGGGACCCTACCGACATGAGCCGATCACGCACGCGGACTTGTTTTCATTTGGTCTAGCTTGGCTGTGAATACAGTATAGGTATCAATTCATAAAAAATTACTGTACTAACATGCGTGCACGACTTTATCGACGCGCCGCACCGTTCGCAGTTTGAGGCTGTGGATCATTTCACTATCGTCCTCCATAGCTGAAACATGATCCACAGCTTCGTTATTAGTCGTCTAAGGTATTCTTCAATTTTTTCCAAATGTCTTCGGATGTACTCGGAATTTTAAAATTTTTAAAACGCCATATTGCAGGGTTCAGCAAGGCGCAACTTTTCTCTAATTTAATCATCTTTGTAAATCTTCTGGTTTACGATATCCCTTTAGTGTGCATTCTTATGTGGGATCATATACAGGGTGCCCCTGAATTTCCTTGACGCGTGATATTCTCATAGCAAAAAAAAGTTCAAACGAAAACTAAGTAGAACTTTTGAAGGTACTGTATTCTATCATACCACGCTTACAAAACATTTTTTTTGTACTTCAACCCTTATAACCGAGCTTAAAACTCATCCACAACTTTTTTTTCAAATAGCACTATAGTTTTTCCTACACAAATTAAGTCTTTATTTTATTTAAAATCTTGTAGTACCTTGATTTTATACGCAAACCTAATTTTTTCGTAAAGTTATAAGCATAGGATAATTAAATTAAGGATTTGTTTGAGGCGTAATATTTCAGTAAGAAAGCAGTTAAAAAGAGAACTAAGGGGGTTTCTCAATAGTACTGAATGGCCTATCATACCATGCTTTCGAAATGTTTTTTTTGTACTTCTACCCCTTAAACTCACCCCTAACTTTTTTTTGAAATAGCACCCCACAGCTTTTCCTACATAAGTGAGGCCATTATTTTATTTGAAATCTTGTACTGCCTTTATTTCATACACAAACCAATTTTTTTCCCAATTCCATAAGCATAAATCGAATAAAATAAGGATTTTTTTAGGCGTAATACTTTCGTAATAAAAAATGACAAAACAGATAATTGATTTCGAAGGTATGTATCAAATACTCCTTAAAGCTCACTTAATTTTCTTGTTTATCCGTTTTTTGCGCCAAAAAAATCTTATTTTATTTATATTATTCTTATCATTTCACGCAAAAAATAAGTTTGCGTATAAAATCATCGGTACCACAAGATTTTAAATAAAATAGGGATTTCATTTATGTAGGAAAACATATGGGGTGCTATTTGAAAAAAAAATGAGGGTGAGTTTTTGAAGGTTGACGTACAAAAATTTGTTTTGAAAGCTTGGTATGATAGACGTACCTTCGAAAATTCCACTCAGTTTTCGTTTGAACATTCTTTTGTTACGAGAATATCACGTGTCAAGGAAATTCAGGGACAATCCGTATACGAAAGAAATTATTAAATACAAAACTGTTCATTGAGAATTAATACGATTGTTAAACAACAAGACTATATATATTTGTCATTAATTTTTAACAAGATTTATCCTACAAAGGGGTGACAGTTACAAAACAATATTATATGACTTTTAAAAAGAGCCTCTAGCCTCCCTTATTGACAATGTCGGGGATGATGAACCACAGGTGGTATTAAGTTACGTTGGGTGCCATATCGCATTTCTTCATACTTCTATATTTTTTTTCAAAACATACTGAAACGGTGGAAGTGTTTAAAAATCTCTCGATAGGCTTGAAATAAAGAATTCGATGTTTCTGATTTGTTTAACCTTCCCACCACCCACGCCTGCCTCATCCTCAGGCCATGGGACCCTTTAAAAAATTAAGTTAAATTGATTCCCTCCTTGCAACAAAATTATCGTCCGCCCGCCCGTAAAAAAGTATGTTCCGCCTCTTTCTTTCACAGATCAATGGACAGACTATTATGATTACAACAAATGTTTCCGTTTTACAGCTCCTCATCCCCCAAACACCAAAATTTCACCCCGCTCAAAAAAGTAGAAAATGATATATTTTTTGTTTTCTGAATATTGCTGCGCCGCAACTGAGACGATTTCTAACAACCATAAGCGTTTTCCACACTCTCCATGGTAAGGATACTGCGTCAAAATTTCATCAAAATCAATTCATTAATTTAAGGTTTACACAATACAGAACTATCTGAAGCAATACTTGTATGCAAACAGAAAATGTAAGTCCTTTGGTTTCCTGCCGCTAGGTCTTTCTTTCACAGAGCAATGGACAACCTATTATGAATACAACAAATTTTTCAATTTTACAAACACCCAGCCCTCAACCATCCCATTTTCACCCCGCCCAAAAAAAAAGTTGAAAATCATCAGGGAACCCTAAAACGCCTAAAAACGAAGTTTGAGGAACATTTTGAAATTTTCTGTTTTTTGCAGCATTACCTACTACGATCCCACAGCATATCGCTACCCAAATTTCATCACAGTTCATGCAGCGGTTACTGAGATTGCGAGCCTAGAAAAACGCCAATGGTCAGACCGACAGACAGACCAACGGAAATGAGTGACGTAGATTTTCGTTATGTAGACATCATAAAACGCCCAGAAAGCGTATTATCTCGACATCGAAAATTTTCGTGATCACAATTCTCCCCACCCCTATCGGTGCGGGAAGTAAAAAGAAAAACCAACCGGTTTATATATAATTACTGATTAATACGGTAAAGAAATCAGACATTTTAGCGATATCGTCTCTATTTCTAGTAACTAGTATTTTTCTATCAGCATCTAAAACATATTTTGCTATTTTCAGACCACGCATTTTTCAGTTCAATTTTTTCTATGGCATAGTTAAATAGTTGAAGCCGAACTCTTGTAAGATATGCCCTAACCCCAATCCCGGTCCTCTAAGTAGTTTGTTGTTTCTGTAAATGGTCTGTGGTCTTATAATTTCGAAAAAATTCCTCGTGGTTTGTTTTGCTTTTTTTCCCGACCCTGTAGCACATCTGAATATCGCCATTTTCTAGCTTCATTGCATTTTTTATATAGAATTTGCTTAACTTGTTGCCATGAATTTTCGTTAGACATTTCTTTGGAATTAGATAACCTTAAGGTGCCCGCGCACTTAGACGAAGCGTCGCGAATGGAAGCGTGGCGAGGCAAAGCGTCATTTAGCGCACTGGGGCGAAGCTTCGCGTCACGTCTCGAACGGCGCGGCGCGAATTTTATTTGTTTCAGCGGTTGAACGCGTACTACAGAAGAGGAACACTTTGTATCAAGTTTAATAGCCACTACTGAAGAAGAGGAAAAGGAAAAAAAAAGACAAAATCCTGAGCCCGCGACATAAATATTTGTTTAATGATCTTAGACAAGATAGGAAATTTTTCAAATATTTTCGTATGTAAGAGGAAAAGTTTTTTGAACTACTTGGTTTAATAAAGGATTAAAAAGAACACAAAAACACTAGATAGAATTGATTTGCTCTGTATCACGGCCACAGACTGTAATTTTGCACCACTTCCTACCAAATACTAGGTATTAAGAAATATTTGGATCTTCTCGCCTCCTGGTACCACGCATTGAGGCGAAGCGTCAAGAGAAACGACTCCTAGTTGGTCATCCGACGCGCCTCTTCGCTTCGCGCCGCCGCGCCGTAGTGCGCGGGCTTCCTTAGATTACAAGTTGTAGGATCTTGTTGGTCCACCTGTTTTTCTAATTAATGCAATTTTATCATGTTCGAACTATCTCGCATGATGTTCTAAATTTTTAATATTCGTGAAAAAAAATTCTTCCAAGGAAGCCATCGATGTTTCTAATTTAGTATTTCTTGCAACGTTCTCGTTACAGTTTCCGTTGCTTTTTCGACTATTTGGAAAAAATTTGGTAAAAAAATAGTCAATTGTGGTCTGAATCGTCTTTCAATATTCCAGAATTTTTTGGCTATATTCGCAGATCCAATATGAGCTTGTTTATTACTGATATTTTGCTTTTAGTTCTGTTTTTGGTTCACACTGGCTAATTATGGAAACTGGATATTGACTAAAGCTACTGTACCAACCAGCTGTACATATAGCAGCTTCAAAACATTAACAATGTCTTGGTTTCCAATAATGGGCATAAATAAGCAAGCCTGATCCCAAAAATTTTGTGACACGAATCATTTCAGATGTTGGGAGATATCTCCAAAATACTCAACTCTATGAAGAACATTTGCATTTAAACCTATACCTTTTTTTCTAGTGTATATGTCCAAAGATATTATTCTTGAAGTGATTTGCTTGATTTCCTTGAAAGTTGTAGGTAGTACCCTGGTAGATTAGTGCTGATCTGCTTGTTTGTGTTATTTGTTCAGATTTGCTGTCGGCAGGCGCTCCAATGACTTTCAACATACTGAAAGGTAACTTCTGAATATATATCTGTTTTTATCACTAATTTCTAATTTGCTAGTTAATAAGTTGTTACACTTTCTTCAAAAATAAAAAAACACAAGTTCATCTCATAGTTCAAAAAGCAAAAAGTAATTGAGTAGCTAGAAAAGGTGTTACTTGTTTGCAAAAATTGCCATTGTGACTTATGAACGTAGTGCGAATAGTCTGCTCCACGATTATAATGAAAATTGAAGATCAAGGAGAATCTAGAATACTAGATCTACCCGTAGATTCCCTATCTCGCTATCGTTCAGGTGCCGAATCTCCCAGTCATACCGAATGTCCATTTTAACCTCGTTACAACATCTATTACTTTTGACTGATCCTAATATCTGAGGCAGTTCTATGATTCGCATAGTGAAATAACTAATACATGATTCATTTTTGAGAATCGTTAAAAGAGGCATTTAATTTTGCTCCAATAATACGATAGATCGTGCTCGACTTTTTAAATTTGTGGTATGAAATGAATTTCTCCTCTAGGACTTGTGGCTATGATAAAAATGGGTAGAGGTATGATTAGGGAGAGACTTAATTTATCCACCGAATCATGAAATATTCCAATTGAAAATTCTTACGTACCTAACACTTAAGAGTGTGACAATGAGAGTTGAGCTGCTTCGTTCCATTATAATGAACATTAAAACAATCATGTACTGTTTTTTAACATTAGGTCAGCTTTCTAGATGAATAAATTTACCTACTAACTTGTGATATAAATCTTGCGATCCGAAAATGGCGGCATTCTGGAACAGGAAAATTCAAGGCCAAACGGTGAAATATTAATTTCAAAATACTCTACACTTAACGTATACTCAATTTCTTTACCGTTGGACTTTAGATCATCGGAGCAAGCTTAATTGTGCCTTCTTCCCCTTTCTCGCCTTCAGTACAATCGTACAATACATCACACTGTCAGTTGTCTGCCGAATCAGAACTTATTTATCTCTTTGGCAGTGGCGGTTCCTAAATTTTTGAAAGGGGGGCGCACAAAATTTTAAATAAAAAACTACACGAAAATCCAACCAGAGATTGTTGAGGCCGCAGCTGCACCCTGCACATAATAACAGTTTTCAGTTTCCACAAACAGTTCTTAAAAGTTTTGTATAGATAGTATAACAAAAAGTCGCTTCTTAAGAGTGTTTTGCTTACCACTCATCACAAAATGTTATATCTTAAAGAGTTTTTTACTTATTATCCTGCCTAACCAAGAAAAAAGGTCGTCTAGCTTGGGAATCGAACTCCCAACGTCTGATTCAAACACATGAGCGCTACCTACTTAACCACGTAGCCGTCTGCCTGATTTTGTCAAAACATTGTATTGGTATCTACTTACCTATGTTCATCTTTGTAATGTTATTTATAATTTCCTTAATTTTTATTTTGCACTCTAATGAAAGTCGGCCAAAGTTTATCTTAGGGGGTTAGTAGATTAGAATCGCCGATGTAAACAACGCGTAGCGACCCGAACAAGAGAAGATGACAGATGACTATCTATGGGATAACCGAGGGCGTCAGCAGGAGCGGCCTCTGTTCGTGTTGGTTCGTATGTCACCAGTAACCTTTTGGTTTTCATTGGTCATTTTCAAAGTCGATTGACCAATAGGAGCGGTATCTGTTCGCTATCCGTGCCATCCCTGTCCTGGCGCCTTTAGTCAATTACGTGACCAGCCACTGCTTAGGTTCGATGTTAGTGCGCTGCGAGTGCCAGTTTTTATAGTCTGAGCATTGTGTGCTGCTTACAAATCAGGCGACCGATTGTAGCTAGAAATAGGTATATACTAGCACTGCATACATATCTACTAAAACATTTTGCGTTCTATCGCTGTACTAACTGCCGTTGAACGTTAGTCTACTGGAATGCCGTTAATAGATATGACGTCATTGAAGTGACGCATGTGACGGCTTTGTACTCGCTGTACTTAAATTGCCGTCAAACGGTGGCCCACTGAAATGCCGTTAATTTCCCCTTTCCAAAAACTTATCATTATGCTGCCGTTGCCCGTTGAAGGTTCTGTTATTCTCGATTAAATCTAAAATTTGTTGTTTGGTTTCAGACTTTTATTGGAAACTATAAACAGGTAAATAAAATATGCTACAAATAGCATTCTCTGCATAACCACAGTTTCGATTTAGGTCGCCTGGACAATTCTGCACAACGAATATGTCTCCATAGAAGGCACCCACTGCAACGAAGTGTCTTATCATTTTCCTCTGAATCTTTTCCGCACATACTACAAGGCCAACGTTGACGAAATTACTTTTGTTCAACTAGGTTGACAATTTTTTCGAAGGCTATATCTGTGCAAAAACTTCTGGAAGTAGGAATTTACAGCGTTAGATATCAACAGCCTCATCAAGTACAGCATGTAATATTTCTTCAAGAAGCGTTGTTAGGTCTGAAACCTCAAGAAATTTTCCATTCATGACATCTTTACAATATTACGATCCTTAACGAAAAAATGCAGAATTGTATTGTTTTTTATTATTGGAGTTTTTGACAAATACTTCTTTTCTTTTTCTTTGGTAATTCAATGACAGTGAAGTCTTGCCCTTTTGGACGACCTTGTTTTTGTTATTGACACAAGCATCTTAATTGTTGACAATGCGATATCATTGACTCCAACTTCTGAATGAGACTGGTTGCTGATGTGATTTAAAATTGATTCATTGATATAAGCTTCATAAGCTTCATTTGGATCTGGAATCATCTCCTTTTCTATAATTTCAGATGATTTTAGAGATGAGGGATTTCCGTTGTCTAATACCGCCTTGTTATAATGCAAAGATGATTCTGCAGATAATTGACCCAGGAATGATAGATTTGCAATATCTAATATATCAAATAACTTTATATTGGTCTTACAATTTTATTTTACTGCTCGCAATAGTACGTGCATCTCGTTTCCAAAATGCAGCATCACCACCTAACCTACAAATGTATATTTGATAATAATTTAACAAAAAGAAAGTAATTCAAAAACTCACCCCAGTCTACGCCAATAATATCCAAATTGCCAGGATTTTAACAAGAAATCAAATCTGCTATCAGCGGCATTTAAGTACGCTACCGTTTGACGGCAGTTTAATACAAAGCCGTCACATCCGTCACTTCAATTACGTCTTATCTAGTAACGGCATTCCAGTAGGCTACCGTACAACGGCAGTTTAAGTACAGCGTTTTTCTTTTGCTCAGGAGGGGCGCGCGGCATTGCGCCATAAGGTGGAACCGCCCCTGCTCTTTGGTTATTGGATGCAATCTAGGCGCTTTTGCTGTTTTAGAATATGCGACAGCTTTGTCTGATTCAATGTGCTGTTCAGATTCCATGTTAATCCTGTCTGTTAATTGCGGCTTGCAGCCATGCAAGCATACTTGGTGGTGTATGTTTTTTTCCGTTTAGAAAGCTGAACTAACTTTTTAAAATAGTGCTTCAAAATAATTGGTCCAATTTTCGTTATTTTGAATCAAAGCACCCCAACTTCTCATTGTTAGCTTGTTAGCTAGCTGATGGTAACATGTAGGAATTTTTAATTGGAATATTTTATGGAACAATGGATACATTAAGGGATTTGTTCTATACTACTAATAGATAAGCACAGATAATTTGTCTAAAATGATATTTTTTGTTATCCTTGATATAAAATCTAATCATTGGCGTTCTAAGATCATTAACTTTGCTTTGATTACGCTCTTAGTCTGCTACTGACCATTAAGCGCCTCCGCACATGAGTCGATCCTGGTCGACGCGTTTATAGTCATACGAGATGCTCGTTCTGCTCGATCCATGAGACTGGCGCGTCGGCCACCCGCATACGGGTCGATCAGCGATGTGGTCGATGCGTTTATATACACATACGGTTGGATTATTAATCCACAAATTTCAGTTTACCCTAAGCCTTTATCTTATTTAATGATTACTGTGGAACCCCTAAATCCCAGAACCTTATAATATATTATAGTATAATTATAAAATCAAGACTACCGCCATCACACGCGCAAGTTGCATGAACTGACCGTATACGATTGAAAACGTACGCATTGAGACGACCATCAAACGACCCGGTAGTGGCGCTCCAATGCTTTGCATGAGAAGCCAAGTACACGTGCGCCGGGAATCGCGTTGGCCACATAGCCAATCTGCCCGTGTGCGGGGGCGCTAACTCAGCGCTTTACCCTATTAATTAGTCTTATAAACATATCTACTCTAATGTGCTTATAATATTACCCGTATATCTAAGCATTCTGCAGTAATAGTTTTATAGCTTTTTTAATCACTTCAAGATACGCCTTTTCAATGTAAAAAAATATATTTTCTCAAGAAACTTTTAAGAGTAGGAATATGTAGTGGACTGACTGGCATCCTTGACGAAGTCATTTAGTTTTAAAAAAAGAGTGATGGTAAGTGGATCAGGCTGCATGTAGTAATTTTATTTCCACGTGTTTTTATCAGGCCTGCAAGCTAGGTGTCATTTTATATTCGTAATATACCGAGTTATTCACGTTATTCGACACAGAGCATTATGGCTAAAGTATTTGATAAAAAAGAAAATGATAATTTCGGATGGATAGAGACCTACATTTTAAAAATATTTTCATGTTATACAGGGTGTCCCCAAAACACGAAATGTATCAAAGTTATGTTTCTTTTTTAAATGGAACACCCCGTATATTATTGCATATTCAGATTCCTTGGTGAATTCTAGTGCGCCTTTATGTACGTGGGACTTAAAACGAACCGTTTAGGTGTAAATCACCATTTTCGGTATATGTAGATATCAGGAAAAAATTGAATATCGCAGAGATGATAAAATTTGGAAGGCTGTGACTTTGCCGTATTACTAAGCATAAAATGCGCCAGCTTTGATGAGACTGTCAAATTTAAATTACGTTTATGCTTGGAGAAATCGGTCGATTAATTAAGGAAACTTCGATCAGCGATAACTTGATTTTTTCAAATGGGAAAGCCTAAGTTTTTTATACGGTTAAATTTATATAAGGCTGTGAATATCAATATCTGATAGTTTTTATTTAATTTCAAATTTTCAACCAACTCGGTGTTTTCCGATTTTCCAACCTATAAGCAACCTAGCAGACCATAAAATATAAACAAAAACCTGTTCAGGTAGAAAAAACAACTAATTTAGCAGAAAAATACACACGAACTAGACTTAAGGGACAAGATTATAAAAATTACTTACAACAAACTCTAACCAGAAACAACGGCGGTAACATATCTTTGGTCAAAGAGAAGCTGGAGTATGACAGAAATAGATTTTTTCACGCTCTACTAGCTACTGCAATGTATTAGAGATTGGCAATTTCCAAAACCATCAAAAATTTTGAAATGAAACGAAAACTACTAGAGAATGTTGTAGGCAGTTTATTATTTTCATAATAAAATTTCACATTTAATGATATAAAAAAAGTATGCAATTCTGTCAAAACTCAAGTCCAAAGAACCTCTGACTGGAGTTCTGAAAATTCTTCAGTACTTATTAGCAAGATCGCAGAAAATGAAGAATAATTAAAATTTGTTCAAATTATAAAACATAACTTAAATGGCAGAAAATTTAAATCTGATTTGTCAGTATTCCTTTTTTGCAAATAATGGATACGAGTATTAAAAAATAGAAGGGCTCCAGTCAGAGGTATCGACTTCGAAGCAAATTACTACTTTTTTACACCATTACATATGATTGATAATTGCGTGCAGGAGCAACAATCGCTGGTTTTTTTTGTTTCATATCAGGGTTTTTAATTGTCTTGGACATTTTTAACCTCTAATAAATTGCGGTAGCCAGTAGACTGTAAAACATATCTATTACTGTCATACTCCAGCTTCTCTTTGACCTTAGAGATGTTATCGCAGGTGTTTCTGGGAGAGTTGACTTGTTGTAAGGAATTTTTATAATCTTGTCTCTATTCTATTTCGTCTGTATCTTTTTTCTAAGTTACTTGTTTTCGTCCATCTGAATTAACATCTTTTTGGTTATATTTGATGGCCTGCTACGTTGCTTATAGGTAGGAAAATTGAAAAACGCCGATTTGTTTGAAAATTTAAAATAAATGAAATCTGCCAGAGATTGATATTCACAACCTTATATCATTAAAAAGGTTATCAAATTCTACATTTAGGCGTTTAAAAAAAATTAAGCATTCCCATTCGAAAAAATCAAGTTATCGCTGATCGAAGTTTCCTTAATTAATCGACCGATTTCTCCAAGCATAAACGTAGTTTAAGTTTGACAGTCTCATCGAAGCTGACGCATTTTATCCTTAGTGATACGGCAAAGTCACAGCCTTCCAAATTTTATAATCTCTGCGATATTAAATTTTTTCCTGATATCTTCTTATACAGAAAATGGTGATTTACACCTAAACGGTTCGCTTTAAGTCCCATGTATGATACATAAAGTCGCACTACAATTCACCAAGGAATCTGAATATGCAATAATATACGGGGTGTTTCATTTAAAAAAACATAACTTTGATACATCTAGTGTTTTGGGGACACCCTGTATAACATGAAAATATTTTTAAAATGTAGCCTTAATGCGTCTCTATCCATCCGAAGTTGTTATTTTCTTTTTTATCAAATACTTTAGCCATAATGCTCCGTGTCGAATAACGTGAATAACCCGGTATATGTTGTGCTCAACAACCGAATTCGGCCACTGACCGAAACTTATTCCCAGAACGCGTTGTGGATTTTTCTAATATCTCATATCGCGTTCCGCGTAATTTTTGTCGCGCAGAACGCGTTGTGAGTAAATTACAAGAATCCACAATGCGAAACTCCGAATGCCGTCGGAAATGCACGACCGTTTTCGCGTTATGGATAATACAAGTATCCATAAAGCGGAAATCGAATAACCTAATATAACCGCAATAGGAACACTTCCAAAATGATTCGATAATGGTTTGAATAACTTTGAGTAAACTCTGTCTTATGGAATCATCTAATAGGTCTACACTTTTAGAGGGTGGCGATGAAAAAAGGTGAGGCTAAGAAAGCACAAGAACTGCGGAATTGGACAAAATAAGCAATAACTGATAGCTAACTAAAAGATAACAGGAATAACGAGGTAAAATAAATTCTTCGTAAATTATGAGCAGTTATTTGCTGTTATGTTATCATGCATAGAGCCCACAGAATACGTTGTTTTACATTTTTTTATTATAAAACTTCAAGTTTCGCTTTGTGGCTATACTTGTGTTACCCATAAAGCGAAAATGGTCGTGAGTTCCGACGGTATTCGGAGTTTCGCATTGTGGGTCTTCGCAGTTTATCCACTACGCATTCTGTGCATACAAATATTACCCGGAATGCGGAGTGAGAAATTCGCAAAATCCATAACGCGTTCTGGGTATAAATTTCGGTCAGTGGCCGAATTCGGTTTTTGAGTACAACGTATATACTCACAACATAATACAATATTTTTAAATACAGGAAAAAATAATAATATAGTGGAAAAACTCTCTGTGGTCTCATGTAAACAAAAAATGTTATACACAAAAGTTTCAGCATTTTCCCTGGCAAACCCAATGGAACCTAAATTGCGACGTGTGACCTTGGAGGTTATTTAAGTTAAATTGGCGTTATACATAACCGCAATATGCCGCTTCCTAGAATTGAATAAACATCGCTCATCACATACCCGCAGACAAAGGCATATCGAGACAATCAGTGTTACCAACACGGCCAATTATTCTAGAACTGGGTTCTGATTATAGACATGTGTGTGAATCGGACAATTTTTAACTTCCCGACAGAGGAGGAGTAAGTTATTAGAATAGGCCCGTTTTCGCAAATTTTACCGAAAACAGCGTACGAGGTCACTTCCAAAGTAAAATCACCTCCTCGCTAATCTTCCGGAGAGAAAATGCTATGTATTTTTTCCGCGTAACTCCCACCACCCTCCACCATTAAATCATAGACCTGCACCAAAAGCAGACCAAAAGATAGAGAACAAAAACCTGTTTATTACAGTAAAGTTTGAAAGTATTTGGATCATTTTTGTGACAGTTACTGCCATGTTAAAGTTCGAAATTTTGCTGCTTTTTATGAATCTTTATTCAGCCATTTTGAAAATGTTTCCGCATGCACGGTAGTGTTTTCGACGTAAGAAAACATGGTTTTTATTGTGGTAGCATTAGAAGTTCACGTCATGACATTATTTTTTGAGTTACCCCCACACCCACCCCTTTTTCATGATCGCAGCGGGACCAAAAACTAGATTTTTGTTTCTAATGATAATAGTGACCAAGTTTGAAGAAAATTGGAAAACTTTGGGTTTTTCATGTCCATCTGAGGGTGTCTTTCTGTACGTTCGCGATTTGGTTCCCCGACAATTATTCAAAAACGCCTCAAGCGATTACTTCCAAAGTTGGACAACTTGATTAATAAAGGTCCTTTCGAGTTGAAAAAGTTTTGGTGCCGATCGGACAGTGGGGGTGGAAAAGGGTGGGGAGTACAAAAAAAAATATAATACAACATATAAATTTGATAGCAGCAGTTGAAAGAGAATGTGCCTTAATGTCTAAAACGATATATCGCATGTTATTTTTTTCTGAAATGGAGGCTAAAAAATTAAATAAATTGAAATACTCAAATGTCATTAATTGCTGTATTTGTGCACTGAATTGTTTGATATTAGGCAGTCGTAAATAACTTGAAGATGTCTACCTCAAAATAATATTACTATTCGTTTGGACTCTTGAGGATTAAAGTGAGTGGGGTTGCACAAAAAAATTGTCATATTGGTACATCTGATCCCACCAGTCAAAAGACGATGTATTTTTATGCTAGAAACGATAATCACATGTCGCTTTTTTCTCAAAATTGCGGCTAAAATGATTAAATAGGGTGAAATGTACAAATGTCAATATCTACTGTTAAGGTTATGGTAAAACAAGGACAGGGAATGAACAACAACCATTTGAGTCGGGGAAGTTCCTAGACGAGGTCTACCTCGTTCAAGGTCCACATTCTTTACCATCATATAATCACAACACAACCATATACTCAAGCTTTCAACTTTTCAAACTAAACAACGATTACTATCTATGAACACATGTTTTCTTTACCTTTCTTTAATATACTGTTAAATTCCTCACCATAAAGTCCTCGATATTTAACATTATCCCAGTATATTATTATTTTTCCACTATTAAACCGTGTTATTTCCAGTAATCGGGCGTTCGGCCTAACTCAACCCACCGAAAATGACAACCAATATGGCGCGAAAAAAGAGCCGCATTATTATCAATTTAATGTCCATTGTGTTGCTTATATAGAAAAAAATGACAATGAAATACTTCGCAACTAGATATATACGAACGAACCCTTATGAGAAAAACTACATCAGTGAAATTTAAAAAATAATTGAAATTTCAAACATCTTCCTAGAATACGTTCAAGGTCGAATATAAGGTCACAATATGTACGCCAGGACATAATTCTATAATTTGTGTAACATTTTCACCAACATGAGTCCCAGATGGATATTGTCACATATTGTAATTTGCCGTTTCATCTATTATATAGTATGAACGGTTCTGTTCACATTCACATATTTGTTGTTCAATTTTTCACTATATTTTTAATGTTATTTTATTCACTTGTAGAACGTCTAAGAGCTTCTGGTGGATCCAGCTCAAGTTCAAGCGTGAGTTTGAATATGTTTCTCTTTTAATTGTTTTTAAACACAATTTACATTACAGAAAGAGTCAAATCCATTCATAACAACGTCCAATGGACATCCAGGTTTCGTGCCACAGAAGATTGGAAAAAGTTCAGCTGTAAGTATACGTGTATTTTTTCTGAAGAACTGAATCTTAATTCTGAAGGTACTATAGGGTCTATCATACCAGGCCTTAAAACTTTTTTTTGTATTTCAACCCTTAAAACTCACCTCCAACTTTTTGTTTTCAAATAGCACGAATCGGTTTCCTCACTTTCTGTAACCTCGGTGAAAACGTTTGTTTTATCTGCTCCGCTGCATTGATCATTTGTTTTGCCTTACTTCGTCAGCAGTATTATAGTAGAGCCCAGAGATATACCATTTGTGTACGTTTTGCGCTATATAAAAACTGCATACCATCTCTTAGTACAGTTCATCATTTGGAATAGATACAGTTTTGATAATATTCAATGGTTACCATTATTTTACTTTCGTACTCGTAACCAATTCATGGAATGTGCTTCTAACCAATTTTCTAACATAACGTAACCTTTTAGAATGGTGAAAATGAAACACTAAGTTGTATTTGAACGTAAATCTGTCGGATGACGTTGACGATGTATATTTTGACTGAACTATGATAAGAGCGACACATTTTAGGATTATTAGCGACTCCATCGATGAAGAGGACCGGACTTAGTCAAATTGCTTAGGCAGGTATTGCTACCGTTATTGATAGCAACGCCAATCTGCTTTTACTTTTGTGCGTTACTTTTCTGTCTGAATCGGACGTTTTTTTTGGAAGTGTGACAGCTAGAGTATGTTTCGGCCTTGGGAAGATAATGGGATTTCACAGCGATGTGAATTACCCTGCAGCAGTGAAGCTACGTCGGCGGTTTGTCAATACGGTGGTGAAAGTAGTGACTATAGTACGGACACTGATAATGAATTTGAACAGAGGGAGGTGGAGGTAGACCAATTAAAACCTCACAAAAGGTCACATCTTAGCGCAGATGCAAAACAAATAGTACTAAATGATAATGAACTAACGAAGGATCCGGAGAATGAAAATAAGGAGAGTATGATCAAAAAGACGTCAATTCTAACAGACGTTCCATATACAACAGTATGTGAAAATTTGAGAAATGGGCCACAAAAGAGGAAGCGTAGGTTTGATGCTGATGTTTCAAAAGAACTAGATCCCACGATCACAAAATTATTGAGGAATATTGTGTACGAAAAGTACAAAATTAATGAACTACCCACAATCGAATCCGTTCAAAGACAATTGGCTAGAATGGGGTAACAGTATCCAAGGAGTACATTGCAGCGATGGATTAGGAAGATTGGGTTTAGGTACAGAACTGTGAACAAACGAATGGCTATAGTGGAAAGTGCAAGGATTGTGGAATGGCGGCACGATTACTTGAGAGCAATACCGGAACGAGCAGGGGAGGTCAGTGTACTACCTTGACGAGACCTGGTATGATCCCCATGATACCGCGTATACTTATCTTACACTGCGGATCATCTGAGGGCTAGGTCGAAAACGCACTCAAATTATGCGGAAAGAAAATTGAAGACTGCAATATAGACTACCACAAAAACATGGACTCGGGAATATTTGAGTAATGGTTTGAGTATACACTTATTCCCAATTTAAAGCCATTTGGCGTCATCGTAATGGACAACGCAAGCTATCACTCCAGACAAAGGTACAAAATTCCGAATTCAGCGTTATCGAAGGCGGAAATACAAGATTTTCTCATAAAACAGGATTTGTACTTTGAAGAAACTTACAAAAAAAAACTGAATTATTGAAAGTCCTCCACACTGAACAGTTTGAGAAACAATATGTCATAGAAAGCATAGCTAAAAAGTATGGTCATGATGTCCTATAGAATTAATTTGGGGACAACTAAAACAACGAATCGAACATTAAAATTGAGTGTAGAAAGGAATAATTTACCATATGGTTTATACGGTTATATTGAAATGTCTCTACCATATATTTATCAACAGATAATAAAGTTTCAAACATCTTGTTCAACCAACTGATGTATGAGCACTTTATTGGATGGAACAAACATTTTCGTTGTTGCCCACTCCATCGAATTCGAACGCCCAGTCCAACCCCGTTTCCTTTCTCTGTCGGCACTTTTTGCGGAGATCCTCACTTTGTAAACAAATGGTATATCTCTGGGCTTTACTATAACTGGAGACTCGTAAACTAATGTTTTCATGTGACCGCAGAGGTGTTAGGTCTGGTCCCCGCGCAAGCCATTGCAACGGGCCAAGGTTGTGCTAGAGGAGTACCTCAGGCAACACCGTCTCAAATCAGAAGGCCTCACGGCTCAGCTGTGACGTCATCAACAGTAGGCGCTCGCGCTCGTATAATATACACGTGAAATGAACATTGCAGCGCTTTTGCAACTCACATTTTTACGAAAATTACATGCTAGAGGACTGACTGGAGGATGTATTTGTAATATAAAGCACAATTTATCATATATATACGTATACCCTGTGTTAGTCACAGCCGATTAATATAAAATAAGTATTTCTGTGCCATGTCTGTACAAAGGAGCATTCCAATGTTATAATTCGATATTCAAAACAATTTTAACAAAAGATAATATTACTTATTAAAGTTGTAAAGAAACGAGATTTAGATATTTTTCTGAATGACTGTTTATTTTATATTCACGCTATTTTGAAAGAAAAAACAGTAGATAACAGCAACTTGGCTACTGCAGATCTTATATCAGATTAATTGATTAACTTTGTTGTTGAGCACTTTTCTCGAGACTTTTCTATATATATCTTAGTGCATATTTGATTAAACTGGCGTTTAAAGTATAAAAAATTTACATAATATATATTTAAATTATAATATGTATCTATCTGTATATATATATATTAATCAACTGTGTCCAGCAAGAACCACGAGGAGGTCCAGGGTTATATCTTGCCTGGAAGGGAATGTTTAGGATAAGGAAAAGGTTGAGAGGTATAGGGGCATTCTAGAATAACTCAAAAATAAACCATCTACAGGGTGTCCCACGACGATTAAGACAAGCAATATATCGGAACTGGGCAGTAGTAGCGAATTATAATTTTAGGGGTGTAAATTAGAGCAAATATAGTATCTTTTCTTATTATTGTGTCACAAATATACAGGGTGTCCCATTAAAAATTTTGAATCGGACTCACGTGATCAAAAACAAATATCTCATTGGGTAACACAGTAATAAGAAAAGATACTATATTTGCTCTAATTTAACCCCCAAAATTATAATTCTCTGCTACTGCCCAGTTCCGATATACTGCTTGTCTTAATCTTAAACGAGGAAATGGATAACAATCATTAAAATTAATAGCGGCTGTTGATTCCTCGGATTCATTTTCACAAAAAGTTGTTACTGGTATCTCACCATGCTTAGATTTTAATGACAATAAAGTTTGGATCCTTAATTTCTTCTCTGATTCATACAATTGCCGGATTGAAATATGATACTGCCCTCCTGAAAGTTGTCGATACTTCCCAAATCTGGCTTCAAGTGGATCTGTTTGAAATTTCCCTAATAAAATATATTTAGTTTTCAGTTCTGTTTTGCAGTAGTTAATAATTTCTAACATGCCATATATTGTATGGTATAAAGCAGTATGTGTCTGTCTAGTCAATCTGTTTGGAAACCGTTCAGAGTCATTCCAAGTGTCCAAAAAGCTTAGCATTTTATTTAGGTAAATAATTTTGGGGTCAGTGTCTGCTGTTTCGCAAATAATCGGTTCACAGTAAATGTCATTTAACCTTTTACCTTTTGAGGGTGTTTTTACATTAACGATTTTCCACCATTTGAGAACTATTTCAATGAAGTTTGCAGTCTCTCTTGAGAATTCAATATTACTACCAAACTTATGGAGAGCTTCAGCTACATTTTGATTAATTATTTTTAGAGTCAGGTGGACATTCTGTCGTTCAAGGTTGCTGGGAAATAAAGCCTTCAAACTCAAGCCATAGCCATACTTCAATAATTTATTATTTTCTAGCTGATGCAAAGACTTTAATGCCTGGAAGGATGCATGTTGAATTTCATGAGTTTCTAGTTCAGGATATGTTAATATTTGACTGGGCTTTGAATTTAACCAATTGTTCCTAATACACTTTAAAAGATGAACTGAATCAAACAAATAGAAAAGTGGTCGTGACTTGTCTGATGGATGGGGAAAAACTATATGTAGCTTGTCATCATTTGCAAACTGGCACATAGCTTTGCTGTTAACAGCATTGTTATCACTAACAACACAAAATATTTTATATCCTATATCCTCCAGGTTTGTTATAACTTTTTTTATTATGGTGTGTAATAAATTATGGTCTATTTTCCTTAAGGGACATATATGAACTACTTCCTTAAAGTTACAATAAATACTACTGACCATAAATACAAAGGCTGATGTAGCTAACAAACTATTATTTATGGCAGTTCCAACAATATTTCCGCCTTTGTAATCCAAATAGGGTTGAATGTGTATTTCGTCCATTAACAGTACTACATGTTTTTGATCTGGCTCTAAATATTGTATCACATTTTTAGCATATGTTAAAACGGAATTTCTCTCATCAGCTGTTGGATCTGTTAGATATGCATTACATATTGACTTTAATGTAGACTGATGTGGTAAAATTATTTGTCCATGGTTTCTTAAATATTTAGAGGCATGCGGGCTAATTGTATGTATAATTGAACATAATATTAAAGTCTGGTTTGAATATCTATAGCGTTCTTTTGGTGTTATATGCAATTTTAGCTGTTCACAAATGAATGGTATTGTTTCATGTATTTTACTCTCTTCGTTTTGGGGTACACTGTTTAGTAAGTCACAAACATATTCAATTAATGATGGTAATGAATTTTTATCCACTTGATAACCACTGGTGTGTCCATCTATGTATGCAATTATTTCATCCAAATCATTTATGTTATTTAGTGAACAAGGTGTTTTTATATTGTGATTAATATTCAGTGTCAAACGATTTGTATACAAATAAGTTTCTAACTTTAAATCCTTGTCTATTGTTATGGAATAGGTTATGATTGGGGAATCAGTACAATCTATTTTAAATATAAGAACTTTGTCCCTGCATGTCATGACCCACCCATCTGGACATTGCCATGATTTTAGAATATTTAAAAACTCTGTATAGTTTTCAAATATCGTCTTTTCCCTTTGGACAGCAAAATCATCAATACTTTCCGCCAAAGCTTTCAACAAGTTATTTCGTTCAATATCAAAAAGTTTTTCATCCCGACTTTTTCTGTGAGTTACATTTTTTGATAAATACTGCGGACAATTTGGAAGAAGAGTAGGAACTGCATCTGGTTTCAAACGCGGACGAGCAAGTGGAACAGTTATGGTTTTGCCAGTTAATTTATCGTAATAAGAAGACACCCAAAGTATACTTTCCTGTGCAAAATGACGCTCGCAAACCCTGCTGTTTTTCGTTACAGTGAAGTTATCCCTATGAACTGCTACCACCCATTTTTTTCTGAGCACTTCCTCGGTGGGAAACGAGAAAACGTGCACTTTTTCCGCGGCGCTGTAATTTCCGTTACACCCCGGGACACAACACCTGTAAGGCATTTTCACTACTCTCACGGAAATAGAGGTGTAGTGAATTTGTTATCGCGATTTTATAACAATCTAAATAAGCAAAACAATAGAACAATTTTTGGCCGCAAACCGCGTTACCTAACCTTAAAACCGAATCAAAACAACAGAAACTAAGGCGACGTTGCCAAATGGCGTCGGCGGCCTTTCCTGGATTATTCACTGGATTGTGAATATCATAGTCGGTGTGAATATCGGTTCACTGTGCAAGTAATTAGGAATTAAAATATACTTCCACGTTCATTAATTATTGTCATGTTACGAATATATGCAAAAATCTCTCAGGTCACATAATTATTCTACACATACAAGTCTTATACCTAGTGAAAACTATGGAACGACTCTCTTAGTAACCAATATATGATTTTTTATGAACTATGAAATGTGCTGACAAATCCGAAATACCGATTTTCTCCATACAGTAGGAACACCGTAGTATTTTTTTACCGGCTGGAAACAATCGTTTTACGCATAGCTGCAAAAGAAAGCAAACGTCTGGCAATGTGGCGGCCATCGTTTGCTGGACGCCCGAACCTATACGGTTGGGCACGTTCGGAGCCGAATGACCTATGACTACTATGCGTGACGTCACAGCAAGATTTGCTTTCAGTCAGTAGGCCTTATTTGAGACGGTGTTGCCTCAGGTCCGTGATTCCAAGGGATTAAGTGAGAAATGAAACGTGGCATATATCTGTTTCACCTTTTAATAGATTGGCTTAAAATGTAAATATGTATACATAAATGAGGTATAAAAATCGACAATATATATATATATATATATATATATATATATATATATATATATATATATATATATACCCGTCTGGGTCCGGGTTTAGAATGTTCCCAGGGTTTAATCTGCCTGTCGTAAGAGGCGACTAAAAGATTGGTAGTCCTTGCCTTAAAAGGGCCTATGGTGGTCACCGGCTGTGAAAGCAGGCGTATGAACCACCATAGTGAGGAAGCGGCTGCACCTATGTTAAGGACGGCTTCCCGACAGCGTCTGACCCCAGGTTAGGGGCGGCTGATAGCAAACCTGGCAGTAGGTATAAAATGCGCCCCCAGGAAGCCGACCAACATCAAACGGCTATTCGGTGCGTGGCGACACTGTGGGGATAACCCAAGCCAGGGATGAAAGCCGGCCGGCAACCTCTACAGGTCATCCCTAGGAGGCAATGTGGTCGGCTGCCTCCGAAATGTCGGCTGGGGGCCCTAAGGCTAACCACCGGACGGGCCCTACCTTCTGGTTCGACCGCCCCAGAAGAAGAGCACCCACACCAGGCCGGTATCGGAAGCCGGCTCTGGGCAAGGTGGCGGTGCCTCGGATCGCCCTGACGACGACACACGCAACGACATGGACCGTTTTAGGTGGACGACGGAACTGAAGGATGACCTGCTGAGCTGCTACGAGAGCAGTAGCCCGCGCCGTAGGGGATACATGTCCCGCATGCATGGGAGATGGTGTGAAATGCATCCAGAGCATAGCACAATTACCTCCCAGAGCTTGCGGAACCAGGTATTTTACCTTCGGGGGCAGGGATACGTTCGTGCTCCAGCTCAGCCTGCCCCTCCGGCGACTGAAAGGCCTGTTAACCAGGCTGAAAGGTCGCCGATGAGGCCCGCTGAGAGGGAAATCGACGAAGCCGTCTCACCTGGAGATTTCAGTGACCGAAGGGCCTTGCATAACAACAAGAGGTCCTTCAAGCTGGCAGATTTAAAGAGAGAGGATGAGGCGTTGAGTGAACGTCTATCGGAGGTCTCTGACATTTGGAGCATCAATTGCGAAATTTACGCTGCGGCTCTGAGGCTGGCTGGACAGGGGAGAGTGAGAGACTCTCCTGTCGAGAGAGCACAGAGGCGGGTGCGCCAGATGGAAGCGAAAATCCAGTTGGCTCGCCAAGAAGCATCCCGTATCCAGTGTGTGATGGAATATAGAGCGGCCGGTAGGCCTTTTACGCGCCGCGTGCGCCAGATAGCCCGAGAGCTAAGGCGCGACCATCACACGCTCAGTCAAGCGGTACTGGTTGTTGTCAAGCAGCATTGTCTTGACAGGATACGGACGCTAATCGCTGCTAAACGATCACTGGTGACGCGGGCGAGAGGTTTGGAGGAAAACAGATTGTTTTCCGAAAAGCCTGCTCGTCTCTTCCAACAGCGACCACCAGTCATAGAGCAGCCGCCAACTGCTGATCGCGTGGAGACTTTCTGGAGGGGCATTTACGAACACCCCAAACCTCTCCAAGCAGACACTCCGGCCTTGGCGCAGTTCGAGTCCGTTTGTAGGAGGACTCCAAACCTGAATGTACTGCGTCACCCGATAAACACGGAAGAAATTCTTGGTGCCTTACGAGGCGCAAAGAATTTCGCAGCTCCTGGCCCGGATGGCATAAACACCTACTGGTTGAAAAAGTTTCCCAGTTGCCACCGGCATTTAGCTAGAGTTTTTAACTCGTGGCTAAATCAGGAGCAGCCAATTCCGGCTTGGTTTGTCGAGGGTCGAACCGTGCTTCTCCCGAAGACCGGAGATTTGTCTGATCCTAAAAACTACAGGCCAATAACATGTCTGAACGCATGTTACAAGCTCTTCACCAGAATCTTGTACATGCGTATCCTTCAAGCTGTAAATCCCGTATTTCTCAGCGTATATGAACAAAGAGGGTCTAAGAAAGGAGTAGCTGGCTGCAGGGATAACCTGTTGATTGACCGCTGTGTCACACAGGACTCCGTGCATTACCTGCGAAACCTTTCTATGGCCTGGATCGACTATCGGAAGGCATTCGACACTACGTCTCATGAACTGATTGTGCGGCTGTTGGAATGTCTTTCGGTAGATGATCAAATAGTGGGATGCATCAAACAACTGATGCCGCTCTGGAAGACTCGGTTCACTATAACATCGGGTGAAACCAGGGTTCGAACAGAGTTGGTATCATTTAAAAGAGGGGTCTTCCAAGGAGACTCCTTGAGTCCCTTGCTCTTTTGCATCTCGCTACTGCCTTTGTCCATAGCGCTGAAAAATACTAAGGGATACAGCTGTGGCAAACCCAATTACCGGAGGCACAAGGTCACCCACTTATTTTACATGGATGACCTGAAACTCTATGCCTCCGGACAACGCGATTTAGAGCAGTCGCTGAGGGTAGTGCAGGATTACAGTCAAGCTATTGGTATGGAGTTCGGGATAGACAAATGTGCCATGGTTCATCTCAAAAGAGGACGTTGCGGAGATAGTGAAGATGAGGAGCAGCTCGTTGATGGGAGCATCTTGCGACAACTGCATGCCGGAGATACCTATACCTACCTTGGAGTGGCGCAGCGTCACATCCAAGAGGCAGAATTGGTCAAAGAGTGTCTCCGCCGCAAGTATTTGCACCGACTCCGGCAGATCTGGTCGTCAGAACTGTCCGGCAAAAACAAAGTCGCTGCCACAAACATGCTTGCGATCCCACTGTTGCTATACAGCTTTGGTGCTGTCCACTGGAACGTGGAAGAGCTGCGACAAATCGACATAAAGACCCGCAAAAGGATGAATATGGAGGGAAGTCTACATCCTAGATCCTCTGTCCCGCGAATATACCTCCCGCGACACCTGGGAGGGCGTGGACTATTGAGTTTGGAGCATCTGCACAACAGAGTAGTACTGGCCACTGCCTGCTATGTTACGACGAGCACCGATCCCCTGATCCGCTTTGTGCGAGAGCACGAGATTGCGGGTAAAGGAGCCTTCCTTTTTAAAGCAGCAACACGGGCAGCCGAAGAACTTAGTCTCACGCTCGACTTCACGCGGAGGTGTCAGCAGTCCGTTACGGAACTTGCTCCCGCACAATTAAAAACCCGGATTAAAACTGCTGAAGTCCAATTGCTTTTAAGACTTCACAAAGATAAACCAATGCACGGAATCTTCTACAAACATCTAGAAGAGCATGGTTTATCTGAGCAGTTGACCTTCTCCTTCCTAAGGTCTAATGGGTTGAAGTCGGAGACTGAGAGCTCTATAATGGCTTGCCAAGACGGTGTCTTCAACACCTTAGTATACCGTAGCCGGATTATGGGTATGGATGTGCCCGATATCCGCTGTAGAGCCTGCCTGCAGGCGCCAGAGACCCTTACGCACCTCTTGTCGGCGTGTAAGGTGTACGCTGGCACAGCCTACGTCTATCGGCACAACGCGGCTCTACGAGTGCTATACTACCATTTAAGGCACTCATACGGTATAGATGAGACACCGGTGCTGCCATACGCTCCAGGGGACATTGAGTCCGTTGTGGAGAACGAGAGGTGCCGAATTTACTGGAACTACTCATTCTCCACGCTCGAGCTTATACATGCAAATAAGCCCGACATAGTCCTCCTCGACTACCAACAAAAGACGATGTTCGTTATCGAGTTCTCGGCACCCGCCGAGGGGAACATCGTCTCTAAGGAGGAGGAAAAGCGGACCAAGTATCAGGAGCTCCTCGGACAACTTCGCAGGCTCTGGCCGGACTACACTGTGAGTCTGCTAGTAATGGTCATTGGATCCCTAGGTGGTATGAGGGATACGCTGCTCTCTGCACTGCGCAAAATGCCGGTGTGCCGTGCGGCGGCGCACATCTTAGCCGCCAGAATGCAGAAGGCAGTCATCCATGGGTCCCTTCGTCTGCTTAGGACGCACGATACGCGGACCCAGTGATTGCTCACCTCACGGTGTGAGGAGTAGTCGCTGGGGAATGGAACAGCAGCCCGGTGTGTCGGAGCCCGGGTTGCACCTTTTTTGTTTTTGTTTTGTTTATATATATATATTTGTTCACCTTTCGATAAATTGTTTTAACCTGTAACTGTATATGTATAGAAATAAAAACAGTAAAAAATACACCAAACGGATTCACAAACTATCTGTAGCAATAACATACAATTTATAATGGACGTTTATTTCAAAATTAGAAAATCACTAACAGCTAAATGATAAAGGATAACTTATCTTTTGAAAAAAAAACAGATAAATACGGCAGCCTCCCTGACTACAGTGGCTACCGCCCCCGTGGGATTGTGGACACAGCAGCGCCTCTGCGTCAGCTGCCTCCTTGCAGGCAGTTAAGCCCCTTGCTACTACCCCCGTAGGATCGCGAACAGCGTCTCAGCGACAGCTGTCTCTTGTGTTTATTACAGTAGCCCCTTTTGCTACTGCCCCCGTAGAATTGTTGTTAAGTCGCCAGAACGGGAAAGTGAACCTCGGCGGTCAAGATGGCCGACTGTTGCGTGGCGTCGTGAGCAGAAAAAAACCCAGAAAAGGGAAACCAGGCTGCAAGCATTATAGCTCATTTAATATCGCCCGATTCAGAGCAAAACCCCACCCCTTTGTTTGACTAACCCAAGAAAGGAAAAGTTACCCAGGTTCAGCAACTGCTATATGTTAAGCCAGGTCCCAGGGATGGTCACTAGTCAGTAGTCATTACTAGACAGCCAGCTCGGTGGTGGATGGTCGGTTGGTCAATCGGAAACTGACGCCAGTCCCGGTTATTTGAACAAAAGAAGACGCTGTCTGTACCGAAAACCGTTGGATTCAAAGCGTCCAATCAACGCTCGCCAACGAGTGATCTATAGACCAGTAGCAATGGTCTTCCAGCGTTGGAAAAAACCAGTCGCTGCTAGACAAATTATAGGCTTGGGGACAAGTCTGCCGTTGCTCCATGGGAAGGTGCGGAAGAAAATTGCGAAAATCAATTCTTTGGGGCGGGCGCATGTTACTCTGTTTCGTGCACCAGACGAACAGTTTCGACAAGTAGTGCCCTATTCCATTGTAAGATCATCATTAATTTGTAATTGTCGATTTTTTCTCTTTTTTATTTCTTTTTGGCACGGTTTTATTAGCTTCACCTGTATATTTGTTTGTAACCGAGTCCTCTAGACTCTATTTTGACTCATTTTTAACGAATAGATTCAATTTAAACCTTGTAGACTTATCAAGAACCGGTGACAATACAATGATTTAATGTTTGTGTAATTATTCTGAACTAAAAAGTGAAAATAAATATATTAAAGAAAACTAAAAAGCATTGTTTTATAGCACTAAAAAGTGAAAAACAATTCTTAATATAAGCTGATATGAATTTTTAAAACGGGTGAACCATCACAAGCTGAAAAGAACAATAAACGAAAAATATATAGGGTGTCCCAAAAAATAGTGTCAAGCGGAAGTCCAGGGATAGGGCACACCTAGAAGTATCCGAATCACCCCTATATATGTTATGCACTATTTTGTAGTTTTCGAGTTAGGAATTTTTTTCTGAATTTTAGAGAATTCTCTACCTCGACAACATAAAACTGTTCAATAAAGAAAATAAATTCTCTGTTTTGCTAATTAGTCTTCAAGAACTTACTGTTCATACATAAAACCTAAAATAAGTGCAGTGCCGTATCATTCGCTACAAAAAAAGCAATGGTGTTAGAGCAACCACAGATCTGCTATTTCCGCAAGTCGCGCGTCCATCTCATCTGACTTGTGGAAGTTTCGCTCCAGATCTGCCTGGGATTGTGCACACACACCTCCAACCACTGGGTTCGCTAGCGGTGCGTCGAGTACAGCCGACTCGGAAAGTATTTGTGATACTACTATATTTTCGAAGAGTTCTTCGTCCGGCCACTGTACCAGATGCAGGTCATCAGCCGTAACAGGTGAACGGGTCTGACTATTTGCTGGAGGTCTCTGTGCACAGTGGCTACCAGTACCTCGCCCCAGTATCTGTGTCACTGATATACTTTCAAATAACTCTTCCTCCGGCCACTCTACTGTATGGTGTTCCTCCGCCGTTACAGGTGAAGTCATTTGAGGCGAACAAATTTGTTCATATAGAGACTGTAATGCACGATGGTATCTGGGTGTATAGCATCACCTCTGACTGATCGACTGATGGTCGTTGTGCTGGTGACTCAAGTCTTTTCGACTGTTCTTCTCCCGATGTTGCAAGTGCAACTTCTGGAGGTGGCACGTTGAATTGCAATACCTGATCAGGTGGGCGCTCACACACGGTAGGAGCTGGGGACTTGACAACAAGTGTTGCAATTGCATCAGTCTTTCGCTTTGACCCCTTTAGCAAAGCTTCTCTTAGAAGAGAGACTGACTCCTTTCTGCTACGGCAGATTAACTCCCGTTCAGAAGTTCCAGATCAAATGAAAATTGATCCCATCGGTCTCTATCTTTCGCAGTTGGTGATGACATATTCGCTTCTAAACCGCTTGAAACCGAATCTGCATCCAATACAGGGAGCTGGGACGGCATGCGGTGCTTGCGCATCCATGCTTTCCATTACCTCATTCTGTGAATCAGGAATTTCTATTAGTGCATCTTGTACTGCTGTCGTGACCGGCTTCCCACATTTCCCAGACCTTATGAGAATATTTTGCAGTAGGCTGATGCGCTGCCTGCTAACACCACTACTTTGCTGTAACCGTTTGACATCGTTCACCGACACTGCACTCACTTTTTGTCCTACACAGCACTTTTGTGTACACTCAATTAAAGTCTGCAAAATTGTACGCGGCGTCGGACGCGAACAAGGCTGGCACTTGAAACCCTCCACGCAAAAACAGCTGTTACTCATGGTACTAACCTATCGACTACTCTGCGACTGTGTGACGGTGCCATGGTGCGACGACGCTTTTATTTCCCTCACAGTACTTGTTGATCTTGGACCTGCCAAGGTACTGGTACGTCAAGGTCACATTCAAGGTCGAGGTCACACTCAAGGTCGATGTCCTATTCAAGGTCACGGCCACATCCAAGGTCGCTGCTGTATTCAAGGTCAAGGTCGTTTTCAAGGCCAGGGACATCTTCAATGTCAAGGCCATATTCAAGGTCACTGTCACATCCAAGGTCAAAATCATAGTCAAGGTCACCTTCAAGCTCAAGGTCATAATCAATTTCAAGGTCACCTTAAGGCAACCTTCAAGGTCAATGTCATATTTAAGGTCAAGGTCATCTGCAACGTCAATGCGAACTTCAAGGTCACGTTCAAGGTCAAGGTTATTGCCCAAGAACATAATCCCCCCCACGCTACTGAATAGTAGAGATACTAAGTGCGAGTGTTTCTATCAGTAGACTCGCAACGTAAGCGAAGTCATTCGGGCATCTTGGTCTGTAGTCACTATGGATTCTCTCTTTGTCATCATAGAGGATGGACGGGTAAGTCCACTTTCATTCGACTCAACCGCGTCCACGCTATTGGATGGTGAGCGGCCGGTTGAAGGTGTGGGCAATGCTCTGCTCCGGGACCTTCTGGAAGATCTTGCGGGCATCGAAGCTCCAGAAGAGGTAGCGGAGGATCTGTCTGAAACAGATTCAGATCTAGAATCTGACGGTGACGTGGACGATGACCCTGACCATGCTCAAGACGAGCCTGATGACATCGGCGTAGATGGTTGGCTGGAAGATCAAGAAGCGGTGTCTAACGACTCTGCCTACAGCAGCGACTATGTTGGTTTTTAGTTTTTAATTTGAGCTATTTTAATTATTATAAATAAAACACCTTTGTTTTATTTATTTCTATTCTATGCTTATTACATCTATATTCTCTATTACTCTTATACAGACACTCATTTCTGGCATTTTACGACATGCCTTTACACACTTTGTTTTCGTACGTTTTCCGCAATACGACATTTTGCTAAATGCTTATCGTGCGCATGTATCCTTTTTGTGTACGCAGTGTTCCACACACTAAATACGATGTACCTTGCAGCAGGCAGGCATTGCTCACACACTATAGACCCTATATCCCTGGTCCCCACAAAATTATACTGTTGGCACATCTCTTCATGCCATTCAATGTCTCTTGAATACGCTTCTACTATAGCGATGCTTTCCACGAATACGTTATTCCCATTAACTGTGCCACACCTCACATCTAACAATCCGTATCGATGTCGCGGCATTTGGCTGTTCTTGAGGTCTTCCCATTTGATGATGTGGCTTATGTCCATGTTCTCCTCTGTTTCAGACTCTCTACTTCCCGGAGACACTGTAGTACCTTTTCTAGATACTAATGACACGTGGCCTCTGTTCATTGCACTTGCCAATTTTTCGATCTTACACTCTTAACTTGTAAGCTCTACCAACTGTTTGCTACACGTCTACTCTTTTACAGACACTGCTGGTGACCAATTACGGTTCTATAAATAAGTATCCGCTCCCCCCCTAGCATATTTTGCAGCACACTAGACTCACACACATTTACACAGGAATGTCGATCATGCGACGGATACTGACTGTACTATCAATAAATTTTATGCGCGTAAACCGCAGCTTTGCATTGCCACTTTCGGAAGAGGAACCAGTTCACTTCAGCATTCGTTCGCTTGGCATTGAGTTAAAAGTGGTACAAACGTTACGTCAGATGATAGTGCGAGAAAGTGCTTGATTATATTTTACCATTTGTGGGTCTTCTCTGGAATATATCTCTGCATATACTTTGTGTGGAGCAACTAAATTTAAATGATTAATATTATTTTAATTTCGAGGTCATAGCCATGGCTGTTCATTGCTCTTTCAAGGTCAAGCACTGAGTTACGCTCGAGGATATTGTCAAGGTCACATTCAAGGCCAATGCTATAACCAAGGACGCGCTCAAGGTCAAGGACACTCTCCAGGTCATATCCAAGGTTATATTTAAGGTCAAGGCCACATTCAAGGTTCCTCCTACTCTTCCAGAACATACAATAATTCCCTACTTCTCAGCTATCATAGTCATTAAAAAAAGGAGTACTTAATGGGGCTACTTTGCCTCCAATCGACCTTCAACAACAAGAGGCGGAGATTTATTGAAATTAGCGATGGGATTTTAAATAAATCAATAACTAATTTTATGATGTTATTGTTGTCCAGGTATTTCAGGAGCTGTGTGTTAATGGGTGCATTCAGCGCACTAAACTGTTGAGTGTAAACAGTAAACTATGTTAAGTAAACATTTCGCTTATTCCCTGAACGCTCGGTTTCAAGGTCTGTGTAAACGACAGACAACATCCACGTAAACGGAATGAGGTTAGGTAGCGTTGCTGTTGTTTATTATTATAATTTATAATGATGGACGGTTTTGTATTGGAAAACTTACTAGATGACGATATAGATATGAATGTTATTCAGATTACAATAACCAATCTGTCCCAACCGTTGAATATTGCCCTATCGCGAAGTATACCACGGTATAATGAAGGGTACGTTGAAAATATTGTACCGAGTTATCCATTATCAGAATTTAAAAGCCATTTCAGGTCGTCTCGCAATGGGTTTACCAGACTTTGTTCACTATTAGCACCACTTTTAAATTACCGCCATGTAGCAGTGAATTTGGACGCGAAGGTTTTATTTTTTCTATGGATAATAGCCAAACAAGAGAGTTTCTTGGCTGCCGGTGACAGATTTGGTTTCTCTAGAGGCACAGGCCATTATATCTTTTATAATGTACTAGAGGGCATCATTCAGTTGAAAGATCACTACATAAAATGGCCAGACCGTAAGGAATGTACACAAATTCAGCAAAGAGTTGAAAATCGATGTCGTAGGTATTGATGGACATGTATTACAAACTACTGAACTTATAATATGATTTTTATATAGGATTTCCTGGGGTTGTAGGATTTATAGATGGTTGCCATATAGCTATTAAGCAACCAACAAACAACGCTGTTGATTTTTTCAACAGAAAAGAATACCATAGCATAATTTTGCAAGGAGTTTGCAATGATAAAGGAATGCTTTCCGATGTGTTCATTGAAATGCCAGGTAGGATGCATGATGCGCGAGTGTTTAGGGTAAGTCCTCTATATGATCGTCTGATAACTGATCTACCACTGCTCCAACCTCACCAACAGATACTGGGCGATGCCGCATATCCATTGATGCAAAACATACTAAAGCCATACCGTGACAATGGACATTTATCCAGACAAGAAATAAAATTCAAACACTTGCCGGGCAACGACAGGTGATTGAAAGAATATTTGGACTGTTGAAATGTAGATGGAGGAGGCTAAAATACCTGGATATGTCACTTGCTGATAAAATTCCGGAAGTGATTTTAGCTGGATGCATATTACACAATTTTATTATAATTGAAAATGAGGATGACAGTTACTCAATTCTAGAAGACAATGATGATGTACCTGTTGTCCCCTATGAAGAGATTGAGCAAGATAGTGATACATCTCTGAAGAGGAATTACATTTCTAGTTTATTGCTACCTTAGAAACATTTGGATAAATGGAGCTAGTAATACACAATACTTTATTGTTTTTTTTTGCCTTCTTCTATTCCCATTCGAATTCTTTTCAACTCCTGAAGGCGCTCTTCCTCTATTTCCAGTTGTCATTCCCTAAATTTATCAAGATTCCGCTTGGAAGGTGTGGGCTCATGTCTTCTGGACTCTTCAGGAGTATTGCATCTGGAACTCATTGAAGAGCCTGAGAGAGGGCTACTAGATACGACATCTGGCAGATTGACTGTTTTGTCAGTTGCAAATATTTCTTCCATTCGTTGGAAATATGGCCAATTTATTCTACCTCGTCCAGTTTTATTGATTTTTTTATTGTCTAGTACTTTATGAAAAGTGCATTTCATATTTCTCATTTTTTGGTCAAGTTGTGCACTATCAACTATGTATCCTTTCTTGGACATTGCTTCTGCAATTTTGGCCCAAACGATTTTTTTTTAACTTCTGGGTTTCTGAAACTGTCCACCTCTTTTTGATATGCATCCAAAAACATCATTGTCTTGGGATGATCCCATTTGAATTCTATAACTGCCACGATCTCGACCTGAAGAATTTCTTCCTCCACGGTTTCCCCTCCTAGTTCTGCTTCACTGCCACCTACAAATAAGAAAACACGCTTTCATACTCATCTATAAACTAAATAGGTATAATAACTTACCAGCATTCGACCTAGGTAATGAAGCTCTCGGGACCAACATGTTGTCTATAACAGCATACTCTCCAAGCTCTCCAACCCATATTTCTTTATTTTCATACTTGTCACCTAGTTCCTAGTCACAAAATACAGTCCTTACAGTCGTCTTTATGCTCATCACCAAGCAAATCAGGTGCAAATACAGGGTTATTCACGTTATTCGACACGGAGCATTATGGCTTAAGTATTTGATAAAAAATAAAATAATAATTTGGGATGGATAGAGACCCATAAAGGCTAAAAATATTTTCATGTTATACAGGGTGTTCCAAAAACACGAAATGTATCAAAGTTATGTTTTTTTAAATGGAATACCCGATATGTTATTGCATATTCAGATTCCTCGGTAAATTCTAGTGTGACTTTTATGTATCATACATGGAACCTAAAGCGAACCGTTTAGGTTCAAATCAACCATTTTCGGTATAAGTAGATATCATGAAAAAATTGAATATCGCAGAGATTATAAAATATGGAAGACTGTGACTTTGCCGTATTACTAAGCATAAAATGCGTCAGCTTTGATGAGATTGTCAAATTTAAATTACGTTTATGCTTGGAGAAATCGGTCGATGAATTAAGGAAACTTCGATCAGCGATAACTTGATTTTTTCAAATGGGAATGCCTTATTTTTTTTATACGGTTAAACGTAGAATTTGATAACCTTTCTAATGATATAAGGTTGTGAATATCAATCTCTGGTAGTTTTCATTTAATTTTAAATTTTCAAACAAATCGGCGATTTTCAATTTTCCTACCTATAAGCAACGTAGCAGGCCATGAAATATAAACAAAAACCTGTTCAGGTAGAAGAAAACAACTAACTTAGCTGAAAAATACACACTAACTAGACTAAAGGGACAAGATTATAAAAATTCCTTACAACAAATCAACTCTCCCAGAAACACCTGCGATAACATCTCTAAGGTCAAAGAGAAGCTGGAGTATGGCAGTGATAGATATTTTCTACAGGCTACCGCAATTTACTAGAGGTTAAAAATTTCCAAGACAATTAAAAACCCTGATATGAAACAGAAACAACCAGCGACTGTTGCTCCAGCACGCAACTATCAATCAAATGTAATGGTGTAAAAAAGTACTAACTTGCGTCAAAATCGATATCTCTGACTCTGACAATATCTATTAGCAGTATTGCAAAAAAGGAATACTGACAAATCAGATTTAAATTTTCTGCCATTTTAGTCGTTTTATAATTTGAAGAAATTTTAATTCATTCTTCATTTTCTGCGACCTTCCTAAAATAGGTACTGAAGAATTTCCAGAACTCCAGTCAGAGGTACTTTGGTCTTGAGTTTTGACAGAATTGCATACTTTTTTATATCATCAAATGTGAAATTTTATTATGAAAATGATAAACTGCTTACAACATTCTCTAGTAGCTTTTATTTTATTTCAAAATTTTTAATGGTTTTGGAAATTGTCAATCTCTATTACATTGCAGTAGCTAGTAGGCCTAGAAAAAATTCATTTCTACCATACTTCAGCTTCTCTTTGACCAAAGATATGTTACCGCCGTTGTTTCTGATTAGACTTCGTTTGTTGTGAGTAATTTTTATAATCTTGTCCCTTTAGTCTAGTTCCTGTGTATTTTTCAGCTAAGTTAGTTGTTTTCTTCTACCTGAACAGGTTTTTGTTTATATTTCATGGCCTGCTTCGTTGCTTATAGGTAGGCAGATTGAAAAACGCCGATTTGTTTGAAGATTTAAAATTAAATGAAAACTACCAGAGATTGATATCCACAATCTTATATCATTAGAAAGGTTATCAAATTCTACGTTTAATCGTATAAAAAAAATTAGACATTCCCATTTGAAAAAATCAAGTTATCGCTGATCGAAGTTTCCTTAATTCATCGACCGATTTTTCCAAGCATAAACGTAATTTAAATTTGACAGTCTCATCAAAGCTGACGCATTTTATGCTAGTAATACGGCAAAGTCACAGCCTTCCATATTTTATAATCTCTGCGATATCCAATTTTTTCCTGATATCTACTTATACCGAAAATGGTGATTTACACCTAAACGATTCACTTTAGGTCCCATGTATGATACATAAAGTCACAGTAGAATTCACCAAGGAATCTGAATATGCAATAATATACGGGGTGTTCCATTTAAAAAAACAACTTTGATACATTTCGTGTTTTGTATAACATAAAAATATTTTTAAAATGTAGCCCTTATGGGTCTCTATCCATCCCAGATTACTATTTTCTTTTTTATCAAATACTTTATCCATAATGCTCCGTGTCGAATAACGTGAATAACCCTGTATATTTAATATTTAAGGTTATGCGATCACGTGATCACAACTCAACACAGCTAAACGTAAAATTTTGCTGGTGAGTTGTTGAGTAATCAGTTTGCTATAAACAGTACCGTTCAGCGTGATAAACTTAGTCAACATACTAAACAGTTTAGTGCGCTGAACGCACCCAATGACAGTCTCCATAACCTTAGACATGATGCTGAGAAGAGCCACAGGTCTATAGTTAGTGGAATTGGTTTTTTTTGCCTTTCTTATGGATGGGTTGTACGCAGCCAATCTTCCATGAAGCGAAAAAAAAACATGCCTCGCTGATATGATAGTTTGAAGAGCTTGCAAAGAACAGGTGCAAGCTCAGGGGCACAGCGTTTAAGGACAATGGCTGGAATTTGGTCAGGACCAGTAGCTTTCTTCGTGTTTAGTTTTTGGAGGATGCTTTTTACATCTCGCTGTTGAAATTTGACCTCTGCCATTCTCGAGTTTACGTTTATGGTGGTAGTCGGAATACTTCCTTGGAAATCTACAGTAGAATTGGCTGCGAAAAGCCTCCCTAAGATGTCTACTTTTTCTTTAGGAGCAGAAGTGATGGACTTGTCCTCTCTGGTCAAGGGTGGTATTGAGGAATAGGAAACATTTTGACTAACAGCCGTAGCTACAGACCAGAATGTTCTGGACGAACTAGGACATAAGAGGAGATTGTTCTTATTTTTTTGGTTGTGTTCCTCCTTGCTGTTGTCACGCCTTTACAGTGGTTTCTGGCGTCGATAAAACTGCGGTGGTTCTCGGCATTTGGATTTTTTCTCCATTCCTTGTAATGTTGGTTTTCAAAGGTAGCATCTCTACAACGCTGATTAAACCATGGTTTGTTTTTGGAGGGACGCTTGACGACATGTGGAATATAGGCTTCCATGCCGGATATTAATACCTCTGTTATTTCTTGGGCGCAAGCTGATGGGTCTCGTGACTTGAAGCAGACGTCGTGCCAGGGAAAAGACTGGTAGTATTCCCTTAGGTCGTCCCACTTTGCTGATCCGTAATGCCAGACACGGCGAGGCTTTGTATGGTGGGGATCTGGAGAATACATCCTACATAGTGTTGAGACGGTGTTATGGTCAGACGATCCTAGTGGAGCGGTTACTTTCACTGTGTAAATTGTTGGGGTAGTTGTGAGGTATAGGTCCAGCAGACTAGCAAAATCTCCGTGGCGGCTGGGGATCCTTGTTGGTTCTTTAACTATCTGCTCCAAGCCGCAGCTAATAGCGAAGGCTTCAGCTTCGCGTCCCTCGTCGTCCGTTTTATTTGAGTGTTTGAGCCAGTATGAGTTGTGAACGTTGAAGTCGCCCAGAAAGACTATCTCTGAATTAGGATGACCTGATTGCAGCGCGTCCACAGTGGCTGAAAGCTTCTCGAAGAGCTCTTTGCAGTTGTTACTACTTGGTGGCCTATAGATGCAGCATATGAATTTGGTATGATTTTGAAAGGATATTTTAAGCCATATGATGTCAAATCCTTCCAGTTCGAGCTCTTCCTCTCGATGACAAGAAAGCCCAGATTTAACGTACACGCATACCCCAAACCTACGTCTAAATCGGCTGTATAAGTCATATCCGGGAATAATGAAATCACTCCTTTATTTGCGAGTCGAAGATTTAAGTCATAATTATGAAATCGTAAGTTTTTTACTTTACACTAAAATTTTCATGACTTTCATCAAAGTTACGAAGCCAATTATTTTATGTATATACGGTAAACTCTTGGAGATTAATTAGCAAAAAAGAGAATTTTGAAAAGTCTTTTAATTATTCCCTTGGAACAGTTTTAAGTTGTCAAGGTAGAGAATTTTATACAATTCAGACAAAAACGGAACGGAAACTACAAAAAATTGTATAACATATATGGGGGATGATTCAGATACTTCTAGGTGTGCTCTATCTTTAGAATTCCGCTTGACACTATTTGTTGGGACACCCATACGCCAATCAAATTAGGATTTTTTTCTGGAATTAATTCCCAGCGGGCTGGAAAGCGTCTTAATACCTTTATTGGGTTCTAGATACGTGTAATCTGAGTTTGCACCGTCGCAGGTGGTGAGCTTAACTTTTGAAGTAAAAGCCATGCTTTGTTTTTACACGTCTAGAGTTTTTAAGAGGCGCCATGTAGGTAATTAGCATCTGAAAAAACAAAAAGGGTTACACGTGTACTAGAGATGGTACTGCCAAGCTGCGTACAAATTTTCAGTGCAAATATCCCTTTCACTTCCCACACCGATAGGTGAGGGGAGTATTGTGATCGCGAAAATTTTCGATTTTGAGATAATACGCCTTTTGGATGTTTTATGATGTCTACATAACGAAAATCCACTTCACTCATTTCCGTCGGTCTGTCTGTCTGTCGGTCGGTCTGTCTGTCTGTCTGTCTGTCTGTCGCTTTTTTCTAGCCTCCCAATCTCAGCAACCGCTGCATGGATTGCGATGAAATTTGGGCTGCGATATGCTGTGGGGTGCTAGTAGGTAATGTCCCTATAATTTTGAAAATCGGTGCATGGGCGGCGGAGTCATTAGCAAAAAACAAAAAAAAATAAATAATGCTCAAACTTCGTTTTTAGGTGTCTTAGAGGTTCCTGATCCTTATCATTTTCTACTTTTTTTTTTGGGCGGGAGTGAAATTGGGGTGGTTGGGGGTGGAGGTTGAAAAACTGGAAAATTTCTTGTATTCATAATAGACTGTCCACTAACCTGTGAAGGAAGACCTAGCGACATAAATCACCTTTTTACGTCCATCCGAACATTGCCTAGCCTATTACGGAAACTACGGGACTTAGAATTTCTGATACATTTATTGCTTTGGATTGTTTTGTATGTTGTAACGTGGACACTGCTAAATTGATTGTAATGAAATTTTGTCACAGTATTATTACCGTGGTGAGGATGAAAAACGCATATGATTTTTAGAGGTTGTGCCAGTGGCGGCGCAGAAATAATAAAAAAACTAAAAATATAAAAACAGCTCAAACTTCGTTATTAGATGTTTTAGGGGTTCTCTGATCATTTCCTACATTTTTTTAGCTCTATCCGAACATTACCTTGTCTATTACAGAATCAAGGGTCTTCAAATTTGCTGATAATACATACGAGTATGTTTTAGACCGTGCTCTATAGTGTAGCGTGGAATAGTTGAATTGATTTAAATAAAATGTTGACACAGTACTATTACCGTGGGGAGGATAGAAAACGCGTATGACTTTTAGAAATCGTGTATGGAGACGCAGCAAGAATAAAGACTAAAAATATAAAAACAGCTCAAACTTCATTTTTAGGCGTTTAATGTGTTCCCGATGATTTTCTACTTTTTTTAATACAGTTTTTTAGGTCCATCGGAACGTTGCCTTCCCACACCGATAGGACATAGGGAAGTTTGTGGTCGTAAAAATTTTCGATTTGAGATAATACGCTTTTTGGGCGTTTCATGATATCTACATAACGAATCTCAGTAACCGCTGCATGGATTGTGATGAAATTTAGGCAGCAATATGCTGTGGGGTCGTAGTAGGTAATCTTGCTATAGTGCATGGGCGGCGGAGTAATTAGCAAAAAACAAAAAATTTCAAATATTCCTCAAACTTCGTTTTTAGGCGTTTTAGGTGTTCCTGATCATTTTCTACTTTTTTTTGGGTGCGGTGAATTGATTTTGGTGAAATTTTGATACAGCATTACTACCTTGGCGAGGATGGAAGATGCGTATGATTGTTATAAATCGTGCCAGTGGCGGCGCAGAAATAATGAAAAAAAACTAAAAATATAAAAACAGCTCTCGTTTTTAAGCGTTTCAGAGGTTCCTGATCATTTTTTGGGTTTGGGTGTAATTGGGGTGGCTGGGGGGTGGGAGGTTGAAAAACTGAAAAATTTTCTGTATTCATAATAGGCTGTCCACTGATATGTGAAGGAAGACCTAGCGACATAAATCACCTTTTTAGGTCCATCTGAACATTGCCTTGCCTATTATCACAACTAAGGGACTTAGAGTTTTCCATATTCATACGAGTATTTATTGCTTTAGGTAGTTTTGTGTTTTTGTGACGTGAAAACCATTAAATTGATTCTAATGAAATTTTGACCCAGTATTTTTACCGTGGCGAGGATGAACAACGCGCATGGTTGTTAGAAAAGAAATCGTGTCAATGGCAGTGTAGCAATAATCAAAAAATTAAAAAGGTGAAAACAGCTCAAACTTCGTTTTTAGATGTTTTAGGGGTTCCTGATCATTTTCTACCGTTTTTTTTTTGATGGGGGTGAAATTTGGGTGGTTGTGGGGTGGGGGTTGTAAAACTGAAAGGTTTGTAGTATTGATCATAGGCTGTCCTTTGACCTGCGAAGGAAAGACCTAGTGGCATAACACAATTTTGGGGAGGGGGAGAATGTCGATGGTTTGGTTGCAAGAGGATCTCAGACTATAGCTTTATGCTATGGAAAAATAATAAACGGGTATCACGGTAATGTGTGGGAAGTACTGAGTCAATCAACTTGACTTCATTTTTTACTTCCCACACCGACAGGTGAGGGGAGTATTGTGATCGCGGAAAATTTTCGATTTCGAGATAATACGTTTTTTGGGCGTTTTATGATGTCCACATAACGAAAATCCACGTCACTCATTTCCGTCGGTCTGTCTGTCTGTCACCTTTTTCTAGCCTCGTAATCTCAGCAACTGCTCTATTGATTGTGATGAAATTTGGGCAGCGATATGCTGTGGAGTCGTAGTAGGTAATGTTCCTATAATTTTGAAAATCGGTGCATGGGCGGCGGAGTAATTAGCAAAAAACAAAAAAAAAAATGAATATTGCTCAAACTTCGTTTAGAGGCGTTTTAAGGGTTCCTAATCATTTTCTACTTTTTTTTTGGGTGGGGGTGAAATTGGGGTGGTTGGGGGGCGTTGGGTTGTAAAATTGAAAAATTTGTTGCTTTCATAATAGACTGTCCACTGATCTGTGAAGGAAAACCTAGCGACATAAATCACCTTTTTACGTCCATCTGAATATTGCCCAGCCTACTTAGCTTACGGAAACTAAGGGACTTATTCTGTATACATACGAGTATTTATTGCTTTAAATCGTTTTGTATGGCCAAAAAAAGCATTACTGTATCAACCGCAAAATAGAAGAAGACGAGGAAGACCCTTAAAGTCCTGGAAGGATGGGATCGAACAAAACATGAAAGATAGAGCTATCCAGGAAAACGAATGGATGGATAGAGGAGTATGGCGTACGAAATGCGGGATGCGGCAAAGAAAGCTGTAGGACCCCCGCTATATATATATATATATATATATATATATATATATATATATAGACAAAACAAAAACAAAAAAGGTGCAACCCGGGCTCCGACACACCGGGCCGCTGTTCCATTCCCCAGCGACTGCTCCTCACACCGTGAGGTGAGCAATCACTGGGTCCGCGTATCGTGCGTCCTAAGCAGACGAAGGGACCCATGGATGACTGCCTTCTGCATTCTGGCGGCTAAGATGTGCGCCGCCGCACGGCACACCGGCATTTTGCGCAGTGCAGAGTGTGGAAGTACCAAATACAAATACTTCTTATAGCATTTGGGAAATAAAATTAATTTGAAATACAGTACTTCAAATACCAGAAAGTAATTGAAATAAATTTTTCAAGTACTTTACTTCTTTAGTATTTCAAATAAAAATGCCAGGTATTTGAAATATATTTTTGTGCTACAAGTACCAAATACAAATACTTCTTAGGGAGTATTTGGGGAATCAAGTACAATACAATATATATATATATATATATATATATATATATATATATATATATAAATCGTTTTGTAAAGTGGACAACATTAAGGGCCGGTTGTACAATGCAAGCGTAAGCCTAAGCGAACAGAGACAAAAACGGTCATTGCCAAAATTTGACACAAACTGTCATAAGTGCCTAACCAAAAAAGGTAATTTTTCAGATCATTATGTCAGTACGTATTGCTTCATTGATGCCAACTGTAGTGAATTTCATTATCAACCAGGTTTAACTAAGCCGACGATTGTACAACGGGTGTAGACTTTAAGCCTGAGCTTAGCTAAGCTTAGGCTTAACAAAGCTTGTGCTAAACCCGCATTTGTACAACCGGCCCTTAATTGATTCTAATGAAATTTTGACACAGTATTATTACCGTGGTAAGGATGGAAAACGCGTATATTTGTTAAAAATCGTGTCAGTGGCAGCGTAGCAATAATCCAAAAACTAAAAGTATGAAAACAACTCATACTTCGTTTTTAGATATTTTAGGGGTTCCGGATCATTTCCTACCTTTTTTTGGGTGGGGGTGAAATTGAGGTGTTTGGGCGTGGGGTTGTAAAACTTAAAAGTTTGTAGTATTGATAATAGATATATATATATATATATATATATATATATATATATATATATATATATATATATATATATATATATATATATATATATATAAATCGTTTTGTAAAGTGGACAACATTAAGGGCCGGTTGTACAATGCAAGCGTAAGCCTAAGCGAACAGAGACAAAAACGGTCATTGCCAAAATTTGACACAAACTGTCATAAGTGCCTAACCAAAAAAGGTAATTTTTCAGATCATTATGTCAGTACGTATTGCTTCATTGATGCCAACTGTAGTGAATTTCATTATCAACCAGGTTTAACTAAGCCGACGATTGTACAACGGGTGTAGACTTTAAGCCTGAGCTTAGCTAAGCTTAGGCTTAACAAAGCTTGTGCTAAACCCGCATTTGTACAACCGGCCCTTAATTGATTCTAATGAAATTTTGACACAGTATTATTACCGTGGTAAGGATGGAAAACGCGTATATTTGTTAAAAATCGTGTCAGTGGCAGCGTAGCAATAATCCAAAAACTAAAAGTATGAAAACAACTCATACTTCGTTTTTAGATATTTTAGGGGTTCCGGATCATTTCCTACCTTTTTTTGGGTGGGGGTGAAATTGAGGTGTTTGGGCGTGGGGTTGTAAAACTTAAAAGTTTGTAGTATTGATAATAGGCCGTCCATTGACCTGTGAAGGAAAGACCTAGCAACAAAAGACAATTTTTGGGGGGGGGGGGGGGGGCTGGCGATTATCTGGTTGCAAGGGATCTCGGATTAAAGCTTCATGCTGTTGGAAAATAATAAACTGGTATAGCCGTAATGTGTGGGAAGTACTGAGTCAATCAACTTGACTTCATTTTTTTCCGAGGTGTTCGGATTTCACTTGCTAGTAGTGTATTTTTAAAAATTAACTACCCCGTGTTGCAAGTTAGATATGCTAATTATCAGTGAATAGTACTGGTTATTCCTTTGCATATTTAGAAAAGCGAGGCAAAAACACCGAAGCCCCCAAAGGCTCCAGAGAAACCGCTGATGCCATACATGCGATACAGTAGGAAGGTGTGGGATCAGGTGAAGGCACAGCATGCAGATAAGAAACTGTGGGAAATCGGGAAGGTTATTGGGCAAATGTGGAGAGACCTTCCAGAAGAGCAGAAGCAAGAATTCATGGATGAATACGAACTGGAAAAGGTGATGCTTCGTTGACTTGTTTTTATTGTTATAGGTTCATTATGGCGTGTTTCAGGTTGAATACGAGAAGACTCTGAAAAGCTATCATAATTCGCCAGCATACCTTGCGTTTATAGCAGCAAAAAATAAATCTAAGTCAGGTAAACGCGTTGTTTTAATAGCGTTAACTTACCCGTACAACCATTTTTTCTAGAGAAACTCTCAAGTTATATAGATATAAACCAATTCAAATACTCTGGACCAGATCACCTAATAAATCATATTCAACATTACAACTATCTCAGTATTAATGTTGAATATGATTTCTTAGATAATTTGGCACTGGAGTATTTGAATGTATTTATATCTTCTTAGGATGACTAGTTAAATGTAACGATCCTTTCAAGGGATATTGGAGGATATTGTTATTAAACGACTATTAGCATATTAGTCAAATGTTGAGCGCTTCCGAGGTTTCTGCATTTTTTTGAGCGAGCGTATGAGAAACGTTAAGAATTATCTAAATGAAAATACATTCATTTAACCAATTTCTTGAATCACTAATCATATCTTAAACCACTTCTGATTAGATAGTATTCTATCTAATGGATACACATAGTTCAGGATATAATACAAAATATTGTTATACGCAGACTGCATTTTGCAGTTACTATGAGTCCTCCTGTTCCTTAAACTTATCGTGAGCTTTAATCTGACTACTGTATATACATATATCACTTTAAAACTTTTTGATTGCTTGGTGCGAACTAGGTCTTGAAATATAGAACAATTTAATATAGGAGAAAGAATTATCTGAGGAAACTAGTTATTTTGACGTCTTGTAACTCCCAAAACAATTATTTTTTATAAATTTTTCATCAAGCCTGTATTACTAGTCACTCAAGGTGCTGATGGAGAAACTCACGAAAGATCGAGCACTTCCTCAAAACAAGCAGCTGATAGAAGGATCGAGATACAACCAGCAGAAGATGAAGATGGTGAGTACTTAATAAAAAATTTAGACCCATTATAGAAAATAGTAAATACATATTGATATATAAGCTTCAATTTCCAGACCAAGACGATGGTTATTCTGTGAAGCACCTTGCATACGCGAGATACCTGAGAAATCATCGTCTTATCAACGAAATTTTCTCTGAGGCTGTTGTGCCAGACGTCAGGTCTGTCGTGACCAAAAACAGAATGGAGGTTAGTCTTCCACTGATTTTTTATCAAAATCAAGTGTTGCACAGTGCTCCTACTTCTTTGCTACAGACAAAGAAGTCTAAAATATATAACTTTTGTAACTAATCTCAATTACTATTGTGGAAGTAACAAGTTAAAGTGGATATTTGAAAAAGCTTTAGCATAATGCGCCTATGTTGATTCTGTTATTTTGTAGGTTTTGAAAAAACAAGTTCAATCTCTGACTATGCATCAGAAGAAACTAGAGGCTGAACTACAACAGATTGAAGAAAAATTTGAGGGCAAAAAACGGAAATTCATCGAAAGTAGTGAACAGTTTCAAGAGGAGTTAAAAAAGGTTAGTGTGATTAGTATTTTTGTGTGATAAACAGGTCAGCCTAATACATTTTCTTTGCTCTCAGAAAGCCGTTTTTGGAGGTTACGTTGTGTATCAAATTGTGAAAAATATTCTATATACATATATATATAAACAAAACAAAAGCAAAAAAGGTGCAACCCGGGCTCCGACACACCGGGCTGCTGTTCCATTTCCCAGCGACTACTCCTCACACCGTGAGGTAATCAATCACTGGGTCCGCGAATCGTGCGTCCTAAGCAGACGAAGGGACCCATGGATGACTGCCTTCTGCATTCTGGCGGCTAAGATGTGCGCCGCCGCACGGCACACCGGCATTTTGCGCAGTGCAGAGAGCAGCGTATCCCTCATACCACCTAGGGATCCAATGACCATTACTAGCAGACTCACAGTGTAGTCGGGCCAGAGCCTGCGAAGTTGTCCGAGGAGCTCCTGATAATTGGTCCACTTTTCCTCCTCCTTAGAGATGATGTTCCCCTCGGCAGGTGCCGAGAACTCGATAACGAACATCGTCTTTTGTTGGTAGTCGAGGAGGACTATGTCGGGCTTATTTGCCTGTAGAAGCTCGAGCGTGGGGAACGAGTAGTTCCAGCAAATCCGGCATCTCTCGTTCTTCACAACGGACTCTATATCCCCTGGAGCGTATGGCAGCACCGGTGTCTCATCTATACCGTAGGAGTGCCTTAGATGGTAGTATAGCACCCGTAGAGCCGCGTTGTGCCGATAGACGTAGGCTGTGCCAGCGTACACCTTACACGCCGACAAGAGGTGCGTAAGGGTCTCTGGCGCCTGCAGGCAAGCTCTACAGCGGATATCGGGCACATCCATACCCATAATCCGGCTACGGTATACTAAGGTGTTGAAGACATCGTCTTGGCAAGCCATTATAGAGCTCTCAGTCTCCGACTTCAACCCATTAGAGCTTAGGAAGGAGAAGGTCAACTGCTCAGATAAACCATGCTCTTCTAGATGTTTGTAGAAGGTTCCGTGGATTGGTTTATCTTTGTGAAGTCTTAAAAGCAATTGGACAGCAGTTTTAATCCGGGTTTTTAATTGTGCGGGAGCAAGTTCCGTAACGGACTACTGGCACCTCCGCGTGAAGTCGAGCGTGAGACTAAGTTCTTCGGCTGCCCGTGTTGCTGCTCTAAAAAGGAAGGCTCCTTTACCCGCAATCTCGTGCTCTCGCACAAAGCGAATCAGGGGATCGGTGCTCTTCGTAACATAGCAGGCAATGGCCAGTACTACTCTGTTGTGCAGACGCTCCGAACTCAATAGTCCACGCCCTCCCAGGTGTCGCGGGAGGTATATTCGCGGAACAGAGAATCTAGGATGTAGACTTACCGTCTGGGTCTCGGGTTTAGAATGGTCCCAGGGTTTAATCTGCCTGTCGTAAAAGGCGACTAAAAGATTGGTAGTCCTTGCCTTAAAAAGGCCTATGGTGGTCACCGGCTGTGAAGGCAGGCGTATGAACCACCATAGTGAGGAAACGGCTGGACCTATGTTAAGGACGGTTTCCCGACAGCGTCTGACTCCAGGTTAGGGGCGGCTGATAACAAACCTGGCAGTAGGTATAAAATGCGCCCCCAGGAAGGCGCCCAACATGAAATGGCTATTCGGTGCGTGGCGACACCGCGGGGTTAACCGAAGCCAGGGATGAAAGTCGGCCGGCAACCTGTACAGGTCATCCCTAGGAGGCAATTTGGTCGGCTGCCTCCGAAATGTCGGCTGGGGTCCCTAAGGCTAACCACCGGACGGGTCCTACCTTCTGGTTCGACTGCCCCAGAAGAAGAGCACCCACGCCAGGCCGGTATCTGAAGCCGGCTCTGGGCAAGATGGCGGTGCCTCGGATCGCCCTGATGACGACACACCTGCTGAGCTGCTACGAAAGCAGTAGCCCGCGCCGTAGGGGATACATGTTCCGCATGGATGCGAGGTGTAAAATGCAACCAGAGCATAGCACACTTACCTCCATGAGCTTGCGGAACCAGGTATTTTACCTTCGGGGGCAGGGATATGTTCGAGCTCCAGCTCAGCCTGCCCCTTCGGCGACTGAAAGGCCTGTTAACCAGGCTGAAAGGTCGCCGATAAGGCCCGCTGAGAGGGAAATCGACGAAGCTGTCTCACCTGGTGATTTTAGTGACCGAAGGGCCTTGCATCAAGCAGAGGTCCTTCAAGCTGGCAGATTTAATGAGAGAGGATGAGGCGGTGAGTGAACGTCTATCGGAGGTCTCTGACATTTGGAGCATCAATTGCGAAATTTACGCTGCGGTTCTGAGGCTGGCTGGACAGGGGAGAGTGAGAGACTCTCCTCTCGAGAGAGCACAGACGCGGGAGCGCCAAATGGAAGCGAAAATCCAGTTGGCTCGCCAAGAAGCATCCCGTATCCAGTGTGTGATGGAATATAGAGCGGCTGGTAGGCCTTTTACGCGCCGCGTACGCCAGATAGCTCGAGAACTAAGGCGCGACCATCACACTCTTAGTCAAGCGATACTGGTTGTTGTCAAGCAGCATTGTCTTGACAGGATACGGATCGGTGATACGGATGCTAATCGCTGCTAAACGATCACTGGTGAATCGGGCGAGAGGTTTGGAGGAAAACAGAATGTTTTCCGAAAAGCCTGTTCGTCTCTTCCAACAGCGACCACCAGCCATAGAGCAGCCGCCAACTGCTGATCGCGTGGAGGCTTTCTGGAGGGGCATATACGAACAGCCCAAACCTCTCCAAGCAGACACTCCGGCCTTGGCGCAGTTCGAGTCTGTTTGTAGGAGGACTCCAAACTTGAATGTACTGCGTCACCCGATAAACACGGAAGAAATTCTTGGCGCCTTACAAGGCGCAAAGAATTTCGCAGCTCCTGGCCCGGATGGCATAAACACCTACTGGTTGAAGAAATTTCCCAGTTGCCACCGGCATTTAGCTAGAGTTTTTAACTCGTGGCTAAATCAGGAGCAGCCAATTCCGGCTTGGTTTGTCAAGGATCGAACCGTGCTTCTCCCGAAGACCGGAGATTTGTCTGACCCTAAAAACTACAGGCCGATAACATGTCTGAACGCATGTTACCAGCTCTTCACCAGAATCTTGTATATGCCTATCCTTCAAGCTGTAAATCCCGTATTTCTCAGCGTATATGAACAAAGAGGGTCTAAGAAAGGAGTAGCAGGCAGCAGGGATAACCTGTTGATTGACCGCTGTGTCACACAGGACAGTACCTGCGAAACCTTTCTATGGCCTGGATCGACTATCGGAAGACATTCGACACTACGTCTCATGAACTGATTGTGCGGCTGTTGGAATGTCTTTCGGTAGATGATCAACAACTGATGCCGCTCTGGAAGACCCGATTCACTATAACATCGGGTGAAACTAGGGTTCGGACAGAGTTGGTATCATTTAAAAGAGGCGTTTTCCAGGGAGACTCCTTGACTCCCTTACTCTTTTGCATCTCGCTACTGCCTTTGTCCATAACGCTGAAAAATACTAAGGGATACAGCTGTGGCACGCCCAATTACCGGAGGCACAAGGTCACCCACCTGTTTTACATGGATGACCTGAAACTCTATGCCTCCGGACAACGTGATTTAGAGCAGTCGCTGAGGGTAGTGCAGGATTACAGTCAAGTTATTGGTATGGAGTTCGAGACAGACAAATGTGCCATGATTCATCTCAAAAGAGGACGTTGCAGAGATAGTGGAGATGATGAGCAGCTCGTTGATGGCAGCATCTTGCGACAACTGCATGCCGGAGATACTTATACCTACCTTGGAGTGGCGCAGCGTCACGTCCAAGAGGCAGAATTGGTCAAAGAATGTCTCCGCCGCAAGTATTTTTTGTAAAGTACTACAAACGTCAAATTTTGTAAAAATTGCTGAATAACTCTGAAAATAGGCTTCGTATCCATAAATAATGGTTAACAAACTGGACCTAAAAATCGATGCTGAATTCAAAAACGTAATAATATGCAGGGTGTTCCATTTAAAATAAGGAAGTTGATACCTACTTCCCGTATATCAGGAAGTCTGCCATTTTTGAAATTATTTTCTAAATGCAGAGCATTTGAAAAGGAACGTTTTTTATTTAAAACATTTTCGTCTAATTTAAACAGTATGGCCGCTAGAGAGCACCGCGCGCTTATTGGACCACCCTGTATATGATTTAGGCTTCTAACTCTTAGGCTTCTAACTCTTATCGAAGAAAAAATGACAACCGGTGCTGTTTCTAAGTGGTAACTAATGTCTATTGATGTTTTTCTTAATTTGTTTGTTTATTTAAATGCGATAGGTGGCCAAAATTATAGGAAAGCTATATATGTATCTTTATTTGATTCTTTGATTACTTCTAACGGTAAGGCCAGGCGGATATTATAATTGAGGTTTTGCTTCATAATATTTTGCCATCCGGAAAATTATAAACCGTCAGGATTGCATTAGTTAGCTCCATATCATGAGAAACTCCAGTCACAACAGTTACATAGAACCAAAAGTAGCTGCCTTGACAGATCGTTCGCCTTCTGGTTTTATCACTCTGTCGAACCTTACGGTTCTAAAGTGAGAAAGTGTCAGAAGAGTATTGCTTTTCAATTTACCAGGTCTTTTAAACACCAAGTGCTTATCTGTATTTTGTACCTTTATGTCATGGGAGTCAGGTGTTGGTTAGAGGCTTATATGTATTTGTGAAGACCATACTGTCGATTTTTACTTCTACGTTATATTTTTACTTGTGGGTGGAAAACGTCCGCGAAGTTGAGGGTCGTTTAACGACTATCCTTTACCCCGTACAGATTTGGTCCTAGTGAAATCCAACTGTACCCTATAAACTTAGCTAAACATGTACAAAATACTAATCTTTTGCGTTAAACCTTAATTTCTGTTAGCATTGTAGGCCTGCAGTCGATGAGGAAACTTTACAAAAGATGGTAGAGAGGCAGTATGAAATACTGAAAAAGGAGAGGATGAAATTGACAGAAGATTTAATGGCGAAGACCGAAGATAACTCGCCGGTTGATGGTCAAAATTCAGTCACAGTAGTTCACGAAAATGGACATAACAAAACAGAGGTAAGTGTTATGTATTTCACTAGATTATTATATATTTTATTTCCATCGTCCTCTCGCTTCCACTATTCACCTTCTTATAATTTTGGTATCGCATACTTCAACTTTTCATTACATGTAACCGTTCTATTAAAAAACTGTGGATTACGGCCTTTTCACTACTGCCAAATTGTCATTTGATTCGTTTTTTTTTTATCAGTATTATACTTGAAATCCAACTTGCCGCGACATTTCTACGTTAATGTCAACATGTCTCATGTTGTGTGTTGTAACATTTTACACAACTCCCGTTATATACTCCCAATTTTTCTTCTAAGGGATTGGTGATGAATTATAATTATATGCATTCACGAATGTACTGAGTCAATATTTTCTACTTACTGTCTTCCTTCGCTTCAGGTAATGGAAATAGACAGGCAGTCAGCTCCGGAAAAACAGGGAACTACTGTGCAACCGCCCCAACCACAACCTGCCCACCCTGATGGAAGCAAGTCGACACCCTCCGAACAGCAGCACACACGTCCTCTAAGTAACTCTTTCCAACCTCCTCATGCTGACAGCTCTCAATCTCCTCCTCACCAACCACCAGCAGAACATTCTCAACAGGAAATGGCACACGGCATGACGTCACAGACCATACATCCTCATCCGGCTACTCCTCAACCACACCCCGCGTTGCCGCCCGCAGCTACAGGAGCACACAATCCGCAGAATGTTATAGGGTCATCAATGCCACATACACCTGCCGGGTGAGTAATCTTATATACTTTTATAAATACAATCAACATTCTCAGCCCAACCTAACCCGACCCTTCAAAAATCTAACACAATCTGCGCTTTCAAGATTGGGCAGGCATGACGGCCACATTTTAATTAATAAGAGCGCCGGAGTATTAACTTGGCATTAGTTAATGTTAGATAGATATTCGGGAGATTAAAATATCTCACTCACCTACAGTGGGAAGTAAAATAGATTATTCTATTGAATTTAGTTGAAAATACCTGCGATTATCTTTGATAGGAAATAATTCTCAAAATCATTCAGAAAAATCTCATCATGTTGATAATAACCAAATGGACTGACACAAACAACTCGTAGTCGGATCTTAGACTATAGCAATCATAAATTTATCTTGTTTAAGTGATGAAACATTTATTTTCAGGCATATGTCACCTGGACATGGAGCTGCAGCAACCCAGCATCAGCCACCAATTATGTCAGGAAGTCAAGTGCCGGCCCAGTACGTGCAGCAATATGGACCGTCGCCAGCACAAACTCGTGGCCCCCCGCCAAGTGGGCACTCTGGATACTCGAGTTACCCATCTCCCTCTGGACCACAACAACAACCGTCTACAGGTGTATATCCTCCGCCCCAACAAGGTATAATAATAATAATAATATAAAATATCTAAATACACTGACCTTGCCATAGAAGTGAAGCGAATTTGGAAACAAGATAAAGTTATTATTGTCCCCCTCATTATGTCGGTCTCAGGCCTCACACCGAACACATTTACACAACACCTACAACAGTTAGGCCTGGACGAAAGTTTACATAAAATATTCCAAAAGTCTGTAATCCTTAAGACCTGTAATATAGTACGATCTTTCCTAAATTCCGATCAGTAATAGTTCAGGTGTTGACTTGGCCTAGCCCGTCAACATTTGTCGTCGCCGCAGTCATGCGAGAGAAGCTTGAAAAAACATAATAATAATAAGGGAGGATCTAGCAACCCTGCGAGGGGGTTGCTAGATCCCCTCAGTGGCGCCTCCCAAAGGTGGCGGATAGGGGAATGCCTCCCAGATATGGGTGGTACCGGAGAAATGAAATACCCGGGGCGGACCAAAACTAGCACAGTGAAATAGCGTCTGCATCCAGAGGATCGGCTATTCCTCAATAAATAGGACACGACGGATCTCCGTGTTACGAGCGGTACTCCGACAGCGTCTGTTCTTCATGTTAGAAGCGGCTGTTTTCATAAACCCCCAGGAAGCCGCCCAACATCAAGAGGCTATTCGGTGCATGGCGACACCGAGGGGTATACCAAGCCCAAGGATGTAAGCCAGCCGGCAACCTTCGCAGGTACATCCTCAGCAGGCAATTTGGACGGCTGCCTCCGGAAATGTCGTCTGAGGGCCCTAAGGCTAACCACCTGATGGGCCCTATCTTCGGGTTCTACCACCCCGGAAAAAAAGCACCCACACCCAGCCGATTTCGGAAGCCGTCGTTGGGCAAGGTGGCGGTGCTTCGGATAGCCCTGTTGACGACCCCCGCTATGACATGGTCCGTTTTAGGTGGACGACGGAGCTTAGGGATGACCTGCTGAGCTGCTATGAGAGCAGTAGCCCGCACCGTAGGGGATACATGTCCCGCATGTATGGGAGGTGGTGTGAAATGCACCCAGAGCATAGCACGCTTACCTCCCAGAATTTGCGAGATTATGTATCGTACCTCCGGAGGCAGGGATATGTTCGTGCTCCAGCTCAGCCTGCCCCTTCGGCGGACGGAAGGCCTGTTAACCAGGCTGAAAGTTCGCCGATAAGGCCCGCTGAGAGGGAAATTGACCAAGTCGTCTGATCTGGGGATTTCAGAGGCAGAAGGGCCTTGCATAACAACGAAAGGTCCTTGAAGCTGGCAGATTTGAAGAGAGAGAATGAGGTTGTGGGTGAACGTCTATCGGAGGCCTCTGACATTTGGAGCATCAATTGTGAAATTTACGCTGCGGCTCTGAGGCTAGCTAGACAGGGGAGAGTGAGAGACTCTCCTGTTGAGAGAGCACAGAGACGGGTGCGCCAAATGGAAACGAAAATCCAGTTGGCTCGCCAGGAAGCATCCCGTATCCAGTGTGTGATGGAATATAGAGCGGCTGGGAAGCCTTTTACGCGCCGAGTGCGCCAGATATCCTACGGGTTGAGGCGCGACCATCATTCACTCAGTCAAGCGGTACTGGTTGTTGTCAAGCAACACTGTCTTGACAGGATACGGATGCTAATCGCTGCTAAACGATCGTTGGTGGCGCGGGCGAGGGGTCTGGAGCAGAACAGAATGTTCTATGAAAGACCTTCTCGCCTTTTCCAACAGCCTTCGCCAGCCATAGAGCAGCCGCCAACTGCTGATCGCGTGGACGCCTTTTGGAGGCACGATTACGGACTGATACAATATGGCGTCCGACGCAAATGTAACTCTGTTAATTCAAGAGCTAAACAAGTTCAAAAAAGACTCGTTAATTGTTATTATCGTGTACCAAAGGCTTCCAAAAAGTGTAACAAGTGAATGTGTTGTAAGTTTTGTTGAAAACCTACATAAGAAGTTGCAAAACAACGACAAGAAGCAGGTGGCACCATCCATAACCTCCGATAGTCAAGAAATCAGACTGAGGTATGAAGCATTACAAACTGAAATGGAGGCACTCAAAAAATTATCTTATCACCTGGAAAAGCGGACGCAAGAGCAAGAAGACCTTATTTTGTTATTAAAGGTTAATCATAATAATATTCCATATTCAGACACTCCAGAGGCATCTAGTGAAAATAGCTGTAAAGACGGTACAGTACAGAAGGAACCTTACTCGTCAGTAACAGCAAAAAGTACGAAAATTACATCGACAGCTGATACAGCAGCAAAAACTAGTACTCGTGGAAGCAGTTCCATGACCTTCGAAAGAATGCGTACAAAAAACCCAGAAATCGTCAGAAAGTCTACGAATGGGAATTCCCGCAACAAAAATAATAACAGATATAAACCTATTGTTGGTTCGAACAAGGATGCACCAAGACTGACAGTCCAAAAACATGGATACTTGCATGTGTATAGGTTTAATAAAGATATGACAACAGAAGAACTCAGTCGACTTCTGAAAATATCAGCCCCTCATATTGACTTTGAATGTCAACAATGGAATAAAACAGATACTTCATCGTCTTATAAAGTATCATTTCCCATAGAGCTAGTTAAGGATGTATACAACCCAGCAATATGGCCCGAAGGCACTGCGGTAAGACGATTCAGATTCTCGAAAAAAGAAAATTTTCAAGAAAATTTTCAAGATGCAGTCCAGGAACCTACGAAGATTTGAATAATAGCTCTTTACGGTTGAGTGTTTTACATTTAAATGTTCATTGTATCTCAAATAAAGTAAATCTTCTTGACGCGTTTTTGACTAGGCATGCACCGACAATTTTTTGTGTGACTGAACATTGGCTGTCTAGTGAAAAAATTCAATTTGTTAAACTGAAAAACTATGTGCTGCTAAGTAGCTATTGTCGATCCAACTCCGTGCATGGTGGGTATGCGATATTTGTGAAGGTAAACAGTTGTACAGTCTGCAAGTCGGAAGAAAGGGTAAGCAATTTATCTGTTGAACAACATTTAGAATGCTCAGCTATCTCGTACGGCCAAGAAAGCTGTATTATTTGTATTTATAGGCCACCCAGTGGTAATTTCGAAGTTTTCATAAATCAATCTTCAGAGATACTGTTAGTTGGATGCAAATATTACAAATTTGTCATATTCTGTGGCGATTTCAATATTCATAACGATAGTAAGTCTATTAAATCAAAAGTACTGCATGATGTCTTAACATCTTTCAATCTTAATTCTTTGATTGATACCCCAACTAGGGTGGTACGTAATAATAACAAATTCTTCCAGCACCCTAGACTACATGATTATTTCAGATAATTCATGCTTGGAGAATATTTCGAACTTCGATCCAGGAATATCAGATCACTATTGCCAACTAATTGCGATTCAAAATTTGAATAATACAGTGCTGCCAGAAGGTAGAGGATAAAGAAATAATTAAACTGTGCCCCTCAGCTATAGAGGAATTCAGATATTTATTTAGTAACTATTCTATTCCACCAAGTTTTCCAGATCCTGAATACGTATTTATCAATTTCTTTGCTCATTTTACTTGGTGTTTCAGAACTGCATGTAAAAAAGGAACTGTAAAATCAAATCCTAGGAAACTAAAGACTACGTTTTCTCCACAACTACTTCAAGAGTTGGATGATTTAAGAAATCTTAATTGGTAATGCAAGCAGCTAGATGACCCAATTTTCACCGAGAGATATAAAAAGAATAAGCAAGATTTGGATCGTAAAATAAAAAACGAAACGATTAAGAAAAATAGTGATGTAATTTTTTCTGCCAAAAATAAAATCCGAACAGCATGGAATTGAATTCATGAGCTAAATGGCCGAAAGGCCGGAAATAAAGATCGTATTATGACTATTGTTCATGATGACAAAGTGATTAATGATAGTAGAGTGCAAGCTAATGTGTTTGCAGACTTCTTTACTTGCGTTGTTAAAGACAAACTAAAAACGACTTTTGGAGATAATATTTCTATGAGCTGCACGTATCCTACTTTGGCAAACAATTCATTCTTTTTTCATCCTGTCATACCTGAGGAAGTGATACATGCAATCGATTCTTTTCCAAATAAAAAGGCATGTGGGCTAGATGATATACCTCTTGCGTTAATCAAGGAATGCAAGTATGATATTGCAGGAGTAATAGCCAGCATAGTAAATTTATCAGTTACATCTGGTGTTTTTCCGGCATCTCTCAAAGGTGCTGTAGTAATACCGATATATAAAAAGGTGAACGCGACTGTATAGAAAATTATCGACCAATATCTTTATGAAGTATAATTTCTAAAATAATTGAAAAACTAGTTTACACTAGGATGATGGATTTCTTGAATATCAATAATTTGCTCACTCCAAAACAGCATGGCTTCAGACCCGGTTTTTCTACAGAAACGGGTGCTATTGACCTGATTCAAGAAATTCATAACGTCTTAGACGCAAATAAATTAGCAACTGGTATATATTTTGACTTATCAAGAGCATTTGATACGGTTGATGCAACTTTTCTATGTGAAAAGTTGTACAATTTAGGTTTCCGAGGACCAATTAATAAATGGATTAGCTCTTTCTTATCAGAACGTAAGATAACCGTAAAAGTTAACAACACACATTCTGATGTACATGATATTGAAATGGGCACACCTCAAGGGACTGTTCTAGGTCCTTTGATTTTTTTACTATATATCAATGATCTCCCACAGTATATAAGTGATGGTAGTATATTCCTATATGCCGATGACACTACTATTTTAGTCACTGGAGAAACGGAAACATCGGTTAGGGGCAAAATATTAGTTGTCCTACAAGAATTTAGTCAGTGGTGCTGGAAGAACAGATTAATCATAAATTTTGAAAAAACTAATCATGCATTTCAGTATCCCATCTAGCTGCCGAAGTTCGATGGATATCACATTCAATGGTGTGAGGATCAAGGAAGACTGCTCTACGTCATTCTTGGGTATCACTATCGATAGTAGGCTCACCTGGACTACTCATATCGACACTGTACCATTACAAATTGAACAAATGCTATTACATGATTTGTTCTCTAAAAAACGATATTCATTATTAACTGTGTACTATGCATATGCCTGTTAAGCTATGTCATATAACATTGCTGTGTGGGGACAGTCCTCTGATGCGCTGAGAGTTTTTATTCACCAGTAAAGGATTATTAGAAAGATATTTAATCTTAGTTATCTAGAGTCTTGTCGATCTACATTTAAACAATATAGATTATTCACCTTTTCTGCCATTTATTTGTATAAGCTTTTATGTTATGTGCATTTAACCAAAAGTGTCTATGAAAAGAATAATTTTAACCACAACTATTTTACTCGGGGCCGTAATGAAATTTGCTTACTGGTGGAAAAAATTCACCAGTTGCCACCGGCATTTAGCTAGAGTTTTTAACTCGTGGCTAAATCAGGAGCAGCCAATTCCGGCTTGGTTTGTCGAGGGTCGAACCGTGCTTCTCCCTAAGACCGGAGATTTGTCTGATCCCAAAAACTACAGGCCAGTAACATGTCTGAACGCGTGTTACAAGCTCTTCACCAGAATGTTGTACATGCGTATCCTTCAAGCTGTGAATCCTGTATTTCTCGACGTGTATGAACAGAGAGGGTCAAAGAAAGGAGTAGCTGGCTGTAGGGAGAACCTGTTGATTGACCGATGTGTCACGCAGGACTCCGTGCAGTACAAGCGAAACCTTTCTATGGCCTGGATTGACTATCGCAAGGCATTCGACACTACGTCTCATAAGCTCATTGTGCAGCTGTTGGAATGTCTTGCGGTGGATAATCAGATAGTGGGATATATCAAACAACTGATGCCGCTCTGGAAGACCCGGTTCACTATAACATCAGGTGAAACTCGGGTTCGGTCAGAGTTGGTGTCATTCAAAAGAGGTTTCTTCGAAGGAGACTCCTTGAGTCCCTTGCTCTTTTGCATCTCACTTTTGCCTCTGTCCGCTGAGAAATACTAAAGAATACAGCTGTGGCACGCCCAATAACCGGAGGCACAAGGTCACCCATCTGTTTTATATGGATGACCTAAAACTTTATGCCTCCGGTCAACGCGAACTATAACAATCGCTGAGGGTGGTGCAGGAGTACAGTCATGCTATCAGAATGGAGTTCGGAACAGACAAATGTGCATTGGTTCATCTCAAGAAAGGACGAAGCCTGAGATAGTGGAGATGAGGAACAGCTCGTTGATGGGAGCATTTTGCGACAACTGCATGCCGGATATACTTATGCCTACCTTGGAGTGGCGCAGCGTCACATCCAAGAGGCAGAATTGGTCAAAGAGTGTCTCCGCCGCAAGCATTTGCACCGACTCCGTCAGATCTGGTCATCAGAACTGTCCGCCAAGAACAAAGTCACTGCCACAGACATGCTTGCAGTCCCATTGTTATTATACACCTTTGGTGCTATACACTGGAAAGTGGACGAGCTGAAGGAAATCGACACAAAGACCCGCAAAAGGATGAATACGGAGAGAAGTCTGCATCCTAAGTCCTCTGTCCCGCGACACCTGGGAGGGCGTGGACTATTGAGTTTGGAGCGTCTGCACAACAGGGTAGTATTTTCCACGACCTGCTATGTAACGAACAGCACCGATACCCTGATTCGCTTTGTGCGAGAGCACGAGAATGCGGGTAAAGGAGCCTTCCTTTGTAGCGCAGCGAAACGAGTAGCCGAGGAATTCAGCCTCACACTCGACTTCAAGCGGAGGTGTCAGCAGTCCATTACGGAACTTGCTCCCGCAGAATTAAAATCCCACATTAAAACTGCCGAAGTCGACTTCCTCTTAAGACTTCATAAGGATAAGCCAATGCATGGAATCTTCTACAAACATCTAGAAGAGCATGGCTTGTCTGAGCAGTTGACCTTCTCTTTCCTAAGGTCTAGTGGGTTGAAGTCGGAGACTGAGGGGTTCATAATGGCTTGCCAGGATGGTGTCTTCAACACCTCGTTCCCCACGCTCGAGCTTGTACAGGCAAACAAGCCCGACATAGTCCTTCTCGACCAACAACAGAAGACGATGTTCGTTATTGAGTCTTCGGCGCCTGCCAAGGTGAACATCGTCTCTAAGGAGGAGGAAAAGCGGACCAAGTATCAGGAGTTGCTCGGACAACTTCGCAGGCTCTGGCCAGACTACACTGTAAGTCTGCTGGTTATGGTCATTGGATCCCTAGGTGGAATGAGGAATACGCTGCTCTCTACACTGCGCAAAATACCGGTGTGCCGTGCCGCGACGCACATCGTAGCCGCCAGAATGCAGAAGGCAGTCATCCTTGGGTCCCTTCGTCTACTTAGGGCGCACGATTCGCGGACCCAGTGATTGCTCACCTCACGGTGTGAGGAGTAGTCATTGGGTAATGGAACAGCAACTCGGTGTGTCGGAGCCCGGGATGCACTTTTTTGTTTTTTCATATAAATAATATATTATAAAAAAGCTTTTGACTCTGTACCCCATAGCTGGCTAACGACCACTCTACAAATATACAAAATTAACCCAGTCCTTCATCAGTTCCTTACAAGAACCATGAAGACATGGCGAACCAACATACATCTTAAACATCCAAACAGAGGAGCTACACATACGACGCGGTATCTTCCAGGGTGATTCGCTTAGTTCACTGTGGTTCTGCCTTTGTTTAAATCCACTCTCTAACGCACTTAACAACACAAATTATGGTTCTTTCAGAGCAAACTAACAAATTTACATAGGGCAATATTCAAAGCAGACAAGAACTATACACCACTCACCCTCTCCAGTCCAGACCACGCAGCAGACACACACAATCCCATAGAATCACAACGAGAAAAAATAAACACCTGGTCGCAGAAAGCACTTCACGCCAAACATTTGGCTGCAGGATGGCCAGCTCTTTCCAGAAACGGAGGGTTTTATGCTTGCTATTCAGGACCAAGTAATTGCGACGATAAACTACAAAAAATACATAATTAAAGATCCATCCATAACCAACGATAATTGCAGAAAATTCCACCAACCGAAGGAAACAATAGATCATCTAACAAGTGCATGCAAAATCCTCGCTGGAACCGAGTACACGGCCAGACATAACTCTGCAGCCAAAATCATACACCAAGCCCTAGCCACAACTAACAAACTAATCGAAAACACAGATCCATATTCCATTCATCATTTTTTTCCGAATACGTCCATAGTGGGTTTAGTATTTGTTTCTTAAAAAAATTGTCTCACAAATTCGTCCGTGGCGGTCTGCGGTCTTCCCGTTTGAGGTAATTTTTTTTGTATTTCTGTTTTTAGTCACCGTCAAACGTGTTATAGGATCCCTGTCGGGACGTAAATCATTAAAAGTTGACACACTTCTTTGTGAGTTCTCACGCGATCGCCAAAACCGACTTTGAATGACCGGCATTTTAAACATCTGAAGAAATGATAAAGAAGCTATATCTTTCCCGTTTTTACAGAAACTAATGCTAAACCCACTATGGACGTATTCGGAAAAAAAAGATCAATCAAAATCTGCAAAAATATACAGGGTGTCCCATTTAAATTAAAAAAGTTGACGGTACTTCCGGTTAGACCGGAAGTACATTAATAGCTAACATAATGTCTTCGGATGCACTAGACGTCACTACACTTGCCTGCAAATTTTCAGCAATATCACTCTTTCCGTTCCAAATTTATTTGCTTGGTTCCATACTTTATCCCAACCCTGGAGTTTTTCAGTCGAAGGCAGACAAAGTTACCTATTTAATAGATATTGCTATCCCTAATGATACGAATGTTCAAACCACCTGCGCTGGGAAGATATCTAAATACACAGACCATGCCATAGAAGTAAAAAGCCTCTAGAAACAAAACAAAGTTGTTATTGTCCCCCTAATTATGTCGATCTCAGGCCCTCCTAACTCATTCACACCACACCTGCACCAGCTAGGCCTGGACGAAAGTTAGACAAGATATTCTCAAAGCCTGTAATCCTTAAGACCTGTAATATAGTACGATCTTTCTTAAATTCCGATCAGTAATAGTTCAGGTGTTGACTTGGCACAGCCTGTCAACATTTGTTGCTACCGCAGTCATGCGAGAGAAACTTGAAAAATTAGAATAATAATAATAAGGGGGGCGAGGGGTTGGTAGATACCCTCAGTGGCGCCTCCCCAAGGTGGCGGATAGGGAAATTCCTCCCAGATATGGGTGGTACCGGGGAAGTGAAATACTCGGGGCGGACCAAAACTAGCACAGCGGAGTAGCGTCTGCATCCAGAGGATCGGCTATTCTGCAATAATTATGTTCTTCATGTCAGAAGCGGCTGTTTTCATAAATCCCAGAAAGCTGCTCAACATCAAGAGTGGTGAGTGGCGACACCGAGGGGTATACCAAAGCCCAAGGATGTAATCCAGCCGGCAACCTTCGCAGGTGCATCCTCAGGAGGCAATTTGGACGGCTGCCTCCGGAAATGTCGTCTGGGGGCCCTAAGGCTAACTACCTGACGGGCCCTATCTTCGGGTTCGACCAACCCGGAAGAAAAGCACCCACACCGAGCCGGTTTCGGAAGCCGGCGTTGGGCAAGGTGGCGGTGTTTCGGATCGCCCTGTTGACGACCCCCGCTATGACATGGACCGTTTTAGGTAGACGACGGAGCTTAGGGATGACGCGCTGTGCTGCTACGAGAGCAGTAGCCCGCGCCGCAGGGATACATATCCCGCATGTTTGAGAGGCGGTGTGAAATGCACCCTGAGCATAGCACTCTTACCTCTCAGAATTTGCGAGATTATGTATCGTACCTCCGGAGGCAGGGATATGTTCATGCTCCAACTCAGCCTGCCTCTTCGGCTGACGGAAGGCCTGTTAACCAGGCTGAAAGCTCGCCGATAAGGCCCGCTGAGAGGGAAATCGACGAAGTCGTCTCACCTGGGGATTTCAGAGACCGAAGGGCCTTGCATAACAACGAAAGGTACTTCAAGCTGGCAGATTTGAAGAGAGAGGATGAGGCTGTGGGTGAACGTCTATCGGAGGCCTCTGACATTTGGAGCATCAATCAGTCAAGTAATTGGAATGTCTTTGGACCTTTTTTGCTCTTTACTATCTACTTGCTATAAATTACTTTGACTGTAATATGTCTCATTTACAATAGTAGTGTCCATCTTCAGCAAGAAATTTTGTTATAGGGGGTCTACCTAGCCATCATCAACCCTACCCCCCACCTACTCAGAGCAGTTATGGTCCTCCACCACCGCAGCAAGGGCTGCACCCTTACTATCATCACCCGCAACCTTATCCGCCCCAGCAACACTATCCTTTGCAACAGCCGCAAGGACATCTTCCAGGTATGTGAATAGACAAACGAAGTCTTACGCTGATATAACTTGATAATGATATTAGAAATACGTACATTACCTTCAATTCATTATTTTACATACAGCAGCGTGAGTCAAGCTCAACGCCTTGGACTCTGGTGTCCAAACGATATCTCTTTTCAGAAAAATAACTATGCGGGTGTATGTTGGTCTGGTAGGACTACATTTTTGAAACCAGGACTTTTATACAGTATCTGATTGCAAATTCAGATTCCTTGGTCAATTCTAGAGAGACTTTATGTATCACAGATGTGACTTAAAACGAATCGTTTAGGTGCAAAACACTATTTTCGATATAAGTAGATATCAGAAAAAAAATCAATATAGCAGCGATTACGCCGGCTCCCAACGCCAACGTTGGGACGAACAGCGTTCGTCATTTGTGTGGATGAACGAAATACCGTTAGCGTTTGCCGTATGACTAAGCATGAAATGCATCAGCTTAAGTTAGACGATCAAATTTGAATTGTTTTTTGTACTTGGAGACATCTCTAGACTAATTAAGGAAACTTCAATCAGAGAAAACTTGATTTTTTCAAATGGGAATGACTAATTATTTATACGATCAAACGCAAATTTGATAGCTTTTGTCATTACAGAAAAAACTATTCCGTGCTATTTCAAAAACAAAAGTTGAGGGTGAGTTTTAAGGGTTAACGTAAAAAAATCTTTTAATAGCATGGTATGATAGACACAATAGTACTTCCAAACATAGTCGTTTGAACTTTTTTTTTGCGAGAATATCACGTGTCAAGGAAAGGTAAAGAGTTTGTTTTTACTTTTTTTTTTTAATATGCCGTGGCAAAAATTGTATCAACTGCTTTCTCAACCTGAAATCCTATTAATTTTTTCTTTTTATGAAGTAGGTGAAGCTGAAGCCATAGTTATGCTCACAGATCTGTTGTCAGCTACAAGTCACTAGCCTCTGATTATTGTAATTTCTGAAACGTAACTGATCCACATAAAGGAGAACAGTGGTAAAGGAATGTATTATATAATTATACGAGTATTTGTTAGTCCTCAGTGGAGTGTGTAGTGAGCAACTGGTCACTGTCAAAACCGGTACCAAATTTAGAAATAGCCAAAGTGATCAAGATGTCTAGTGGTGGAATTTAAAACCCAATGTTGTATGTGTGCCCGTGGTAACCTAGATTCTTTTAGCATGCATGTGTACCAACTCAGAGAGAATGAAATCAAAACACAGAAATGTTATATGGTTTTTTTATTATTTGTTTCATAACATTTGTTTTGTATTTATTAATCATGAGTGCTGAGTGTATGGTTTTATTACTTGATTCTTGTATTTATCAAATCATGAGTGCTTTGTATTTCATATATTTTTCTGGTGAAGTATTTATATCGATATGTTAAAATATACGATTCAAAAATGTCTTAATAATAGTGGTAAACTGGCTCTTGTCATTGATATTGTATAATAAAGAAAAGGTTATAAACGTTCACAGTCTAAATGATAAATAATAATAATAATACATGGTGGGCTAGGTCTCTGTTCAACGCCAGGGAGAGAAATATGGATAGAATGTGGAAAAATGTAAAATATCAGCATAGATATATAAATATAACCAACACATAAAGGAGTAAATAAAGGAGATAATTGGAATAGGTCCAACCTGGATGATTACCAGGTTCTCAACCCTCCGTAAATAAATATCATATATAAATAAAGAGAAATCAGTAAGGATTTAAATAAATACACCCGAACACCATCAAGTGCAAGCTCCAGGACCTATAATACCTAGAGTAGACGGAAATCAGAGACCCAACGCCATATAGTATCGACTCAAAAGCAGGATGTTATAGTATACGTTGTGAGACACCTTACAAATTGTAGCCAGACCACATTAGTTAATAATACAAACTCAAAAGACAACATACCTGTACATATTCGTGAAAAAGATTCAAAAGCCCCTTTGTTGAAATTTTGGTCTCCAGCTTGTTACGTTTTTCAAAAACCATCCCCGCTCGTAATTAATAAACAAACTATCAACAAAACTACGGCAACGATTACCACAACCCACTGCTTTATTCAAGTTTCAAGTGACAAACCCAAAAGCATCACAAAGCAGTAGCTTTAGTCACAGAATGAAAGGAAAGGAAGGAAGCATTACAGAACTGTAGTGTAGCTTTGAGTCACAGATTGAAAATTAATATAGAAAGTCATCCATGATCTGACAAATATCTAAATATCTGAACAATATAGGATGTAGTGATAATCAAATACATTACTTATCTTAACTTCATCAAATAACTACACTCGTACACTTTAACAAATGTTAATTGATTTTCCTTCTATCATCTGACACTGCCGTCAATGTCAAACTTTGGCAGCCTGACAGCTAAAGGTGCGTTCTAACGTATGGCAGCCAGAAGCGCGTTCCGGATCACCACAAGTGTGACCTAGTATGGTTGGATATACTTTAGGAAAGAATCTGAAATGTTCAAACAAACCATCTGTTTCTCAAAAAGAAAATTGCCGTAGTGTGAGACCACATGTTCTTGTCGTAGGTATATTTTGATACGATTAGCACAACTCCCGAATTGAGAATGTTTTTATGTGTGTACAAAATGAACAAGTTATGTTTCAGTACAAACATCACCTGGTTGAAAGGACTTAACTCCAGGATAACGATTAGGTTTCAATTGAGGAACAATCTATAATCAAGCGATAGGGCTCCAGCAAGCCATTCTTCACATTTTATGCTGCAATCTTCGGCAATGATCATTGTCATTGCATGCCGCGATTTGATAAAGTAATTTTCGTGGTTCGTGCTAAAACCAGCTTGAAGAATGATATAATAATAATAATAATAATAATAATAACCCCCATCAGGTGCTAGAACGTTGTCGCTCGTTTGGGGGCTTAGAAAGTGACTTTTTGATGGGCAAGCTATGTCGATTGATGGTTCATCGGAGGCTTTAATACCACCGCGGAGTTGTCATGCCGACAGGGCTCGTGATCAAAAAGTCATTTCAACCAAGGCTAGCACAGTCAGGAAGCTTTAGGCTAGGTAGACTTTATACATCCTACCGAGCACAAAGCTCCTTCCCCCAAGCTATCCTGACCTCAGTCAGATAGGGATTTGGCAAATCCGGGGAGAAATGCCACAGAAGACTGAGCGCCGGTCCTTCTGTCACATACCGTTATTGCGCCCCACACTTCAACGACCTCAGCAGGGCGTGGCTGGGGAACGTTGTGAGGGGTACGCAACCGGGGGGCTTGCCTTAACCGGCTGGCCCGCGAGGAGAAAGCCTCAACAAAACCCGACAGTAAAGTCGCAAATCCTCCGGAGCACCTTGGGCCAACTTCGGAGTAAATATAAGTCCCTTCTCTCCTGGAATGGGCGTCACCTGGGAGAGCGACATTTAGATCGTCCCTACTCGTGGGAACACGATGGATAAAGTTAATCTCATAAATAACCCACGACGGCCTAGGGTACGTCGATTAAACTCACCCGAATCTCAAACCCGAACACAACAACCAATAGCACATAACCCAGCTGCAGATGTTTTGCCGGCACAGCCGGCAACCACCAAAGCTGGCAAACCCCGGCAGCGCTTACAGTGGACTACTGAAATGAACAAATTTGTAATGCGCTGTTACTATACCGCTACGAAACTAGAAACCATCTCTACAGGCTACAGACATGAGCTGCACAGGCTATTTATAGCACAATACCCACACCTCGCAGAACGTGTAACTGAACAAAGACTCATTGACCAAAAACGAGTCATAACAAAAAACAACCGCCTTACACCCCAAGAACTACAAGCTGTAAAAAAACGTGTAGCCAACGAAATAAACACTGTCCATCCGATTGATTCGCTTGTTACTGAATCAATCACGGAGACACAAAACATCCATGCCCGAAATAACCAGACTACAAACACAGCCACAACCAACAACATTAGCATACAGTCAGAAATAGATTCAGAGCATGAACATACACCAAATACACCTGACATAACATTCACTAACTTACCCGCCACGACCACACAAAGCCGGCAAATTTCTCAACCACGTTCCGTCACACAATCTGCCGAAGCAGTGAACACTGCTCAACCGCCTTCCATCTCGGGCGAACCGGAACAAATGACGAACTCACGAACAACTCAATTTAACAAACGGTGCAACACAACTACACAGAACCAAAACCAAAACATTGCTCGATCACCTTCCATCACACGAACTGCGGAACAGGTGATGAACACACAATTTAACAAATGGTGTGGAACCAATCCTGCACTGCGAGATCCCCTGCCCAGACTAATTTTCAAAAACAACACTCAGCAAATACTATACACAATAAATACTAACCTAATACCACAATTCATAACAAACAACAGTAACCTAGAGGACATCCATACCGTTATATATGCTGCCGCAGCAACAACACTCATAGTTAACGGCCAAAAACTTCAAAAACGTTCTAAAGACCAGAGAAGCAATAGAGCTAAACCTAAATGGCAAATAAGAATAGAAAACAAAATCAGTACGCTCAGAAAGGATCTGGCACACCTCGCGCAATACTCCAACAATAACAACCATCCCTCAAAACACATACAAAGAACAATAAATATACTGAAATCAAAGTCACCACAAAAATCAATACCAGAAATAGCTGATACACTTAAACAAAAACTTGCAGTTTATGCCGCTAGACTCCGCAGATACAACGAATCCAACGACAGAAAGGATGCTAACAATCTATTTCAGAAAAGTGAAAAGCAGTTCTACCAAAAAATAACATCAAACAACCAGATAACAACAATAGAACCTCCAAGCAGACAAGAATTAACTGCATTTTGGAGAAGCCTATGGTCAGAACCCAAAACCCATAATGAAAATGCTCCATGGATCAGACAAGAAGAGACAAAACATCAACACATAACGGAGCAGGGAAACGTTATTCTTACAACTGAGGAAATAGCTGAAACGATAAAACATACTCACAATTGGAAGTGTCCAGGCGTTGATAATGTGCAAAACTTTTGGTACAAACAATTCAGTTCAACATACGAAATGCTCACAGACCAAATCAATAAAGCCATACTCCAACCTAATAGGCTTCCCAAATTCCTCACACAAGGAATAACGTATATAAAACCCAAAAATGCAGATACCAAGAACCCTGCCAACTACCGCCCAATCACTTGTCTCCCCACCTTGTACAAAATTATCACTGCAACAATATGCAGAAGGATTGAACAACACCTAATGCAAAACAACATCCTGACTGAAGAACAAAAAGGATGTAGAAAACACAGCCAGGGTTGTAAGGAACAACTTATAATTGATAGTGTGATCATGGAGCAAACTAGAAAAGAGCATAGGAATCTCCATACCTGTTTCATAGATTACAAAAAAGCATTCGACTCTGTACCCCATAGCTGGCTAATGAAAACACTTCAAATATATAAAATCAATCCAGGACTTCGTCAGTTTCTTAAGAGCACCATGGAAACATGGCGAACAAACATACACCTTCAAACTCACGATGGCCACATTCAAACGGATGAGCTACATATACGACGCGGCATCTTCCAGGGTGACTCTCTTAGTTCACTATGGTTCTGCCTCTGCCTAAATCCGCTCTCCAACACACTTAACAGCACAAACCATGGTTTCAACATCAGACACCATAAAGCAGATCAACACAAAATCAATCATCTCCTGTACATGGATGATATAAAACTATATGCCGCCACAGAAGTACAACTGAGAGAATTACTCAAAATAACAGAAGTTTATACATCAGACATCAGGATGGAATTCGGAATGAGTAAATGCAAGGTGCTCCACATCAATAAAGGCCAATGGAAAAACCAACCCGAAAAGGAAGTAGTAACTGGCCAACCACTGGACAACATGGATAAAGACGAAACGTACAAGTACCTGGGCTTCACTCAGAACGTTAAGATAAATCACACACAAGTTAAGGCACAACTAACACAAGAGTTTAAAGACCGCCTCATTAAACTATTAAAAACAAAATTGAATTCTAAAAATCTCACAAAAGCCATTAATACATTTGCGATACCGGTACTCACATACTCCTTTGGCATCATCAAGTGGTCACACACGGACATAGAAAACATCCATATACTTATACGAACAGAACTCACAAAACACAGGATGTCACACCCGAACGCTTGCAAGGAGAGGCTCGCCATAGACAGAAAACTAGGTGGCAGAGGAATTATAGATATACAGTCACTTCGCACAACACAGATACAAACACTGAGACATTTCTTCCATACCAAACAAACTAACTTACATAAAGCAATAGTAAAAGCAGACAAAAACTATACACCACTTAACCTCTCTAGTCCAGATCACGTAGCAGACACATACAATCACATCCAATCACAACAAGAAAAAATAAACACCTGGTCGCAGAAAGCACTGCACGGCAAACATAGATACCGTGTCACCCAAGACCACATTAACCAAAAACAGTCATACGCCTGGTTGCAGGATGGCCAGCTGTTCCCAGAAACGGAAGGTTTCATGCTTGCTATCCAGGACCAAGTGATTGCAACACGAAACTACAAAAAATATATAATTAAAGATCCATCCATAACAGACGATAATTGCAGAAAATGTCAACAACAAAAAGAAACAATAGATCACATAACAAGCGGGTGCAAAACTCTTGCCGGTACCGAATACACAGCCAGACATAACTCTGCGGCCAAGGTCATACACCAAGCATTAGCCACAACAAACAAGCTAATAGAAAACACAGATCCGTATTACAATTACACTCCGACATCAGTACTCGAAAACGATCAATACAAACTATACTGGGACGTTGAAATACATACAGACAAGACTATCCCAGCCAATAGACCAGATATAGTTTTCCAGTCAAAGGCCGACAAAATTACCTATTTGATAGATATTGCCATTCCTAATGATGTGAATATCCAAAACACCTACGCTGGGAAGATATCTAAATACACGGACCTTGCCATGGAAATAAAACGACTTTGGAAACAAAACAAAGTCACAATTGTCCCCCTCATTATGTCTGTCTCAGGCCTTACACCAAGCACGTTTACACAACACCTTCAACAGTTGGGCCTGGACGAAAAGTTACACAAAGTATTCCAAAAGTCTGTAATCCTAAAGACCTGTAATATTGTACGATCCTTCCTAAATTCCGATCAATAATAGTCCGGGTGTTGACTTGGCACAGCCCGTCAACACTTGTTGCTACCGCAACTATGCGAGAGGAACTTAGAAAGTCAGATAATAATAATAAATGACTTTATTCAAGAAACGGTATAATCAAAAAATAAAAATGCCATTGGTAAGATCTAAAGAATCCGTTTTTGAACCTCAAGGGGTAGTTCACGAGTTTCTTGCTCTCCACTAAACCCTTGTTCAAATTTAATCATACTAATACTTACTATTACTACATATAACAAACAAAGACAGTTGAGCAGCTAAACTTTTACATGCTAGACTAAAAAAATAACAAAATGCAGATATATAGTACAGACGCATTCATATACATATAAATATAACATACACGATGTATATGTTGGAAACTGTAAATAGCACGCAAAAGCAATTATGATATAACCTATTTTAAAGAAAAGAAAGATAAAGATGAATAAGTACTAAAAGGCTAAAAACTATAACAAATTAAAAGGTATCGAGTATCCAGTATATCAAGCATATCAAATATATCCGAAGAAGAATTGCCTCAGAGCAACTTTAAACTTCCAGCCTTTCATATTTTTGATTTTCTGGGGAACATGATTATAAGACTTGTAAATATTGAATGAGAAACTGCGCTGAAAGAAGGTAGTTTTAGTAAGTAATCTAACGGAAAGTTATTCTCGAAGTTTGTATGTGTCTAGCGCTATTTTCCATGCTTGTTGATATAAAGAAATAAACGATTTATAAACATTCTTCGCGTAATGAATGACAGTGCTCTAACGACCAGCGCTGCTAACTGATCAATGTAAGGAAGGAACAATCCATGCCAGTTAATTTCTACCAAATAGAACTGTCGAATCAGAGCTATCAAACCTGCAGTTAATTCCGTAGATCTGACATCCTTGTGAAATGTACTCGGCACGATGGCACAAGACGCAGCACAAGTGCGCCACAGAATTGGGTACTTACAGTAACGGCATCCAGCGGGGAATGGCATATGTTGTCTTTGTCCTAAGCCTTGTTGCCATATTCAGCATTTCATGTCCAAGGACGCATTAAGGGTGTAGCAGAGAAGGTACCGATCTGTATTTCATCCTGTGAGTCTTTCCTCCTGCATGAGGGGGGATCGCTCCCCCGTCGCATCTTTCTCCATAAGATACCCCTTGTAAAATTTGTCTTCTTCCCACTTGTTGGATTATAAAATAAGAAAAATTGATGTAAACTAACCTCGAGTTACACGAAGGTTAATTAATACAGAGGAAGGTGTTAGTAAACCACGCTTACCTACCCTTATACTGCCTTGCCTCTTATTCAAGCTGTATGCGTTTTTTACAAATCACACTTCCAAGTACGACTTGCTTAAACAACGGTCTCCGCAAGAATCCTTTTATTGCGCTTCTATTGACGCCACTGTTAACGTCAGCTGCGATTTCGTGTTCTTCGGATGCTGTGGCATACGACACCGAGCGACCAGCCTCAGTGATGCCACTCGTAGGAATGAAAGACGCCTGCTTGGATATATTTATTAGATTTTAAAAATTTGATATTAGCATACAACAGCTTTTCTTTGGCACGCAGTTCGTTTATTACCTCTATATTACGCTTAATGCACATGCATTCATGACCGAATCTGTTGTTTACATACTGACACTTTTCTCGCAACATTTTCCCTGATTATTCTTCCCAATGGCTATTAGTCCGGCTATCCTTAGCGAACAGGATGGATGAAGCGCTGACTGACACAATACACATTTTACAACGGCACCAGAGTTCGACAGTACCACATCACCCGAAATGATGATGTTGCATGACTAGCAAACCATTAAATTAGTGTGTTTTCATCTGTTTTTCTTTAAATGCACTTTGTTCGCACTCTCACTAGTCTCTTATACTACCTGCCAATTCACTTGAAAATGCTCCATGAATTCTCTTTCATCATGAAGTGGTACTGTAACAGTAGTCCTCGTTTTTTGCTCATTCATGACAATGAAGCAGCAATGCATCTATAATCCCTTCATCATCTGTGGGATCAGAGTCTGAGATGGAACTCGTAAGTTCTGATGTCATTTTTGTAACGATGTTTACTCCTCAAAACAGGAAAAGTCGATTTTATAAGGTCAACTCTGAAACACAGACGAAATACCTGCAATCTACGCATGTCCCAAACTCCCAAACCCACCGAACTCCACATTGGCATTGCCTTAGCTGCTGAAATAAGTTGGAATCTGCCTATAGGACGAGGACTAAAGGAAGCACAAACATCGTGTGAGCAGTTTAAAATAGAAGAACTGAGTTTTGGCAGTTTTGGGGTCCCATAGCTTATCCAATGGAAATTTTATTGAATAATATTACCCATGTATGACAAAATAGCTTGGGCGCATTATTGTGATGCAAGGTATCCTACAATTGGTATATAATTAACTTTATTCCATTTTCCAACCAAACTGACAAAATTCGAGCCAATTAAAATAATTTTGATTACTGTTAGGAGTATAACGTATAACAGCGATATGTTTTGTCCATTATTAGGTTCGGGTAGGTCGGTAACGGGATATCCACCAGTAAATCCTCTGCAGCAATCTCAACAGCAGTCACAGCCGTCACCTCAGCAGCAGCAGCAGCAGCAAGTACAAGGTCCGCCGCAAATTATATCAGACAGCACCAGGGAAGTGCAGAATTATGCCAACGAAGGACCAAACGTAGCTGTAGAAGGTCAGAACGACGATAGAAGAGGTGGTAGAATGTTGTAAATAATACAGTAATTCGTCTATTGTATTTGTTTTTCTGTATGAACTTATAGAAGGAGTTTTTTCTATATATTTTCCTTTTTTCAGATACAAAAGCATCCGAGCAGGAAGATAAATAAAAAGCACTGGTTTACTGGTTATCAGAAGAATTTAGCTGTTAACATAAATATTCCTTTCTACCAATATAACATGGTTTTGTATAAGATTATCTCTTTCGATAAATACAGATATTTCTCTTTCTATGTAGTTTTAACTTTTTTACTCTCTCGAAAGCGACTGCCAACTAAGAAATTGCTAATATCGGTAAAGTAACCATAATCCGTAGAAAATAATGAAGGAAAGTCCCAAAATTAGGTTTGAGAGTCAACATTTTAGAACGAACAAAATTCAATCAGTATTTTCAGCCGAAACTGAAACCGAACTTTTGGCCTGATTCTCAATTTTCGGCCAAAACCGTAACTCATTTACATACAAGGTGGGCTAACAGTTAGTGGGCGGGAGATTGTGGGCTTACTAAAACATATTTCTAAAATCTGTCAGTTGATCATGGTAGGGAGCCTTGAGGGCTATAACGTTAAAATGTTTTCACTTAAATTTTGACGTTTATACAGGATCAAACTTAGATTTTTTAAGTAGAATCCCCTTATGAGACTAACCGAACTATTTAGGCGCAAATCACCATTTTTGGTAAAATAGATATCAGAAAAAAATTTAATATCGCAGCGATTATAAAACTTAGGCGGCTGTGACTTTGTGGCGTGACTAAGCATGAAGTGCGCCAGCTTAGCTTAGACGGTCAAATTTGATTTTTTTTTTGTACTTGAAAAAATCTGTAGATTAATAAGGAAACTTAAACACAAGACGTTTTTTCCACAGCCTACTAGCTACTGAAATTTAATAATTATATTCAGAATGAAATTCCACATTTAAGGGGCCTGGATACACACGTTTATACATACGTATTTGCCATGTAAAACACGGACTCACAATTTCTCGCATAACGCACTCTATTTTCAAACTACATATATAATATTTCAGAAGGCGATAGTTAAGACCTTAATGAATGAAAACTATTTTCGATTTTCTCAAAAAAGTTTTTTAATGTGCAAAAAAACTCGCAATGCAAAATCATACACTCTATAAATGCCTGTAATTTAACAACCAAGCACGATATCAAAAAAAGGCTAAATAGTTGCACAAGCGCAAGCTTTCTTCTTCAATTTGCTCTTTGAGTCATTACTGAAGTTCAAAGGTAACTTCAGGGGCTTGGAAATGCGAAATTCATTTTTACAGTGACCTTTGGACCTTACCTTTGGACCTTTTGACCTTATCTTTGGATTTTTGGACTTATCTCCCCTTATCTTAGTCACACACACTGGAGAAAGGGAATAGGTGGCCACGCCTCCTCGCTAACACGGTAATACGTGTTTCCTTAGATTCGCAATTTCGCGCGCTGGTATAAAAGGAGTCCTTTCCGTCATGTCAAAAGTAACGATACCTAGTGAAATAGTTGCTAAATTTGTTTATTATCCCATGTTGTAATTGTGTTTTTAGATCATGTATTTATGCTTTATGATTTAAACAGACTGCAATTTTTCATTTTCTGCGATTTTAAATAAAAAAAACTACACGAAAATCCTACCAGAGATTGTTGAGGCCGCAGCTGCACCCAGCGCATAATAAGAGTTTTCAGTTTCCACAAACAGTTATATCTTAAAAGTTTTTTCTAGCTAGTATCACAAAAAGTCACTTCTTAAGAGTGTTTTGCTTATCACTCATCACAAAATGTTATGAAGATTTTTACTTCTGTCACCGACAGGTGAGGGGAGTATTGTGATCGCGAAAATTTTAGATTTTGAGATACATACGCTTTTGGGGCGTTTTATGATGTGTACATAACGAAAATCCACGTCACTCATTTCTGTCGGTCTGTCTGTCTGTCGCGTTTTTCTACCCTCGTAATCTCAGTAACCGCTGCATGGATTGTGATGAAATTTGGGCAGCGTTATGCTGTGGGGTCGAAGTAGGTAATGTTCCTATAATTTTGAAAATCGTTATCCGGGGGGGGGGGGGGGGGTGGAAGTAATTAGCAAAAAACGAAAAATTTCAAATTTGCCTCGAACTTCGTTTTTAGGCGTTTTAGGGGTTCCTGATCATTTTCTACTTTTTCTTGGGTGGGGGTGAATTTGAGGTGATTGGGGGGTTGCAATACTGAAAAATTTGTTGTATTCGTAATGGGCTGTCCATTGATATGCGAATGAAAAACCTAGCGGCATGGTACACTCTTAGATCCATCCCAACGTTGCATGCTTATTATAGAAACCACGGGACTTAGAATTTGTGATGTATACATACGAGTATTGTTTTAGATCGTTTGATAACGCGTAACGTGAAAATTGTTCAATTGATTTTAATAAAATTTTGACATAGTATTACTCCCAAGGCGAGGATGGAAAACGCGTATGTTTTGGAAAAATCGGGTCAGTGGCGGCGCGACAATAATAAAAAAAACTAAAAATATAAGAACAACTAAAACTTTGTTTTTAGGCGTTTTAGGTGTTTCTGATCATTTTCTACGTTTTTTTGGGTGAGGGTCAATTTGGGGTGGTTGGAGGGTGGGGGGTTATAAAACTGAAAAATTTGTTGTACTCATAATGGACAACCGGGGTTGTCCATTGATCTTTGAATGAAAAACCTAGCAGCATAATACACTTTTTACGTACATCCGAACATTGCCTGGCTTATTATGAAAACCAAGGGACTTAGAATTTGTGATGTGTACATACGAGTATTGTCGTCTTAGATTCTATATTACGTACAGTATTGCTACCGCAGCGAGGATGGAAAACGCGTATGTTTTGGAAAAATAGTGTCAGTGGCGGCGCAGCAATAATAGAAAAACTAAAAATATGAAAACAGCTCAAGCTTTGTTTTTAGGTGTTTTACGGGTTCCTGATCATTTTCAATTCTTTTTTTGGGTGGGGTGAAATCGGGGCGATTGGGGGGTGGGGGGTATTAAAACTGAAAAATTTGTTGTACTCATAATAGTCCGTCTATTGACCTGTAGAAGAAATACCTAGCAGCGCATTACACTTTTTTAGGTCCATCCGAACATTGGCTTGCCTATTACAGAAACCAATTTTGTGATCTGTACATACGAGTTTTGCCTTATTTCGTTCTGTGTATATTGCGTAAAACAAAATTGTTTAATTGATTTTAATAAAACTTTGACACAGAATGTATTTCCGCTGCGAGAATGGAAAACGACCCTGTTTTTGAAAAACCGTGTCAGTGGCGGCGCAGCAATAATCAAAAAACCAAAAACAGAAAATCAGCTCAAACTTCGTTTTTAGACGGGTTGGAGGCTCTTGATCGTTTCGCATCGTCCAGTTCAAGCATGCAGAAAAAAACTGTGGAGCCCTAGTTCCTAAGGAGGGAGACGCAAGAAACTATTTACGAGGGTTTTTGTGTTGGACGTTGTTTTTGCGGGCGGATGGGCGATAATTCAGTTGCAAGGAGATTTTAGACTATATCTTCATGCAATGGGAAATAATAAAATGGTATCTTCATTGTTATATGTGGGAAGTACTGAGTCAATCAACTTGACTCCATTTTTTTACTTATCGTCCCGCCTAACCAAGAAATAAAGTCGTCTAGCTTGGGAATTGAACTCCCAACACCTGATTGAAACACGTCACCGCAACCTACTGGATAAGCAATCGTCTGCCTCGCTTTGTCAGAACATTGTACATTATATTAGTGTCTATTTATTTTCATCCTTGTAAGGTTACCTATAATTTCCTCAATTTTTATTTTGTGCTCTAAGGAAAGTCTGCCAAAGTTTATCTTGAGCAACGCGTTCACCCAATTATCCATTTTAAATAAAGGTTAAGTTAAGTAGGTTAGAATCGTCGTTTTAAACAACGCGTAGCGACTCTAAGAGATGAAGACTGAGGCGCGTAGGCAGGAGCGACCTGTGTTCGTATTGATAATCTATGTCACCGGTAATCTTTTGGTCTTCTTGGTCATTTTCAAAGTTGATTGATTGACAATAGGAGCGCTAATAACGTGCGATTGACTAATAAGAGCGCTTTTGGTCCGCTATCCGTGCCGTCCGTCCCTTGGCGCCTTCAGTCAATCACGTGACGGGGCACTGGTTAAGTTCGAGCTTAGTCTGAGCACTGTGTGCTACTTACAAATCAGACAACCGATTTTGTAGCTAGAAATAGGTACATACCAGCACTGTACACATACCTACTAAAATGTAGTATTTTTTCTCTTAGCTCAGGGGGGGGGGGGGTGCGCGGCATTGCTCCTTAAGAAGGAACCCTCGGCTACTACCTTTTTATGGCATTAAATGTGAAAATTTATTCTGAAGATATTCTACTACCAGCAACAACGCTGATAGTTTTCCTTTCATTTAAAACATTTTTAGTGATTTTAGAAACTCTCGAGGTCCCCTACAATGATCATGTGACAGATTTTTGAAGTATGCCCACAATTTTCCATCCATCACTAAAGGCCCACCCTGTATAAGTATGTTAAAATTTAGTAATAACAATAATAATAACCAAATAACAACCATAGAACATCCAAATAGACAAGAGTTAACAGGGTTTTGGAGTAGCTTATGGTCAGAACCCAAAACACATAATAAAGACGCTCCATGGATCAGACAGGAAAAGGAAAAATATCAACATATAACGGAACAGGGAGACGTTATTCTTACGCCAGAAAAATAGCTCAATCAATAAAACATCCAATTGGAAATGCTCAGGCGTGGATAATATAAAAAAATTGGTACAAGCAATTCAGTTCAGTATATGAAGCGCTCACAGATCAAATCAATAAAGCCATACTTTAACCGAATAGGCTTCCCAAATTCCTCACACAAGGAATAACATATCTAAAACCCAAAAACGCAAGACACCAATAACCATGACAACTATCGCCCAATCATTTGTCTTCCCACCTTGTACAAGAGCATCACCGCAACGATTTGCAGAAGAATTGAACAACACCTCACGCAAAACAACATCCTGACTGAAGAACTGAAAGTATGTAGAAAACGAAGTCAAGGATGCAAGGAACAACTTATAATTGATAGTGTGATCATGGAGAAAATCAGAAAAGAACACAGGAATGTTCATACCTGTTTCATCGTCTGTAAAAAAGCTTTCGACTCTGTACCCCATAGCTGGCTAACGAAAATTCTTCAAATATATGAAATCAACCCAGGGCTTCGTCAGTTTCTTACAAGAACCATGGAGACATGGCGAACAAATATACACCTTTAAACTCAGGACGGCCATATCCAAACGGATGGGCTACATATCTTTCTTATCTTATTATTATCATCTTTCAGGGTGACTCTCAGTTCACTATGGTTCTGCGTCTCTCTAAATTCGCTCTCCAGCAGACTTGACAGCACAAACTGTAGTTTCACCATCAGACACCAGAAAGTCAATCAACACAGAATCAATCATTGTCTCAACATGGACGCCGCCGCCGGCGCCGCCACAGAGGTGCAACTGAGAGAATTACTCCAGCATGTGAGCATGTTTACCAAACACCCTGTATAACCAGAGGGTCTTGCGGTGTTTCAGCCCCTCAAGTTATTTTTGCTACCTTTATGATGAATTACACTCCCTTCAGAAAAATATTTATCACTATAAGGATACCTAATGATAAGGTGATCAATGACCTAACCACTAGACTCAGTCCCCCTAATTATAATCCTGGCTGAGCTCCCGAAGTCCTGAATCTAAGTATTCCATTTCAACTTTTATACCTCATTGAGAAGCCTAGATTATTGGCAAGTTTTTGCAGTGTTTCCCTTGAAATTGAAAAATCTCAAAAGTTACTGATTTTTTCTTTATGTATTGTATCTTTATGCTAATTTTGTTACATTTTAGCTCTACGATCATGCTCTGACAGGAAGACGTCGAATTACAGTAAACCCTTTATAGCCAAATATGAGATACTGACATTTTTATTTGCAATTAATAAATACAGAAATAAAATTGTATATTAATATCTACTATAAAAAATAGCTCCAGATTATTAAACGAAACGTCTTCAAAGAGCAAATGTATAAGCATTTTAAACATGTTTTGTCAGGTCTTATGCCTACAGATAAAAAACTAAACTTCTAGCCACTCCCCTGCAAAGTTCTGGTTTTGTGACTGGATGTAGGTACTTTTATTTTATGGTGCATACACAGCGTGCATATATGCAGGGTGTTCCGGTGATCATGTTACAAACTTCTAGATAAAAACATGAAAATAACAAAAAAGTGCATATGAACATGGGTCCGGAAACGTTTCCTCAGGGAGCTGGGCCCTTTGGAGGTGACCTTCAAAAACTACTCTTCGTTTTATAGCTTCGGTACTACTGCAGCTATCGCCACCAATTTTGAAACATGAAATGTAGTTGGTAGGTACATCAATTTGAGCCTTCCGGACTTTGTCACCTTTATCCAGTGGCATACAAACCAGGGGGTGTAAAATGGGACGCTCTTGCATTCCTAGTTGGTGGTCAAACGCTTGGCGTTTGTAACAAAACGCTGTTACCTTTTTGATGCATTTATTTTTTGACCAATATTGCTTCCAGCGCGGACGCGTTGTACCATTTGCGAGAATCACGATCAATATCAGAATGTCACGTCTTGTCTAATTGACGACTTGCTATCAAAAAATGCTAATACGGAACGTACATCGTGCCCGCCTTAAAAGCCCTAGCTTTTAACAAGATAGAAGTACAATTAAATAAGTAATACATATTCGAACAATACTTTAAATCAAATCATTCATGAGTAAGGTTAGGTTACATAACTAATAAAAAACCTAAAAATAAACATGAATCTGAGGCACATAAATCATAACATAAGTGCCAACAACGTTGTACATCATCCATTATTTTTAACTACCAATGGGGAGCGCGCACACCTTCACTACTCCACATTTTGTGATGCCACTAAAGGCACGGGTGGATCATCCTCCCTCAGGACAACCAAATCGCCTACCCTTAAGTTTGAAGACTGGTTCCGCCGCCATCTTGGCGCTGAACAGTCGTCAGGTATTCTTTCGACCACCTCCGCCAAAAATGAGCTGTGATGGCCTAAATAAGACGCTCGTACATTTTTAAACGGTTTACTGGAGTAGTATCTTCAGGATATTGTTCGGGTATGGCCAACATACTGTCACTTATTAGGAAATGACTAGGTGTGAGGACAGAGTAGTCTTTGGGGTCATTTGAAATTGGGGTTAAAGGTCGGGAATTTAGTATGCTTCCAATTTGACACAAGATAGTGTATAGTTGCTCAAAATTCAAGTAAGCATTTCCCATGACTTTCACTAAAAGAGTTTTCGCAGATTTAACCGCAGCTTCCCATAGGCCACCTTGATGCGGTATAAATTTCCACGCTATTTGATTATCAAGTAAGAAACTACGTATTTGTTCGTTCGAGATATTTTGTTGAATCCAATTCAAAGTCTTAATCATTTCATTTCTCGCGCCTACAAAATTTGAACCGGTGTCGCTATATATGGTTTTACACAAATCTCGCCTGGCAACAAAGCGTTTCAAACAGTTTAACAATGAATGAGTTGTTAAATCGCCCACTAGCTCTAAGTGCGTAGCCTTCGTAGTAAAACACACGAAAACACAGATATAAGCCTTGATGAATTTTCGCGTTTTTAGCGTACCATCCTTAACCAAGATGGGACCGGCAAAGTCCACGCCTGCAGTCAAAAATGGTCTACCAGGGGTCAATCGGTCCGTAGGAATTTCGCCCATGATTGGGGTTTCGCTAGGCCCTAAAGCATCTTACACATTTCCGCAAGATAGCTCTAACAGCGCTCTTACCGTGTATTGGCCAAAATTTAGTTCGTATGTTTGCCAAAACTGTTTGCACTCCCGCATGCAAACATTTCTGTTTTATTACTAGTGTTGTGAAAACGTGTTTAGATGGCAATATATAAGGATGTTTTTTCCGTAATCACACATAGCTTTGCTTAGTCGACCACCTACTTTCAAAAGTCCCTCGTCATCCAAAAATGGACTCAAAGCTAGTAATTTAGTAGACTTACGCAAAGGTTTGTCATTGTGTAAATAATGAATTTCTTCGGGAAAAGAAGACGCCTGAACCGTTTTTATTAAAACCTTTAAAGACTTATCTAACTCTTCCTTTGATAAATCTCCTGTGCGCACAGTGTTTGACTTGGTTTTACAGTTGTTTGTGAATCTTAACATGTAAGCGACTACGCGTTGTAATTTTGATAAACTCGAATATCTCTCTAAGAGGGGTGATACACGTACGAGCAAGTACGCGTACTTATGGCTCGACGACCTTTTTCGCCTGTGTGTCACCGTAAGTACGCGTACTTTAAAACCGTCGCGCAAACCGCCGGCGATCCAACTGGTTTGAAATCTTCTCGTAGCTTGTCTCGGCTCGTACTGCGAGCCGCGAGCCACCATTTAGTTTCGGCAAGCCATCGATGCGCAACGCTTGTTGTGTTTGGCGTTTGTTAAAAGTTTAGTTTATTTAACAAAATTACCAAAATGAGTGATTTCAGCTTCACGTGTGTCACCACGTCGAGCCGAGTAAGTTCGCGAACTTAAAAACCGCGTACTTAAAGTTCGTACGTGTGTCACCCCTTTAAAATAGAATTGTCTAAACCGCCGTTTGACAGAAATAAAGCTGTACTGATTTTCGCTTCTCCGGAACGTCAAAGTTTTTATTGCTTACGCTTAAAATTTCTGTGATTTCCCACCTTAAACGCTTTACTTCCTCAATTGTATCACCGCCTGAAATTAAGTCGTCCATATAAAAATCTTGTTTTATAATGTTAGCTGCAGACGGGTATATTTTTTCGAAATCGTTTGCCGCTTGATGTAATGATCGTACCGCTAGGAATGACGCTGACGCAGTCCCGTATGTCACGGTATTCAAGCGATAATGTTTCAACTCCGTATCTCTATTTTCTCGCCAAACTATCCGCTGAAAATCTCTATCTGCGTCTCTCACTAGTATCTGCCGATACATTTTCTCCACATCCGCAGTCATTACAACGTTGTGTTTTCGAAACTATAACAAAATCGAGAATAAATCTCTTTGTAAGACTGGACCGACCTTCAGGCCGTTGTTAAGCGATAGGCCGGTATCTGACTGCGCACTGCGCAGACGGGTCAATACGACCCGCACTTTGTTGTTGTCGAATGTTCCCGTAATACGCCACGGTGAGGAAGATAAATCCTTTTTTCCTCCACATCGGAATCTAACTCGATTTCACTCATATGTCCCAAACGTTCATATTCGCGCATGAAATCACTATTCATCTGTTTCATTTCATCGTTTCTATCGAGTCTTTTTTCTAAATGAAAAGATCTCTGGACCGCATCATTTTTTGTAGCTCCTAGCTCATTTACATTTTCCTTAAATGGCAAAGCTACTACGAACCTCCCAGTTCTATCGTGAATATAATTTTCCTCAAAATTTTGTTTACATTCTAGTTCTTCAGCCGTAAATTGGCGTTTCTCATCTAAGTGTCCTATTTTCCAAAACCTTTCTAAATCCTCATGTAATTGCTCGTTCGCTATTGATAACATAGAGACTGTTTTTTGAGACTTCCCAATCGCGCTAATATACCCACCGATTATCCAACCGAACGCAGTTTTAGATATAACCGGGTCATTTCTACTTTCCTTTATCCCTGTCCTATTCTTACTGCTCTATAATAGACATCTGCACCTAAAAACATTTGCACCGGTGAAGACGCGTTGAAATGTTCATCTGCAAGCTTAATATTGTCAGGGACTTTTACCAATGATTTCTCGAATGAAATGACTGGTAAATCGTTGGTAATTTTGTCGAGGATATAAAAGCTTTATTGAGTTTTATATCTCTGATCTGTTGAAACTATTGTAGCTTCTATTTTCTCAAATATTGAGCTCGCCGTTCTGTTTACACCTTCGACTTCTACCGTTACGTTCGTTTTTTTTAAATGCAGCTGCTGCGCGAATTCCTTGGTTACAAAATTTGACATGGATCCCGGATCCAACAGTGCCCTACATTTAACTAAATTACCGCGAGCATCGCGCACCAGTACGTGAGTTGTAGCTAAAACTACTTTATTAAAATGTCTAGCAGTATGCGCTGAAATGACCGCGCCCACCTTAGCGCCGTCTATTTGTGCACCTTCCACGCCACTGAATTCCGCTCCAGTGTGTATCGTCGTCGTAACAACCGCGCGCGCGAAATTCTCCTCAGAATCGTCAGCCGAATTTCGGTTGGGATTCTCTGTCGCAGGCTCAGAGTAACAACTGAACAGTTGTTACTCTGAGATCGCAGGTCTCGTTTCGGACCGCGCCAGTAATGTTCTTCCTAAGGTCCGAACATCACCGTTCCCCCTTATCCATGGCCGACTTTACTCACTAGGCCGGAGCATTGAAATATGGCAACACTGAATCGGGGGCCGAGCTTTTATTTGTTGTTATGTCATTAGTGTAACCTTCCAGAGTGAAAAATAAGATTAGAAGGTGATTTTTAATGTGTTTCTAGTTATTTACCTGCACAAACGAAACTATAAAGATAAAAAGATGCCTGCAAAGTGTGTAGTACCAGGTTGCAGCCCAATAGAGGACACACCAAACCATGGCCCTACATAACCTTATTCCAGGGTAAAAAGAACATTGCAAGGTGATTGTTAATGTGTTTCTAATTATTTACCTGCACAAACGAAACTATAAAGATAAAAAGATGCCTGCAAAGTGTGTAGTACCAGGTTGCAGCCCAATAGAGGACATACCAAACCATGGCCCAATATAACCTTATTCCACAGTAAAAAGAACATTGCAAGGTGATTTTTAATGTGTTTCTAATTATTTACCTGCACAAACGGAACTATAAAGATAAAACATGCCTGCAAAGTGTGTAGTACCAGGTTGCACTAGCAATTTGTGCTTCCAATAAAGGACATAAACAGAAGTGGGTGAACAGTATTCCTCGTAAGGGCTGGTTATATTTTTAAGAATAAAGACAATAATTTACAAACATTTCAAAGGATAAGACCTATTTTAAAGCACAATGTGGTACCTATAATGTTTTCTGGACCTCCCAAATATCAAGAAAAATACAGTTAATAGAACTCATCTGGGCATGCATCTATGGCATACCTACGAAAAGATTTGATAGTGAAAGGGAATCAAGACCAGCAAGAATGGCTTCAAAGTGACCTAATAGTGAATTTTTCTAGCTCAAGTGAAAATTTACAAAGTAAATTGAGTGTTCATTTAAGTGGAAGTGGCAGCAGGAAACAGGTTGCGTTTATTTTGATTTTGTAGTGTTTGACTACGATGAACCAGACATCAGATGTAAGTGGTATTAGTAGTAGTAGTTCTAAAAAGTATTTTGCACAATGTGGTACCTACAATGTTTTCTGGACCTCTCAAATGTCACAGAAAAATACAGTTAATAGAACTCATCTGGGCATACCTACGAAAAGATTTGATAGTGAAAGGCAATCAAGACCAGCAAGAATGGCTTCACAGTGACCTAATAGTGAATTTTCTAGCTCAAGTGACAATTTACAAGGTAAATTGAGTGTTCATTTAAGTGGAAGTGGAAGTGGCAGCAGGAAACAGGTTGCGTTTATTTTTATTTTGTACCTAGTGTTTGACTACGATGAACCAGGCATCAGATGTAAGTGGTATTAGTAGTATTACTCTAATACATATAAAATGTAATAATTATTCTGAAACTATAGGCCGACTATTTGACAGCTAAGCCACGTTGCCACATCTAAGGCTCCGGCCTAGTGTAGAGTCGGCCATGCCTTATCTCGCTGCCATAGCCCGCGCCTGGATATGATGCCGTCCCGCTGTGATTCGACATTGAATTATCGCATTCAGAAACCTTTACCAAATTTGTCTGCCTGCACAAGCTTATACAGGGTGGCCAATCGGGTGACGATAATAATTTTTTTTTAGATAGCCCGTACCGAGACCTATCCAAAACATCCCCATTTATATGTACCGATTATTGATAGTTTTCGAGTTATGATTTTTTTTTGAAAATTTAGAGATTTTCCAGTTTTTCCAAGAAATAGTCAAAAACAAAAACAAGAATGCTTTTTGGCTTATATTTTTTTCTGCAGTTATACTCAGTATTAAGCCTATTTTAATATCCAATAAAGAGAACCTGTACATCCGAACAATAATTAAGTACATTTTGGGCCCAAAGTTTGAAATCTCTGTTTTTAGTCAAGAGACCAAAACCTTCAAAATAAAATTAAAAATACTTATGCCTAGTTCTGGAGCCCCAGTCTAATCTTAAAAACTCTGCAAGGCATTGCACTTTCGAAATAATAATGAAAAAATAGCACTTATGGGGGCATTTTGCGCCGTACGTGACTGTTAAAGGTAAAAAGGTGATAATTCACGAATTTCCAAAATGATTTAAAAAACTATTATTTTACTTTATTATGACAAATTAAAGAAAAAAAACTCGTAACAACTAATAAACACGATAATCATTGATGTTTTAATCACATTTAATAAAAAAATTAATACCTGTGCTTTTTGCTGTGTACTATTGAACTTCTGCTAAATTAAGTTGTATGGAAAGTTAACAAAGGAAAGGAATAATAAAACAACAATCTGACCTTTAATTCCATGGCGGAATTACCTGGGAAGCGTTATCGTAGCATACGCCATCTCTTTTACTTCCCACACTGATAGGTGAGGGGAGGATTGTGATCGTGAAAATTTTCGATTTTGAGATAATAGGTTTTTTGGGCGTTTTATAGTGTTTACATAACGAAAATCCGCGTCACTCATTTCCGTCGTTCTGTCTGTCGGTCTGCCTGTCGGTCTGTCTGGACTGTCTGGACTGTGATGAAATTTGGGCAGCAATATGCTGTGGGGTCTTAGTAGGTAATGCTGCTATAATTTTGGAAATCGGTACATGGGCGGCGGAGTAATTAAAACAAAAATTTCAAATATTCCTCAAACTTAGTTTTTAGGCGTTTTAGAGGTTCTTGATCATTTTCTGCGTTTTTTTGGGTGGGGGTGGAATTTGGGTGTTTGGGGGGTGGGGGGTTGAAAAACTGAAAAACCTGTTGTATTCATGATAGGCAGTCTACTGACCTGTCAGGGAAGACCTAGCGATATAAATCACCTTTTTAGGTCCATCCATTACCTTGCCTATTACCGAAAATTAATTAACACAACTGCGCTTCGCCGACATGAGCTCGCAAAAAGCTACTCTGAAAGAAAGGGATGGCGTATGCTACGACATCGCTTCCCAGGTAATTCTGCCACGAAATTGGAAGTCAGATTATTGTTTTATTATTCCTTTCCTTTGTTAACTTTGCATACAACTTAATTTACCAGAAGTTCAATAGTACATAGCAAAAACAATTCAAAAATCACAATTTGGGTATATTAGTTTTTTTATTAAAAGTCATCAAAACATCAATGATTATCGGGTTTATTAGATCTTACGAGTTTTTTTCTTTAATTTGTCATAATAAAGCAAAATAATAGTTTTTTAAATCATTTTGGAAATTCGTGAATTATCACCTTTTTACCTTTAACACTCACGTACGGCGCAAAATGTCCCCATAAGTGCTACTTTTTCATTATTATTTCGAAAGTGCAACGTCTTGCAAAGTTTTTAAGATTAGTTTGAAGCTCCAGAACCAGGCATAGGTATTTTTAATTTTATTTGGAAGGTTTTGGTCTCCTGACTAAAAACAGAGATTTCAAACTTTGGGCCCAAAATGTACTTAATTATTGTTCGGATGTACAGGTTCTATTTATTGGATATTAAAATAGGCTTAATACTGAGTATAACTGCAGAAAAAAATAAAAGGCAAAAAGTATTCTTGTATTTGTTTTTGACGATTTCTTGGAAAAACTGGAAAATCTCTAAAGTTTTCAAAAAAAAAATCATAACTCGAAAACTATCAATAATCGGTACACATATATGGGGGTGTTTTGGATAGGTCTCGGTACGGGCTATCTAAAAAAAAATTATTATCGTCACCCGATTGGCCACCCTGTATGATGTTTGGAATTACATTTTTTACAACCCAATGTTCGACAATCCCTTTGATAGTGACCTGGCCGTAAACAGTTACTACACAGTTTATGTTTACCTACTAAGTCATATTTTTCCTTCATAGATAGTTTATTGTAATTTTTGCAATCAAAATTCAAATGACCCTTTCCGCAAAAGGCACAACTATTATGGCTATTTATATTTACGTTACAAACTACCCGCTCTTCACGCGTAAAGTTTCTGTCAGTTTTCGGTTTATTACCTTTGTTATACAGTTTTTCCAATATGTTACTCCTTTTAATCAAAAACGCAATGACATCAGTTACTGTTAACTTTTCCAAATTTTCGGCGTGCTGCTAGAACTTGTTACGTGTGACACTATCTAACTTGTTAACACGTTATTGGACACAACGGCTATAGCCGTCTGCGGGGAGTGATCGTGATACGCCTCGACGGCTATATCAGTCAAAAAGTTATCTGTTTGTTACGGCAGAACGGCGACGACCGTCAAAATGTCTGTATACTCGCCCTGTTAAGCAATATTAGTGCCGTAACGTGAAGCTCGTCATTTATGAAGATGCCAAATTCTAACCCACTATACGCTATCCCAACTATTCGTGTTTTAAAGTGCATGGGTAAAACGGCACGACGGCTATAACCGTCCATAACCTCCAATGTGATGCATTGACCACGTGTATAGCTGCCATATTGCAAGTGTGTTTTTGTTTGATTTTCATGTTTTTAGTACTGATGGGAGGTAGGTAACCAGATATTTTCATCCTAAACAGATATTCGTCGTCCACCTATTATACATATAGAATATATTGTTTCATATCAATACAAAACTCGAAGCACGTGTGAGACATTTTCCAGAGAAGCTGCCCCTACTAGAGGAACATAAAATAAAATCATATTTTCTTAGATGCAAACAATGTTTCAATTCTGGAAAACGCAAAGAAACTAGCTATAGATGCAAGAGTTGTTAAAATAAACCTGCTTTGTGTCCAGACTGCTTTGAAGAGTGGCGTCAAACATAAATTTGTGCCTAAATTCTGTTTTGTTCGGCGATACCTCTGTTTGCTAATAAATTTGATTTTTGTTTTTATACCGTCTATATTCTGAGAGATGCGTTTTTGTTTATAAATTTGATACAATAAAATGTTTTTGTTTGTTTTAGCTTTTCTTCCCACAAGATGTGTTTTACGATTACACTGATCAGACGGCTATAGCCGAGGTTGCCATTCTAGAACATAAAGTCTGCTGTGATATGACACGACGGATATAGCCGTCTTTTTTTTTGTCACCAACAACCTCAAAAATGAAAAAAAAAGAGTCAAAAATGAATACCCCTAAAATATTTTGATAACGCAAATCATGTTACAAACACAAAAAATGGGAATGTTTTGAGGTGCCATATTACGAAGCCTCTCGACCAGCAGAGTGTCCAACAATGCGTTAACTAATAAATGTATAAGTAATCTGTGACATAATTCTTGGAAATCTATCAAAACTTCTATGGCATTCAAATTTTTATTAAAATTATTTATCAATTTCCGTAAATAAGTATATAATTCCGTTTTAACCGGTGATAGTTCAAACAACGCCTTGATATGATTATCAACAATTAATCTTTTATTTTCGTATATTTCCATCAGAAGGTTCCACGCAACTTCGTAATTTCCTTCCATGGTTTTTAGTGATTGAATCAATTGAACTGCGTCGCCCTTCAGACATGATCTTAAATAAATTAATTTCTTTACATTATCCAAATGTCCATCGTTATGGAATAATGAAGAAAAAATATCTTGAAAATTAAGCCATTGGTCGTAAGCCCCATGAGATTCTGGTAAATTCATTACTGGTAATCTTACCTTGTCTCTAACAGATCGCTGCCCTCCATTAACCCGCTACTGTGGCCAGACGAGGGTGATGTTACTCCCGAACCTGTTTCTAAGTTTCTAAAGCTATTTCATCCCTTTTTAATCTATTTATAATTTTTTTAGCTTCCGCATTTGCTTTATAATACGTATTTTCAAAATTTTCCCGCTCTGTTCCATTACTTTCATTCGGATTAAGATATTCTAGCTGGCCCTGAATCTCATCAAAATTTCTAAATAAAATATTTAAATCAGCTAAACGTGACTCTAATTCTTCTCCTTCTGATTCATATTCGTTAAAGGCAGATAAAAAGTTTTTAAATCGAGTGATTTGAGCCTTCAGTGTGCCTCTTTTAATATTTAAGGCTTTTAACTCGCTTTCAGACATTATTTATAGATACGTAATTAGTGTTATGGATTTGAATAAACTATGCAAAAATGTGTGTCCTCAAAAGATTGGAAAATGGGAATGAAATGGGAAAGTGACTTACAGTTGGCTTCTTTCTCACTTGACCCTATACCTTGTGCGCTAGCACTTGACTGCCTCCAGTCGTGGTGCGTAGGTGTGAATGTTGCTGTATTTCATCGCTCGTTGCCCGTCTTCAGGCCTTGCTTTGTGATTCTCGCTGATGTGTGTTGACTTGAATGTCTTGTCGTATCGCCTTTGAGTTTGTATGCCCGTTGCATACGCTGTGTGGACTGTATGTATGTGTTTGTCGTTTCGCCGTTTTTCTTGCTGCTTCGCAACTCGTGTTTTTTGCTAGCGTTTCTTACTGCTTCGCAAGAGATGCTTTTCTGGTTTTTCTTGTTGCCTCGCAAGAGTGGTTCGCTGATGTTTCTTGCTGCTTCACAAGAATTTCACTCGCAGTTTCCCCAGAGACCACGTGCTTCCTGCTGCTTCACACGAAGTCTATCCGGCTCGAAGGACCATATAAAATGGGGCACTCCTAGTTGGTGGCCAAACGCTTGGCGTTTGTAACAAAACGCTGTTACCTTTTTGATGTATTTATTTTTTGACCAATATTGCTTCCAGCGCGGACGCGTTGTACTATTTGCGAGAATCACGATCGATGTCAGAATGTCACGTCTTGTCTACTTGACAACTTGACGGCTTGCTATCAAAAAATGTAAAGCTAATACGGAACGTACGGGGGGTATTTGGGTAAATTTGACCCTACTCCTCTAAGGCGTCAATTTCTTGCCATTTTTATATCTTATTATGATTCTCCAATGCCTTTTACATGAAAAATGTGCTCTTAGTAATAGTCGCTATCTGTCACCGTTTCCTCGGAAAATTGCTAAATCCAATCAATAATAAATTATTGGTCTTAATTAAACAAATTATTACGTTGACATATGAAACTGAAGTTCAGTACAGATAGTGAGCATTAAAAGTTCAATGAAAATAAATTAGATTAGAGAGATATGTTGCCTTTTCGTAATTGGGGGTATAAAAAGTAAAAGGGAACGTATACAAAATATTCCAAACAAAAAAAAAACAATTAAACCTCCACAATCAAAACTAATAATACATTTGAAATAAATCTGTCACGAGCACCAATGAAAAACTTAAAGTTTAGAAGTTTCATAAGTAGAAAGTAAACAAGTAACAAACAAGTTTAACGAGTGAGTCAAGCAGAAGGCAGAGTACATTTTTGTCCTGATGAATTCACTAACGCTGTCGTTGACTGACCCTGTGCGTACCAAAATAAATTCAAAATAACAACTGCTGAAAATGCCTGCCACCACGTTCAAAACATTTATTGCACCTACGTAGCAATTTTAAATTGACGTCAGTGACGTCAGTCAGTGACGTCATCAGGCATGCTTTGGATCATTTCAGCCGCAACAGAAATCCTAGCCACCAAATCCTCCTCCGACAGAACTGGAGTTTCATATACAAGACTTGTCATATGTCCCCAAAGAAAGAAATCCAGAGGAGTTAAATCTGGGGACCGGTCTGGCTAGTTGACATCGCTTCCACGCCCAATCCAACGTCCTCTAAAACGATTCGAGGTGTTCACATACGACATGTGAAAAATGAGCGGGTGCTCCATCTGGAACCACTGATTCCGACATATGTAGGGGCAGCTCATCCAATAACTCAGGTAAGGTGTATCTTAAAAAATTGAGGTACACCGTCCCAGTTAGTCGAGGAGGCAACATGATTGGTCCAATTAGACATTCTCCAACAATTCCAGCCCACATGTTCACCGAGAATCGATGTTGGTACCCTCTTATTTGAAGAACATGAGGATTTTCTCCGCCCACACATGGCTATTCCGTGAATTAAAAATACTTTCTCTCGTAAAAACAGCCTCATCAGAGAAAAGCACAAATTTCGGAAATTGGGGTTCTTGGTTGTACTTGGTTTGTACGCCCCTGGTTAAGGTGACAAAGTCCGGAAGGCTCAAATTGATGAACCTACCAAATACATTTCATGTTTCAAAATTTGTGGCGATAGCTGCAGTAGTACCGAAGCTATAAAACGAAGAGTAGTTTTTGAAGGTCATCTTCGAAGGGCCCTATAGCTCCCTGAGGAAGCGTTTCCGGACCCATGTTCATATGAACTTTTTTTCTTATTTTCTCGTGTTTTATCTGCCCTAGAAGTTTGTAACATAATCACCGGAACACCCTGACTTCCAGTAACAAAAACTGGCTGTCATAAAGGAATATGATCATTTTACTCCCTACACCGATAGGTGAGGGGAGTATTGTGATCGGGAAATTTTTCAATTTTGAGATAATACACTTTTTGGACGTTTCAGGATGTCTACATAACAAAAATCCACGTCACTCATTTCCGTCGGTCTATCTGTCTGTGTGTCTGTCTGTCTGTCTGTCGCGTTTTTCTACCCTAGTAATCTCAGTAACCGCTGCATGGATTGTGATGAAATTTGGGCAGCGATGTGATGTGGGGTCCTAGTAGATAATGCTGCTAAAATTTTGAAAATCGGTGCATTGGCGGCGGAGTAATTAGCAAAAAACAAAAAAAAACATTCCTCAAACTTCGTTTTTAGGCGTTTTAGGAGTTCCTGATCATTTTCTACCTTTTTTTGGGTGGGGGTGAATTTGGGGTGGTTGGGGGGTGGGGAGTTGTAAAACTGAAAAATTTGTTGTATTCTTAATGGGCTGTCCATTGACCTGTGAATATAAAACCTAGCGGCATAATACATTTTTTTTAGGTCCATCCGAACATTACCTTGTTCATTATAGAAACCAAGGGACTTAGAATTTGTGATGTATACATACGAGTATTGTTTCAGATCGTTCTATATGGCGTAACGCGAAAATCATTGAATTGATTTCAATGAAATTTTGACACAGTATTGCCACCGCAGCAAGGATGGAAAACGCGTATGTTTTGGAAAAATCGTGTCAGTGGCGGTGCAGCAATAATAAAAAAACCAAAAATATAAAAACAGCTCAAACTTTGTTTTTAGGTATTCCTGATAACTTTCTACTTTTTTTTTTGGGTAGAAGTGAATTTGGGGTGGACGGGGGTGTTAGGTTGAAAAACAGAAAAATTTGTTGTATTCATAATGGGCTGTCCAGTTTTTGGAAAAACTATCGAAGATGTGATGAAACACTCAAAAGTTTGTCTGGTAACGAAATGGGATGGACGACATGCAGCTAAAGCAAGAATTTCAAATCCTGCATTTAAAAGTTTAGTTATTTTTGATGAAAACCTAGCAGCTATTGAACTTAATAAAACACATGTTTTCTATAACAAACCAATATATATATATATTGGTATGTGTGTTTTAGATATAACTAAAATACAAATTTATAATTTTCATTATAATTACATGCGTAGTGTTTATGGTGAAAACTGTACCGTCATTTATACGGATACTGATTCTCTGGTAAATGAAATCCGCAATAAGGATTCATTTACTTTGTAAATTATCACTTGAGCTAGAAAAATTCACTATTAGGTCACTGTGAAGCCATTCTTGCTGGTCTTGATTTCCCTTTCACTATCAAATGCTTTCGTAGGTACGCCCCAGGCCATGCCCAGATGAGTTCTATTAACTGTATTTTTCTGTGATATTTGGGAGGTCCAGAAAACATTATTGTGCTTTAAAATAGGTCTTATCCTTTGAAATAGGTCTTATCCTTTGAAATGTTTGTCAATTATTGTCTTTATCCTTATAAATATAACCAGCCCTTCCGAGGAATACCTTTCACCCACTTCTGTTTATGTCCCTTATCGGACGCACAATTGCTAGTGCAACCTGGTACTACACACTTTGCAGGCATCTTTTTATCTTTATAGTTTCATTTGTGCAGGTAAATAAGTAGAAACCCATTCAAAATCACCTTGCAACGTTATTTTTAATCTGGAATAAGGTTATGTTGGGCCATGGTTTGGTAGTCCTCTACTCATGCCTCTACTGGGCTGCAACCTGGTACTACACGCTTTGCAGGCATCTTGTTATCTTTATAGTTTCGTTTGTGCAGGTAAATAATTAGAAACAAATTAATAATCACCTTCCAACCATATTTTCTGCACCTGGAAGAATACACATGACATAACAACAAATGAAAACACGGCCTGATCTCCAACGTTGCCATATTTCAATGCTCCGGCCTAGTGAGTAGAGACGGCCATGGTTCTACACATCTCTATTAGCATTGACATTCTAGGCCTTTACGGAAACACTGATCTGGATCCGGATAGATCAGTTATACGTCAAACAGCTGTTGAGGGCTGTTCCAAATTACGGTACTATCACCGTCCCAGAACTGTTTTCATCATCCTCCGCCCATTTTGTGTGTCTTTAGAACTGTAAAATGGGCGGGGCATGATGAAATCAGTTCTGGGACGGTGATAGAACCGTAATTTGGAACAGCCCTCAACAGCTGTTTGACGTATAACTGATCTATCTGGATCCAGATCAGTGTTTCCGTAAAGGCCTATTCTAACTTATGATATCTATGGTCTTATGTTCTTATCTCTTATGACAGTTTGTTTTGTGGTCTTATGGTCTTTACTCTTTAGTTTTGTGGTCTTTAGTCTTTACTTCATTTATCATTACCTATTTTAATATTTTTGCCTTGCCCTATTTTGTTTTTTTCCAAGTTAATTTTTTCAGATGTTGGCATTTTCAGACTTAACTATTAACCTTAACAGATTCTATGTGGTTACGAAGCAGCGAACGACATTTTGCAGTCACCATTAGTTTTGATGAGTTTATAACCTAGTAGATCATTCCCATATTAAGTGAAAGATAAGCAATACCACAATGGCATTCAGACAACTAACTGAGGCAGAATGTGGGCAGGCCAATGCTCTACAAAAACTAACTTCACACATCACCTCTGACCATACTTTTATTGATAGACACAGGCAGCTCTTCCAGACCAATTCTGACCAGCTGGTCGAACAGTTCTTACAGGAAACTAGAGTCCTTCCTCAAACCTTTCGGATGGATGGTTGGTTTTTTCACTTTTTCAGAAATAATGACAAATAAGGTGATACTTAGTATAAAGCCATGTTTAAATGTTTTAGATCTGATGCATGAAATGCATGAAATTGAGTCTCAAAGGTCCGTCTTACCTCCTGTACCAGCTTCTGCTGTTAAAGATCAACTTCATGATGTGCCAGAAGGTGCTTGGGCACAACAATACATTGAGGATGGAAAAATGTTTGATGTGAGTATAAAGTACAAAAGAAGTGCAATAGTATCATCAAATGCAAAATTGAATAATGCATCTTAAAAGCAATCTGTATTACATTGGCATGAGAGTTACAATCATGATACCTGAACCATGCTGGTACTGGGGTATTTACCTTTTATTCTTGAAAAAAATCAGAATTCAAGAGGGGTACCTGCTATACATATTGCAGTTTAGTGTTTTCAAGTTTATGGGAACTTTAGTATAATGAGCCAGTTAATTGCAAAACAATGTAAACTTCAAAACATCTACAGGGTGTGTAAAATGCTTTAGATTCTCTTGTTTTAAATAGAACACTCTGTATTAAATACCACAGCTTGATTGTGAAATCAAAAATATATATCTAGGTTCTGCCTTTTAATCTAAACTGTAATTTTCGGTTTAATCAAGGCTTTGATGTGTTGAAATGGCTGTCATGATATTCTATATGAAATTTTATAGGCGAATCAAATATACTGGTGTTCTACGATGAATGGAAAATACTTTAGAACATTTCCAACAAAATATGTCATATAAAGTAGGGTCCAATTTTCAACTGTTCCAGAGATAAATTGATTTTTTGAGATTTTCATAAAAATGCAGACCTCCAAATGAAAACCCTAACAAAACATGTGTCAAACATTTCAGGAGATAGTGTCAAAATCAGCATGTACTGAAAAGTGTCTTCAAGAAACATCATAAAAAATTAAATTATATTAAAAACTCACCAAATAATCAACTGTGCACTTTACAGTAGAAACGTGCCCATCTTTCTAGTTATCCATTGGTAACACAAACTTATTGTAAATGTGGTAAACACAGGCAATAAGATTCCATTTAAGCTCCAAAAGCATAATGGATCAACAGAGCTTTTTCAAAAACTTGCCATCAGATTTCTAATTTTTGTTATGAATACTAGAATAATATACTATTGCATCATCATTAGTCATAAAAAGTCTTTTGTCTAACAAAACTTCAGTATAGAGTATCAAAATTCTATAATTTTAAAAGAAATATTCAAGTTGTAATTTAAGATGGATTCGTCTTGAAAAGTCGCTAGGTAATATCTTAAGGGCCGATTTTATCAACAGGCGCATTTTAACAAAGGCTTTGACCGATCAGAGCAGCCCGTTCAAGAACATGCATCTGTCAAAGTTCTCTGAAAACTATTGATTTCTCTTGAAGTTTACCTCAAAAAGGTTAAAAATGACATATTTTATATACAAATCGACCATTATGAACCATCTAGTATCTTTTCCAGTCTGATTTTCCATCCTAAATGGGTGAAAAATTGCATTTTCTTGTTTAATCAAAAGTTTAGCAATTGCTAATTTCAACCAATCAGATTCCACCATAACTGTTCATTTGATTGCTGGTTTTTTCTTCTGCTAAATGATAATGATGACAAAAAATTAGGGTTTTGAATAATTTTTTTGTGATAAATGGAGAGATCAAATATAAGTTTTACAACAAAACTGTTTTTGTTTTGTTTCTTTTCGCAATAATCCAAAAGTTATATGAAAATAAAAATGAGTTTTTGAATCCAGAACCGAAAACACGCCGACGGCTCCCGACCCGTGTGACGTACTTCATGAAAATACTTGTAACAGTTGTAACTAAAATGTATATTTGTTGCAACATAGGCGATGAATGAAGTTTCGAGCTTGAGACGAATTCAACGATTGAAATAAATATCTCTGGTCGAAATTAGATCACAAATCCCGGTAAGAAGGTACCGAATCCCAAATCAAATATGTACCGTTGAGGCGATCCGTTCGCCGAGATGGCGGGTGGCTGAGTGGTTACGGTGGCCGATCACGCGCGCCTGTTTTGTGGGATGTGCTGATGGCTGTTGGTTCGAGACCCTGCCTGTGCAACTACTTTTTTCATTTTTTTTTAACCAAAATATTTATTGATATATACGTTTTACTCATATTACACACATTTTTTTTGTACCATCGACGTGAATGTGTTTTTGAATCAAATTTTATTACATGTTTTATTAGCACAACGAAAATTCCGAATAATTATACTTTTTTGGAATAATTTTTTAATTTAATTTTAATACCGCTATCAGAGCAATAATTGGCGATTGATATTGACGAATAAACTTCACTTCCACTGACTGAATTCTCCACCACCTCCGGTACTTAGCTTTTGCAATATGTCAAGTAAAATGTCTAATAAAATTTGATTCAAAAACATTTATGTCGATCGTACAAAAAAATTTGTGTAATATGAGTAAAACGTATATCAATAAATATTTTGGTTAAAAAAAGTGAAAAAAAGTAATTGCACGGGCAGGGTCTCGAACCAACAGCCATCAGCACATCCCACAAAACAGGCACGCGTGGTCGGCCACCGTAACCACTCGGCCACCCACCATCTCGACGAAGGGATCGCCTCAACGGTACATATTTGATTTGGGATTCGGTACTTTTTTACCGGGATTTGTGATCTAATTTCAACCATTCAAAAAGATATTTCGATCGTTGACTTCGTCTCAAGCTCCAAACTTCATTCATCGCCTATGTTACAACAATAGTTTGATGAAAAGTGTCATCCAGCTTTGACGTTTTGCTTTCAATATTGATAAAATACTATTGGACGATATTTATTAACCTAGCCCGCAATACCCAATAGAAAGCTTTGGCTAAATAACAGCCAATAGAAAAGCTTTGTTAAATTCTTTGTTAAATATGCATGTTGATAAAATCGGGCCTAAGAGTTGCTTGGTAATCAAGCAGGACATGCAAGCTACTTTATAAAGTATCATGTATCTGTAGATATTCACTCATGTATAAATGAGAGGTCATATCATCCAGAACGAAGTAAGTCTAAAATTAAGCATATCTTTAGTGAATATGCTATGAATTAATCATGAATGTACATACACTAAAGCTGGAACTAGATTTCATGGTGTAGATCGACAATAATGAATGCACGCCTGCAGAAATTGAGATCCAGACAGGAACCTTTCGACAACATCCCAGTGGTACCAGTAAGCCCTTTGAATATTAAAGGTGGCGTTAGTCTCATCTACATGATCCCAAAGATGAAGGACCAAATTTTTCGAAATTATGAACAAGATCCTACAGTATCCATCTACTCTGTTGCAATCGCCTCAAGACGGTATTTCGCAGTAGAAGGTGTGGTGCACAAAAAACTGGTCTGTATCTATACCATCACATGCCAGTACATATTTTGAAGGATTTTGGATGCTGATGGTGCACTTTTTTAAGTAGAATTTTTTGAATGGTTGAATCTATACATAGCTGAAAATCAACAGATACAAGATACTTTATAATGTGGCCTGCATATGTTCTGCTTGAATACCCAGCGACTTTTAAAAATTAAAAATCCGATAACAGGTTTTTGCCAAATGGTCTGTTGAAATTTTGTGCTCTCGGAGATCCACCATTATTATTTTAGAGCCTAAATGCAATCTTATTGCCTATGTCAAGATTAACTTGAATAATTTTTATATACAAGGTTATTCTTCACTTTCCTATAAGAGACATTGATTTTGAAAGGTATATAGTGCTCGTATATTTTGGAAATTTGATGTAAGCATTGTTAAGTGAACAACCTATAATATGTGCGAAGAGATGTTTGTACGGAGTTTATGATTTAGGAGATATTCTGCTGATACATATCATTCAAAACAACCAGACACTGAGAGGTAAATATAGCCCAACCTTTTTTTGCTAGCAATACTTTTTTTATGGTCGGCCTCCCGCAAAGGCTGCCTATGGCGCTGTAGAAGCGTTGCGAGAGGATAAGTATCGGTTCACGTTAGATTTGAAACGCTGCAGGTTGTGGCCGTCGGGAAACAAATTCCCCGGCAGCTGATTCCACAGCGTCGAAGTTCTCCAAAAGAAGGTATTCTGGAGGAGACTAGTTCGGGGAGTAAGGACCTCGACCTGGTAAGGATGAGCTCGCAGAGCTTCTCTAGTTTTCCTGGTTCGGACGGCCTGTGGTGTTATTATCTGAGAGAGCTCACTCGAACATCTTCCGTGATAGAATCTGTAAAACAGGGATAGGTCAGCCACCCTCCTTCGATGTTCCAGGCTGTGGAGGTCCTTTGTTAGGTTAGGCGTATCGATTAGTCTAATCGCTCTTTTCTGGATAGTGTCCAGAAGCTTTAGAGAGTGCTTCGGAGAGCATCCCCACACATGGGAGCAATATTCCAGCGATGGTCGGATCTGTGCCTTGTAGAGCAGCAGCAGTTGCTCTGGTGTATACAACTTCCTACAGCGGAACAAAACTCCAAGCTTCTGGGATGCCGTTTTAGCAATACTGACGACGTGGTCGTGCCAGGACATGTTATTGTTGATGTTGATTCCCAAAAGCTTGACGGAAGGTGATTCGACTAAGGGGTGACCCTCCATTTCCACGGTTGGTAAGCCATCGTGAGACTTCTTTGTAAGTGTCGTTGCCTGAGTTTTTTGTACGTTGAACTGTACTTTATTTGCTAATCTACACTCGACAATTGTTTTGATATCTGCGTTGATCTGTGAGGCATGCTGCTTTCGCCGACGTACCGTCTCCTGGGATGATAGTGGCTTGCCTGGTACCATGCACGAAACTAATGTACTGTCATCTGCGAAGCTGTAGATTGGATTGGATGTTATTTCCAGCAGCTCGTTGATGTACAGCAGAAACAGTGTAGGGGATAGGACAGATCCCTGAGGAACACCGGCGTTTATTGAAAATACGTCTGATGAACAACCCTCGACTACAACAAAATGAGATCGGTCGTTCAAAAAACTATTCAGCCACTGGCGCAGGCCAGGTGGTAGTCCATAAGCAGCAAGCTTGACCAGAAGTCCGTCATGCCATACTCTGTCAAAAGCTTTCGATATATCAAGTGCAATAACACGGGATTCGCCATGATTGTCTATTGCTCTGTTCCACAAGTGAGTGACCGCGGCCAACGAAAAATACCGGCCATGGTGCGCTAATATCACGTGACCCTAGGAGTTCCTTGCCTTGGCGGACGCACATAACAACATAACCTCAGTTTACTTGTTTACAAGTTTTCCGAGTGTTGTATCAGCCGTATTTTATGCCCTTTATGCGATTTTTCCTGGTTTTGTATTTACTGTGTGCTCAAATTAAATTGTTTTTGGCGTTATTTTATTGTCCCTAAGAAACTGTTCCGATATTTGTTGTTGTGTATGTGTAATACTTGTTGCAAGAATGCCTCGTTCCTGTAGTGTTGTTGGTTGTCGGTCTAATTATAAGACCGAAGAAGAGAAGGTATCAACCTTCAATTTACCTGTTGATAAGCAGCTGAGAGAAATTTGGATCAGAAAAATCCCTAATGACCTCAGCAACTTAAAGCGACCTCAAGTCTGTATCAAGCACTTTCCAGAAAAGGATGTGGTTTGGTATGATAAATGTTTTGTGAAGGGTGAGCTCAAAGAATTCAAACGTATCAGGCCTAAACTCGCCCCCAATGCAGTACCAATTTTCTTTGCAAACGTTCCAAAGTATTTGAGTGAAAAACCATCTACAGTAGTTCGCTTAGCTGATGTTGAACAACATCAAATGGAAACAGCAATACAGGAGAGTATTAATTCCTTCAAAGCTTATAAAACTGCAAAAACAATTTCAACAGTAGACGATATTCTGAAGTTTTATAATTCCAGCAACATTATAAACCGTAATTGGATTTTAATGCAAGAAAATGATCAAGTCTTTTTGTGTCTTATGTGCTTTTCAAATAAAAATCCATCTTTGTTAGGATCTTTAGTAATAGAAAAAGACTTGATGTTCACAGTAAATATTGATAATATTCCTCTTCCTTTGAAGAAAATACCGAAAAAAATGCAGAACTTAAACAGTACAGACGTCTTGGAAGAACTCTTAAAATTTGTTGAAATTAGAACATCAAACATTATTGAAAAAACCAGGGACAAGATTGATCAAATTATGGACGATTTAACAGAAATATGTGACAATCTGAATGAAAGTGAACTGTGCATGCCATTACTTTTTTTAATTGAGCAGTTACATCTATTTCAATCTACTCCAGAAAATAGGAGATATAGTGGATACACTTTAATATTTGCATCATCTTTATTTGTCCAATCTTCAGCTTCATATTTCTCCGTTTATAAAAGCAAAGTGTTATTTTTACCTCACCCACGTAACATAAAAAAATTAATTGGTAAATTATCCTTAACTGGCAGTGATCTCAGTGGTAGTATTGACTATTTAAAAAGTAAAATCCATCTTTTGAAACAGCATGAATTTATTGTAAATTTGCATGTCGATGAAATTTATGTAAAGTCTGACTTGCAATTTAAAGGTGGTCATATTCTAGGTAGCTCGAGTAATGATTATTCAAAAGTTGCCAAAACAGCTCTAGTGTTTATGATATCAAGTCTGATTTCCAAATATAAAGATGTTGTTTGTATTATACCTATCAGTTCATTAGTAGCTGAACAGTTGAAGAAATTTATGATTGATGTGTTGCGAGAAGTTGAGGCTATAGGTTTCCAGATTATATCTGTTATATCAGATAATAATGCTGTAAATAGGAAAGCTTTCCAACTGTTTTCTGCAAACAACACTTTGCAGCCTTGTGTTGTGCATCCTTTGGACCCTACAAGAAAATTATTTTTAATATTTGATGTAGTTCATATTTTGAAATGTGTCAGAAACAACTGGATAAGTAGCCGAGTAAAAAATTGTATTCTGACATTCCCTGATTTAGAAACCGATTTTACTGCAGCTGATTTGCAAAATGTGAAATTCTGTAATGCTGACTTTAGACTATTGGAACAGCTGTATGAAAAAGAAAAAAATTCTCTTATTAAATATGGTCACACTTTATGTTACAAAGCACTGTACCCTACAAATATTCAAAAACAAAATGTAAATTTGGCTCTAAAAATTTTTAATGAAAATAACATAGCAGCCCTTAAAATTGGCTTAGAAAACAGTCAAGCAGTTGCTGATACTTGTCGATTTTTAGAAATAGTTTGTTCATGGTGGAAGATAGTAAATGTTAAAAGTGCGTTGGAAGGTTCACGCTTTAATGACCCTTTCAGAGAACCAGTGAGAAAGGGCAGCGATACTCAAATTAACTTTTTCAACAAAATTTCTCTTTGGTTGCAGTGTTGGCGCGATAAGGTACCAAATACTCAAGGGTTATCAAGTCCAACTTTTCAGTCTTTTATTATGACATCAGAAGCGTTTGCCTTATTAATACCATATTTGTTTGATACTTATTATCTTGATTATATTTTATTAAGTAAATTTCAAAATGACGTTCTTGAAGGAAGATTTGGTATATACAAGCAACTAAGTGGAGCTAATTATTATATAAGTTATGTACAGGTTTTAGAAAGTGAGAGAAGATTGCGGTTTAAAAGCACTGTGCTTCTTACCATGAAAAATAATGACATATCTTTAAAAAATGTGTTGTCACTCAATTCAATATATGATCCCAGTGTTGACATCGAGCAGTTTTCAGGTGTTTTAAGGTATTTTGAGGATTTTTCACTGGATTGTGTTCCACAAGATAAATTGCCTATATTAACTTATATTGCAGGATATGCGGTAAGGAAAAATCTAAGACTAAAGAATTGCCAAATTTGTACCCAGTGGTTACAGTTAACAGGATCTATCATTGATGTAGATATGGAATCTCTCCCATTTGATCTTATCATGGAACTTGATAGAGGAAAACTTACTCTACCTAGTGAAGTAGCAATTTTTGCTGTGACACTATGTTGGGCCGTTTTTCAAAATATTATTGACAATAACTACAATCAGTTTTTAGCTTCTAAAAACCATATGTCTGTTTTGCATACAATATGTGTCAACCTTTTAGAAAAATATTGTGAAAATTTGGAGCTCTACTATTTTTCCTTTGAAAGTCCAACAGTGTGTTCCTGTAATGAAACTATATATGTTAAGCTCAAAGACATAAGTTTAAGGACGTGTAAAACCCTTAATAATAATTTTGTTAAAAAACATAGTGATTTATCAAGTAAATCAGGATCGCAACAACATCAAGATCACGACTCTGGCAGGAAAATTAAGAAGTTGAAAAGTTAATTGCTTGATTCTGCATTCAAATTAATGTAAATTATTTTCCACAAAAAAATTTACTCGAAAATCATGAGACTTTTACTAGACATAATTGCCATTATCCTGATAAGCCATGAATTAAACTATCCGCCCCCGGGCGTGTGCCCACTATTTATGAGACACTCTGTATGAATAAAGTGTCCAAATTTAATTTAGTTATGTTTAAATATATAAATTATTACTCATCCGCGTGTTTCTTTGAATGAAACTATTGAATATTTATAAGTTAAGCTCCAGTAAGTGAGAAACAAAGAACTCCTAGCGTCACGTGACCTCTCAACACGTCAACCGCGCCATGGCCTGTCTTTTTCGTCGGCCTCGGTGAGTGACGTAGGTAAGGAGGTCACCTGTAGACCTGTGCTTACGGAAGCCATACTGGCAATCATTTATGATGTTATTGTTGTCCAGGTATTTCAGGAGCTGTGTGTTAATGACAGTCTCCATAACCTTAGACATGATGCTGAGAAGAGCCACAGGTCTATAATTGATGGGATCAGTTTTTTTGCCTTTCTTAGGGATGGGTTGTACGCAGCCAATCCTCCACGAAGCGGGAAACACGCCTCGTTGATACGAAAGTTTGAAGAGCTTGCAAAGAATAGGTGCAAGCTCAGCGGCACAGCGTTTAAGGACAATGGCTGGAATTTGGTCAGGACCAGTAACTTTATTGGTGTTCAGTTTTTGGGGGATGCTCGATGTTGAAATTTGACCTCTGCCATTCTCGAGTTTACGCTTATGGTGGTGGTCGGAGTACTTCCTTGAAGGTCTACAGTAGAATTGGCTGCGAAGAGCTTCCCCAAGATGTCTGCTTTTTCTTTAGGAGCAGAACCGGTGGATTTGTCCTCTCTGGTCAAGGGTGGTACTGACGAATAGGAAAAGTTCTGGCTAACAGCCTTAGCTACAGCCCAGAATGTTCTGGACGAACTAGGACATGAGAGGAGCTTGTTCTTAACCCTTTGGTTGTGTTCCTCCTTGCTGCTGCCAATCACGCGTTTACAGTGATTTCTGGCGTCGATAAAACTTCGGTGGCTCTCAGCATTTGGATTTTTCCTCCATCCTCTGTAATGTTTGTTTTTAGAGGTAACTGCATCTCTGCAACGCTGATTGAACCATGGCTTGTTTTTGGAGGGATGCTTGACGACATGGGGAATATGAGCTTCCATGCCGGATATTAATACCTCTGTTATTTCTTGGACGCAAACTGATGGGTCTCGTGACTTGAGGCAGACGTCGTTCCAGGGAAAGGACTGGTAGTATTCCCTTAGGTCGTCCCACTTTGCTGATCCGTAATGCCAGACCAGACGAGGCTTTGCATGGTAGAGTTCTGGAGAATGCATTCTGCATAGCGTCGAGACGGTGTTGTGGTCAGACGATCCCAGTGGGGCGGTTACCTTCACTGTGTAGACCGTTGGAGTAGTTGTGAGATATAGGTCCAACAGACTAGCAAAATCTCCGTGGCGGCTGGGAATCCTTGTTGGTTCTTTGACTATCTGCTCCAAGCCGTAGCTGATAGCGAAGGCTTCAGTTTCACGTCCCTCGTCGTCCGTTTTGTTTGAGTGTTTCAGCCAGCATGAGTTGTGAACGTTGAACTCACCCAGAAAGACTATCTCTGAATGAGGGTGATCTGATTGCAGCGCGTCCACAGTGGCTGAAAGCTTCTCGAAGAGCTCTTTGCAGTTGTTACTGCTTGGTGGCCTATAAATGCAGCATATAAATTTGGAATGATTTTGGAAGGATATTTTGAGCCATATGATGTCAAATCCTTCCAGTTCGAGCTCTTCTTCTCGATGACAAGAAAGCCCAGTTTTAACGTACACGCATACGCCAAACCTACGTCTAAATCGGGTGTATAAGTCATATCCAGGATATCTAAAGCAATTGTCCATTGTTGAAGAGCCGACTTGGGTTTCCGTAAGAGCCAGAATGTGTGGCTTCTCTGCCTGAAGGTGTTGATGGACAGAGTTTATGTTGGAGGCAAGACCTCGTATATTTGTAAAGTCGGCTCTGAGCAAGTTTCTCTGGCCTTCGGGCCTGTCGTCAGGGCGAAGTTGCTGCGAAGGACGGCTTCTGTTGTTAGCCTGACGAGGAGTGGCAGCACATTTCTTTAAACAAACTTCGCTTAATGTTCCCCCGGACCACCTGGCACCCGGAGATCCGAACGGCCAGGTATTTTACCTCCGGAATCTTTTGATCCTGGTACAAGTATAAAACATTAAATTTGGATACACAGTGAAAGAATTATTTTCTACGTCTCGAGATTACTAGTTTTTGCAACAATCCAACGTATACAATTTTTTGGACCTGAGGAATTTGTTAGCTCATAGCATTTTCGATTTACTGCTCTCAGACGCTCTCAGAGCGCATTTGATGTGAATTGTATGTTCGGTTTGACGGCTCTGCTTCAGATTTACAAATTCGATTTACCTGTTGTTCGCTCGCGGAACGCTCTCAGATTGAACTTTATTGCTCCGAGAAGCGACGTCTGGTATGTCAAAAAAGAATTGAAGGCGTGGCTTTCTGTGAGGAGAAGTATATTTTGGGGTGGGTAGAAAAAGGTGAAAAACATTCGATCATTCGAAGAAAATAGCCCCCTTTTGTGGTGGTCGCAAGAAAAGTAAAAAGCACATAATACATAATATGGAAAACTGGGTTTTAAAACCTTTAATATTCGAGGGTCGGCACCTAATATTTTATAATTTTTATAGTCGGTGCGTAGAACAACTTTAAATTGTGGCCCTATCAACCGTCACTTGCGCAAAAACCAGAAGTCATTTTTGTGTTCGATCATGTGAAGTGCTCTTTCAACTCTTGACAGATCTCTAGTTTGATTGCGGCTGATCTGTGCTCGCCCTGAGAGCAGTAAATCGAAAACGCTATCAGATTGTACAGACGCTTCATTCACTTTTAGCTGAAACAAACATAGGCGTTCAAGAAATTATTTCTCAGGGATTCCAACACCTGTAAGATGCATACGTATTTTGAATGCTGTAAAAGCAAGGAATCTTCTATGTCTGTGTAACTTGCAAAAACATCTGTCACAAAAGTTGCTGTAATAGAAGCAATGGATTCACTATTATCCAAAACCATATTATATATATTGCTCACTAAGTTGTAAAAATAAAGATGAGCAGAACGTCAACGACAAAGATATAGAAATCATCCGAGAATTACAACAAGAGATTGAAGGAAAAAATAAATACATAGACAGTGAAAAAACGTGCTAAAGCATTTGAAGATGATGTTATAGAAATTGAACGTAGTTATAATGGCACGACTGAGTGCTTTATAATGGCTGACGGTGTCTTCAACACCTTGGTGTACCGTAAAAGGGTTATGGGTGTAGATGTACCCGACACCCGTTGTGGAGCTTGCCGACAGGCGCCAGAGACGCTTATGCATCTCTTGTCGGCGTGTAAGACGTACGCTGGGACGGCTTACGTCCATCGGCACAGCGCGGCTCTACGAGTGCTCTCTTATCATTTAAGGCACTCATACGGTATCGATGAGACACCTGTGCTGCCATACGCTCCAGAGGATATAGAGTCCGTTGTAGAGAACGAGAGATGCCGGATTTACTGGAACTACTCGTTCCCCACGCTCGAGCTTGTACAGGTAAACAAGCCCGACATAGTCCTTCTCGATCACCAACAGAAGACGATGTTCGTTATTGAGTTTTCGGCGCCTGCCGAGGTGAACATCGTCTCTAAGGAGGAGGAAAAGCGCACCAAATATCAGGAGTTGCTCTGACAACTTCGCAGGCTCTGGCCAGACTACACTGTAAGTCTGCTGGTTATGGTCATTGGATCCCTAGGTGGAATGAGGAATACGCTGCTCTCTGCACTGCGCAAAATACGGGTTGCCGTGCGGCGGCGCATATTTTAGCCTCCAGAATGCAAAAGGCAGTCATCCTTGGGTCCCTTCGTCTACTTAGGGCGCACGATTCGCGGACCCAGTGATTGTTTACCTCACGGTGTGAGGAGTAGTCATTGGGTAATGGAACAGCAGTTCGGTGTGTCGGAGCCCGGGCTGCACTTTTTTGTTTTTTTTTAAATAATAATAATATAATGGGGAAGCCGCCAGAATGAGAAGGCAGTCATCCTTGGGTCCCTTCGTCTACTTAGGGTGCACGATTCGCGGACCCAGTGATTGCTTACCTCACGGTGTGAGGAGTAGTCATTGGGTAATGGAACAGCAGCTCGGTGTGTCGGAGCCCGGGCTGCACTTTTTTGTTTTTTTTTTTAATATTAATATAATGGTACAAAATTTCTGGTACAAGCAATTCAGTGCAACATATGAAATGCTTGCGAACCAAATCAATAAAGCCATAATCCAAACCTGAAAGGTTTCCCAAATTCCTCACACAGGGCATAACGTATATAAAACCCAAAAACGCAGATACCAAGAACCCTGCCAACTACCGCCTAATCAAATGTCTCCCCACCTTATACAAGATTGTCACCGCAACAATATGCAGAAGCATTGAACAACATCTTACGCAAAACAGCATCCTTACTGAAGAACAAAAAGGATGCAGAAAACAAAGCCAAGGTTGCAAAGAACAACTGATAATTGATAATGTGATCATGGAGCAGACTAGAAAAGAACACAGGAATCTTCATACCTGTTTTATAGATTATAAAAAAGCGTTTGACTCTGTACCCCACAGCTGGCTAAAGAAAACCTTACAAATATATAAAATCAACCCAGCGGGCGGACTCCGATAAATAGAAAAGTAATATTAGAATCGTTTCATTTCTAAAACTGACGTCATGATGGAGAAGTTGGTACTGTGGTATAGTTTTCTATGATTCCCTCTTTCCCCGTAAGCCCCCCTTAGAAACGCGTCGAAACGAGAATTGGTTGCTATCGAATTCCATTTACCTACGTGGGTTAAAGTGAATAATCCTAGTAGAGAGAGATGCCCTCTACACTTTCTCGCCCTATAGCATCTGTCAGCCTGTGGTATACTTAACCTAACATTTAACGCGTAGTGTAAACAAACTTTGGCGTACGTTCTTTTGATGCTTTCCTTGGTTGATACCTAATCTACCAATGGACAAAAGAAAAATGAGAGTCAGTCAGGGTCGTTGGTGGGTAGTGATAGACTATGTAGAGCGCCATCCGAAATAATAACTAACAAACTTAGCCACTCACAATAGTCACAATAGATCCACTACTGATTCAACACAAAATCAATTCAAGCAACGCACAATAAATAATAATAATAATAGCCTTTATTGAAGCATACAATAGCACATTTATTAATTCAGTGTTGAACCCGCACTCTGGTATAATCCGCCGCTAATCTTCGTCTGTTCCACTGTTGTTAACCTCTCAGGAATATGCACTGGAAGCCAGGAAGTCCACAGCCGTCCGTTTACCTCATCGTTTCTTAATTCTTATAATAATTATCACGCAGCGAATTTTGACATTTTCTTAATTTTAAGAAAGCTTTTAGTATAGGTTATAATCGTTATAATTATAAAATTATGTCAAACCGTCAAAGGTGTCATGATTTTTGAATAAGCAACAAAACATCCCTAGATATTTCCGAACTTTCACGAGCACATTTCTAAAATATAAGCCGATTCATCAGAGTTCCGAAACTCGTTACGTACAAGAATATTAGAATCGAAATGAGGCGATTCTAACATTACTTTTCTAATTATCGGAGTCCGCCTGCAGGCCTTCGCCAGTTTCTTACAAGAACGGTGGAAACATGGCGCACCAATATACACCTCAAAACTCAGCACGGCCATATCCAGATGGATGAGCTGCACATAAGACGCGGTATCTTCCAGGTAGATTCTCTCAGTTCACTGTGGTTTTGCCTCTGTTTAAATCCGCTCTCGCACGCACTCAACAACACAAACTGTGGTTTCAATATTAGACACGAGAAGGTTAATCAACATAAAATCAATCATCTCCTCTATATGGATGATATAAAGCTATATGCAGCCACTGAAGTACAACTGAGAGAATTGCTCAGAATAACGGAAGCCTGCACATCAGACGTAAGGATGCAGTTCGGAATGAGTAAGTGCAAGGTGCTCCACATCAACAAAGGTCAGTGGAAGAGCCATCAAGAACGGGAAATAGTAACTGGCCAAACACTGGACAACATGGACAAGGACGAAACATACAAGTACCTTGGTTTTAATCAAAGTATATAGATAGATAGACCACTCACAAGTCAAAGAACAACAAATACAAGAGTTCAGAGACCGCCTCATTAAGCTACTAAAAACAAAATTAAATTCCAGAAATCTTACAAAAGCCATTAACACATTCGCGATACCGGTCCTCACATACTCCTTCGGCATCATCAAGTGGTCGCACACTGACATAGAAAACATCCAAATCCTTATACGGACAGAACTCACGAAACACAGGATGTCACATCCGAACGCATGCAAAGAAAGGCTTACCATAGATAAAAAACAAGGTGGCAGAGGAATTATAGATATACAGTCACTCCGCACAAAACAAATAAAAACACTCAAGACATTTCTTTCAGAGGAAACAAACGAATTTACATAGGTCAATAGTCAAAGCAGACAAGAACTATACACCACTCACCCTCTCCAGTCCAGACCATGCAGCAGACACACACAATCCCATAGAATCACAACAAGAAAAAATAAACACCTGGTCGCAGAAAGCACTTCACGGCAAACATAGATATCGAATTACACAAGATAACATAAATGAAAGACAGTCGTACACTTGGCTGCAGGATGGCCAGCTCTTCCCAGAAACGGAGGGTTTTATGCTTGCTATTCAGGACCAAGTAATTGCGACAAGAAACTACAAAAAATAAATAATTAAAGATCCATCTGTAACCAACGATAATTGCAGAAAATGCCAACAACAGAAGGAAACAATAGATCATATAACAAGTGCATGCAAAACCCTCGCTGGAACCTAGTACACGGCCAGACATAACTTTGCAGTCAAAATCATACACCAAGTTCTAGCCACAACTAACAAACTTATCGAAAACACAGATCCATATTATAATTATACATCGACATCAGTACTTGACAACAATCAATACAAACTATACTGGGAGGTCCATATACACAGAGACAAAACTATACCAGCCAATAGACCAGATATAGTTTTTCAGTCGAAGGCAGACAAAGTTACCTATTTAATAGATATTGCTATCCCTAATGATGCGAATGTTCAAACCACCTCGCTGGGAAGATATCTAAATACACAGACCTTGCCATAGAAGTAAAACGACTCTGGAAACAAAACAAAGTTGTTATTGGCCCCCTAATTATGTCGGTCTCAGGCCTTACACCTAACACGTTCACACCACACCTGCACCAGCTAGGTCTGGACGAAAAGTTACACAAAATATTCTAAAAGTCTGTAATCCTTAAGGCCTGTAATATAGTACGATCTTTCTTAAATTCCGATTAGTAATACTTCAGGTGTTGACTTGGCACAGCCCGTCAACATTTGTTGCTACCGCAGTCATGCGAGAGAAACTTGAAAAATCAAACTAATAATAATAATAATATCAAATCACAAGTAACACAAGAGTTTAAAGACTGCCTTATTAGACTGTTAAAAACGAAACTAAATTCTAGAAATCTTACAGAAGCTATTAACACATTTGCTATACCAATCCTAACATATTCATTTGGCATTATCAAGTGGTCGCACACTGACATAGAAAACATCCATATACTCATCCGAACAGAACTCACAAAACACAGAATGTCCCATCCCAACGCATGCAAGGAAAGGCTCACCATAGACAGAAAACAAGGGGGCAGAGGAATTATAGATATACAGTCACTTCATGCAAAACAAATAAAATCACTCAGACATTTTTTCCACAGTAAACAAACAAACTTGCATAAAGCAATTATAAAAGCAGACAAAAACTACACACCACTCGCCCTTTCTTGTCAAGACCACGCAGCAGACGCACACAACCACATACAAGCACAACAAGAAAAAATAAACACCTGGTCGCAGAAGGCACTCCACGGCAAACATAGATACCGTGTTACACAAGACCACATTAATGAAAAGCAGTCATACACCTGGCTGCAGGATGGCCAGCTCTTTCCGGAAACGGAAGGTTTTATGCTTGCTATCCAGGACCAAGTGATTGCGACACGAAATTACAAGAAGTACATAATTAAAGATTCATCCATCTCTGATGATAATTGCAGAAAATGCCACCAACAGAAGGAAACAATAGAACACATAACTAGTGGATGCAAAACTCTCGCTGGAACTGAGTATACAGCCAGACATAACTCTGCAGCCAAAGTCATACACCAAGCACTAGCACAACAAACAAGCTAATTGAAAACACAGATCCATATCATAACTACACACCGACCTCAGTACTCGAGAACAATCAGTTCAAACTATACTGGGACATTGAAATACATACAGACAAAACCATCCCAGCAAATAGGCCAGATATAGTTTTCCAGTCAAAGACAGACAAAGTGACCTACTTAATAGATATTGCGATTCCCAATGATATGAACATCCAAAACACCTACGCTGGGAAGATATCTAAATACACCGATCTCGCCATAGAAATAAAACGACTATGGAAACAAAACAAAGTTGTCATTGTCCCCCTCATTTTGTCGGTCTCACGCCTTACTCTAAATACATTTACGCCACACCTGCAACAATTGGGCCTGGATGAAAAGTTACATAAAACCTTCCAAAAATCTGTAATCCTTAAGACCTGTAGCATTGTACGGTCCTTCCTGAATTCAAAATAATAATAGGTCAGGTATTGACTTGGCACAGCCCGTCAATACTTGTTACTACCGCAGCCATGCGAGAAAAAATAAGAAATGCAAAATAACAATAAAACGTTTATTGCTCAGCAGTAATAAAACCATTTACAGAGCAACATAGTTATCCAACTACAACTTTCCCTCCTAGCTTAACCTAAACTTAAATGAACATAGCTGACAAATGAGTTGGAGATGAGTCTTTGTTTTGTTTTTAACATCAATAAAGCTACTTGAATTTAGATCGCATATCTCTGAAATTGCATTTGCTTTCCTGCACATAAACTCGATTGGAGGTTTATGTAATAAGTTAGTCTGCGCCCTCTTACAATGAAATGTGACATCTTGCCTAGACGTAAGTCTTGGAACAGAGATCTTAATAATAATATATTATTATTATTCTGATTTTTAAAGTTTCTCTCTCATGACTGCGATAGCAACAAATGTTGACGGGCTGTGCCAAGTCAACACCTGAACTATTACTAATCGGAATTTAATAAAGATCGTACTATATTACAGGTCTTAAGGATTACAGACTTTTGGAATATTTTGTGTAACTTTTCGTCCAGACTTAGCTGGTGCAGGTGTGATGTGAATGTCAGGTGCAAGGCCTGAGACCGACATAATTAGGGGGACAATAACAACTTTGTGTTTCCAGAGTCGTTTTACTTCTATGGCAAGGTCTGTGTATTTATATATCTTCCCAGTGTAGGTGATTTGAACATTCGCATCATTAGGGATAGCATTATCTATTAAATAGGTAACTTTGTCTGCCTTCGACTGAAAAACTATATCTGGTCTATTGGCTGGTATAGTTTTGTCTGTGTATATCGACCTCCCAGTATAGTTTGTATTGATTGTTGTCAAGTACAGATGTCGATGTATAATTATAATACGGATCTGTGTTTTCGATAAGTTTGTTAGTTGTGGCTAGGGCTTGGTGTATGATTTTGAGTTATGTCTGGCCGTGTACTCGGTTCCAGCGAGGGTTTTGCATGCACTTGTTATATGATCTATTGTTTCCTTCTGTTGGTGGCATTTTCTGCAATTATCGTTGGTTACGGCTGGATATTTAATTATGTATTTTTTGTAGTTTCTTGTCGCAATTACTTGGTCCTGAATAGCAAGCATAAAACCCTCCGTTTCTGGGAAGAGCTGGCCATCCTGCAGCCAAGTGTACGACTGTCTTTCATTTATGTTATCTTGTGTAATTCGGTATCTATATTTGCCGTGAAGTGCTTTCTGCGACCGGGTGTTTATTTTTTCTTGTTGTGATTCTATGGGATTGTGTGTGTCTGCTGCATGGTCTGGACTGGAGAGGGTGAGTGGTGTACATAGTTCTTGTCTGCTTTGACTATTGACCTATGTAAATTCGTTTGTTTGCTGTGAAAGAAATGTCTGAGTGTTTTTATTTGTTTTGTGCGGAGTGACTGTATATCTATAATTCCTCTGCCACCTTGTTTTCTATCTATGGTAAGCCTTTCTTTGCATGCGTTCGGATGTGACATCCTGTGTTTCGTGAGTTCTGTCCGTATAAGGATTTGGATGTTTTCTATGTCAGTGTGCGACCACTTGATGATGCCGAAGGAGTATGTGAGGACCGGTATCGCGGGTTCAACACTGAATTAATAAATGTGCTATATGGTTGAGTGGAAGAGCACTATTGTATGCTTCAATAAAGGCTATTATTATTATTATCATTTCTTGTGCGTTGCTTGAAATGATTTTGTGTTGAATTCAGTAGTGGATCTATTGTGACTATTGTGAGTGGCTAAGTTTGTTAGGTATTATTTCGGATGGCGCTCTACATAGTCTATCACTACCCACCAATGATCCTGACTGACTCTCATTTTTCTTTTGTCCATTGATAAAAATAGGTAGATTAGGTATCAGCCAAGGAAAGCATCAAAAGAACGTACGCCAAAGTTTGTTTACACTACGCGTTAAATGTTAGGTTAAGTATACCACAGGCTGACAGATGCTATCGGGCGAGAAAGTATAGAGGGCATCTTTCTCTACTAGGATTATTCACTTTAACCCACGTAGTTAAATGGAATTCGATAGCAACCAATTCTCGTTTCGACGCGTTTCTAAGGGGGGCTTACGGGGAAAGAGGGAATCATAGAAAACTATATCAGAGTATCAACGTTTCCATCATGAGATCAGTTTTAGAAATGAAACGATTCTAATATTACTTTTCTATTTATCGGAGTCCGCCTGCTGGGTTGATTTTATATATTTGTGAGGTTTTCTTTAGCCAGCTGTGGGGTACAGAGTCAAACGCTTTTTTATAATCTATAAAACAGGTATGAAGATTCCTGTGTTCTTTTCTAGTTTGTCTATGATCATACTATCAATTGTCAGTTGTTCTTTGCAACCTTGGCTTTGTTTTCTGCATTCTTTTTGTTCTTCAGTAAGGATGCTGTTTTGCGTAAGATGTTGTTCAATCCTTCTGCATATTGTTGCGGTGACGATCTTGTATAAGGTGGGGAGACATTTGATTAGGCGGTAGTTGGCAGGGTTCTTGGTATCTGCGTTTTTGGGTTTTATATACGTTATGCCCTGTGTGCGGAATTTGGGAAACCTTTCAGGTTGGATTATGGCTTTATTGATTTGGTTCGCAAGCATTTCATATGTTGCACTGAATTGCTTGTACCAGAAATTTTGCACATTATCCACGCCTGGGCACTTCCAATTGTGGGTATGTTTTATCGTCTCAGCTATTTCCTCCGGTGTAAGAATAATGTCTCCCTGCTCCTGTATATGTTGATATTTTTCCTCTTCTTGTTGATCCATGGAGCGTCTTCATTATGTGTTTTGGGTTCTGCCTTCTCATTCTGGCGGCTTCCCCATTATATTATTATTATTTTAAAAAAACAAAAAAGTGCAGCCCGGGCTCCGACACACTGAACTGCTGTTCCATTACCCAATGACTACTCCTCACACCGTGAGGTAAGCAATCACTGGGTCCGCGAATCGTGTGCCCTAAGTAGACGAAGGGACCCAAGGATGACTGCCTTCTGCATTCTGGCGGTTAAGATATGCGCCGGCGCACGGCACACCGGTATTTTGCGCAGTGCAGAGAGCAGCGTATTCCTCATTCCACCTAGGGATCCAATGACCATAACCAGCAGACTTACAGTGTAGTCTGGCCAGAGCCTGCGAAGTTGTCCGAGCAACTCCTGATATTTGGTGCGCTTTTCCTCCTCCTTAGAGACGATGTTCACCTCGGCAGGCGCCGAAAACTCAATAACGAACATCGTCTTCTGTTGGTGGTCGAGAAGGACTATTTTGGGCTTGTTTGCCTGTACAAGCTCGAGCGTGGGGAACGAGTAGTTCCAGTAAATCCGGCATCTCTAGTTCTCCACAATGGATTGTATATCCTCTGGAGCGTATGGCAGCACAGGTGTCTCATCGATACCGTATGAGTGCCTTAAATGATAGTAGAGCACTCGTAGAGCCGCGCTGTGCCGATGGACGTAAGCCGTCCCAGCGTACGTCTTACACGCCGACAAGAGATGCATAAGCCTCTCTGGCAGCTGTCGGCAACCCTTTTACGGTACACCAAGGTGTTGAAGACACCGTCTTGGCAAGCCATTACAAAGCCCTCAGTCTCGCCATTATAACTACGTTCAATTTCTATAACATCATCTTCAAATGCTTTAGCACGTTTTTTCATTGTCTATGTATTTATTTTTTCCTTCAATCTCTTGTTGTAATTCTCGGATGATTTCTATATCTTTGTCGTTGACGTTCTGGTCATCTTTATTTTTACAACTTAGTGAGCAATATATATATAACGTGGTTTTGGATAATAGTGAATCCATTCCTTCTATTACAGCAACTTTTGTGACAGATGTTTTTGCAAGTTACACAGACATAGTTAGAAGATTCCTTGCTTTTACAGCATTCAAAATACGTAGGCATCTTACAGGTGTTGGAATCCCTGAGAAATAATTTCTTGAACGCCTATGTTTATTGCTCAACAGTAATAAAACCATTTACAGAGCAACATAGTTATCCAACTACAACTTTCCCTCCTAGCTTAACCTAAACTTAAATGAACATTTTTTACATAATGATAGTTGAGTTTCATATTATCACTACTGACGAAAAATAATATAAGATAAAAAATAGAACCATAGCTGACAAATGAGTTAGAGATGAGTCTTTGTTTTGTTTTTAACATCAATAAAGCTACTTGAATTTAGATCGCATATCTCTGAAATTGCATTTGCTTTCCTGCACATAAACTCGATTGGAGATTTATATAATAAGTTAGTCTGCGCCCTCTTACAATGAAATGTGACATCTTGCCTAGACGTAAGTCTTGGAACAGAAAAATTAATCTGTGACAATAATTCAAAGCAGTCAATTTTGTTGTTCAACAATTTGTATAGAAATGATACTGCTAACTGGCTTCTCCTTTTTTCTAAAGACATCACACCAAATTTTGCTAACAGATATTCGTAATCCGATCCGGTGGATAGACTGGATCAATTTTGAAAACCAAAAATTTTAAAAACCTTTTTTGTACTTTTTCAAGTAATGTTTTGTACTGGCTATATATAGGGTTCCAAACAAGTGACCCGTATTCTAATTTAGACCTTACTAAGCTATAAAATAAACTAATAATGGTACTTGTATCACTAAAATATCAACAATTCCTAATTATACAACCATACATACAATACGCAATCTTAACAGTTTGTTCCATGTGGAAATTAAATGTCAGCTGACGGTCAAAGTATATCCCAAGGTCACGTATAGTATCTGACCTATCCAAAACACTGTTCTCAATAGTGTGCTGAAATACTCGTATGATTGTATTGCATTTCCTACTAAAAATAAGCACTTTAGATTTATTTGTATTTAAGTATAAACAGTTTTGAACACACCATTTCTGTAGCAAGTTTATCTGACCCTGTAAAGCTATACAATCATTTTCTGACTTTATTGTTGCATACAACTTAAGATCATCAGCAAACATTAATTTCTTACATGTCAGGGACTGGCATATGTCATTAACAAACAGCAAAAATAATAATGGACCCAAATTAGACCCCTGCGGTACACCGCTTGTGGAAGTATAACTATAAGAATTATAACCCTTGCAGGATACATACTGCTGCCTATTAGATAAATAAGATTTTAATAGCTTAATATAGGCGTCACTGAAACCTAAACTAACGAGTTTCGAAAGAATAATATGATGAGAAACCTTATCAAAAGCTTTGGAAAAATCAGTGTAAACCGCATCAACCTGCCCCCTGTCATCCAAAGTCTGGCATAAATGCTGGCTAAATAGTGCCAGATTAGTTACAGTTGACCTACATTTCATAAAGCCGTTGGATATATAGTTTTTGGTGGATACGAGTAGGTAGATGCGGTTATACAAAATCACCTCCAAAATCTTGGCAAAGTTGTTCATAATAAGGTTATAAAGAATTTGTAGAGGTTTCACAAGTACACGTACAATTCGTCATTGTCTGTCAGAGCGGTCCGGTGGACCTTTGCTCTTAGTTGCAGTCGTGTCGGTCGATCGGTCTGTCAGGTCTGGTTACCCAGAAACCAGACAAAGTCAGGGAGAAGTAAGGGAAGAAAAAGGAAAGGAAGGAAGGAGAAGAGCAAAGAGGAGGAAGTTCGTCAGTTGGAGGGTTTAGCTTGACATAGCCGATTAAAGTTCGGAAATTTTTGCGTTTGACCAGGAGTTAATTGTGAGGTTACATGTCTAAAAGGGAAAAATTTAGTTTTCAAAATTGCACGACTTAATTTTGATCACAATGCGAGCCGCGGCCTTGTGTGCTTGCGAACTTGCTCGACTGTGACTCACGCAACAGAGGGTTGCTGTGCGATTCCGCTTGACTATAACGTCGTTGCGCTTGCTGTTTAATGTAATCCCTCAAGTAAGGGATGTCTAGGTCTCTGTGGAGGGTGTCGTTAGAAACATACCATGGGGCGTTAGTGATTATACGTAACGTCCTGCTCTGCAGAACCTGCAGGCTTCGCATGTGCGTTTTGGCGAGGAAACACCAAGCCGCACATGCGTAGGTAATTGCCGGTCTAATAATCATCTTGTATAGTCGAATTTTATTCACCAAACTTAATTTTGAAGTTTTACATAACATAGGGTAGAGTTGACGAAACGTAATTTCGAATTTTGTTTTTAACGCTTCAGTGTGCTTCTGCCAAGTCATGCCTTTGTCGAGGGTAATTCCTAGGTACTTGGCAGAATTTTCCCATGGAATCCTAGCACCTTTCACTGGAACCTCTAACGGAGCACCACGACGCTTTTTGGTACAATATATAGCCTGCGTTTTCGAATGATTGATTTTGATGAGCCACCGATCCGCCCACTCTAACACTTCATCCACCGCAAGCTGCAGCCCATCGCGGACCAGATCTCCAGTCCACGACTGAGCTACAATCGCAGTGTCGTCAGCGTAGAGATAGACTTCACAGTTGCTGGGCCAAGGGACGTCATGAATAAAAAGTGAATAAAGGATCGGTCCAAGGACCGAACCCTGAGGAACACCGGCCTTTATGGGCCGTAATGTCGAAAAAGTATTGTTAATTTTGATTCTAAATTTCCTTCCTTCGAGAAAGGATTTTAAAAGTTTTAGAAGCCAAAATGGGAAACCCTTTTGAATTAATTTATAGAGGAGGCCCTCATGCCACACCTTGTCAAAAGCCTTCGATACATCCAGAAGCAAGATGCCAGTACTTTTGTCTTGGGTGAATCCACTGGTTATACGCTCCACCAGCCTGACTGCCTGCAACTCCGTGCTGTGCTCAGACCGAAATCCAAATTGAACGTCAGGAATCGTGTTGTGATCTGACGAGCAATTCTCAAGGTGACGTTTAATCACCTTTTCGGCAAGCTTAGACGGCGCAGACAGTAGACTAATGGGACGATAATCCTGCGGAAAAATCGAACCCACCTTCTTTGGAATCATGATGACATCAGCAACCTTCCATGCCCTTGGAAAGTACCGAGTTCTGAGAATTGCGTTAATTATTGCCACCAGATATGTCAAAGCCTTCGGCGAAAGTAACTTCGATGCCTTATTTGTGATCTGGTCCTCTCCAGGTGCTTTAGCACCTTTAGGTCTTTAATATGACCTTGAAGCTCCGCTGGTGTGCAATGAGGAATCACTTGTGATTCTTCGGGTGTGCTATGTAGAGCTTCTGTAGAAGAATTTTCCGAAGAATCTTCAGAAGAGGAATCACAAATAGAAGCATCATCGCCACTGACGCCATTGGCCCTAAAATGTCTCCTGACGGATCTTACAATTTGTCGCTCCTCATCGAGGTCATTATTCAGATCATAGTAGGGTGAGAACTGATTTTCCATGGCATCAGCAAAAACCTCCACCTTTTCCTCAGTCGTGAAGACAACACCTCCAGGACCATGGATATGGGGAAGTTGTTCCCGTTTGCCATTCCTGAGCGATTTTGCTACTTTCCAGAGAGGAACACTTGAGTCAAGCATTCCCGCCAGAAAGTCGCTCCACTGCTCGTTTCGGAATTCTTGTGAAGAATGAAGAGCGTTTCTCACTTCATGGACAAGATTTGTTGCCCTACGGATGTCGTCGGGATGACAAGATCTTTTCGCTTGTTTGATTGCTGACCTTTTATCAGACATTTTTTGCCTAATGTCGGCAGGGAGGAAAGGTCTGCCCGGTCTCCGTACAGGAAGAACGGCTGCACGTTGTAAAGCTTGTTGAACAAACCCTGTCCATTCCATTTGAGCGGCATCTATTTCATTCTCATCATCTATGATCGGGATATCTGGAAACTCTCTGAGAAGGGACTTGTATAGTTCCCAATCAACGCGTTTCTTTGGAGGAGTTTCCTCCTCCAAAGTATTCCCATCACCCACCTCCAAAACTACACGAAGATGGTCGCTTGAGATGTCATACATGACACGAGAAGTAATACTGTATCTACAGCTTCTAGATATTGCAAAATCAATTACATCTGGTGCTTGAAGATGATTGAATGGATAGTGTGTAGGCTCGTCAGTACTATGTATGAGACACCCATTTCGTATTACATGGTTATACAGCCGAATTCCGCTGGTAGAATTTAGCCTAGAATGCCTGCCACGAGAAGCGGACCCGAGTAGTCCAAGAGAACCTCCAAGTCCGCCTCACGTAACCTGGCACCACACCTTACATACACCAATGTGATCTTCAACGGGATGCCCCCTGCCATATTGACCACCACAGAAGCTGCCTCGATGGTTTGCATCTCAGCATTTGTGCTTCTGTGATAGTCAATACCACGTTTGATCAGCACCGCCAAGCACGTGTCTAAAGTTAGCAGAACAAAGTCGGCAGAACAAATTATTGATAACACCACAATTAAAGGCTAATTAAAGGCTAAATAGATGCCCTAATAAGAATTTTAATGCTCCACGTTTTTTAGTAAAAATCGCATGTTCTGCTAACTTTAGATAAAGTTAGCAGAGCAACCCTGTGTATAATGGTCATAATTCAAAATGATAATGCCGTGATGAAGAGCTAATTAAAGGCTAATTAAATGCTCTAATAGGAATTTTAATGCGCCTCTTTTTTTAGTAAATATCGCATGTTCTGCTAACTTTAGATAAAGTTAGCAGAACAACCCTGTATATAATAGTAATAATTGAAAAATGATAATGCCATACTAAAGAGCTAATTAAAGGCTAATTAAATGCCCTAATAAGAATTTTAATGCACCACTTTTTTTAGGAAATATCGCATGTTCAAATTGAGAAAAAGTTAGCAGAGCAACCCTGTACATAATGATTATAATTAAAAAATGACGATGTCATACTGAAGAGCTAATTAAAGGCTAATTAAATACCCTAATAAAAATTTTAACGCTCCACTTTTTTTAGTAAAAATCGCATGTTCTGCTAACTTTAGATAAAGTTAGCAGAGCAACCCTGTATATAATGGTCCTAATTAAAAAACGATAATGCCATGATGAAGAGCTAATTAAAGGCTAAATAAATGCGCTAATAGGAATTTTAATGCACCACTTTTTTTGGGAAATATCGCATGTTCAAATTGAGAAAAAGTTAGCAGAGCAACCCTGTATATAATAGTAATAATTGAAAAATGACAATGCCATACTAAAAAGCTAATTAAAGGCTAATTAAATGCCCTAATAAGAATTTTAATGCACCACTTTTTTTAGGAAATATCGCATGTTCAAATTGAGAAAAAGTTAGCAGAGCAACCCTGTACATAATGATTATAATTAAAAAATGACGATGTCATACTGAAGAGCTAATTAAAGGCTAATTAAATGCCCTAATAAGAATTTTAATGCTCCACTTTTTTTAGTAAAAATCGCATGTTCTGCTAACTTTAGATAAAGTTAGCAGAGCAACCCTGTATATAATGGTCATAATTAAAAAACGATAATGCCATGATGAAGAGCTAATTAAAGGCTAATTAAATGCGCTAATAGGAATTTTAATGCACCACTTTTTTTGGGAAATATCGCATGTTCAAATTGAGAAAAAGTTAGCAGAGCAACCCTGTACACAATGATTGTAATTAAAAAATGACGATGTTATACTGAAGAGCTAATTAAAGGCTAATTAAATGCCCTAATAAGAATTTTAATGCTCCACTTTTTTTAGTAAAAATCGCATGTTCTGCCAACTTTAGATAAAGGTAGTAGGGCAACCTTGTATATAATGGTCATAATTAAAAAATGATAATGCCGTGATGAGGAGCTAATTAAAGGCTAATTAAATGCCCTAATAGGAATTTTAATGCGCCTCTTTTTTTAGTAAATATCGCATGTTCTGCTAACTTTAGATAAAGATAGCAGAGCAACCCTGTATATAATAGTCATAATTGACATAATCATTTTTTAATTATAATCGTTATATACAGGGTTGCTCTGCTAACTTTTCCTCAAGTTGAACAAGCGAGATTTACTAAAAAAAGCGGAGCATTAAAATTCTTATTAGGGCATTTAATTAGCCTTTAATTAGCTCTTTAGTATGGCATTATCATTTTTCAATTATGACCATTATATACAGGGTTGCACTGCTAACTTTATCTAAAGTTAGCAGAACATGCGATATTTACTAAAGAAAGAGGCGCATTAAAATTCCTACTAGGGCATTTAATTAGCCTTTAATTAGCTCCTCATCATGGTATTATCATTTTTTAATTATGACCATTACATTCAGGGTTACCCTGCTACCTTTATCTAAAGTTGGCAGAACATGCGATTCTTACTAAAAAAAAGTGGAGCATTAAAATTCTTATTAGGGCATTTAATTAGCCTTTAATTAGCTCTTCAGTATGACATAATAATTTTTTAATTATAATCATTATATACAGGGTTGCTCTGCTAACCTTTCCTCAAGTTGAACATGCGATATTTACTAAAAAAAGAGGCGCATTAAAATTCGTATTAGGGCATTTAATTAGCCTTTAATTAGCTCCTCGTCATGGCATTATCATTTTTTAATTATGACCATTATATACAAGGTTGCCCTACTACCTTTATCTAAAGTTGGCAGAACATGCGATTTTTACTAAAAAAAGTGGAGCATTAAAATTCTTATTAGGGCATTTAATTAGCCTTTAATTAGCTCTTCAGTATAACATCGTCATTTTTTAATTACAATCATTATGTACAGGGTTGCTCTGCTAACTTTTTCTCAACTTGAACATGTGATATTTCCCAAAAAAGCGGTGCATTAAAATTCTTATTAGGGCATTTAATTAGCCTTCAATTAGCTCTTCAGTATGGCATTATCATTTTTCAATTATGACTATTATATACAGGGTTGCTGTGCTAACTTTATCTAAAGTTAGCAGAACATGCGATATTTACTAAAAAAAGAGGCGCATTAAAATTCCTATTAGGGCATTTAATTAGCCTTTAATTAGCTCTTCATCATGGCATTATCATTTTTTAATTATGACCATTACATACAGGGTTACCCTGCTACCTTTATCTAAAGTTGGCAGAACATGCGATTCTTACTAAAAAAAGTGGAGCATTAAAATTCTTATTAGGGCATTTAATTAGCCTTTAATTAGCTCTTCAGTATAACATCGTCATTTTTTAATTACAATCATTATCTACAGGGTTGCTCTGCTTTTTCTCAATTTGAACATGCGATATTTCCCAAAAAAAGTGGTGCATTAAAATTCTTATTAGGGCATTTAATTAGCCTTTAATTAGCTCTTTAGTACGGCATTCTCATTTTTCAATTATTACTATTATATACAGGGTTGCTCTGCTAACTTTATCTAAAGTTAGCAGAACATGCGATATTTACTAAAAAAGAGGCGCATTAAAATTCCTATTAGGGCATTTAATTAGCCTTTAATTAGCTCTTCATCATGGCATTATCGTTTTTTAATTATGACCATTATATACAGGGTTGCTCTGTTCTGCTAACTTTAGATAAAGTTAGCAGAACATGCGATTTTTACTAAAAAAAGTGGAGCATTAAAATTCTTCTTAGGGCCTTTAATTAGCCTTTAATTAGCTCTTCAGTATGACATCGTCATTTTTTAATTATAATCATTATGTACAGGGTTGCTCTGCTAACTTTTTCTCAATTTGAACATGCGATATTTCCTAAAAAAAGTGGTGCATTAAAATTCTTATTAGGGCATTTAATTAGCCTTTAATTAGCTCTTTAGTATGGCGTTATCATTTTTCAATTATTACTATTATATACAGGGTTGCTCTGCTAACTTTATCTAAAGTTAGCAGAACATGCGATATTTACCAAAAAAAAGAGGCGCATTAAAATTCCTATTAGGGCATTTAATTAGCCTTTAATTAGCTCTTCATCGTGGCATTATCATTTTTTAGTTATGACCATTATATACAGGGTTGCTCTGCTAACTTTATCTAAAGTTAGCAGAACATGCAATTTTTACTAAAAAAAGTGGAGCATTAAAATTCTTATTAGGGCATTTAATTAGCCTTTAATTAGCCTTTAATTGTGGTGTTATCAATAATTTGTTCTGCCGACTTTGTTCTGCTAACTTTAGACACGTCCGCCAAGCCGCCACCCCGTCCATTCAGTCTATCAGCGCGGATGACATCATAATTCGAGAAAGCTAGGCGATCTCCCGGATTAAGTAATGTTTCCTGCAGCAGAGCTACGTCTTTGCATTCATCCAAAAGAACTTGGTGAAACTCCCGTTTTTTGGGAATGTCCCTTAGACATAAACAATTCCAAAAAAGAATTTTGATAAATGCAGGCTGTCTACTATTGTACCTAGACATTTACCGGAAAAATCGCCTGCAAGGCCTGTGTGGCGCTTATCAGAGGACTAATTATTTGCTGCAAGGACTTGAGCGCTGTTGCCAAGTCCACGCTTTGAGCAGTCGAAGGTGAGCTCGAGGCAGCAGGAGTAGTCAAGGTTGCAACCTTGGCTGCGTCCGCGTATGAATTGGTTCGCCTTTGTGCGATGGCTTGAAGATTCCTCCTAGGAGTGAATCTGCAGGTGGGACTGTTTGCCGGATGATCCCCACCACAGTTCGCACATTTGCGCACCTCTTGTCCTGTTTGAGGGCACAGATGTGTCATGTGGTCTTGGGCACATTTCAGACACTTTGGAGAAGCAGTGCAGTACGACTGAGCGTGTCCATACTTCTGGCAGCGGTGACACTGTCCTATCAATCGGGAGTTCTTTTGCACCTCAACTCTGACAGACAGTCCTAGAAATTCGTGCTCATTAAAAACTTGCTGAGATTTTTCTGTCTTTGGCAGAATCACCACTGAAAGGCATGGGCACGCCACCGTTGCGCTTCAGGCGAATTATGTGGTGGGGAGCATAACCCTTCTGTTCGAGCTCCTCTTTGATTTCCTGCTCTTTAGTTGATGCTGGGAGCCCTCTGATGACAGCGTGGATGTTTCTTTCAGAGGGCAGAGGAAATGTGTGGTGAGGAATACTTTCCTCTTTAAAAAGACGGATTATCTTCCGATAATCGTCCTCGCTTTTGGGTACTATACGTATCCCAGCATCAACAGCTACTGCGCGCATAACCTTTATGCCAAGGCTAATGAAAGAATAGTTAATGGTGCGCCATTTCGTTGCATCCCTCAATACAATAGGAGTCACTCGGCCTTGACGAGTTTGTTGATCCTGTGTATCAACGGTAGCTTGAGATGGCGAAACAGCAACGTTGCTGCCAGCCGATGGAGCAGCTGGTGATAGTGATATAGGCGTTTCAGCCTGTTTTGAGGTTGGGGTTTGTACACCCACTGGCTGGCTGGCAGAAGTAGAAAGAACTGACGCAGGCGGTATTTAGTTCATTGACGTGGCGCTTATTGGGGATCTGTGTGTCGGTAAAGGCGGAAATTCGTCTACTTTACTAACTGTTCGCTTTTTGCGACGTCGTCGGGCAGTAGTGAAATCACCACCCTGTATATCATCGTCAGTTTCAGTATGTAAATCACTAGATGGGCTGTCATGTCTGCGCTTTGATAATTTGGAAGAACTGTCATTATTAGGCATGAATTTATTAAGAAGATTATTAAGATTAAAAACCTGGGTATTTAGTGACTCAACGCAGCCCGTCAGTCTCTTGATTTGCTCTGCCTGGTCCTTAATCTGTTGTGCCTGGTCTGCAATGATGCGATGTAGCTTATCCTGCTGCTCTGTTCCGTAGCTGCCACCATATTTCTCCATAGCTGTCACTGTGGACGTCTCGCTCTGGTGCCGCGTGCTTTCGAATTTTTGCTGCTGGCTCTCAAGCTGGTCAAAATTCGGGTTGCCCCCATTCGTGGCCGTGGAGGGGTCACCAAGTGACCCCCCACACTCATCTTCCATATTTATTTCTGCTTTCTACTCAAATTATTTAATAAAAATGGCTAGACTCAATTCTGACACTTAGTGTCGGTTGACGTCTTAGACGTCATAACCCACAAGTACACGTATACAGTCTTTCACGAGAAATGAAGGAATCTGTGGATCGATTCTGTAACTTTCGCTATAGTAACGAAAGCAGGCGAAGACGAAGCTAATCAATTACGAAAACTTTTTGACGACATTCCATAACTAAAGTTTAACGCTTCGTTACGCTTTCGGCATGGAGCTCGATGACTCACGAGCAATCACGAATTGTCTTAAATATCTCTGGATGAGACTCTGCAAAATCCAGCAATGCCGACCATTGCGAAGGATTAGTTTTTTCTCTTCGATTCATTGCTTGTTAATTAAGTACACAAATAAATTTAAGCAAATTGTCACTTTGACACACAGCAATGATAACGTCAAAGCTTGACAAACGAGATCCAAAATCTTTCGCTATCGCTTATATCGTTCGTCTGCGTTCGTTATGTCCGAGTCGGAACGAACATATTTATGGAATACCGAAACAAGCGAAAGCGTTGAAGAATGTCGCTATCGCATCGCTATCGCATCGCTATCGCTTCGCTATCGCTTCGCTTAGAGTTATAGAATTCCCCTACTGGTCAGGTCCCGATGTAAACTTATTTTTTAGTTTATTGCCAGCAAGTATGATTTCTTCTTCTGAAATTGGCTCATAACTAATATCTATTGAACTATTGATGTTCCTATCTAAATTTCTTTTTACATTATCTAAATCAAAGGTTTCGGAAGTATCATAAACACTTTGGAAGAAGTCAGCAAATGCATTTACAATAGCTTTAGGATCACTATAGGAATTACCATCATGGTATAGGTTTCCGGGTATTCTAGATGTTTTTTGCTTTTGATGTATGACCAAAAATATTGAGGATTTTGTTTGATTCTATTTTGAACATTTTGCAAGTAGTTTTCATATGCTTCTTTTATTTTTATCAAACTGGATACTTACGTTTAAATGTTCTGATGAGAGGTACGTGTAAGTCAAATATTTCATGGAGTTTATCATAAAACATTGTTACTGCAATATGACTGTTGGTTGCAGTATTTAAAAAGGTCCAATTAGTATTTAGCAGCGCATTATAAAGAGTAATATAATTTGCTTTTCTAAAATTATAAGTATAATTTGAACGCTCGTTATTGAAGTTTACGGATTTTTTACGTTCAAAAGTTGATTTCATTTCTATCGACAAAGATGGATGATAGTCGTCTTCATTAACTAGCGGAACAGAATCCTTTGTTACAACACAGTTTATATTGCCTATTACCAAGTCAAGTACTCTACCATAACTGTTAGGGACATTGTTGAATTGTTGCAAATCAAGTACTGACAAGAAAGTAGTTAATGTACGTGTCTTTGTGTCATCGAAATTATTGCTAACAAAATGCGTACAATTGAAATAATAATAATAATAATAATAATAATAATAATAATAACGTTTATTGTCCATTTGATCATTACAATGATATGGGACTAGTCAAATTGGTTGAAGAGAAGTAAAAAGGATAAAAATATAAAACAAGTAAATACAATTGAGACACACTAAATGGTAGACAAACACTTAAAGGAAGAGATTATAAATAAAACCAAGACTATAACTATGACATAAATTCTAAATACTCACTAATAGAGTAAAAACAGTTTTCTAAAAGAAAGTTTCGAGTCGCCACTTTGAATTTTTTGAGAGATGATATGGATTTCAAATCACTGGGAAGCTTGTTGAATAAGCAAATTCCCATGTATTTAGGACTCTTTTCAAATGCAGCAGACGAATGAAAAGGCATCATTAAATTATTGCCATGCCTGGTTGAGTAGTTGTGGTAAAAATTATTAGGGAAAAATTCACTCATATTAGATTTTACGTAGAGAAACATCTCATGCAGATAAATGCAAGGAAGAGGTAGAATCTGCAACTGTCTAAATTTACTTCTGCAGGATTCATTAAAAGTAAGAGACATCATATTCCTTAATATTCTTTTCTGCATCCTAAAGGCACGGATGCTAGAGGACGACGAACCCCAAAAAACTATTCCATACTTCAATCGTGAATAACAATAAGCATAATAATAAGATGATAACACACTTTTACTGGCAATATTACGCAGCCTAAACATTGCAAATGAGACAGAGCTTAGCTCTTTGCAGAGACCGTCAATATGCTTCTCCCAGCTAAGGGAGTGGTCAGTATACATTCCCAACAATTTACAGGACTGCACTTGCTGTAATGAGGTGCTGTTAATTTTTAGTAAGTGGCTCATAGATAGGTGGTTATTTCGTGAAATAAAATTTATAAAAACAGTTTTCTCTCTGTTTACTATGAGTCCATTTTCAGTGAACCATCCGACAATTTGATTAATGAGTAGCTGTGCCTTCTGTCTCAAACACGACCAATCTTTATCTGCTGTAATCATGGATGTGTCATCAGCAAACAATGTAATTTTTCCTTCACTAATAGAAATTAACAAGTCGTTCACAAAAAAAATAAATAGAAGTGGTCCCAACACTGAACCCTGAGGAACTCCATATTTAATAGTCAGAGTTTGTGATTGATATGAGTCCACCATAACCAACTGTTTTCTATTACTGAGGTAAGACTTGAGCCAATCACCAATCTTACCTCTAAGACCGTACTTATAAAGTTTATCTATAAGCTGAGCATGATCTACAAGATCAAATGCCCTACTTAGATCCAAGAAAATACCGAAACATTTTAACTTTTTATCAAGACATTCATACAACTCATTCACAATATCCAAAACAGCAGTTTGCGTCGACTTCCCTACTCTGAAGCCGTGCTGACTGACATGCAATAGATTGTATTTTTCCGCAAAATTTACAATTCTTTTATGTACTGCCTTTTCAATTATCTTTGAAAGCGTAGATAATAGGGAAATCGGTCTGTAATTTGCTATTGATTTTGTATCCCCTTTTTTAAACACTGGAATGACCTTAGCTATTTTCAGGATGTCAGGAAAAATTCCATTTTGTAACGACAAATTAATTAAGTGTGTGATAGGCTTAACAACTGATGAAACAATACGTTTTAATAGGTTTGAGCTAATCTCATCAACACCACATGAGTCAGATCCCTTGAGATTCATTATTATGTTAAATACTTCTTCGTTGCTTACTGGTTCAACGAAAATGGACTCCACTCTATTGGTGATCTTACTAGAATGGCTTGGACTGCTATAAGCATTCGACACTTTTAAAAGTCTTTCAGCTGTATTGACAAAATACTGATTAAATTCATTAGCTATAGATTCTTTATCACTTTTACTCGAAGTGCCGTTTGAAATAGTTGTAATATTATTTGTACCAGATTTCCTGTTATTACAGTCTCGATTGATGATTGACCAAACAGCCTTCGATTTATTCGTAGCTGAATTATATATATGGTTATTTTCCATCTTTTTTGCGGCAGCACATACTCTCCTGTATATTTGCTTGTATTTATTGTAGAAATTTGTAAATTCGTTTGACTTATTTACTATTTTAATATTATATAGCAACTTTAATTTTTCAGCTGACACCCGAATGCCCTTAGTAATCCATCCACATTTAGTCTTATTGCTATGTCTTATAAGTTTTAGAGGAAAGCTCGTGTCAATATAGAAATGTAGCGTTTCTGAAAAGTAACCAAATGCCCTGTTTACATCTGTTATTTTATAAACGTTATCCCAGTTTTCAGCTGATATATGGTTTACAAATGTTTCGTAATTCTGCTCAGAAAATATACGTCTTCTACAACAGGATTTAATATTCCCCTTACACGGTATAGTGACGTTGAAAGATGCCAATTGTGCAAAATGATCAGATAAGCCATTTTTCAATACTATAGCAGAATCTAAGGCATCATTGGCAAGATTGCTACAGATATAATCTATGCCAGTCTTAAGTCGTGTAGGTTCTGTTATATGGCAGTTTATATTATAGCATTGAAGTGTGTCTAGCAGTAGGTGCTTTGACATATCATTTGATAAAAAATTTATGTTTAAATCTCCACACAAGACAACTGGACAGTCAAGACGCATTTCCTTATGAAGGAAATTGTTCAGTGAATCAAGAAACACATTAACGTCACCCTCCGTGGAACGATATATACAAAAAACCTTTATAATCTTGGATTGCGGTAGAGTGATTTGAACACCAGTAATTTCAAACTGCTGACTAAGCGAAAGGGAGTTGATATGTGATATTTCAGAAACACTAAATATATGTGACAGCCTATAAAATATCATAACACCACCACGTCCTATACCCGATCTACAATAAGCAGCTGCAATACCATAGTTTCTCAATTTAAGTGACTTTAATTCAGAATCTTTCAACCAATGCTCAGAGATACATGCAATGTCTACATTGTTTTTTTCTAGCTCCACTTCAAACATCTCGACCTTATTTCTAAAGCATTGTGCATTTTGGTGAAAAATGTTCAAGTTAAACAAGTTTTTTATTTGATCCATATGTAGATCATTGTCAGAATCATTTACATTGTCATTTATAACGTGATGCTCGAAAAAACACTGGTGGTGTCCTCACTCCTACATTTAGAGCTGAATGCCTAATAATAGTTTTTAATACTATTTTATTACTATTCTTTTTATTTTGATTATCACAGACTTCGATAATTTGTTTAGCTATAGATCTAGGTGCCTTTGTTACTAAAGATTGCAACTCAACTGAAGCATTCCGGTTATGATTACAGAAACTGTTTAATTCCTGCTCAATGAAATATTCCAAATTTTTTTGGTCTTCAGTAGCGTTGTATTTTATAAATATCACTAGATTCGTTAATTTACTAAGAGGAAGAATATTCTTAAGTGCATGTTTCAATAACCTAAAATTAGAAACATTTCTTGAGCTGAAGATTACAATAACAGTATCATCATGACCAAAATTTATTGCGCCAGTAAAAATTGATTTGCTTATATCATATAAATCAGCATGCGGCTTGGTAAAACCTGTTATATTTACATTGTTCTTGTCTAATATTGTATTCAGACATTGAGCAACGCCTACTGCTAATTCATCCCCTATCAATAATACATTCTTACAATTACTATTATTCCTAACAACTTCACTATCATCCATTATACTACATGGTTTATTTGATTCAGTGTTACCTTCAAGTATTTCGCTAACACTTTCGTTCCTTTCTTCCAGTTCTACGACTGACGGTTGATCCTTTGGGTGGCCGTCACACATGACATCCGCTGCTGTATATTTCTCAGAAATTTCTATATCTTCGTCGTCTTCAAATCTTGATATATTGAGCCCCTTATTGACTACTGACGTAGTCTGCTTATCCATGCAGGTTTTCATTTTAAGGATATCCTCTTGTAAAATTTTATTTTCATTTTCTTGTATTTTTATGGTTCCAACCATATCTCTATTCAGTTCCACTAGCTCTTCTTTAGTTTTGTCAAGTTCTTCAATCTGTCTTTCATATATTTCAAGTTTTTCTAACAACTGTTTGTTAAGGTCATTAAGTTCTGAGATTTCTTTATTTATTTTCAAGTTTAGGTTTTTTTGTCGATTTATCTCTTCTAACAACCCTTTTTCTACCTCAAGGACTTCATCTTCATAATCTCTAGTTCTCCTTCTATCCCTTTGGATTTGATTTTGGATTTCTAACTTCTCTTGTTGCAAAACATCAATTTTTTGCTGCATATCTTCCTTTTCAGCCTGGAATTTAATTTCTGTCACCTCATTTTCCTCTAACGCTTTATCCAATTTGCTGCGTAGGTCCTTAACTACCTTCTGAGCTGAATTGAAGTTTGCTTTTCTATCCTTATCGGTCTGTTCGCACTTTACCGAACAAAGTACTTTGCTACCCTCAAGGATTATGAATCCTTTGATTCTTGCTGCACAGCTCTGGTGGAAGATCCCGGTGCATACAATACAGCAGTAATTATTGAAACTCTTTTTGCAACATTTGAAGGTAGTTTCCATGATAATTTTTAGCAAGCATATAATAATTATAGTAGTTAATTTGTATCTATAATTCCTGTACTATTTATTCCATTTAAACAAACATAGACGTTTTTTGTGGAAAGGAATTTATTCTTTCACCTGTATACGTACAGCTGTAATTCTGGGCGAAATTATTCCCTACAGACGTATTGTATAAGGAAATTGCAATTTTTGCTTGCAATGGACTAGTAGCAGCGAACTTAAAATGGCAAAAATTATAGGAAAACTCTTACCTACAATATAATAGCAATCACACTAATAAAACAATAAGATTTTCTCTAAAAACATCACTTACAATGCCCCGCTAATCGGTTCATTGTTTCACGTATCGAGCACGATAGTGAAAAAAAAAATCGCCCAAAAACAGTAGGCTGTTCAAATGTAGGAGATTTGCTGTTCCAAGCAGCTCAAAGAACTCTTCATACCTTTCGTTGGAAATGTTTGGAGGTATGTCAATTACGGCAGCATAAAATCTACACACTAACAAATCAATTTCTGGAAAAATCAACTCAAATTGCGAGGTATCCACTACACTTGATTTCATTGTTGAATCTATAGCTAAAAGAACACCCCGTTGACACACCAAGTAACTCAAATTTGCGATCATGTCTGTGAACATCGTAATGATCTGAAAATAGTTCAGAGCTGCTTATTTCCGGTTTCAACCACGTTTCACTTAGAGCTTCTATATTGTACTCACTGTCACTTCCAGTGTAGAAGAACTTGCTGATTTTGCTCCGTAGTCCCCTAACGTTCTGATAATACACCTCCACTGCATCGTCACTTATACTGTTGAGCCTCTTCAGTTTAACGAAACTATCCTAGGCACGTCGTTAATCTATTTAATTCGGCAGTTCGTATCGCCAGCATTCTGCCTAGTTGTAAGTTCTTGTTTTACTTCTTTATACTAATCAATTTGTCTTTTGGTCCTGTCCGATGTGGCGATAACCGTCTTATATCTAGTATTTGTTTTGAGCTTTTTTGTGTTTGTTAAGATTTTTTTAACATCAATGCTCTCAAGCGTTACTTTAATTGGTCTCATTTTAGACTGGCGATATGGCCCCGATCTTATTGGTTTAATATTATTCAGTGGAATATTTGGAACAATACTGCGCACGATCTCAGATACTACGACGGTATCGTCTTCTCTTTGTTGTTCTGATGTACGGTTTTGATCAGACTCAGGCACATTAAAAAAACTACGTTGTTTTTCCTCTTCTGCCGCTCCGAGAACTCTGCCATCATATCTTTAAAGGTGAATTCTGATGACTTCGTGTTTCGCGCATTTTTAGCTTTTAACTCCTTGACGTCATTCTGTAGCTGTATAATTAATGCCTGCAAATCTTTAATGTCTTTTCCCACAGCCCTGCAATAAATGCAGGTCCAATCATATCCCTTGTTGGCATTAAGGGTCAGCACATCATTTGCTGTAATATCTACACAACTGTGCTTGTATTTATCTTTGCACACGCTGGAAGTAACCAGCAAGTGGTTATCAGATAGTTGGTTGCAACACTTACAGGGAAGTCTGGAAGGCATCTTCAATGCAGAGACCTGGTGCTATCTAGTACAGAATAAACCTATTGTTGCGGCACTGGTATGAATTCCTTCTGTTGTTTATGTAAACGAAGGAATCTTGCGGTTCAGATTTCGATATAATGTGCAATATTTCACTAGCGACGTATCACATTATATTGCACATGCATACAGTAGTGAAGTGTGTTCCAATAAATATCGTGAGTACTCACAGATCTAATTAATTCTCAGTATGTCAGCTCAAATTCACAAATTTTACAGGAGCACAAATTTAACATGTTTACTGGGAACAGAGGCGTACATACGATATACAGTATGTTACAATATTTAGGTCTATGATTTCTTATGGTCAAAACGATTACGTTATTATGATGTTTAATACAAAAAATGTTAGTAATATGAGCTCGTTGAACAAAGGTTTACACGATCTTCTGCCAGATGGTCGGCTTACAAATTTATTTTTGCTCTGCCAAATAGACAGTCGTCCCGATGAAGCCATTACGAAAAACATCAGTCAAAAAATATGTGTTCATAAAAAAAACATCAGAAATTCTTTGATATCTTTTTATTGGGAAAGCTATACGAATATTAGCAATTTAAGAACAACCCCCATTGCTCTGATAACAGTATAACTACTACACATCCACTAAATCAGTTTTTCTCGAACAAGATTCAAACCCAAGACTCAGGCAATAGTAGATCTGAGAGTAACTGTAGACTTGTATGTATTGAAGAACATGTTAAGACAAATTTTTGTAAAACTACACATGACTGAGTCATTGGATGCGGTGACACCGTTAGATAATAACACCTCAATACACAAGGGATGCATAAAAAAATAGGCGATTTACCGTCCAATCACCGAGAAGGGTTTTCATTTATATAATAGTGTGGAACAAATTAACTAGAATTTTATTAAAAACGATCATTTATCTTTAGAAAAATTCGTAGCCACCATCAGTACGCAAATTTGCCTATCAAGTCGAAGGCTCTTAAAAACAATAATAACCTCACATTCAACTGGTTTAATGAACATCTCCGTGACGTGAGAGAACAGTACCAGAAAAGCAAGCTAATGACCGCTATATTAACAATGCAAAAAATAAAAATCTAGCTGTATGGAACATTGTTAAGAGTAATTTGCCTAAAAAAGCTAAATTGTCAACTAATGTACTGAGCGCAAATGATTTCAACGAGTATTTTGTAAACATAGCAAAACACTTAAGCGATCAACTTACACTGTCTGCGACATAACCTTTAGATTATTTAAACGCAGCAACTCATACTGAAGTATTTAATTTCAAAGAAGTCTCGTACAACCAAATTAGGACGGCAATCACTAAACTAAAAAATTCAAAAAGCGCTGATGCTTTCGGATTGACTGTTAGAATTATCAAAACAATTCAGGAAGCCTATTTGCTATCTCTTGTTCCGCGCGGATCGACACGGTAAGTCACCTACTGCCCTGGAGTAGTTTGATGTCAATCATAACAAGTATTTAAGTTAGGTGCGAAAAAATCTCAATAAAAGCTAGTAAAATGGACTATATAATTGAAAATAATATGCTTAACGATGATGATGAAGTGGACAAATTAAATTTAATGTTGTTTGGTGTACCAAGGCAAGTGTTTGATAGGGTGGATTATTTTGATAAGTTTGACGAATTCACTCTTTTCACTCTAGTTAACCTAATTTAACAATAAAATAATGAAAATTCATTCATTCTTTATTATTTTTATTTGGCAGTAATTCGGTTTTGTATACACTATTTGTATCCGCAATCTTATGCGATTTGTCCTGTGATGCTCAAATTCTTCCCCCTCCTCCATCAGCTCCAAGGCTTCAGCATCAGCAAGTACAAATTCCATCTAAAACAAGAAGCACATGTTAAGATACAATACAATACGAATTTTTCTTCCATTGCCATTCAAACAATAATTTATCCAAACACAGCGTACATGTGCCGGGTGTTTCCTCATAATTCGCCATCACTCTTATCTTTTTATTTGTAGAGATAGAAAAAAGGTTTTATATGAAAGTTTTATAGTTTTCTCTTGTCATTTCGAATTAGATTCGAACAAAAAGAAAAAATAACAGAAAATCATGTTTAAGTTATATTTTTATGGGACGGAAAGAAATATATGTTTCTCTTGTTGTCATAAATATAGTGTTCGGTCACCTTATTTTGAAAGGTTCTGAAATATTTTGCTTCAAAGTTTCTGAAATGTGGGAGTTAATCTCAATTCGCTATAGACATGGTGGCTGCAAAACAATTAAATACTTTTTTCTATCTCTTCAAATAAAAAAGACAAGAGGAGTGGCGAATTATAAGGAAACATCCGGTACACAAGTTGTGTGAACCTGACACGCAAATGTCTACGGCTTGGTTGTGAAAATACAAATACCTGAGGAATACAGCGACCAAAATACAGCAAAATAGACTTACCTTGCTTTCGAAAACTCACTTAAAGGTGAAAACGATATAAATATGACACGTTGTCAACAATGACACTACGTCTATCCGCACTCGGCGCGACTTTCCGCGGCTATGAGTGCAACGGAACGCGGAAAGCGGCGGATCGACAGCGGAAAGTGCACGGAAGCGTAGCGAATGCAAGCGGCGGTAGCCCGTCCGGAAAGTGACGTCCTGGTGACGTCACTCCCGGGCAGTAGGGGACTTTCCGTGTCGATCCGCGCGGGACGAGAGATAGCACTCACTTGTGCTTAAAAAATGTGCCATAGACAGAAGTGCAAAGAGAAACTGCCATCTAAGGTCCACCTAAGTCACAGATTGACCTTAAGTATTACCAGTGCCAATAGCTGTAAATAATATAGCCCAACACCTAACCAATACAAAGTCCTTATCCATTCTTTTTAAATACATACCTCGTTTGAATCCATCCTCTCACAAATAAAATGTGCAATCACAATAAATTCACAACGTAACAATTTCGCTTCCTGCCTTCACTTCTTCCGAACACTACAAGCATACTCACTACAAGGTGACCGAGTATTGTGGTAGTAACCACGGAAACGGAAACGGATCGGCGGTGGGTGGCGGACGGCGGAAGGGGAGCGGGAGAAGCAAGATCGACAGAGTTACCAAATAGGGTTCCAGAACCTAATCTTGTTTCCACTGACTAAATTGTTTCAACATGTGTATATCAGCAAGTATTTTCCTGATGCGCCCATCTCTGTGCTCTACCAATCGGAGACTGTGTCACCCTCTCCAATCGCCATGCTCCCAAGTCTACCATATCTTGTGTTGTTATGGCCACTGAAAAGGCCACGTAAAACGTAGACCTCCATTTCCTTCTTATTGTGCTTGAACGGTGACCTTTCAGCTTGCCGCCCGACATTTTTAGAGACAGCCGACAAAATTTTCTTCCAAGGCTGAACCTAAATAGGTTAATATATCTCCTTGCCGCGGATGACCGTCGCAGTCTAGCCACGTACCGAACAGCCCACTGATGCTTCTTGCGAGAATATATGCATGTCTGGCTGTAACGCCTACGTAGCAGTCTACTGTAGCAGGGATAGAATTGTTTAACCGACCAGACAAACATTATAAATTCTATTATTATAAATTATTCTCGCATTATTACATGTAAATAACTATTGACAGGTGTGCTAAGTCAATACCTATATTATTTTTCCTGAAGTAGTTGCCAAGACACTGGATTCAAGAGCCCACCATTCTTTCATTCTTTGTAGGAAGGGGTCAACAGCAACGAAGCGATATGGACTGAGATTTTATTGCAAGAACAAAATGAACATGATTTTGTTTCACTGACAAACGCTTGGAACCATGAGATTATGAATTCTGAGGCACCAACAACGATTGAAAATGAATTTGACGCATCCGATGGTGACTCTAAGTATGTCTACTCAAAGGTAAGTAAAAACTGAATCTTAGAAAAATTAAATAAAAACATGTTATTTGCCAGATTGCTTACACTTGAGCATTCTATCTGTTGATAATGACTTAATAGCTGTTTTCTAACGACTAATACCAAAATCCAAAAATATTTTGTTTTAATAAGGTTTTTGTTTGGAGGTTTGCATTTTGATGAAAATTTTTAAAATTCAATTTATCTAGGAAACTATTAGGACGTTGTTAATTTATTAGCTTACCACCAGGACGAATCCCGCAAAATCAAATCGCACTTTGGATTCGGAATCTGAAGTTAATATCATATCAAAAGGAATAATTATTCTTAAATTCGCATTTTTTGCAGAGAAATCAAGTTTGAAGTTTTGTTGTAAATATAATTGAAACGTGTGTGGCCTTAAGGAATTAAATTCACTGTTGATTTTACAGCAAAAACGAAGGTTATTTAGTAGGGCGACGCTAATAGGTTTTTTCATGTTTTTGTCGAATATTTATCTCAACTATCATTCATTCATATGCATTAAGTACAAATATGATACCATCATTAAGGTCGCCACCCACCACTATTTCGCAATCTAGTTAAAGATATTTCAACTTTTTAACTGTTACGGATAAACATATAATTTAAACATGTCATTCCTTGAAGTGTTCAGGATTCGTCCTGGTATACACGATCTCCCACTTAAGAAAGCACCCTACAGAGATCTCGTAAACCAGAAGATTTACAAAGATGATTCAATTAGAGAAAAGTTGCGCCTTGCTGAACCCTGCAATATGGCGTTTTAAAAATTTAAAAATTCCTAGTACTTAAGAAGATATTTGGGAAAAACCGAATTCTCCCGGTTTCGTTTTTATATTTTTCTCGCTTAATTTGAAAAGATCACAATGCAAATTTCACATTCTCATTGTAACTTTTCCTGCACTATAAACTGTTACTAGATTTTCAATCTAACGTTTTGTTTGTTAGCAACCATCATCAACTTTGTTTTTTTAAATACTCGACAACTTTTTTATATCCCTAAAAAAATCTAATTTTAATTCTGTTGTTTCTGGTTAGAGCTGATATGTTGTAAATAATTTTTATAATCTTGCCTCTTTACTCTAGTTTCTTCCATCTTAACGGGTTTTTGTTTATTTTTCATGGGCTTCTAGGTTTCTTATACGTAGGAAAATTAAAAAAACACTGATTTGACTGAAAATTTGAAATAAAATGAAAACTAAAAAAGTTTGATATTGACAATCCTACATTGTTGGAAATGTTACATGTAATTTTACATTTGCTGGTATAAAAAAATTAGGCATTCTCATTTGAAATAATCAAGTTACCTGTTGATTGAAATTTCCTTAATTATTCTACTGATTTCTGGCCAACCAAAGCGTTATATCATTAGTTGAATGTTTGCCATTGTAGAAGATGGATCATTTTAGCATCGCACAACATGTTAATTTTGTGAAATTATACTACAAAAATGAAGTCAAGTTGATTGACTACTTCCCACACATTACGGTGATACCAGTTTATTATTTTCCCACAGCATGAAGTTATAGTCTGAGATCCCCTTGCAACCAAATCATGAAATCAAAATTGTGTTATGCCGCTAGGTCTTTTCGTCACAGGTCAATCCTATTTCCTATTAGCCTATTATCAATACAACAAATTGTTCAGTTCTACAACCCCCCACCCCACAAGCACCCCAATTTCACCCCCACCCAAAAAGGTAAAAAATGACCAGGAACCTCTAAATCGCTTAAAAACGAAGTTTGAGCTGTTTTTTTTAGTTTTCTGATTATTTCTGCGCCGCCACTCGCACGATTTATAAACACCATACGCACTTTCCATCCTCACCACGGTAGTAATACTGTATCAAAATTTCATTAGAATCAATTCAATAGCTTCCACATTACAAAATACAAAACGATCTAAAGCAATAAATACTCGTATGTACCTACACAGAAACTTCTAAGTCCCTCAGTTTCGGTAATAGACAAGGCAATGTTCGGATTGACCTAAAAAGGTGATTTATGTCGCTAGGTCTTCCTTCACAGCTCAGGGGACAGCCTATTATGAATACAACAAATTTTTCAGTTTTTCAACCCCCACCCCCCAACCACTCCAATTTCACCCCCCACCCCAAAAAAAACACCAACCTCTAAAACGCCTAAAATCGAAGTTTGAGCTGTTTTTATACATTTAGTTTTTTTTTTTTAGAATTTATGCGACGCCACTGGCACGATATATAAAAACCATACGCATCTTCCATCCTCGCCACGGTAGTAATACCGTGTCAAAATTTCATAGAATGAATTTAGTAGTTTCCACATTACAAAATACAAAAAGATCTAAAGCAAATATTCGTATGTTCACAGAAAATTCAAAGTCCCTTAGTTTCGGTAATAGGCAAGGCAATGTTCGGATTGACCTAAAACGGTGATCTATGTCGCTAGGTCTTCCTTCACAGGTCAGTGGACGGCATATTATGAATACAACATAATTTTCAGTTTTTCAACCCCCCCACTCCCAACCACCCGAATCTCAGACATTGCTACTAGTGTGACGCGGACGAAGAGTTTATGGATCTTCAGACGTTCTTCAGTTCTGGAGGAGTAATCGTAATAGATACAACGATAATTTTAAATATATATATTTCAAAGTTTGTAAGATAGGGTGGGGGGTATGTCAGAAGGAAGCTTTTGTAATATTTGAAAGGTTGACTTGTATGTGACCCGTCTGTCGGTTATTAATCCAAATGAAGGCTTTGTCTAATGGTAGAATTGTGTAATAAATTTTGCAGTTTATGAAGTTTATGAAAACTGAAGAGGACACAGAGGTAGATGTAGGTGGCGGTAAATTGTCAGAGTCAGAAGCTGAAGCATGGGCAAAGGAATATTTGGATAACAAAGAGAATGCTGGTACATTATTGGCAAGAAAATGGGCTGAAGAACATTACAAGACAAAAGGTAACCTATTTGTACATTATCTTTTCCCTATCAGATGTGCTCATTTCTACATGATTTTTACTAACCAGAAAACTTTCTATAGATGATGATTACAATTCAACATTTTGGGATCAGTTCCAAGAAGAACTAAAAAAGGCAAATAAATTAGAAACTGATGCACCTCATCCTTGGATGGATGAGTTCAACACTTACTATAATACTTCATCAAAGGTAATGAAAAATTATAGGAATGTTTTATTCCTTTATCATTGAATATATAGAATGTTTGACCTAATTCTTGTGTAAAATTTTTATTTGAAATTAATCGTCTTATACGAGCGAAAACTAGTTCTATTTGACTTATCTCTTTTTTATTGGTTGTGTGATTTTTTGAATGAAATTAACGTTTTAAAGGTGTACGAGTTTAGTGAAGATAACCCCATGCTAGATATTTCAAATCCGCTGGAAAAAGGGAAGCAATTTCTGGGTGAAAGTGATTTCCCTAGTGCAGTTCTGTGCTTTGAGGCTGCAGTAAAACAGGAACCCGAAAATTCGGAAGCGTGGTTGCTGCTTGGAACCACACAGGCAGAAAATGAACAGGTAATTTGTTATGTATATTGAGGAATATTTGAAATTTGTTTTTTTCGAATTACTTCGCCGCGCATGCACCGATTTTCAAAATTATAGCAGCATTACCTACTATGACCCCACACCATATTGCTACCCAAATTTTATCGCCAATAGACAGACATATCGACGGAAATGAGTGACGTGGATCATATTGGTTAATTTGTTGTGTGAGGCGGCCCAAGAGGGCATTTATTTTATACAACAGTTCTATAAATATTTTTGAAGTGTATCTATACATATAGCTTCACATTGCAGGCCTTATACTGTTAAAACGTATAAAAATTATCCTTTTTTGGTTCTATAAGGTATCGTTTTAGTGTCGAAAAATCGCTTATAGAATAAGCTTGTTTTCTTAGTTTCTTTTTACTTCCCACACCGATAGGTGAGAGGAGTATTGTGATCGCGAAAATTTTCGATTTTGAGATAATAGGCTTTTTGGGTGTTTTATGATGTCTACATAACCATTGATTAACTTATTCACGGAAAGATGGTCAACCACGTAGCAAAAGTGGGCGCTTAGCTTTTGTTCTTGCTGGACTGCTGCCATCTATATGAGCACAAATGTACCTCTACCGATACAACTTTGATAGGATCAGAACCATCGACTTTGATAAGAACAAAGAACCCTACCTGTCAACCACGTCATACCACGTATAAACGTTACTTGCTATTATCTACTCTAGGTGTCGCCACCGTTGGAAATTGACAGCTCTCATCAATAGTATCATTTTCTAATTTTGTAATTATTTCCATCAAGGACGATCAAAAAATATTGATTGATTTCGATTTATCATCGTTTGCATTGAATTTTTCGCGATTTCGGGAAGCAAAATGGTTTACAGATGTTATTACTATAACTGTCCAAATTCTTCCAATGTTGCCAACAGTAACAGTAACGTAGGATGTCGCGCAAACCGCCGGCGATCCAACTGGTTTGAAATTTTGCCCGTAGCTTGTCTCGGCTCGTACTGCGAGCCGCGAGCTACCACTTAGTTTCGGCAGGCCATCGATGTGCAACGCTTGTTGTGTTTGGCGTTTGTTAAAAGTTTTGTTTATTTAGGAAAATTATCAAAATGAGTGATTTCAGCTTCACGTGTGTCACCACGTCGAGCCGAGTAAGTTCGCGAACTTAAAAACCGCATACTTAAAGTTCGTACGTGTGTCACCCCTTTACCAGATCAAGAAAATAAATCGAGCTGTGTCAGTTTTATTTTGTATTTAACAATTGAATTTGTGCTCAACGTGGCAACCCAGCCCGAGCGTGTTATTCATGTGTTATCCAAGGAGAGATGCAGTCAACCCTTTTTTATTAGTGTGGCATGCGATCTATTTTTAGATAGTCAGCTGATCTGATCCTGAAGTCTATTCGAATTTGAGAAGTTGCTATCGGGGTCGGGAAATACACAAAACAAACGCTCGGTAAGGGTGAACCCGGAACCGTTATTAAGCATTTTTATATTGTTCGTGGAATATTTAACACCACGTCTGTCAAGTAAAAGTGAAATAAAACAGTGAATGAGTTTTATTTGCTTTCCGAACCCGTCGAGGCCTAAAAAACGGGTAGTTTTTATAGTGCACGACAACACCATTATTTTTTCACGAAACTAGCTGAGATTTTCAGCAGTTGGATTCTATCAGCTTCGTGGGTATGATGGCAGATAAGCCATTTTTGCTGGAACTAATTGAGCATTTCAGCGTTTACATTTTTCAGACAGATTTCAGGTAGATAAATGTTCGATTGAAACATGCTCAAGATAAATGAGCGAAAACAAGGTGACATAATTATGGTGTCACATGAAGGACAGTAAAGCTTTTAATAATGACACTTCAAGAAAATAACTGGCAGACAGCTGATATGTTTTTTAAGGCAAATGAAGCATGTCAGTCCTGAGATGTATTATCTGTGGTTGTTTAAAATGAAACCAAAATTGTAAAGAAAGATTCAACTGTTTATCATTTAGAATAATAAAATTTTTGAAATGTATCCTGTTTCATTACCTCATCGATACATTTACGGTTAATTATAATAATATCATTTAAAACTATGAAGTAATGTACCTAATTATTAAGAACATCATTTAAAATCAAATTTGTCAGTGACATCAGACATGAAATTTGTTTTGAATAAACATAATTAGAATATGTGCACAGATAATTACTCTTATGTAAATTATATATCTAGGGATTTTGACAAATACATATGTACACATATACATCGTACTACATATACACATACATAAACACATAAAATATATAAACTTTAATAGAATAAAAATTCAAGTTAGATAATATCTCTCCGACTGTCAGCTTATAGAATGATGATTAGAAAAATTGATCAGCTTTTATGTAGGTACATAAAAAAATCTTCACCATGCTACTTTTTTTTTGATTGTCTTCATATCTCTCATTGTCATTGACTGCCATACAAAGGGTATTTGAGTAGGGACGCTCAAGTGAGACATATGACATTATTGGGAGAGAGCTGCTCAATCATTCTTGGATATTCATAAAAATATTAAAACTTAAATTTAAACTCTTCGATTCCCATTCATATGGGATTCGCTCAGCAGGTCTGATTGGAGCACCCAGATTTAGGTTAGGTAGGTTATGGTAGGTTTCTGAAAAATTCCTCGCAACTTCAAGTAATACAACCTTCTCCCAATAGTATCAATAACATTGGCCCATATTGTGTGACTGAGGACTGCAGCAGCACATCACTGAATGGTGTTTCACTCATCACCCTTCGATACACTCAATTATATACTGTTCGGAACAAGCCCTTATACATCAAAGGAAAATATATATATATATATAATAAATATAGAGGAAAATATAACTAATAGTTTTTTATTCAAGTAATAATCCTTTAGCTTCTGGTGTGTGCAACTTTACAATCACCCAATGAGTATTTTTTAGATAGTCGCTCTGTTTGATAAGATACAAATTAATCACACTATGTTAAGCAAAGTGCCATTTGAAATACATATTTTCACCTTGCTGTAGCTAGACACCATTTCATGTTACATATTTGGAAAAAAGTATGAATGTGGGTATAAGCATTGGTAATAATAATGTGAAATATTAACAATTTGATTATGTAAGAAGCATATATAATAATAAATAATTCATTTTTCATGATAACATGAGCATTTATTGGTGCTGTTAGTATACACAGTATTTAGAATGAATACACTACTTTCTAGAAAGTCATCACACTCTTCGCCTCCTGGTATCGGTTTGCCTCTTCTGTCTCGACTACTTGGGAAGCTGAAGAATTGTTTCCACACCTATAATGACAAAAAGGAAGCATTTTGAAATAGTGCACAAATTATTTGGATAGAGTTTAATGTACCTATGTTTTTGGTGCATATTTACATAATTAATATATCCCTTGTTCCAGAAACTCAACTTTTAGCTTATGTCAAAAGATTAATGTTTTAGTTGATGCATTGCTTGAACTTGTCTATATGTACATACAACTAGCAATTATTACCTACGGATGGACGGTTTTGTTACTTTTAACATAATCCACCAAAGGTTGGCCACTACAACTTCACTACTTCTACTTCACAAATAAAATTTCAAATAAATAAATGCATTATTTTGGAGTATCAAGTGACAAAGATGCAGTATGACTATAACAACTGCCGCGCTAGTGAATGTGATAACTGTAAGTTAGTTACCTACTCTTTGACTGTAATTTGCGAATAAACGGTTTTTTCTTTGCTGTTTTCATCATGCATTATCTCATGAATTACATCATTTTAATTGACAGATGTGCTTACCTGACAAAAAAGGTTCCTTAAAAAACACATCACAAGAACAATTATGGTGAAAATGTCCAAGAAATTGTAAAAAAACACAAATAATGGTCCTCAAAGCAATGAAGCAATGTTTTCATAATATCAGCTGATCATGACAGCATGGGCGTCATCATGGAATTGCTCTGCATTCTCATATATTTTATTTTTATGGCTGGTACCGTGACCTTGACCTGACCTGTCATCGATTTTACTCATAGTCATTTGCTGCCATCTATTGGTCATATTTATAAAGGATTCAGGAATTTGCGAAAGTTGTTTCAGATGGCGCCAGGTGACGGATAATGGTTTATCTCTGTTTTCTGGTATACGATGAAAGAGTGAGTGAGATCTGAGTGAGATAGACTGCGAGCGTGTGATGTTGCTATCTGGTGGACCATCTTCCCATGAATAAGTTAATCAATGACATAACGAAAATCCACGTCACTCATTTCCGTCGATCTGTCTGTCTGTCTGTATGTCTGTCGGTCTGTTTGTATGTCTGTTGGCGTTGGGCAGCGATATGTGGTGGTGTCGTAGTAGGTAATGTCCCTATAGTTTTGGAAATCGTTGTACGGGGGGCGGAGTAATTAACAAAATACAAAAATTTTCAAATATTCCTCAAACTTCGTTTTTAGGCGTTTTAGGGGTTCCTGATCATTTTCTACTTTTTTTTGGGTGGGAGTGAATTTGGGGTGGGGGTTGTAAAACTGAAAAAATCGTTGTATTCATAATGGGCTGTCCATTGACCTGTGAATGCAAAACCTAGCGGCATAGTACACTTTTTTTAGGCCCATCCGAACATTGCCTTGCTTCTTATAGAAACCAAGGGACTTAGAACTTGTGATGTATGGCGAGTATTGCTTTAGATCGTTCTATATTGCGTAACGAGAAAAGTATTGAATTGGTATTAGTGAAATTTTGACACAGTATTACTACCGCGGCGAGGATGGAAAACACGTATGTTTTGGAAAAATCGTGTCAGTGGCGGCGCAGCAATAATAAAAACACCAAAAATATAAAAACAGCTCAAACCTTGTTTTTAGGGGTTTTAGGGGGTTCCTGTTCATTTTCTACTTTTTTTGGGTGGGGGTGAAGTTGGGGTGGTTGGGAGGTGGGGGGTTGTAAAACTGAAAGATTTGTTGTATTTATAATAGGACGTCCATTGACCTGTGAATGAAAAACCTAGCGGCATAATACACTTGTTTAGGTCCATCCGAACATTGCCTTGCTTATTATAGAAACCAAGGGACTTAGTTGTGATGTATACATACATATACACGAGTGTTGCTTTAGATCGTTATATTATTATATTGCGTAACGCGAAAATTATTGAATTGATTTTAATGAAATTTTGACACAGTATTACTACCGCGGCGAGGATGGAAAACGCGTATGTTTTGAGAAAATCATGTCAGTGGCGGCGCAGCAATAATAAAAAAACTAAAAATATAAAAACACCTCAAACTTTGTTTTTAGGCATTTTTGGGGTTCCTTTTTACCTTTTTTGACTGGGGGTGAATTTGGGGTGGTTGGGGGGTTGTAAAACTGAAAAAAATTGTTCTATTCGTAATAGTTTGTCCATTGACCTGTGGAAGGAATATCTAGCGGCATGTTACACTTTTTTAGGTCCATCTGAACATTGGCTTGATTATTACAAAAACCATTTTTGTGATGTATATATACGAGTTTTACTTTATTTCGTTCTATGATTATTGCTTAAAGTGAAAATTATTGAATTTGTTTTAATGAAATTTTGACACAGAATTTAGTGCCGCGGCGAGAATGGAAAACGCGTCTGTTTTTTGAAAAATCGTGTCATTGGGGGCGCAGAAATAATAAAAAACTAAAAATATAAAAACAGCTCAATCTTTGCTTTTAGATGGTTTGGAAGCTCCTGATCGTTTCGCATCGTCCAGTTGAAGCATGCAGAAAAAAACTGTGGCGTCCTAGCTTCTAAGGGAGACGCAAGAAACTTTTTACGAGAGTTTTTGTGTTGGATGTTTTTTGCGGGCGGGTGGGCGATGATTTGGTTGTAAGGGGATTTCAAACTATAGCTTCATGCAATTGGAGGATAATAAAATGGTATCATCATTATGTGTGGGAAGTACTGAGTCAATCAACTTGACTGATACTTTGACAAATAATCAGCACGGTTTTCGTAATGGCAAATCTACCTCGACAGCAATATACAGTTTATATGGAGCTCTTGTTAAGATGATTGAGTCAGGTGAATGCCCAGTTTTTTTTTTTTTTTTTTTTTTTATGGTCGGCCTCCCGCAAAGGCTGAAAGCCTATGGCGCTTTAGAGGCGCTGCGAGAGGATAAGTAGTATCGGTTCACGTTAGATTTGAAACGCTGCAGGTTGTAGCCGTCGGGAAACAAATTCCGCGGCAGCTGATTCCACAGCGTAGAAGTTCTCCAAAAGAAGGAATGCTGGAGGAGACTGGTTCGGGGAGTAAGGACCTCGACCTGGTAAGGATGAGCTCGAAGAGCTTCTCTAGTGGTCCTGGTTCGGACGGCCTGTGGTGTTATTATCTGAGAGAGCTCACTCGAACATCTTCCGTGATAGAATCTGTAAAACAGGGATAGGTCAGCCACCCTCCTTCGATGTTCCAGGCTGTGGAGGTCCTTTGTGAGGTTAGGCGTATCGATTAGTCTAATCGCTCTTTTCTGGATAGTGTCCAGAAGCTTTAGAGAGTGCTTCGGAGCGCATCCCCACACATGGGAGCAATACTCCAGCGATGGTCGGATCTGTGCCTTGTAGAGCAGCAGCAGTTGCTCTGGTGTATACAACTTCCTGCAGCGGAACAAAACTCCAAGCTTCTGGGATGCCGTTTTAGCAATACTGACGACGTGGTCGTGCCAGGACATGTTATTGTTGATGTTGATTCCCAAAAGCTTGACGGAAGGTGATTCAACTATGGGGTGACCCTCCATTTCCACGGTTGGTAAGCCATTGTGAGACTTCTTTGTAAGTGTTGTTGCCTGAGTTTTTTGTACGTTGAACTGTACTTTATTTGCTAATCCCCACTCGACAATTGTTTTGATATCTGCGTTGATCTGTGAGGCATGCTGCTGTCGCCGACGTACCGTCTCCTGGGATGATAGAGGCTTGCCTGGTTCCATGCACGACACTAATGTACTGTCATCTGCGAAGCTGTAGATTGGATTGGATGTTATTTCCAGCAGCTCGTTGATGTACAGCAGAAATAGTGTAGGGGATAGGACAGATCCCTGAGGAACACCGGCGTTTATTGAAAATACGTCTGATGAACAGCCCTCGACTACAACGAACAGAGATCGGTCTTTCAAAAAGCTATTCAGCCACTGGCGCAGACCAGGTGGTAGTCCATAAGCAGCAAGCTTGACCAGAAGTCCGTCATGCCATACTCTGTCGAAAGCTTTGGATATATCAAGTGCAACAACACGGGATTCGCCATGGTTGTCTATTGCTCTGTTCCACAAGTGAGTGACGTAGGCAAGGAGGTCACCTGTAGACCTGTGCTTACGGAAGCCATACTGGCGATCATTTATGATGTTATTGTTGTCCAGGTATTTCAGGAGCTGTGTGTTAATGACAGTCTCCATAACCTTAGACATGATGCTGAGAAGAGCCACTGGTCTATAATTGGTGGGATCAGTTTTTTTGCCTTTCTTAGGGATGGGTTGTACGCAGCCAATCTTCCACGAAGCGGGAAACACGCCTCGTTGATACGAAAGTTTGAAGAGCTTGCAAAGAATAGGTGCAAGCTCAGCGGCACAGCGTTTAAGGACAATGGCAGGAATTTGGTCAGGGCCAGTAGCTTTATTGGTGTTCAGTTTTTGGAGGATGCTTTTTACATCTCGATGTTGAAATTTGACCTCTGCCATTCTCGAGTTCACGCTTATGGTGGTGGTCGGAGTACTTCCTTGAAAGTCTACGGTAGAATTGGCTGCGAAGAGCTTCCCCAAGATGTCTGCTTTTTCTTTAGGAGCAGAAGCGATGGATTTGTCCTCTCTGGTCAAGGGTGGTATTGACGAATAGGAAAAGTTCTGACTAATAGCCTTAGCTACAGACCAGAATGTTCTGGATGAACTAGGACATGAGAGGAGCTTGTTCTTAATTTTTTGGTTGTGTTCCTCCTTGCTGCTGTCAATCACGCGTTTACAGTGATTTCTGGCGTCGATAAAACTGCGGTGGCTCTCAGCATTTGGATTTTTCCTCCATTCTCTGTAGTGTTGGTTTTTAGAGGTAACTGCATCTCTACAACGCTTATTGAACCATGGCTTATTTTTGGAGGGATGCTTGACGACATGAGAAATATAGGCTTCCATGCCGGATATTAATACCTCTGTTATTTCTTGGGCGCAAGCTGATGGGTCTCGTGACTTGAAGCAGACGTCGTTCCAGGGAAAGGACTGGTAGTATTCCCTTAGGTCGTCCCACTTGGCTGATCCGTAATGCCAGACCCGACGAGGCTTTGCATGGTAGAGATCTGGAGAATGCATTCTGCATAGCGTCGAGACGGTGTTGTGGTCAGACGATCCCAGTGGGGCGGTTACCTTCACTGTGTAGACCGTTGGAGCAGTTGTGAGATATAGGTCCAACAGACTAGCAAAATCTCCGTGGCGGCTGGGAATCCTTGTTGGTTCTTTGACTATCTGCTCCAAGCCGTAGCTGATAGCGAAGGCTTCAGCTTCACGTCCCTCGTCGTCAGTTGGGATAATCTGTGACCTTAGCAAGGCGTTCGACTGCGTGAATCATGAACTGTTGTTGGAAAAAATATCTCAATATGGCATAAAGCACCGTATTATTGGATAAAGTCTTTCCTTCACAACAGGTCTCAATATGTCTGTGTGACAAATACGTGGGTTGGATGCTCCCATTAGGTCTTATATGCTCGATATTACCATAGGCGTACCTCAGGGGTCTATTTTGGGACCAGCTCTGGTAGTGGTTTGGTAGTAATCAACTATACTTGAACGCAGAAAAAACATCGATGGTGCAATTCCATAATTACATGTTGCTGTCAATGGCAAGTTAAATTTTTGGGGCCGCATCTCGACACGAGCTTAAACTTTGAAGATCACTGTGAGTATCTTAGTTCAAGGATACATTCTCAGTCTTATTTTTTTTTAAATTGAGAACAGTGCTTACGCATAGTCAACTAGTTTCAGTTTACTATGCTCAAGTTGAGTCAAGACTGAGGGACGCTTTGTGTTTCTGTGGCTCATCAGTTAATGCTCAACACGTCTTTTTGAGCCAAAAAAGGGTCATCCGGTGCATGACTGGTATCAACAGTAAGCAGTTCTGCAAGGATATTATTAGACGTTTGGGAGCTTTAACACTACCGTCTTTGTTTATTTATGAAATGGCGATGCATACGTTTATAAATAAAAAAAATTGAATAAAAATTCATGCTCTGTAGTGATCAGACAATTTGAAGATCTGCACGTGGCTTTCGCCAAATGCAATGTTTGAATGTCTTAAAGGACAATAAAGAATTTTAATTTCAATTTATTTGCATTGGTGTGACACTTCAAAATAATGCTTACAAATTACTTTCATCTGCGATTCAAGGAATTTTAGTACAAAGTAAAGTAAAAAGTCGATTATATAATTTTACACATCATTTTATAATTTTAGGCCAAATCCTTCAGAACCGTGATGACAAGAATTCATCCAGAACGGTTATATTCTAACTGAAACAAAGATTCGCTATTGATCGAAAAAACCTCTCCTGGAGGCATTCATCCCTAATTGCAAAAATATAAGAAAAAATGTGTTTATTGCAGGACCCTCAAGCGATCGCGGCTTTGAACAAATGCTTAGATTTACAGCCGACGAACTTGCAAGCCTTGATGGCTTTAGCTGTTTGCTACACAAATGAGAACTACTACAATCAAGCATGTCTAGCTTTGCTCAATTGGCTGAGGCATAACCCCAAGTACAAGGACTTGGTGCTATCAGAGGATCTCAGGATATCCGGGCAAGCTACCAGTTTATTAGAACCGTAAGTTAGGAGTATGTGTGCAAGTGGTAAAAGATTTTTTCATTCCTTGTAATTCGTATAGCCAGAAGGTATTTTCAACAAATTTGTACTTTTTGAATAGGAAATGGATTAATTATCATTTGTAAAAGTCCTCCAGATTGAGTCACCAAACCTGCAACAAACCTGATCGATCGAGTACCACTATGAAACTGCTGAAAGTCATCATGTGGTTGCCACTCCTGTTTATCGCCAACATTTATTTACCTCCATCATTGGAAAAAACTTGTGATTCAGCTTCCTCTTCAAGGGTTTTCAGTACATGAAATACTAAGAATAAAAAAAAATGCATTTGAAATGGTTGACTGTTTTCTTTTTTTGATACTTTGAATCTCATTATTCTGATCCCGTGAATGCTCTGCGTTGTGAATGAATACGAAACGATAACCAGTGCAGCATCGTCATGACAAATATAGTGTTGCCGACTTATAGAACAGTGCAACACATGCAGCAATGTGATTCCAAAACAACAATACAACACATCTCATTTGTGAGTCAACCACAAATTACAGGGAATCGTCGAAAGATAACTCAGTGTTCATTCGATTAAAAGTAAGGTTTTTGCCTATCTTCTGGAAGCTCAGAATTAGACTCGACACTTGCTGACGCACCATATCATACCGAATCTAACGCAATGTTTGGCGAGACACTGTTTGCACTATTTTCAATCTCCATTTTCAAGCGGAGACTGTTTTACTTAATACCGTCTATGTATATGATGTACACGGAACTATTCCAGTTCTGATATTGACGTTTGGGCGGAAATAATATTCAGTTTTCAATTACAAAGGCTTTACTGTTACTACGTTAAGTTTCATAAACGTTGTAGAGTTGCTGTGGGTAAACTCTGGTACTAGCCACTGGCTTGAGGATTTTCACAAAACTGTTTCGGATAACGCAGATTTGAGAATTTGTCAGTTGATATAGGAATGTATAATGTATATTTTAAGTGCATATGAATAGTGTAACACAATTCTAAAAATATCTCAAATTTGTTAATCTACGTGTCTAGTAGTTTGCCTTTTAAAATCCATAAAATCATCATACGATCTTAGAAAAAATTTAATTAAAAAATTATTAAAATTATTATCCTGTTGGTACTGGATTTCTATGCGCTAATAATAGAGTAGGAATTGTATACTAACCCGTGTACTTTTTTCATGTTTAGTAGTCAACATAAACTGGTGCAGGATCTCTTCATCAACGCAGCTCAACGAAATCCTAAGGATATCGATTATGAAGTGCAGTGTGGTCTAGGTGTGCTTTTTAATCTCTCTGGTGAATACAACAAAGCTGCTGATTGTTTTACAGCTGCCCTTTCTGTCAAACCAGATGTAAGTAATACCTTGAAATATGTGACGAGTTTTTCCATCAACGAACGATCGCGTTCGTAAAAATTGCTCTAGTACTCGGTATTATAAACGTGCATGTCTTTACACGAATAATGCTCAAATCGCATGCGAATTTCACAATTAACTTCTATTTCCCGGAAAGCAAATTCTAAAACATCCTAATTTCGCAAAAAATTTAAAAACAAATAGAATCTTTTTGATCTAATTGATTAAATATGTGATCAATTCCAGCAATCTTGTAAGGCTGTTCGGAATCTGGAGTAAACCGAATTAGCCGTTTAACCAATTAGTAGGCTGCATTCTTTCCAAGCCAAATAATTTTCATTGTGAGTCGGACTGTATTTTCTATACTTCGATTACTGAACATAACCTCAAAACAACTGTGACGCGGCCCCGCATTCACATCTAATATTGGCAGTCTGTATAATCCTCAAAACCTACATTTGCTGACAACAGTGGCGGAAAATTAATAATTGGAAGTAGCCATACAGGCAGCAAACAAAACAGAGAAATTTATAATGATTTTGGAGACAATTCCTAGAAATTTGTCTTTAACAAGAACTGCGATACTACTATAGGAATCGAACAATTTTTGAAGAACAGACGTGCAATGGGAAATATCTGAAACGCAGATGGCTCAAAGACCGAACACGGAACAGGAGAGGGAATCTTTGGAAGAAGCCAACAATTTAGACACAGCATCCTCCTCGAAAAATACGCTTCTGTATTTCAAGCACTGGTGTGTGCCATCTTGCACTGTGCAAGGATAGACAATAAGCAAGCATGCAAAAACAAAAGGCACTGGAATATCTTAGAGTGCACTAGATTGGAAATGGAAGCAAGAACTGGGTAGGCCTACGAAACACCACAAGGTAACATTGGGGTGGGTGCTAGGATACTTAGGTAGAAATAGTAATGAAAATGCAGATGAGCTTGCAAGAAAATGATCGTCTACCTTCTACTGGAGTAGTAACTTTTTGTGATACTAGCTACAAAAACCTTGCAGATGTAGCCTCAACAACTTCTGGTAGGATTATGTAGTTTTTTTGTTCTTAATTTTGTTTGTTTCAAAAACTCAGGAACCGCCACTGCTCATCTCCGAAAATGGCTGTTTTTTTGAACAGGAATGAGATTCCAATAACACTGCTCTCCTTAATCCTTAACTGCTGATCAGTGGGGTAGGTATAGAGTCAGCCTTAAAAGTGCTCTGAGAGTGCGAATGGCTAGACCGCAAGAGACAACAACTCTTTGTAAAGCCCAGTCTAGAACCAATAGAGTTTAACTCAGTACCAGGACCAGTCGGGAAACTGTATAAACTAGTGCGTCGCTCTAGAAAGCCTGAATGGGTACTGTAAATGATACGAGTTATAATACAATAAGACTTAAGACTGTAGTATTAACGGGGACGACAAGACATACACATTCATATGTATACATAAAACAGTGAGGATGTGTGCGGCTGTGTGTGTGCATATGAGTGTACATATACAATGTATGTACATTCTACTGAACCCCGGGAGAACAGTTAAGCCGAGACATTGTATGACGGAGAGATTGAGAAAGAATCTAAAATTCTGCGTTAACTAAACGTTTTTTTTTGTTCCATCGTGTTTCACTAGCCCTCTAATAAAAACCACTTTTACTTGAGATAAATTTTACTTTCATTTCCGCTCCATTCATTCATTCATGAATTTTCAACTACTTCTGTCGCCTTTAAAAAGTATAAAAATTGACAAAAATTAATTTTAATGATATTGTTTGGCAAGTAATCCTGGAGGTAGCTTCGTTTTTTTTTTGTTAACTAATTTCCTACCTAACTGTGATTCTGAAGTCTTGCATTCGCATTGTTGACAAATTCAAAATGAGAGCTAGTAATACATCAGCGTTTTAGTAAGTAAGTAATCCAACATACAGGCTGTAATCCCAAGATACACAAACCGCATCTCATGGGGGATTCAAGATCCAACAACAATCCAGAAGGGAACCTGGAAAAAACTTACTGTCCACTCTTTGGTGTATGGAGAACATTGATCAGATTTTCCCTTGGAGCATATCCAACAATACTGAGTCACAGTCAACTGCTGAGCAATTGTGATTCAACTTTATAATATACATATACAGATTAATTAATTTTTCTTTCCTAGCTATTATACTTCTTGTATAATATAAAGTAAAGACTTCCAAACTTAGTTAGTTTTGATACGAGTATTTTGCCTTATATATCTGAGCAAAAAATTCTTACATACATAAAGTCAACCGTCTTCAGTTGAGCTTTTACTAAAACGACTTTCTTATTATTGTTTAACGAAATAAGCTTTTCTGCTGAAACATGAATATTTCTAGGATGCGCGACTTTGGAATAGGTTGGGTGCAACTCTGGCGAATGGCTCAAGGCCAGAGGAAGCCGTGAACGCTTATCACAATGCCTTACATATTGCGCCTGGATTTATTAGGGCACGGTATAATGTTGGAATCACCTGTATAAATCTTAATGCATATAGGTATGTACTTGATCTTTTTTATTGTTTATTCACAGGTTCCTAGAAATATCTTTTTTTAACTTTTTATGTATTCAGTATGAGTTTTCAAAACTAACATTTTAGCGTTATTTTACGGACCTACATGCAGTGGCGGCTCGTGGACTTTGAGAGTGGGTGGGCAAACACTTTCTAATAATTTCTATCAATTGATTGACAAAAAATTGACAAGAAACAAAATCATAGGTACTTACAAAATCTTTTTTTCCAAAAATATATAATTCAGCAAGCAACGGGAAGGTCGGAGTGATTTCTCGCCAGGAAGGGGATAGGATAATGGATACAATAGGTGATAAGAAAAAGAATAATGTGGTTAAAAAGTAAAAAGTAATTCTGAAGGACATGAGTGACCCCAAGAAGATAAGAGGTTAAATAAAACTTCTGCAATCTAGAAAACATAAACTAAAGAAAACCTAAATAGAACACAGACTCAACAAAACTTAACTCTAAGAACAAAAAAACAAAAATAATATTGTAAACATAATAAGATCCAATAAAAAGGTCCAATAGTTTGTGAATAGTCTGAGTTGTGCTTAAGTATAGGTACCTACTTATTAAATTCTAAACAAAAATGCCTCTGTTTATGCATGCATATATATATAAAATTTATGCGTCTGTTTTTTGTTGCCGCGAAATGATTAATAACCTTATCATAAAATTTTGATTGATTACAGTCTTGAAAGTATTTGATTCAAGTTAGCTTCAATCGCAATTGTAGCTAAATTAGTTAGACGCTCTTGCCCCATGGAATTCTGAGAATATGTCTTTATCCCTTTAAGGGCTGAAAAAATTCTTTCTACCTACGCCGAAGCTGCGGGAAGCGATAATATTAAGCATAATAAAATATATAGATCTGTGGAACTTTACTTTAAAGCTCACCGGTGTGTATTAAAATAAATAAATTAATTAAAAAATGATATGTGCATAATTTGACCGGCACATGCCACACGCAAACGCCGCACGCGGCCTTTCCCCTCGCAGCTCCGCAAACGCATACCAAAATTACCAAAAGCCGAAAGACAGCGAAGTCACACACGATGGGCTGGCCCATTTCTCTCCTTTTTTTTAGGGGTAAGCGCTGCAACTTACGTTCGCAAAAGGACGTCTTTTAACAGAATCTTGAACGCTGGAACGTATGGCGTGTATTAATCAGTACTCTGGGCCAGCCCGTCACGTCGCCGCGCGGGTAACAGCTGAATGGAATTGGACACAGTTTATTGTAAACGATAAGTGATGGCTCAAAGCATTACGTTTAACCCTTAACCGGTAACGTGCAAGTTCGGGGCATAGCTGGTAACGTGCAGTCTGTGAAACTGTAACCTCTTTGAAGCTTAAAAAATCAAATTCTCCTAATTATTTTTTGGAAAAAATGCATGAAGATTTGTTGGATATATATCCCTTAATAATAATTTTGTATAAAGTAGCAGAACATGTGATGTAAAGAAAAAAAAATTATGATAATTATTAACTAGAACACAAATTAGCAGCACAAATTTGAAGGACCAAGAAAATAAAAAAAATTTGACCACACTCAAATCTATATATTTTGTGATTGATAATAAGTAAAGCAATACACCTATAAAAATATTTTGGTAAAAAATGATGGACCTGCCATGACTACCAGTTGAGAAAAATTATAACGTAAACCGTAACGTTCCGTCTCGCAGACTGAACCAAACTAACAACTAAGCACATTTGGAATGTTGTTTATGCTAACTTATTGATATAAAAGGTATAAAAGGGATACCAATGGCTGGTAGATTAGATGAGGTCATTTACCAGAAATGCGGTAAGGTTTTGTTGTAGGGTCGAATTTGAGATTGCTTGCAGTCTCACAGACGGCACGTTACCAGTTAAGGGTTAAGTTAAATAATGGTATAAGTACGTAAGTGCTCGATTTCATTGATAATAATTAACCAGATATATGTGAATAATAAATATATTAATAATTCAAAATTTAAATATACCTATTTTTTATTATTAAATTATCATGAATTCTAGGGTGGGCAATGCCCACCTTGCCCACCCCGACCAGCCGCCACTGCCTACATGAGGTATATCTTGACTGGAAAGTTTGGGTTGAATTTATCGGTGATAACCGCAGAATCACAACTTGTTTCGCCTCTCTACCTTCCATATACGATCGATTAAAAGAGTGAATAGGGGTTCCAGAAATACCAGGCTTACATACCTCTTTGTTTGTCACTTTGACATTTTTGAAGATTGTGTATTATTCAACACCATAGCTATTCCGTGGTTACATTAGTGGCTTAGAAATGGGAAATGATTATTTTGACATTAAGGGCCGGTTTCACCGGTCCCTGATTGGTTTCGGATCGCCTATCTGTCAGATAGCCTATGTTATTTATATGGCATTATCTGACAGATAGGCTATCTGAAACTTATTAGGGACCAGTCAAATCGGCTCTAGCAGGTAGAAATTTAAGTAAGATCTATCCTCAATTTCGGCCCTACTGGAACTTGTGTCAAATGGAACAATTTTATTCGTAGCTATCCTCAAGAAAGCATGTTATAATGTATAAATTGCAACAAAATGAAATATATGGAGATGCAGCTAAACCGCAAGTGATTATAAATCTTGGCACATAAAGTGAGAAAACTATATTTCAAATCATGGATAAGTTTGATTATCTAGGAGCGCTATTAACAAGTAGAAGTGGGAGTGGAAAACTAAGAAATTATATCTGGTTAAACATTAAGCAGACTATATCCAAAAATTCATCACTTGCAGCAAACATACATTTGTGATTAAATCATGTTTTATGTGGGAATAATACTTGGTATTGACACAAAAAAGTAAATTATTTTAAATGTTTGTGAAAGACAAATTATGAGAAGGGAATTTGGAGAAGTTCAAATTAATAACGACAAATCCGGACGTCATGGTCCTCTGCCTATCATAAAATCAGATAATTCTTGAGAAATCGGGTGGTTAGGGCGCGTATCTCGGATGGAAGAAAATATTGTAAATGTTTTAAAGCATGTTTTCTGCTGAGGTCGTCAAAAATTGAAAAAGTGTTAGTTTTCGTTGTCGTTTTTCTAAGTTTTCTAGATATTAAACTACTCAAATTGATTCAAAGCCATATTCAAACATTTATACTATACAATCGAGATGTTTTGAACTTGTTTTGTTTCAAGTATTATTTAAATGTTCAGTTACCAGCAAATATATTAGATCCACCAAGTATTGTCTGACTATCCTCTCGCTGACATTTTGGAGGCGGATTTTTATGACTTCGTAGAATCAAAATAAAATAATTTGGCGCCAAGCATATTTTTCCTTGTAAATAAACCAATACTGATCTAAAATTGACAGAAAAACAAAGAAATTGAAAGAAAGAACTTTATGGACTCTTTAAAAAATTTGGTAGCAACTATGTGTTCATCTTTGTGTAATAGGTCAAATAACCATTTTATTTAAAGCCGAAGAAAAACAAATTACGTAGTTTGTACGAGAAGTCGTTTATTAAGACTGCTTTAGACCACCTTTTAAAACAAGATTGCGTCGCGGAATAGGTAAACATAGATAGGTACAAAATAGTCTGGCAGCTAACCCTACCTTCCTACCTATTGTGGGGCCATTGTTTACTGGTAATTCATTTCCACCGGACCGCAAATCTCAAAGGATTAAGTGTTTATTGGAATTTGGAAATCCCCAGCCTAAGATGGGTCTTTCATTTCCTGGCGAGAGAGTACAGAGTACGTTTACGAGAATTTCTGTGAGCTGTGTGGCAGAGTGTGTTTGACATTGAATTTGTGGTTCTTGGGTTTTTAGGCCGGCGTCGTTTAGCGTTAAAGCTTGACGTTTCGCCACCACGAGTGGATGGCATCTTCAGAAGCTATTTCACTTCGGCGACTTCCAAAATAATACCACAAATTCATTGGACGATGGCCGCGAAAGCCTTACACAGTGTATTTGACATTTTTTATTATTGTGCATTTTGAAGACAATTAATAAACGCGAATTTCAATAAACGGTAATCGTTTATAAGCTATCCTCTAATTCTAAAACTCAAGAAACTAGGTTATGTTTTGATTTTTGACATTATGTTCATACAATCACAAAATATTTAATTACAGGATGCAATATGTGACATTTGACGTTTTTCACATCTACAGGGTGTTCCGATATTCAACCGACAACACTTGACGGGTGATAGACCTGACATTTTTATGAACATTGAGATAGAAACATGAAGCCTTAAAATGCTTAACTTTCAAGATACAGGGTGTCAAAGTTTTACTTTTATTTTCGTTTTTTGTCAATTATTTCTCAATAAATAGACACAACGATCCGAAAATACGCATCGGGGGGTTTTTTGACGATTTTGATATCAGGAGTAGAGGGCGCCACCTACGGTATGTCGAACTCATTTAAGTTACCAAAACTTTTTCCAGTTAAGTGTATCAATGTGGGTATCAAAAAAATCCATTCCTCAATACCTTTTACGTAAAAATGGTATACTTTGTCCAAGGCCGTAGAGGTAGCCGTTTCCGAGATAACCTTCATTGAAGTTTCCAATGCAACTGAATAATTTGTAAAATGATAAAATAAGGTCCGGATATTCGACAAACAACGCTTGACAGGTGTTAGACCTCACAATTCCATGAAAATTGAGATAGGGACATTAGGCCTTAAAGCGCTTAATTTTCAAGATACAGGGTGTCAAAGTTTTACTTTTATTTTCGTTTTTGGTCAATTATGCCTCAGTAAAATGGCACAACATTCCTAAATTACGTATCGGGTTTTTTTTTTGAGGCGAGAAATCCAGATTCAACCACGGTTTTGATATCATGAGTAGAGGGCGTCACATACGGCATACGGTATATCGAACCCATTTAAGTTACCAAAACTTTTTTCCAGTTAAGTGTATCAATGTGAGTATAAAAAATGATTCCTCAATACTTTTCACGTAAAAATGGTATAGTTTGTTCAAGTCCCTAGAGGTAACTGTTCTCAAGATAACCTTCATTGAAGTTTCCAATGGAACCGAATTAATTGGAAAATGATTAAATAACGTCCGGTTATTCCACCGCTAACGCTTGACAGATAGTAGTCCTTAAGAAATGATGAAACTTGAGGTAGGAACATAGACCCTTCGGATGCTTAGTTAATAAGATACAGCTTGTTAAGTGGGAAAAACAAAATAATCTTTTCGAAATGTTTCGCAAATTGTCTAAAGTTTTTCTTCCAAATTCTGCATACAGCTTTCTTATTAAAGGGTCCACTGTTTAAAAGAAATTAATCTTCAGATACTTCATCCAGTGGCGTACTGCAAGTGGGCGCGGTATTTTTGAACCCTGTCTTAATTACGCCAAGGATTAAATCACATTTTTTGTTATTTATTCAAATCTACGTTTAATTTATCTTACAATTTACATTAGGCTAAAATAAACGGTTTTCGATATATTTGGCACTAATAGAGAAGCTGCAATACGTTTTTATCATGTCTATTTGCCTATTGAAATGATTTAGTCCTTAAATTTAATACACATTTGGTTCTTATGAATAACTCATAATAAATAAAAGACAAATAGGGATTATTTTGGTTTTTATTGATCGTAAATGTATTTAATTAACTGAAAGGAGACTTCACTGTATTTGTTTTCTTTTATTTGGTTTGTCACCGTCCGTGTCCGATGCCTTCCTACATAATTATGTAGATGCCCTTTAATTATTACTTTGATTATTATTTACAGTTTTATGCATTTCAGTCATAAGGCCACTAAATTTAAAATTAGAGATCAACCCTCAATAACGCTAAAGTCAACTGTTTCATGTACACACATTAGGAATTTAATTTTCAGCAAACGTCTGCTAATAATTGGAACATAACTATTGTAGTATCTAAGTAATCTAGCAGGCATCTGTCATTACTGTTTTCTGACAGTTTGATTATTATCTTGTATTCTACACATCTTTTATGTATGTTGGCTAAATTTTGAAATGTAATCTAGCATTTTTTATATTCTCTCTAAAATGAGTTATTCATTTGAAGAAATGACTGACATGCAGCACAATACCTCATTTTATTTCCTTTATATGGTAAACATTTGGCGACTAAGATACAGTATCAAACAACTGTCCCCTAGTGAATGTGATAACTGTAAATTACAAATATACGTTTTATCTTTGCTGTTTTCAAAATCCATCCAAGTTTTGATCGCCCATTATCTCATAATTTACAGCATTTCAAATAACTGATTTGCTTGCCTGTTAATATAGACTCCAACTCAGTTCCTCGCGACTGGATATTGACTTCAAGTAATCTATTTTGATTCATAATTGCTTATGGAATATAGAAATAATTTTATAAAATATATTTCACAAACTAACCAAACTTATTTCTGTAGTGATCTGTCAGAATTTGTTAAACCCCCAAATGTCAAAAGTTAAGCCAACAAACGTCAAAGTTAAACCATAGTTTGCCTTTGGCTTAAAGTTAATTATAAGTTTGACGCTAACTATGACCGGTGCAAAGCAATTCGCTATTTAATTAAGGCTTAACTTTAATTATAACTTTAATTATGACTGGTGTTGAGGATTTCCTATATAAAAATGGTTCCCACAAACTTTGACCTTGGGATGATTTATGGATGATTTTACGGCTGTGAAGTTTGGGTAGAGATGCGAAAATGAAAATATCGATACCGGTACCAACTCGATATTTTTTAGCCAAATAGGCGCGCTTGGTTCGTACAGAGAATTTTGTGCAATTGATTACACCCCTCAATAATTATATAATTATTTTCGATATCGATACCCCTACAAAAGTATCGATACCAGCTTGGAATCGCTCAAAAAGTATCTAAGATAAAAATACTCGATATTAGTGCAGAAGTACAAGTATCAAATTATCGTTAGCATCCCTACAAAAAAAATCATCCAAATGTGGGGACGCGCGTGTAATTGCCGCCAACCTGAGGTATTGTGCTGCATGTCAGTCATTTCTTCAAATGAATAACTCATTTTAGAGAGAATATAAAAAATGCTAGATTACATTTCAAAATTTAGCCAACATACATAAAAGATGTGTAGAATACAAGATAATAATCAAACTGTCAGAAAACAGTAATGACAGATGCCTGCTAGATTACTTAGATACTACAATAGTTATGTTCCAATTATTAGCAGACGTTTGCTGAAAATTAAATTCCTAATGTGTGTACATGAAACAGTTGACTTTAGCGTTATTGAGGGTTGATCTCTAATTTTAAATTTAGTGGCCTTATGACTGAAATGCATAAAACTGTAAATAATAATCAAAGTAATAATTAAAGGGCATCTACATAATTATGTAGGAAGGCATCGGACACGGACGGTGACAAACCAAATAAAAGAAAACAAATACAGTGAAGTCTCCTTTCAGTTAATTAAATACATTTACGATCAATAAAAACCAAAATAATCCCTATTTGTCTTTTATTTATTATGAGTTATTCATAAGAACCAAATGTGGTTACGATTGGTATTTACCATTTAAATAATTTGTATATTCGAATCTCCCGCGTTTTGACTTGCGAGTTTGAAGTCTGACGGTTGACGCGGAAGAAAGAGAGAGTCGTACTTCAACTACCGAGGTGAACGGACGTGTGCGTGATATCCGTCACCCCGTGTGTAGCGGGTACCTCCAATAAGGGCGACCACAGCCTTACATCGCTCAGCTAACTAAGAATCTGGATAGAGCAACGCAGTACCCAGCTGGGGAAGACATCCGACGCCAACCAACAAGGGGTGAGTCAACCGATGCATGATTAACCTTCGATTCTCGTGAGTCATTTGCGGTTATTTGCCAATTTAGTTGGTCCTTCACAATTGGCTACAATTACTTTATTGATCGAATTGTAACCATTTTTTGGCCCTCCGAGCACGGATAAATAAATCGCGCTATAGTAAAATAGTCTACGTAAAATCTAAATTGGTACGTATCCTTGACAAAAAACGGAGTTTTTTTGTGACATCGGAATTTGTTAGTGTTGCGCGCTGTTTGTAAAAATTGGTTATATTCGAAAACAAGCAACTTTTGGTGTATTGTGTTGGTAATACATATCTGGGGAGTTTTCTGGGCATTTGAAATTGACATTTTGCGAATTGCGTGAGCGCAAAAGTTGTTTTGATTCAGTTGGTTACATTCGGTTGGGGGTTCGAAAACCGGCGTTTCGACAATTGGTGTAGTCGACGGAGATTTCGAAAAAGAATAACAACTGAAAATTTTGTGATTTGTGTGTGGTTGCCGTATTGTTTGTGTAAAGAAGTTGTGTTTACTAGCAGATTGATTCTAAATTTGATTATTTTGGTCTTGTGTTTACATTGAATCGTTACCTGATACCTGAACATGCCTAATGCAAATGTTGTGAAGTTGCAACGGCAACGCGCGCTAGTTTTAAAATCTATTAAAAATGTTCTTGAGGCGGCCAAGAAGGCTCGTGATAATGGCGAGTATCGGACGGAGTTTTTTCTCAGGTATGGAGAGCTGGATGGGTATGTAACGAGGTTTGAGAATTTGCAATATGAAATAATAGCCTTGGTAGATGAGTCTGCCTTAGAGGAGGAGGAAGCAGTTCATACAATGTTTGATGATATGAGATATTCAATAAGGGGCATTCATAAAGATCTTTCTGATGAGATGATGGCTCGTAGTGAGCATGAAACATCTGCAGTGGTCGTAAGAGAAAATTGTTTGAGGCTTCCCAAAATTGAAATACCGAAGTTTGATGGTGACCTTACAAGGTGGCCTACGTTCATCGACTTATTCAATACTCTTATTCATAGAAATAATTCGCTGTCAAAAATAGAAAAGTTTCAGTTCTTGATTTCTTATTTAGAAAAAGAGGCAGGTCTAATAGTAAGGAATGTGCCCATTACTGAGGATAATTATGAAATAGCCTATAATGCATTAATGAGTCGATATCAGAATGAACGTGTTTTATTGAGCAATTATTGGTTTTCAATTTATAATGCTTCTCCCTCTAGGCATGATTCTGCAGTTGAACTTCGAAAATTGTTGTCAATATTTTCTGAAAATTTGGTGGCTTTAGAGATGAGTAACTTGAACCTATGGGATTTTACCAAATTCAATTTATTGTTGCAGAAATTACCTTCTTCCCTTAAAACGCGATTTGAACTAGAACATAATGGGAATAATGTTCCGGGGTTTGACATGCTTTTTGGATTTGTTGAAAGAACCTGTCGAGCTCTGGAAAATACATCCCTTACTTCCGCATATCAAGGGAGTAATGTGTCTAATGCTAGTGGTGGGTTTAGAAAGAATAATAGTCCTGCTAATCCCAAGGGAAGGCAGACACTTAGTTTTTCGACTGGCACATTAACACAGGAAAAGTGTAATTTTTGCAAGGGTTCACCACATTCGTTGATCAAATGTGATAGATTCTTGCAGGCAGAATGTCGTAAGAGGCATGCCTTTGTCAAGCGGACTAGAATGTGTTTTAATTGTTTGGGAGCTACTCATCTAGTAAATAAATGTAAATCAAAAGAACTTTGTGGGGTTTGTGGTGGAAAACACCATGTACTATTGCATTTTCCGGACACTAAAGTGACAGATTGTGATGTCAGTGGTAGTACCTCTAATGAATCTGAGAGTCATGTTCAAGTCATGGCAAGTAAGTTGTCTGTGCAGCCTAGAATGTTGCTTGCTACTGCACTAGTCTCAATATTGGATTCTGAGGGTAGATCCACCAAATGTCGTGTTTTGTTAGATTCTGCTAGTCAAGCCAATTTTATTAGTGAATCTTGTGTGAGAAGGTTGAATCTTACTCGTAAGGAGTATTCAACCCCTGTTGTTGGCATTAATGGAATGTCATCGAATGTGAGTTCGGGAAAAGTCTCTTGTGTTATCTTTCCCTACAGCAAACCGTATCCTAGCTTCAATTTGGAAGCTATTGTGATACCTCAGATTTGTGAGAAGGTACCTCAAATTCCTGCTGTTGTTCAGAAGTGGAAGTATTTAGAAAATCTTTGCCTCGCAGAGCCTTTGGCTGCACATGATGAAATGGAAATTGATCTGCTTCTAGGGGTAGAAGTATTTGGTGAGATCTTACGTTCCGGTTATGTGAGAGGACAGAATGGTGGGCCACATGCTATTAACACCGTATTTGGGTGGGTGTTAATGGGCAAGTTGGGTGGTGTTTCCACTAATAGTGTGCTGAATTTTCTAACTTCTGTGGGGGAATTGGATTGTACATTGAAAAAGTTTTGGGAAATTGAAAGTATCCCTAAGTGTGTCGCATTGTCTGAAGAGGAACAGCAGGCTGAGGAATTCTTTACGTCATCTTGTTGGCGTATGGACTCAGGAAGATATGTGGTGAAGCTTCCCTTTTCTGAATTCCCCCCAGTTCTGGGTGATTCCTATTCACAGGCTTTACATAGATTTAAGCTGTTGGAAGGACGTTTTCGTCGTGATTCCGTCTTACATGAAGCATATTGTGATTTTATGGCTGACTATTTGGAGCAAGGCCACATGTCTGAAGTTGGGAACCAAGTGGGGTCTAATAGTGAGTATTACATTCCTCATCATGCGGTGGTGAAAAGGAATGCGAATGGTGAAATAAAGCTTCGGACTGTCTTTGATGCTTCAGCTAAAACTACCAATGGAAAGTCCTTGAATGATGTTCTTCTAGCAGGTCCCAAGTTACAAAATGATATCGTCTCAATATTGTTATCTTTCAGGTTGTATTTGTATGTGTTTACCGCGGATATACGGCAAATGTATCGACAGATTTTAGTTGAGGAGTCTCACACTAGTTATCAAACTATTTTGTGGAGACCTAACGGTGACGAGCCTATAAGGAAATATCAGTTGAAGACCGTTACCTATGGAGTAACGTCTAGTCCTTTTCTAGCGATTAGGACGTTGCTGCAACTGTGTAGGGATGAGGGTGAAAGGTTTCCGTTAGCTGTAAATATTTTGGAGAATTTCTGTTATGTTGATGACGCCATTGGAGTAGCAAACTCCAAGGAAATTGCCTTGGATACTCAAAACCAGTTGATTGAATTATTGGCGTTGGGAAAGTTTGAACTGAGGAAATGGGCAAGTAATTGTTCTGAAGTACTTGCTCAGGTACCTGAGGTTCATCAGCAGCCACTTGTATTTGATAAGGATTCTCTTGGAATAAAAGTGTTGGGTTTGCAGTGGTGTCCCACTACGGATTGTTTTTCTTATTCTGTACATCCTCAGATACGGTCCTGTACAAAGAGGAATATTTTGTCAGAAATAGCAAGACTGTATGATCCTCTAGGATTCTTAGCTCCAGTAATCATTGTTCCCAAGCAAATACTTCAGCAATTGTGGGCTTTAGGGATAGGTTGGGATGATGAGCCACCGCTGGAAGTTGCAAACCAGTGGAAAACTTTTGTGGCTGAGTTACCTGAGCTATCTTCGTTGAAAATTCCTAGACATATACTTCATATAGAGGCAAAGTTTACAGAAATTCATGCTTTTTGCGATGCTTCGGAGAAGTCGTATGCAGCTGTAGTTTATCTGAGACAGGTTTCCACGGAGAACAGTATTTCTGTACATTTGGTGTGTGCCAAAACTCGAGTGGCGCCTTTGAAAAGGCTGTCGATTCCACGACTGGAATTGTGTGCAGCCTTATTAGCCGCAGAGCTGATTGATTGTGTATCCCATATAATGGTAACACAGAAAATAGATAATGTTTGTGCTTGGACGGATTCGAAGGTAGTTGTGACGTGGGTCAAATCTTCTCCGCATAGGTGGCGGAGCTTTGTAGCCAATCGTGTAGCTATAATCCAGGAGAAGGTAGCTCCTGATTCATGGTATCATGTGGTTGGGAAAGAGAATCCTAGTGACTGTGCTTCTAGGGGGACTTTTCCTCGGCAATTTCTAGAACAACCCTTGTGGTGGGAGGGGCCAACTTGGCTTAAGCTTCCTCGGGATGATTGGCCTGTAACTTGTGTAGGTGAGCCTTCCTGTACAGATGTACAAGAAGAAGCAAAGGTTGTTTGTATTACTATTCACGGCTCTAGTATTGTTTCAGAATTGTTGAATAGATATTCTTCCTTACGCAAAATTGAGCGTGTTGTTGCTTATTGTTTGAGATTTCGTAAAAATTGTTTGTGTCGAAAAAGGGGTTACCCGCGTGAGATAGGTAATTTATCCGAGGCTGAATTGTATGAGGCTATGGTGGTTCTGGTCAAAGACGTGCAAAGAGTTGAATTGGATAATGAACTGCGGAAAGTTCGTCGAGCGGAGGTCTGTCCCAAAGCTATACAGAAGTTAGCTCCTTTCATTGATTCCCAAGGTGTCCTGAGGGTGGGCGGTCGCTTGAGACAGTCTAGTCTAAGCTATGATCGGAAGCATCCAATTCTGCTCCCTAGGAAGCATCGATTGACTTATCTCATTATCCAAAGTGTGCACAATAGGAGTTGTCATCCTGGACCACAAACTTTGCATTATCTGTTAAGGCAGAGATATTGGATACTATCTGCCAAACGGGCTATAGCTTCAGTGTTATCTCGTTGCATAAAATGCTTTAGAGTTAAGCCTCCTCCAGTGGTCCCCATAATGAGTGATTTACCTTCCGTTAGAATTTCGGAAGTCAAACCTTTTTCCCATAGTGGCGTAGACCTTTTTGGTCCTTTGAGGATGTCTTTAGGTAAAAGACGAGGCATTAGTTCTCAAAAGGTGTATGTGTGTCTTTTCGTGTGTATGGCTACTAAAGCAATACATTTAGAAGTTGTGTCAGATCTAACTAGTGAAGCTGTTCTTGCAGCACTTAGGCGTTTTATAGGGCGGCGAGGACGTTGCAGTGATATTTATAGTGATCAAGGTACGAATTTTGTTGGTGCTTATAAAACTTTACAGTTATTGGGTGCTAAAGCTTCTGAAGCTTTGCAAATTAAGTGGCATTTTAATCCTCCAGCTAGTCCTTCCTTTGGAGGTATATGGGAGTCCGGAGTGAAATCTGTGAAAACTCACTTGCGGCGGGTGATAGGTGCGCAAGTGTTGACTTATGAGGAATTGAGCACCACTTTAATCCAAATTGAGGCAATGTTAAATTCGAGACCCTTGTGTAGTTTGAGTTCTGATCCTAACGATGTAGGCAGCTTGACTCCGGGTCATTTCTTGACATTAGAGCCCCTGAATGCTCCGCCTGACGAAGATTTGTTGTGTGTGAAACATAGTCGGTTGAACAGGTGGCAGTTAGTGCAACAGATGCAGCAACATTTTTGGCGGCGCTGGCATATGGAGTACCTCCACACCCTTCAGCAACGACATAAGTGGAATACACCACATAATCCTCCCTCGGTCGGCCAGTTGGTTCTTCTCAAGGATGAAAATACCCGTCCTTTACAGTGGCCATTAGGCAGGATTATTAAGTTATATCCCGGTACGGGAAACATTTCGAGAGTCGCCCAAGTTAAGACGAGTAAAGGGCTGTTAGACCGTCCTTTATTGAAACTGTGCCCTTTGCCGGCACAATAGGCCATGATTTGCTTGTATATGATAATTTGTTTTTTTTTCTTTTCGTGTTGTGTTATGGGTGGGATAATTCCACTAATTTTCTTTTGTGGGTAATATAGGAATTACTATGATTGGAAAAAATATTTTTTTTTTTATATTTTTTGGTGGGCGGAAAATGGTTACGATTGGTATTTACCATTTAAATAATTTGTATATTCGAATCTCCCGCGTTTTGACTTGCGAGTTTGAAGTCTGACGGTTGACGCGGAAGAAAGAGAGAGTCGTACTTCAACTACCGAGGTGAACGGACGTGTGCGTGATATCCGTCACCCCGTGTGTAGCGGGTACCTCCAATAAGGGCGACCACAGCCTTACATCGCTCAGCTAACTAAGAATCTGGATAGAGCAACGCAGTACCCAGCTGGGGAAGACATCCGACGCCAACCAACAAGGGGTGAGTCAACCGATGCATGATTAACCTTCGATTCTCGTGAGTCATTTGCGGTTATTTGCCAATTTAGTTGGTCCTTCACAATTGGCTACAATTACTTTATTGATCGAATTGTAACCAAAATGTGTATTAAATTTAAGGACTAAATCATTTCAATAGGCAAATAGACATGATAAAAACGTATTGCAGCTTCTCTATTAGTGCCAAATATATCGAAAACCGTTTATTTTAGCCTAATGTAAATTGTAAGATAAATTAAACGTAGATTTGAATAAATAACAAAAAATGTGATTTAATCCTTGGCGTAATTAAGACAGGGTTCAAAAATACCGCGCCCACTTGCAGTACGCCACTGGATGAAGTATCTGAAGATTAATTTCTTTTAAACAGTGGACCCTTTAATAAGAAAGCTGTATGCAGAATTTGGAAGAAAAACTTTAGACAATTTGCGAAACATTTCGAAAAGATTATTTTGTTTTTCCCACTTAACAAGCTGTATCTTATTAACTAAGCATCCGAAGGGTCTATGTTCCTACCTCAAGTTTCATCATTTCTCAAGGACTACTATCTGTCAAGCGTTATCGGTGGAATAACCGGACATTATTTAATCATCTTCCAATTAATTCGGTTCCATTGGAAACTTCAATGAAGGTTATCTTGAGAACAGTTACCTCTAGGGACTTGGACAAAGTATACCATTTTTACGTAAAAGTTATTGAGGAATTGATTTTTTTTGATACCCACATTGATACACTTAACTGGAAAAAAGTTTTGGTAACTTAAACGAGTTCGATATACCGTAGGTGGCGCCATCTACTCCTGATATCAAAATCGTCAAAAAACCCCCCGATGCGTATTTTCGGATTGTTGTGTCTATTTATTGAGAAATAATTGACAAAAAACGAAAATAAAAGTAAAACTTTGACACCCTGTAGGTATCTTGAAAGTTAAGCATTTTAAGGCTTCATGTTCCTATCTCGATGTTCATAAAAATGTGAGATCTGACACCTGTCAAGCGTTGTTGGTCGAATATCGGAACACCCTGTATATTCAGACAGATTAGAGCTGTAAACGGAATGCGCGGAAACAATGCGCAGAATCGTAAACCAATTGAAGGGTCTAATGCAAGAAGTGCCTAAGTCACATTTTCATCAATTATAGACTATTGGTGCTATCTATGCGAACTTTTTCTCTTAGCTTTCTGGTAGTATATCTAAAATTGTTGTAAGATGTACCTAAGTGATCATATGAGCATATGAGTTTTTTAAAATAGTTCTCAGTTCAGTGCGACATGTGCTTGACGACGTTCGTGCGGTACACCTAACCTAAAGTCAAATGAATGCTATTCATTATGAAATTTATTCGGGACTTTAGAAAAGTTGTAAAGTATATGAATAATCTTTTAATGATTTATAAATTATTTTTATACTTACTAGGTATTTATAAGCTCTCTATTTTAAAATATCAGTTAAACTAAATTAGTTGTTATTTTGACTCCATTGTAATTACGTAATCAATGTGTCAACAGCGCGTTTGTCAGCATTGACGTCCTAGACGTCAGTGGTTCTCAGATAAGTTAAAATATAATATAATGATAATAATAGTTTGGGGGCTGGCGGCAAATTTTCATGGGTAATTATACTGAGAATTTACAGTACCTGTAGATGATTTTTTTGTAGCAAAACAAAAAAGTATGTTTGTTGACGCGACTCCGTGATATGAAATTATGAGAGTATGCGTATCTCGCAAAAAAGATCGGGGTACTTTACTGGAGTTGGAAATTAGATAGTTAATTGATGTTTGTGAAGTTCATCACGAAAAAATATGTTAGCTGCAAAATCTGTGCAACTTATTATATTAGCTGCGTGCATGGTCATTTATAGGAAACTGGAAAATTGGACTGTTTTACTGAAGCTGGAATACATTTTTATGGCAATGAGTAATATGAAAAATAATCGGAAAAGTATAACAACAATTGATCGGTTGATGTGGATGCAGATTGTCTACTTTGGCGGTAGAACACAAAACTTTGGTAACAACTTCGGTGGAACATCGGATTCGCTTCCAGTGTTCATAAAAATGTGAGGTCTATCACCTATCAAGCATTGTCGGTCGAAAAACCGGACACTGTATATCGAAACTCGCATGACTGTTGAGGCAGTTTCACATTCCTGGCTAGTACACATCAACTATGCATCTAAAAAAATCAATGAGCCTGAAAAAGTAACAAACATATAAATTAGCTATTATAATGATTGTTATGGATTTAATTATCATTTAATATCAAACTATCGTCTATTTTCAAAAAACTATTTTGCAGTCCTTAGATTTTAAATTTAAGTTGCAGGAGACATAACCTTACTCAATTATTTTTCCAGAGAAGCAGCCGAACATTTTCTAACAGCACTGAACCAACAAGCCAGAGGTAAAGATGTAATGAACTCTGGCTCCTCATCGCAAATATCGGACACCATCTGGTCGACATTGCGGATGTGCGTCTCGCTGATGAACCAGGGAGAGCTAAAGCCTCTAGTCGATCAGAGGGACCTCAAAGAGTTGAATAGAATATTCAGTATAGATTAAGAAATCAGGCAGAAATAGAAATGTTAGGTTTGAAGGAATATTTTGCTACCAGGTGAAAAAGTATACTTGTTATATGTGAGAGCCGAGTTTGTAAATTCACATAACTTTATTCAGACTATGTGTATAAATAGATCTTTTAGTTTTATTATGGCCATTTAATGGTTTAGTTACAATGGACCGAATGTTATTTCAGACGAATAACCAAAATATAGTTTTACGTATAAGTCTGGGGATATACTCCATTTATGAGTTATAGAAAGATAATTGGGATAGTTTCAACAAGCAATTGTATATATTTTTTTGCTAATAAAGGCATTAAACGTGAATCTGAAAGGAAAATCATTTCAATTGAGCAATCAGTATCCAAGTAAAACAGGTGTATGTTTTGTGTAGCTCTGAGATAATTTTAACATTGTTTCTTTAATGCTAGTGAAGATATGAGAAATAATCGACTGAAATATTTATCATAATATAATAACTTGATTACTATAACTACAGTTGTTGTACACGCGTTCGTCAATTGGGGCTCTAAACCCAAAACTGACGAAACGTTAACTGCAGAGTAGAGATGAATGGGACTGGGTAAGGTCGCTTGTCAATCGAGGCGTTAAGGGGCCAGGTACACACATTTATACATATGTATTTGCCATGTAAAACATGGATTCGCATTTCCAACAGAACTCACTTTTTTTCAAACTACATACATAATATTTCAGAAGGCGATAGTTGGGACCTTAATGAATGACAACGGTGAGCGATTTTCTCAAAAAAGTTTTTAGTGTGCAAAAAAAACTTGCAACGCAAAATCATACATAATTATACTGCACGTCTCGTCCTCAATGATCACATATGTCGTACCCCAACTTCCCGCATGATGTCGGCACAAACTTTAAAGCTAAGCTTGGAGCGGCTCTCTGCGTCTGCTCCTCTCTGCACCTATGCTCCATGACCAAAGCGTCACAAACGTCATTACTCATCTTTGTGCATGTGTTTTTATTTTAGGTTTCAAGTTATTTTCTGGGCCGACATCGATTTACGATAGAAAAACGATAACGAATGTCTGCATCCTCAGATACGAATGGCTCAAGTGAGGATGAAACGCGATATTTACGCTGAAACGTGAAGAAACTGCAGAAGGAATGGTGGAACCAAGCGGCAAAATGGCCGCGTAAATGATTGACCCCTATGGACGAGCACGGTTATTAGGTTAGGAACGAAGGAGTGGACGACGATATTCCTGTGGAACAATCATTTTTTTATACCAGTAGATGATGGGACCACCAATCACTGCGGAATTTCTCCTGTGGAGAGATTTCCCAAAGCCCTCCTGTGGAGGCAAGAAGTCCTTCTGCGAATGCAAAAGTCCCCTTGTGGAGGCAAAACGCCCTTCTGTGAAGGCAGGATAGAAGAAGAAGGAAAAGCCCTCCTGTGGAGGCAATAACGCCCTTCTGTGAAGACAGGATAGAAGAAGATACTTTTTTATGACCTTTTTTCGTATGTGATATATAACCATGTGCTAAATAAATAAGAAGAAAAATCCCTTCGGTGGAGGCATAAAGCCCTTCTGTGAAGGCAGAAAGCCCTCCTGTGGAGGTAACTCAGGTAACAACTGTCCTGTGCAGCTGCCAATTGTAGGTGGAGGCTTATGTGTTACACTCTCCTGTGGAGGCTTACATGTTTTATGTGTTACACCCTTCGGTGGAGGCTAAGCGTTACATTCTCCTGTGGAGGCTTATATGTTACATCCTCCTGTGGAGGTTTTTTATAGTTGCTGCTGTGGAAATAATATGAAAAATCCATCTTATCCTTTTACGTATTGTACTCACAGACATTACGACTGCACAGGAGATGAGGGAGCATTGCTCTATGGCAGACTTTCCTCTGACTGGGTGCTCTGCACGAAATATAATTTCCATCTATGTTTAGAGAACACTTCTGTTGGTGCTTAAGAGCACACTGATACACTTCAGGTAGCTCTACCTTCAAGGGATATAATTACCAAACATCTGGGGATCAGATGATGCTCCAGTATGACAGGGCGAAGCTATTCATCCAGACTTAGCAAGCACAATTCAGTCTGAACTAATAAAGAAGTCAAGGTAGCAGTGAATGACCCAGTCTCAGTTTTTGAAATGGAATGAAAGATTGGCTGCTGTTAGCAGAAACCATAAGGTCTGTGAGTACTGTTAGGCCCGATTTTATCAATATGCTCCACTCCAACGAACAGATTCTATTCGTTGATGTTTAACGAACCCTTTGCTATTGGGTATTGAAGTCTGTAGTTAATAAGTATCATCCAATAGTATTTTATCAATATTGGAAACAAAATACTCAAAGCTGGATGACACTTGTCACAAATATTTTAAAATTTATGTATCAAAATCATAGTTGAAGATCAAAATAAAGCAATTGATTTGTAAATAAATGCCATATATTTCATTTTTATCTTATAATTATTGTATAATTATTAATTTCGAATTGCACTAGTTTGTGACACAATCACAAAAATAGTATCAATCTCAGCCACCTAAATTGAATTGAATAATTCCACCTCAAGAATCAAAAGTTAATCAAAGATACATATCTACATACTTTTAAAAAAGATACCTCAATCTGCTGGAGACTTGTTTGTTATGGACCTTCACATACAAATATTCACAGCGGATGTAAAGGTACAGCTGATGTTCTTCATCATATAATATTTCCACTTTATATCAAATTATTGCTCCTCCATCAAAGGTCTAATTAATAATATAATAGGTAGGTAATTCATCTCCTGGGTATTTTCTGTAATCTGTTCGCAACGACGATCAAAAAATTCTGTACGCGTCAAAACGAGCAAAGGTTTTTGGCTTTATCCACACTTGTTTCTAGAAAAACTAATAATAAAGGATAAAAAAGTTTCTTATACGTTGGTAAATTGAGTAAATTCACAATTGTTTTGTTCTGTATTTTCACTTCACATCACATTATTTTCTTTTCTGTCAAGTGTCAAGTCAAAATCGTTGGGAGGCGGACGTTGGGATGCCTTGGCCCTGCGTTGCCAGATGTATATTTTACTTTTTACTCATCAGTAGAATAAGGCAGTAGTTTTTCTTTAATGCGTTTTTTCCTAAAGCAGACAAAATATAACGCAAAATATAAACACAGAAAATATGACCAATCAAACAAGTGAGCTTGATTCTATATACAAATAAAATTTAACTGTGGTGAAAAAACTTATTTATTTTAAAAATTTTATTCGGTTTCTGGTAAATTTTCGAATCTCCTATGTAGCTTCAATAATTCTGTGGAATTAAAAGGCGCACCTAATACTTCTTTCGAGCTCAAACTAACAAGGGTTGATGTGAAGCAAATAAACAGCGCAAAACTGCAAAACAAGACGTGAATAAAATATTCCAATGGCTCTTTTTCAGCGAATTCATTTGAGAGAATATTCAAAGTTTGCAAAAGACTGAATCAGGTATAATAAAAAAACAGGCAAAATTCGAAACACGGGAGATTTTGTCTACAGAGCACCTTTTTTGAGGTTCTCCTAAAGTATTTTTTCTCCAAGGGGGTTGTGGGTGTAAGGTGTAAGATCGTATAATAGAAACCTTATGTAATAGCTAGTTGTGACAGGAAATTTCAGTGTAAAAAGTTTGGGGCTTGAAATAGCAAATTCCCCTCAAACAGAGAAGATCTGGAATGAATCCGACACAGAATTTAGTGATGGGCACTTTGATATATGAAATAGGGCATCGAATAACTACTGAATGAATGGTTGCAACTACCGCATGAATTGATTCGAATAAAAACATTAACTAGACTACTAGCTGAATCAGCCAACCTGCGCTGTGGGTGCGACTGAATCGACGAATACCCGATTGCCAGACGTCATTGAACAACTATCGAAAAGTATCGAATAGCGTATTTGAGAGGGTAATTAAGGGTTTTGGAAACTTATATTTTTGAAAAAAACATCAATATCAGTTCAGCTTGAAATATGAAGTGCAGCGCTTTTCGCATAGATGAAATACGACACATACGCAAATAACAGAATATTTTATTATTCGACCAAAGCTTACTCTGATCCCTCCAGACATAAAATAAGTATATTGAAATAATGTAAATTTGTATATGCTGTCATAATTATAAATGCATGAATATAAGTATAGAGTCCTAATCAAAGGTGTGAATCAACTAATATCCAACCTTGTGTATGTAGTCGGGCGCACCTTGGCCGACTCTACTCACTAGGCCGGAGTATTGAAATATGGCAACACTGAATCGGGGGCCGAGCTTTTATTTGTTGTTAAGTCATTAGTGTAATCTTCCAGAGTAAAAAAGAAGATTGGAAGGTGATTTTTAATTATTTACCTGCACAAACGAAACTATAAAGGTAAAAAGATGCCTGCAAAGTGTGTAGTACCAGGTTGCACTAGCAACTGTGCTTCCAATAAAGGACATATTAGGGTGTTCAATTTTCCTCAACAGAAGTGGGTGAAAGGTATTCCTCGTAAGGGCTGGTTATATTTATAAGAATAAAGACAATAATTTACAAACATTTCCAAGGATAAGACCTATTTTAAAGCACAATGTGGTACCTACAATGTTTTCTGGACCTCGGAAATATCACAGAAAAATACAGTTCTAATAGAACACATCTGGGCACACCTACGAAAAGATTTGATAATGAAGGGGAATGAATCAAGACCAGCAAGAATGGCTTCAAAGTGACCTAATAGTGAATTTTTCTAGCTTATACTCCAGGTATACTCTGTTACCCACACTGTTACCCATGGCCGTCTCTACTCACTAGGCCGGAGCATGAAATATGGCAACACTGAATCTACGGGCCGTCATTTTGTTTGTTGTTAAGTCATTAGTCATGGCATTAGTGTAATCTTCCAGAGTGAAAAATAAGATTAGAAGGTGAATTTTAATGTTTCTAATCATTTACCTGCACAAACGAAACTATAAAGATAACAAGATGTCTGCAAAGTGTGTAGTACCAGGTTGCAATAGCAATTGGGGCTTCCAAAGAAGGTCATAAACAGAAGTGGGTGAAAGGTATTACTCATAAGGGCTGGTTATATTTATAAGAATAAAGACAATAATTACAAACATTTCAAAGGATAAGACCTATTTTAAACCACAATGTGGTACCTACAATGTTTTCTGGACCTCCCAAATATCACAGAAAAAGACAGTTAATAGAACTCATCTGGGCATGCATCTGGGCATACCTTGATATTGAAAGGGAATCAAGACCAGCAAGAATGGCTTCACAGTGACCTAATAGTGAATTTTTCTAGCTCAAGTGAAAATTTACAAAGTAAATTGAGCGTTCACTTAAGTGGAAGTGGCAGCAGGAAACAGGTTACGTTTATTTTTATTTTGTAGTGTTTGACTAGGATGAACTAGACATCAGATGTAGGTGGTCTTGGTATCAATGAATATAGACATTCCTTTAAATCAATAAATCATAATTTGTTGGTGATTTGAGTTAGATTTTACCACTGCCATCAAGTGAATATCCTGTTGGTCTCAAATAGAAAATATAATATTTCCAAATAGGTTTTCTATTGATTCAATGTTAAAACCTTTTCTGTGTCCAGCCAAAGAAAGTTTACAATTTTGTGAGAGAGAATAAGTTGCCAATTTTACCACTATCCTAAATATTCCTCAAAACTTTGCAGTCTTTTAAAAATTGCACCTGACAGAAAATATACCTTACATTAAAACTGTTGCAGAGGGTTTATATTATTCTCGGAGAAGTACATTATTTTACAAATTGATGAAATATCAGCCTGTATAAATGTTCTTGTCATTACAAAAATTATAGGTAGAACATGAAGGACAAAATTATTTGATAGGTATATTAAATGCATACAGCTTATAGTTGGTAGGTGTAACCCTTCCATCATAGTATACAGCTCAAAGTACAGTCCTTATTCACAATATAGTATATACACACATTAGCACTGCAGGCCTAGTAGGCCCATGGCTTGATAGGTTATCTTTTTCCATTGCTTCCTGCCCTTTGCCTTTTCCTTCCAATTATTAATCTTCAACAGCCTTATGTCTTTCAGCACTTCATTAATCCATCTTGACTTCGTTCTACCTCGCTTCCTCCTTCCTCCTATGCCACATTCCGTCAGCTTCTTTGGTATTTTCCCATTTTCCATGCGTTCCATATGCCCTAACCATCTTAGCCTATTACCCTTAACTGTACATATGATGTCTGGCTGGTCAAATAGCTCTTTCAGTTCATTATTTGTTCTCCTCACCCATATATCATTCACCATCTTTCCTTTAAATATCTTTCGCAGACACTTCCGTTCCCATACTGCAAGCATATTTTCCTCACTTTTATCGATCGTCCAGGTTTCACTTCCAAACAGTACCATAGGTCTGATCATTGTCTTATACACTCTAAGTTTTACCCCTCTGGAAAGCAACTTGCTGTTAAGAATCTCCCTAAATTGGAATAAACACTTATTTGCCTTCTGGAGCCTGTTTTGAATCTCTTTCCTCCTCTCGGGTCTTCTACTGAATTCTACTCCTAAATATATAAATGTTTCTACCTCTTTAAAATGATAAACCACTCCTTTGTGTGTCGTCACCTCAAATATCCTATCTGCGACAAAGTCATTTTTCGTCCATGCCATAAACTCAGTCTTCTTCTCATTTATGACTAACCCTACTTCGTCTGCGCTTTCTTGTAGTCGCAACACACCACTTCTCGTAGTTCATGTTTACTTCTCGTCGCTATAACAATGTCATCTGCGAATGCCAAAAGTTGATGTCTCTTGTGGTACAATCGTCCTGTTCTGTTTAATTTTGCTTTCCGTATAACATATTCAAGTACGTAGGTGAACAACACAGAAGATAGTGGGTCTCCTTGTTTCAGTCCTTCCGTAACCTCAAATTTGTCAGTTAACTTACTTCCAATTCTTACGCAGCATGCAGTATCTTCTAGTGTTTGTTTAATCATTCGCACCAATTTATTTCCTACTCCCAGCTCTTTCAAGGCTACATAAAGTCTATTCTGTCAAAGGCTTGTTTGAAATCTATGAATAGCAGATATGTATCTTTATCAAATTCATAGCTTTCTGCCTGAATTTCTTTGAGTGAATATCTGATCTATTACTGACCTTCCCTGCCTAAATCCACATTGATATTCACCCACTGCTTTCTCCATCTCAGGTAGTAGCAAGTTCTTGAGGAACGATGCTAAGATTTTATATGCTATGTTAAGTAAGGCTATACCTCTATAATTTTCGCACACTGACCTATCTCCTCTCTTATGTATAGGATACAACATTGCTTTCTTCCATTGATTCGGTATTTTTTTCTTGTAACCATATCTCCTTGATTAGTTTGTGCATACAGATAATTAATTTTTCACCTCCGTATTTGAACATTTCAGCAGTTAGGCCATCATTTCCAGCACTTTTGTTGTTCCCGAGTTTATGCACGATATAATAATAATATTATTATTATTATGCACGATATCTCTTATGTCCTCAATGGAGAAGTTTCCTAAAAAATAAAATTTGGAAAATTCATTATTATCTGATAGTCTATTTCTTCACTTGAAGAATGTCGAAAAAATCATCTGAATATTCCAAAAAACGGCAGAGTTATTCAATTTTATATTTGCGTGAAGCGACCGCGGCGGTGAATTGTCGTATGACGTCACATCACATGAATCGTTCGCTGCAGCCACAGTCGGGAGCCGGGACTCCGCTATGCATACGCTGCGCTGTACGGTGTGCGACATTTAGACTTTAGTGGAACGGCGGAGTGTTTGTTGTAACGGGCAGATGCTTTGAAGTATGGAGGAAGGTTACGTTCGTGGCGATTCTAGTAATATTCCTAAAGTGGATCTCGACATAATTATGAACTACATAACGGAAATCCACACAACTTATTTCCGTCGGTCTAATCCGTCTGTCTGTACGCATTTTTCTAGCCAGGTAATCTCAGCAACCGCTGCATGGATTGTTATGAAATTTGGGCAGCGATATGCTGTGGGGCTAGGTAGTAGTAGGTAATGTGCCTATAAGTTTGAAAATCGGTGAATGGGCGGTGAAGTAATTAGCAAAAAACCAAAAATTTTAAATATTCCTCAAACTTTATTTTTATGCGTTTTAGAGGTTCCTGATCATTGTCTACTTTTTTTGGGTATAGAGGTGATATTGGGGTGGTTGGGGGTGGGGGTTGTAAAACTGCAAAATTATTGTATTCATAACAGGCCGTCCACTAACCTGTGAAAGAAAGGCCTAGCGTCATAATACACTTTTTTAGGTGCATCCGAACATTACCTTGGTTATTACGGAAACCAAGGGACTTAGAATTTTCTGATGTATACATGCGAGAGTATTGCTTCTGATCATTCTGTATGATGTAACTAGGAAACTATTTGATTGATTTCAATTAAACTTTCACACAGTATTACTACCGCTGCGAGGATGGAAAATCTTTATGATTTTTGAAAATCGTGTCAGCGGCAGCGCAGTAATAATAGAAAAACTAAAAATATAGAAAGCTCAAACTTCGTTTTTAGGCGTTTTAGGGATTTCGTGATCATTTTCTACTTTTTTGGGTGGGGGTGAAATTGGGGTAGTTGGGGGGTGGGGGGTCATAAAACTCAATTTTTTGTATTCATAATAGGCTATCCATTGAAATATTTGTTTGGTGTTTTTATGGTGGTGTTAGTACACCTGAGTACAATGCAATATTTATAGTTTCTCGGTCTGCTAGACATATTCTAATAATACGAGCACCAATAAACTGCAGTGTATCGTTTTGTCACCGTCGGCGTCGCCTACCCTACTGAAAACAAGGAATAACAACATATGAACGAGGAGGCCGTCGGCGGCGCGGTGGCTTGCGGGAGCAGCATCCTCGACAGGGCATACACAGGCTTGCGTTGTGTCGTGTGACGTCACAGCGGCTTCGCGCGGAGGATACGGCAATTCAAACTTTGGAGGACTATAACTTTTCTATTAATGGAGATCATTATAAAATTTTTTCGCCGTTGTTCTCTAACTCTTTAGGACTATCTGATTAAACAAAATTTGAAAAATGGAAACTTCCTCATTGTTGGTAAGTTTTTTCATTAAGTTCAATCTCATTTGCTTCCATATCATCACTACCATCTTCCCTAATACTTCCTGCTAAGCTTTCAGGATTTAACAGCTCCTCGAAGTATTCTGTCCATCTGCACAGTACGTCTTCTTCTCCTGCTACCACCCTAGTAGCAAGACACGACATTATGACGCCAGTTTCAGGTCATTTTGTGACGTTAACGTCAAATGACCAATTAATAACGTATGAGAGACGTCACATTTTTGACGTCAGTAAGGCGTCCCGAATTATATTATATCTGACGACATTTAGACGTACTACTTTAATGAATTATAACAAATTCTTAGGTTAACTGTACATTAAAACAAAGTTATTGTGAAGATATAAAGTTCATTTAATACTTGAATGGCCAGCTTTTAAAAACTCCGCAAACTATCTCTAATGATAAATAACCTTTGACCTAACCTGATCAGGTTCGCATATAGATATTTGAATGGCGTAGTTGTTTCATACTCCGTGCATAGCAATTTCGTGCTTAGGCGGCTTGTCTCTATAGTCTATTTTCTCTTATTAAAAAATATTGTTGAGATTTTTTTCATCTTAGAATAATAATTTGTGGAAATATTTTCTGCCACATTCTAACAAAATGTTCTGTCCTACCCTACTCCTTTTTGCGTCAACCCGTCAACCGTGAACTGTCAACTGTCACTTATGTCATTTATGAGTCGTAGCCGTCTAGCCGTACATCCAGAAAGGTTTCAAGTTTTAAAAATTTTTTTGTTAGAAAACGTACTTCGTGTGAAAATTTTTTTGTTGGAAATTACACAACAGACCGGCCCCTTTCCGTTAAAAGTGAAATTTCCGCAGACCCTCGGCATACTTTATGGATTTATATCATGTTCGTTATAGTCGACTAGTCGAGTTTGCAAATGGCGACGGGCTGGGAATTGTGCGGGAAAGTTGGATAACGCCTAGAAAAAAGGAAGTATTCTGGCCGCCTTGCAAAGGACCAAGCAAGTTCAAGAGATTGCTTTTATCGAGCCCTGAATCTACAGGCAACTTTATGAAATTAATAGATTTTTTTACAAAACAGGTAACTAAGTTTATCTAAAATGTACAACATTTCTGTAATACATATTTTGTATTTGAAATTGGTATTTTATTTCCTAAAAATATGACCTATAGTGCCATCTCACGTACGTCCTATATACGTCAAAATTTAAACGTCACACGAACGTCAGAGTGTGACGTCTCCTTGGGCCCGGACAAATTGACGTCCCTCGTGAGTCATACTCACGTCATGTACGTCATCAATGAGACGTAACATTGTCGTCAATATGACTCCGCCTTGCTACTAGGGCAACTTTCCTTCCTTATCCTTTAATAGATGGTTACTTGCTTGCTCTCCTCTTTTTTCTGTTTTAATGCCTCTGTACAGCTTTCGCATTTCATTTCTTTTATCTCTTCTATTTCTTCTATTCGTTGCTCGTAGTATTTTCTCTTTTTCTCTCTCAACGTTTTGTTACACTTTTTTCTTTGTTATTATTCACAATAGGTATTGTTAAAATTTTGATTTCAGGCCAATAGGTATAAAGGTAAGTTTTTGGGCAATTGCACAAAGCAGTTTTAATGAAAATTGCAAAAAGAATACATCAATATACATATAGATATGAGTTTGTTTTAGACACATTTGTTCATGTAATCAACCCCAAACTGATGAAATTCTGCTTTAATTAATGTTGTTAATCTAGCAAATATTTTTATTAATAATTACACTGAAACAGTTTAAGACAAAATATAGACTGACAAAACTAAAAAGAGGAAATAAGAAATGTCCAACGGAAGAGAAAATCTCTAAATCTAAATACATGTATACATTTTTGTACAGATACTACTGGCATTTTCACCATTTTTATTTGTTCAAAAAGTATTTTTCTTAATTTATCAACCGAGATGAACTCTAATACATATAAAATGTAATAATTATTCTGAAACTATAAAACAATTTAAATTTTCCGCAGAACGCCCGCCGTTCGGCCCACGGTAACCGGCCCACTATTTGACAGCTATGCGACGTTGCCACATCTAAGGCTCCGGCCTAGTGTAGAGTCGGCCATGGGCGCACACAAATCGATAGCTTATGCCTAACTTCATTCTCTGTTGTGTGTAGATTTCAAAGCCAATTTGCAAAAGAAACTGAATTATTATTAATTTTTATTCGATTGCCTAAAACGAATAAATACTCCATGAACATAGAATAATTCGAATGAATAATAACTATCGAAGCCTTCGATAGTTTTTATTCGATAGTTCCCATTGCACTAATAAATATACTAATCACAGGTATGCAAACTGGCGAAAACTTTTCGATAGCTGATGACAAACTTTGCATTCGTTCCTTTAATTTCTACGGCGCAGACTTCAAGGCCGATTGTAAAAGGAAGCAGAATGATTCATTTTTATTCGGTTGTCCAACGAATAAATATCGAATAATGCGATTGAATAGTAACCATATCAACCAATCATCGATTCTAGAATCACAAAATGGGCGGGGCATGATGAAATCAGTTCTGAGATGGTGATAGAACCGTAATTTGGAACAGCCCTATTAATTTGTCGTCGGTGACAGCATTGGCGCTACTCGCAACTGGCAGCAATTGCGAAACGAGTTCTGTTGTCGCATCACTAGACACTAACGTCACTAACAGAACTCAGAAGTAACAGTGAGTAGAGTCGGCCATGTATATCATGTGTGGTAAACTGTGTCCTGTGAACCCGCAACACGATGTCAGCGCCGTCTGGATATTTTGTTGAAAATAAAAGTGACATTGCTGATATATGTCACTGTCAATAGTGTCAATATGACAAGATTCTAACCTCTTTTGTTAATTTAATTTTGTTATTTCATTTTGGTTTGGGGTCGCGGCGTGGGCGTGGGGCTGATTTATTCTTTTTCCTGATATTTCTCATTTGAAGGTAAGTTATCGTATTTTCGTGTCTTTCTGAGCCCTGAAACACTCATAGCATAGAATGTTTTTAAGTGTACATGTAACTATTTCTGATACAATAATCAAAACAAATTATCCCGCCATATTAAACCATGTGGTATTTTAATTTTCAGATATTCCGAAGACGTGGAAGCATGGTAAAAGGGTGAGTTTATTGATCACGAATATCAAGATACATAAATAGACCCTTTTTTATTATCATACTCTTTCTGAGGTGTTGTTGATATCTTTCAATACATAGTATTTACCATGGCTAGCTCTTCTGTTACTTCGATTTCTCAGTACAGATACAGCACACGGAAATGCCAATTTCCCTTGTGCGAAAACAAGTACTACTGGGGCGGGAGCCATTCTGAACCTCAACATAAAAAATTCCATTACTTCCCCAAAAACCCCGAAGTGAGGCAGCTATGGCTTCGTGCTTGTGGAATTAGTTCAGATTCAAATAGTACATATTTATTTGTTTGTGAAGACCATTTCCTTCAGTCAGATTATATGTGTCCACAAGGCCCCAATTCACGATTGAACTGCAGAGCAGTTCCAAAAGTCATTGTTTCTACTCCACATGATATAACAAATAATTTGAATCTTGCATCCTCCTTGAAGGAATGCTCTGCTGGTTCTCAGCAAGTATCTGAGATTCACCTTCAACATCTTCAGCAAGTAGTCGGGTTTTTGAGTCCACAGAAGTATTAGACCAGTTACCAGGGTATTACTGCTGCTGTTTTACATGATCACTCATACTTCTCCTAATTGGGTTCTGCTGTGCAAACACATTCTAATGATAGATTTTCATTTTTATCAGAACAATCCAGCTCTTGCCTAAATAGATTAGGGATTTCAAAAAGTGAGTTGTCAGAAAGAGAGTCCAAAATGTTGATGATATCCATGTTTAACTTTATAGTTTCTTGGATAAGTTTGGTCACTTGCCTTATGTTGAAACTAACTTTAAGACCAGCTTGAACAGACATAAAATTGTCTCAGCCTTGCAAGGACCATGATATTCTTCAGGATATCATTGGTAAGTGTATAAGACTGACAATTTTTAAATATGTCTGTGACAAGAATTCACTGAAAAGACCTTCTGATGGTCACCAGAGGAAAATAAAAAAAGTTCAAGGCATTATAATTTGTTTTTAATGGAATAATGACTGCCCTTTATTTTCTTTTTTTTTCCATATGGACCTCCATGGATGGATCATCAGTAACCCGGCTGTGACTTAAGTAGGTACCCAATGTGACAAATTTTTTTCCTGATTGTGATAGAATTGTGTTTTAGTTTGTATTTAAAGACATTTAAGTTATTTTTATTTGTTATAATTGTTATTCAGTATTTTGTAATATGATGTCATTTTTTGTTTTTTTTCAGAAATCTGTACCCTATACATACAGATTTCTCATATATATGCACGTATCATGTTTTAGTTATCGTTTTTTGAATAATTTTGTTTGAGGTAGTATCACAAGTTTTTCCTAGTTTCCTTGGTCTGTTCACTGTTTGTTTTCGATTTTTATTCAATATATAGCAAATGCACCATCTTTATTATCTAGTTTTAACAATAAAAGGTATTAAACATCTCCACTTGTTTGATTTCCCACTGTTAAACATTTTCAGCTCGATAGTCACGTTTATTGTACAGTTGAAATTGGTTCTCCCAATCGCAAAAACAATTTGGATTTTTGCTATTGGGAGAAACATTTCGACTACAATAAACTTGATTCTATTTTAAATATTATAAATTATAACCAAACAAATGTCAAAACATCAGCTGATTTCTGGCAGTATTTTGACACTTGACAGAAAGAAATGACATTCGCATTCTGACAGGGTATGTCTTTGATCATCGCGTATTCTTTGAGATAAAATCCGAAATAGCTACGAAGTACGTTTCCAACAAAATAAAATGGCCGCTGACATGTGGCACTGTCATTCGTGTTGCTGTCGGAATTGCAAGGAATTTGCCTTCTTTCAGTGTATATGTTTTGTGGTCGGCCATGAAGTAACAGACAAAAACAAAAAACATATTATTTCAAATTTCAAGGCTATCCTATCTGCTCTGGTATTTTACAAAATTGTGAAATTGTGGTCTTTTGCAATTGAAAACAGCTATATATTATGTACCTGCGTTTCCAGTAGGGCTTCAAATATACAAATGTTTACCTTGAAATATCAACAGGTGAACACCCTCTCAAAATATTTGAGGTAGGGCTAATATTCTTGTTAAAAAGAGAATCTGGCAAGGTGGTATAATTTATAATAGGAAAAATATGAAATTGGTGAAGTACCTCCATATATCCTTTTTTACTATGATACAAAGGTATTTATAATTATTGTACATAGTAACATTCTTGTTTTATCAGAATTAGGCAGTAATTGGATTTTTTTCACATCAGAATATTCATATAAAAGTGCACTGCATAAATTTTATCTACTACTTCTGTGAGCTGTGATTGGCCGACCGTTAAAATAGTGTGTTTAGCTTTGGAAAATGCAAAAACAAAATGTTTACCCATTTTTACTATAATACAAAGGTATATTGCATAGTAATTGTTATAGTTAATAACATTTTTTTTATCAAAATAATGCAGTAATTGAATTACTTCTCTATATTATCATTTTTTGATACATCAGCAATCCACTCAATCCAGTGATCAGATGGTTGAATCTGATTGGTCTAGATCAACTAATCGTTTAACCGTTCGTTCAACAAGAATGTCAATTGTCACATTCACATTACCAACAAAGTTACCAATATGACAGAGCATGGAACAAGTAGGCGTGACCTGTCACTTGTCACACACTTCACAAATGTCATAGAGCCACAGACCATTAAAACCAAAGGCATAGAGCAGAACAGGAAACAAGTAGACTTTGTGAAGTAGACGTGATCCAACCTAAAAATCTTTTATCTATGGACGTGTTATAATTGCTCACAATCACAATGTTTTGTGATAAAATTATTGTCGCTGCCTGGCTGCCACTACCTCGTAATCGGCGTAGCCTTCGAGGTGGCAGCTTTTGTCTTTTACTGTACAGTACAAATCAATGATAGGGAAGGCCAAAAATTTCCTAATCAAAGATAGGAAGAGGAAGATAGTTTACATCTAGAACTGCTTGAATTGCTACATGGATGCTAGTGGATGCCCATTATCAGGAATCTGAATTTAGGGAAAACATAATCAGTGTGAATTTAAAAGCGATTCTTTTGGGCATCTTGTCTGATCGAGTTGAAGGCTAACAAACCCAGACCTCTCACCATAGCTGGAACAAACCCAGAAATGTGATCGCTTCAGTGTCACCCTCAAAAGAGGGGGGACAGGTTATAAATCTCGAATCTCTAACTTTGTTAACAGTTGGATACATATAATTCACAGTGAAGTAGCTCTATCCTGGATACGATACAAGGTTATAAAAGTCCTGTTCTAGACAGTATTGCCAAAAGCAGACCTCCCACAGCATCTAATTGGTCAGCTTCAGAACGACACTTCATCGGTATAGAAATCGATTACTTCAAATAGGTGCTATCAAACCTTGTAAGCCCTGTGAGGGCCAGTTTGTGTCCAATTGAATGACAGTGCCTAAATCTAGTGGTTTTTAGGGATTCATATTAATTTGGAAAAGGTTAATGGATTTCAAGTTAGCAGATAGGCAGACTGGTTGTGGGCTTTTACCACACAAATGTTTCATGGCAATGATAGCCATTAAGAATGCTTATTTACTTATTAGGAGGTCAGCGTCTAGGCTGTACCTAAGATTTTGTTTGGAAGGGAAGGTGTACATACCTATATACAATGTCTTTTTTTTTTATTTGGCTACTAGCCCATATGTGTATACTAAAGTAATGAAGCTGGTAATGGATCATCCAAGAGCACAAGCGTTTCTCTCTGTACATTTACCTGGATGACATATTGTTGCTAGATCAGTCTAGAGAATTGTGTCAGGAAAACATTTCGGAGACTGAAAAGTTATTAACAAGCTTTATTAGTAATTATACAAAGGGTAAGCTGATCCTATCAACAAGTTGCATATATATTGGTTTTCCAATTAGACATATAATTACCACCAGATAGACAAGAAAGAGTTATAAAGAAACATCATTTTCTGTCATCAGTCCGCTCTACGCGCTACTGTACAAGAGTTTGCTATGGCAGTGGGGACTATATTTTTTTGCCTCCCCGGCTTATGGCTGGGTGTACATAAACAGATTTTAGTATGAGAGCAGAGACAGAAAGGATCTGCCCCTCGTATAGCAACCCTCATAGATTTTAGTATGCTAGACATATGACATTACACTCATTGTAAACTATGATATGGTTGTGCCTCTTCCAGCCTGTATATAATTTAGGCAGTGGTCAGAGTATATTTTAGGAGGGCAAGAGGACATCCGGATTATGAATATCAACAGATGTAGCTCACGGTATAAATAAGCTTGACCTATTTCTGCATTTTTGGGTTTGAAATGTTGAGGCAGACTCAGAGTCGAGCAGACTAGCGGTTGAAACAATATGAGTTGAGTGCTGCATATTACTAAAGCCTTGGCATTCCAGTATTGACCTCTTTACATTCCAGATTAATGCCAAATGTGACGGGTACGTGTGATGGGAAAGGGAGAATTGATTGAGATTACTCCATTAATTCTGCACCCTAAGGGAAACATGTTATTGCCTCTTAACCGGGAGCTATATTATCTATAGAAGAAACTCGGCCTGGTGGGCGGAGCTGTTTGGAGCAACTATTCAGGTTAAGAGCACGAATACCAGAAACCTCCATCTACATTTTGATTGCTTCTACACTCATTCAGCACAATCAGAGTTTTAGTTATGGTGGCATTTCTGCAACACATCCAAGCTGAATCCCATTAGTGAGGATATCAATTACAGTTCCTTTCAGAAATCTTCTGGTACAGTCAATTCAGTAGGATCTGCCTTGCTTGTCACTACTGTTGTCTCCTATGGTAGGTAATGACTTTCAAATAAGGAGGTTTCTTAAGGGGGACAAAGGTTGCCCCCACTAACTCTTAAATATAATACTACTTGGCAAGCCTGCGCCAGTTCAGGTATATCTAGAACAGTTCATGCCAAATGACACCCTGTCTTTGCAGGCTTTGTTATCCAAGCTAGTCACATTGTTGGTATTGATTTCAGCCCATAGAGCCTCAGACTTTGGCTCCATTAAAATCATAATGTATATGAAGCTGATGAGGGGAGAGATTTTAATCTTGGACAGACTTAAACTACTAACAGGGTTAAATGACCAGTCTAAATTTTGCCAAGATTTCAAGAAAACCGGACAGTATGTGTAGTTTTTGATTAGCAATCTATTCAAAGAAAACAATAAACTCGTCAGTTGCAAGATTTTTGTATAAAACTATTATCTCGGTCGAAAAACCTCACCAGGAAGTAAAGCTGGTGGATAAAGACCACTCTTACTGATAGTGGTATTGATACTAGTGCCACAAAACATACTAGTGCCTTACTGCCTTTTCGGCCATAGTACTTTTGCGGCTAGCGGGGGTGTGGATCAGTGTTGCCAATCTTAATTTGTGAAATTACACGGTGAACTGTTCAAATTACACGCTTTTAGTTTCACATGATTTCAAAAATACACGATTTTTACACACTTTGATATTTTCATTGAAATAAGGCAAAAGGAGACCTTATTTTTGGCATGTAATGTTGGAAATGGGTCAATACTCAAAACTAGACTCAAGTCAAAACCAAACCAAAACTGAACCACAACCACCTGGACTCCCTGGACACTTGGTCAATCAAATGTGACTAAGGCCCGTATTTATAGTCCCGACCTTGAGGCTCCCTTGAGGAAGCCTTAGCCAAGGACGCCTTGGAATGTTCTAATTTATAGTCGTTCCTCAAGGCCTCCTTAGCCAAGGAAGAGGAAAATCTGGCAACGTTGCAAAGAAACCAGAGAAATAGCAAAATCCACTGTTATTAGTGTCATTTTCTGTATGGCTGTCTACACTTTCCAGGAATTATACATTTGAAAATATTTATTTAAAAAATATATGGAGAAATTGAAATCTCAGGCATTTACTACAAATGATGGACTGCAGCAAGGAGGAGCTCTCAGTCCTTTGTTGTTTATAACGTTTATGGATGAAGAGAAGTACACAGAACCTGTATATTTGCTTTATTGGATATCGAAATTTGGAAAAGGGAAGGAATTTCGAAATGTGCATTTGCAGATAATGTAGCGATAGTAGCCAAAAGCGAGAAAGGTATGCAACATTTATTCACAAATTGGAATGAAATTTTAAAGAGGCATTAAGAAAAAACCAAAAGTAAAGTGTTAGTGGTATCCGCTTATCTGCAGAACGAAAATAGGTGCAAACATAACTACAAGGAGTTCGAATAGAGAAAGTTGAATATTATAAATATCTGGGTGCAGTATTAGAACGATCAGGGAGCCAACTAGGAATAAACAAGAGAATTGATAAAACCAACAAGATTAATTCCCACCTGAAAAATTGTTTTCTAGGCATAAGGAAATAAGCAGGTGGACCAAGATGTCAGTGTATAGAGCGACATATAGGCCAGTCCTGACTTACTATTGTGAATCGTGGATATTTACAGCATGGAGTAAAAGCAACTTACAATAGAAATGAAATGCTTTAGGAAGGTTAAAGGAGTTACCAGAAGAGAAAAAATAAAAAAGTGTAATAATTTCTGATTGTATGTATATATTTAAAAAGTGGAAAATAAAAAAGTTTTTGCAACATTATTCCATTAACTTTTTTACAGGTTTTAATAACTTTTTCTATCCAAGCACTTGCTACAAAGTGAACATATTTGCAAATGAAGTTTCTTATGGAAAATCACTACAGCTGCAAGAATATGTGTGATAAGAAATATTTCAAGTGTTGCACATTAAACAGCTATGAGATTCAAGTTTTTGACACAATAAATTTGTCCAGTTGCACCTCAAAGTAAAATCAATAGTAAAATTATTTAATACCTACAGCAGCTCTGTGCCTTGGTAAACTATTTTTTTGTGTGAATGGTGTACTTACCTTTAATAACCATTATAGTTTATCCCTAATATATACCAGGAGCTTATACAAGCTATTATTTAACTTTTTCATTTTCTTTCCATCCAAATAAAAATACTTTATAAGTTGGTGCATTTATTCTAACCACATAGTGTTTATTATACATGTTTTCTTTATGATACAATGAGCTGAAGGTCAAGTTATGAGTTTCAACACCTAGAAGCAATAATTGTAAAATAGTATTTTGTAGGCGCTTTGGTTAAATTCACCCATGCCAGTGCTCTGCCACGAACATTTTATAACTTCATACATTTCTGATCACTGCATGGTCAATGTGCCATGACCGCAATATTTGTAGTTCAGCTGCTCCCATCATACTGGACCAAGCACTCTAAAAAGTGGTAACAATATCAGTCATGAATACTTTTAGAGAAACTAATCTTATATTTGATTTAATCACCTCAAAAAAAAATAAGATAAATATATTTTCTATATATTACTAAAAAACATACTAGTACTCCTTCCCCAAATTCATCCACCACGATAACAGTAGTCAGCTCAAAATCATAAATGTTTAAAACATGGGTCACATCCATAGCTACTGCTACTATATTATTGTTCCCAAATTACCATAGTTCATTGAAATTCTGCCATAACAATCAGATAAAAATCTATACTATACACTTATGCTTGTATAAATCATGCTCCACCTTCATACCTTGTTGTTTATAATACAATAATATATAATTATTATTATTTCTATCTTGCTTACACTGATTCACTCATAAATCGGCTTATATAACCACCGACTATTAAAGCTCCCTTTCCCTTGGCTCTTCCTTAGACCGTCCTTACCTTCGTTTGACATTTAGGAGTAAGGTTATATTATGTTAATTAAAAATATGTGAAAAATATTGTTTTGTATTCACCAAAAAATAGTGTCTTGAATTATTTTCCAGTTTTTTCTTGTTTTTTTGGTATATCTACGAGAGATAGGTGTATGGTTCGCTTTTTATAATAATAAATAATAATGTTTTTTACAAACCCCAAACCAAAAGAAGTGAAGGTTCAGCCAAACTAAATTGAAACTGTACCAGTATTATATTATTATAAAGGTCAAGGAGAAAAGTTATTAGAGACTTTGATTAAAACACACTACGATCATGCTTTTATGAATCACTGGAGATCATTTCTTTTTGTTATATACATTTATTTACATCACTTTATACAATAACTTTTTACATCAACAAAAGTTCCACCATTTTATCCAAGACTTGACAGCTCTAACACAGAACACACTTCTACACAGAACAACAAATGTCATTGGTTCATAGACATAATACATAAAATAAGGCTATGTTCAACACACCCCCTCAATTTCAATCCGACATAGGTTTGAAATTGTACTCATGAACATATTACACAATATTTAGCATAACTCTCAAGTTAACATATTTACAAGTTACCAATGCTTTAGTAAAAAAGTCTGCAACATTGTTTGAAGTATCTACATATTCTATCTTAACTAAATGCTTGTTTACAATATCTTTAATAAAATGTGCCTTAATGTCCACATGTTTACTTTTTTTGCTATTTTCATAGTTTTTGATCATATGTATTGCACTTTGATTGTCCACAAATAAATAAGTGTCAATATTTTGTCCAAAACTTATATCTAGCACTACACCTCTTAAATGTAAGAGTTCACATACACTTTCGGCTGCTGCAATATACTCTGCCTCACACGATGATAACGCTTCAGATTGCTGTTTTCTAGAAAACCATGATACTGCACATCCTCCATAGAATATAACACATCCACTAACACTTTTACGATCAGTCTTGTCTCCTGCCCAATCAGAGTCTGAATATGCACATAACTTGTTTTCATTCTTCCTGAATGTTAGTGTTTTTCTTTTGTACCTTTCAAGTAACGTAGCACTCTCTTGGCAGCTTTCCATGTTGTTTCTGTCGGTGTATCCAAATATTTGCTTAGAAATGACGTCGCATAGACTATATCTGGACGACTTATCATAGCAATATACAATAGACTTCCAATTAGTTCTCTATATGGAACATCAATTTGTACATCTGTGTTACTCACTTGTAACTGATTTTCCATTGGGGTTGAGTGTCCTTTACATTCTGTCATATTGAATGTTTTCAACATTTTATCAATCATGTGTTGTTGAGATATTTCTAATTTCTCATTGTCTCTTGCAATTTCCATGCCTAAAAAGTTTTTCGACTCACCCAAGTCCTTAGCTCCAAATTCTAGTTTTAATTTCTTTACAATTTCTTCATATTGACCTGCTATCAATATGTCATCAACAAAAATTAAAAGTAATGTTTCACTTTTCATATATAAACAGAAGTCATTTTGAGATCTTACAAATCCACTTTCTTTCAAAAATGTGTCCAATCTCTGATTCCAACATTTAGGTGATTCTTTGAGTCCATACAATGCTTTTCTTAATCTATATACTGTATGTTCACCACTAACTCCACTAGGTGGTTTTATATAAACCTCCGAGTCTAACTCACCATTCAAAAAAGCTGTTGGTATATCCAGTTGTCTCAGTGGTAGCTCTAATTGAACTGCTTGAGCTAACAACAATCTTACAGTTGACATCCTTGCTACTGGTGCATAAGCTTTTTCAACTGATTCTTCTTGAAATCCTCTAGCTACTAGACGTGCTTTCTTGATTCCATCTTGTTTTGTCTTGAAAATCCATTTTGTATCTATTGCCTTTTTATTTTCTGGTAGAATTCCTGGTTCCCAAGTTCCAAACTTCTCATGAGCTTTTATTTCTTCATCAATGGCCTTTTTCCACTCTGTGCTCTTCACTGCTTCTTCAAAATCTTTTGGGTCTTCTTTTTCTGCCTGTAAGCAATATGCTGTATACAATTCATAGTCATTAAATCTCGATGGTAATCTAGGCTTTCTTTTTGACATCTCACTTTCTTCACTTTTCTCTTTCTTCAATATCTTCTTGCTCTATGTTTGTTTGCTCTTCTGTATCATCTAAAATACTTACTTTCTCAAATTCGTTGTAATTATACTTGTTTTCATCAAATCGAACATCTCTTGAGATTATTATCTCATCATTTAGAGGGTCCCACAGGCGATATCCTCCTCTGCAATAACCTACCATAATGCATGGCTTCCCTCTTGGTTCTAATTTGTCACCTTTAGGTAATTTAAAAATCCAAGCTTTACTTCCAAATACTCTAAGCTTTGACAAGTCATTTTTTCCATACCATATACATGAAGGAGTTATACCTTGGTTTGCTACTGTAGGTGATCTATTCAATTCATATGCTGAGCTTCGAATAGCTTCACCCCAAAGACATCTTGGTAGATTTGTTTCTGCAAACTTTGTTCTTACTTTATCCATCAATGTCCTGTTCATTCGTTCTGAGACACCATTTTGTTGAGGAGTGTATGGGATAGTGTACTCTAAACAAATACCTTTCAATCTGCAAAATCTTTTAAAATGATTTGAACTAAATTCTCCACCATTATCCTTATTCTTTTAGTTTTCTTTCCAAATTGTGTTTTCAATAGTTTAATGTAATCAATGAGATTTTGTTCAGCCTCACATTTTTCTTTTAAAAGATTTACAACACAAAAATGGCTATAATCATCTATAATTACCTGAAAATATTTATATCCTTCTTTTGTTTGTTGTTTCACTGGCCCACTTATATCAGAATGTATCAGCTCTCCTATCATTTTTGTTCTCTTCTCACAACTATCAAAACTTTTTCTGGTGCTTTTTCCTTCTATGCATTTCTCACATTTTTCACTATTGATTGGTAGACCTAGCTTTTTCATTCCATTATAGTTTAAATGTCCTAATCTTCGATGCCATAACTTTGACAACTCTGTATTTGCTAGCATTCCACTTAATTCACTATGTTCATTAACAAAGTACTCAAACTGCAATATATATACAGATTATTAATTTTCTCACTACCTATCTTGAATGTTTTTCCCACAATGTTCACATTTTCTTTGTTAAATATAACTTTATGTCCTGCTGTCACTAATTTACCTACAGACAATAGGTTATGCTTTATTCCTTCTACTAGCAATGCAGTTATTTGTATCTTATAACCTTGACAAAATCCAACAAATTCTCCCTTTTCCATTGCTACCATAACCTCACCATTGGCAGCATGAATATTAACCTGATTGTCTAGTTTCACAATATTTTTAGCATAATTGCGCATTTCACTTTTTATCAAATGTTCACTTGCCCCAGAGTCCAGTATCCATAGAAAGTTATCAATAGTTTTGTCACAATTCAAAGCGACAAATGAAATTTGACCTTGTCCCTTTTCTTCTTCTTCAACTGCTATCTGTGCATTTCCACTTGTAGATTGATATCTATTGTTTCCTCGTCCTCTCTGGTATCCATATCTCGCACCACTACCAGCACTACCTCTGAAATATCTATTTGTTCCTCTTCTACAGTCCACTGCTTTATGCCCAACTTTATTGCACTTGAAGCATTTGATGTAACTGTTGAATGCAACATCACTCTCTTTTTCATTTGCTTTATTACTCTGTAGCTTCAGTTCCTCATCTAACAGTCTTGCTTTAACAAACTCCATTGTTACTTCTGTGTTCAATGTTTCTATGGCTGTTACTACTGAATTATAATTTTCGTTCAGCGATAATAGTAAGTGACATATTTTGTCTGTTTCTTCCATCTTGCTCCCTGCATTTTCTATTTGTCTCACACAAGAGTCAAATTTTAAGAAATGATCTTCCAATTTTTCGTTTGCTAAACACTTCAATGATAACAACTTTTTCTTCAAATGCAACTTGGTAAATGTACTTGTTCTTTCGAACATGTCTTGCAACACTTTAAACATTTCCTTGGCTGTTTTACTATCTTTGACTAAATCCAGGTGTTTATCTGTTATGCACTGTACAATTATGCTCTTTGCTCTAGCATCTTTTCTGAGAAATTCCTTTTTCTGTTCTTCACTTGTCAACTCCTGTACATCCATAGTTAAAACTTCAATCACCTGTTTTTCTTCCAAAAGTGTTTGTACTCTGAACTTCCAATTATTGAAGTTCTCCGCAGTTAGCTGTGGCAAGTTTTGTACTGTAGCCATGGTTTTTCCTCCTGTATTCTTCGTTTTTCTTCTTCGCGTCTATAAAGGTCAATGACCCCTGGTTCACCTGATGCTTCTTAGTTTATCTGCTTACTTATTTCTGTTTCCTGGCTGGACTGCGGCTGCTCTGGGCCCATAACCTTTTATGAATCACTGGAGATCATTTCTTTTTGTTATATACATTTATTTACATCACTTTATACAATAACTTTTTACATCAACAAAAGTTCCACCATTTTATCCAAGACTTGACAAGCTCTAACACAGAACACACTTCTACACAGAACAACAAATGTCATTGGTTCATAGACATAATACATAAAATAAGGCTATGTTCAACACATGCAACATATACACTCCCACAAATGAATAAATTGATAGTGGTACCTAAAGTTGCATTGGGGGTTCCACCTTCAAGGCAAGTACTTTCAAGCTGTTCACCAATATTTAATAGTTTCTCAATCAATTTTTTATTCCAGGATCTTAGATTCATATCAGAATGAATTTGATGCAGATAATCTAAATTGTGGAGGTTCAACAAGAAGAAAAGATATCCAAAGTATTAAAACATCATGTCCTATTGACATGTCAACAAGGAGTTAAACAGAATAATGATGTTATATAAGCCGATTTATGAGTGAATCAGTGTAAGCAAGATAGAAATAATAATAATTATATATTATTGTATTATAAACAACAAGGTATGAAGGTGGAGCATGATTTATACAAGCATAAGTGTATAGTACAGATTTTTATCTGATTAGTATGTCAGAATTTCAATGAACTATGGTAATTTGGGAACAATATATAGTAGCAGTAGCTATGGATGTGACCCATGTTTTAAACATTTATGATTTTGAGCTGACTACTGTTATCGTAGTGGATGAATTTGGGGAAGGAGTACTAGTATGTTTTTTAGTAATATATAGAAAATATATTTATCTTATTTTTTTGAGGTGATTAAATCAAATATAAGATTAGTTTCTCTAAAAGTATTCATGACTGATATTGTTACCACTTTTTAGAGTGCTTGGTCCAGTATGATGGGAGCAGCTGAACTACAAATATTGCGGTCATGGCACATTGACCATGCAGTGATCAGAAATGTATGACGATATAAAATGTTCGTGGCAGAGCACTGGCATGGGTGAATTTAACCAAAGCGCCTACAAAATACTATTTTACAATTATTGCTTCTAGGTGTTGAAACTCATAACTTGACCTTTAGCACATTGTACCATAAAGAAAACATGTATAATAAACACTATGTGGTTAGAATAAATGCACCAACTTATAAAGTATTTTTATTTGGATGGAAAGAAAACGAAAAAGTTAAATAATAGCTTGCATAAGCTCCTGGTATATATTAGGAATAAACTATAATGGTTATTAAAGGCAAGTACACTATTCACACAAAAAAATAGTTTACCAAGGCACAGAGCTGCTGTATTAAATAATTTTACTATTGATTTTACTTTGTAGTGCAACTGGACAAATTTATTGTGTCAAAAACTTGAATCTCATAGCTGTTTAATGTGCAACACTTGAAATATTTCTTATCACACATATTCTTGCAGCTGTAGTGATTTTTCCATAAGAAACTTCATTTGCAAATATGTTCACTTTGTAGCAATTGCTTGGATAGAAAAAGTTATTAAAACCTGTAAAAAAGTTAATGGAATAATGTTGCAAAAACTTTTTTATTTTCCACTTTTTAAATATATACATACAATCAGAAATTATTACACTTTTTTATTTTCTCTCTTCTGGTGACTCCTTTAACCTTCCTAAAGTATTTCATTTCTATTGTAAGTTGCTTTTACTCCATGCTGTAAATATCCACGATTCACAATAGTAAGTCAGGACTGGCCTATATGTCGCTCTATACACTGACATCTTGGTCCACCTGCTTATTTCCTTATGCCTAGAAAACAATTTTTCAGGTGGGAATTAATCTTGTTGGTTTTATCAATTCTCTTGTTTATTCCTAGTTGGCTCCCTGATCGTTCTAATACTGCACCCAGATATTTATACTATTCAACTTTCTCTATTTGAACTCCTTGTAGCTATATTTGCACCTTTTTTCGTTCTGCAGATAAGCGGATACGACTAACACTTTACTTTTGGTTTTTTCTTAATGCCTCTTTAAAATTTCATTCCAATTTGTGAATAAATGTTGCATACCTTTCTCGCTTTTGGCTACTATCGCTACATTATCTGCAAATGCACATTTCGAAATTCCTTCCCTTTTCCAAATTTCGATATCCAATAAAGCAAATATACAGGTTCTGTGTACTTCTCTTCATCCATAAACGTTATAAACAACAAAGGACTGAGAGCTCCTCCTTGCTGCAGTCCATCATTTGTAGTAAATGCCTGAGATTTCAATTTCTCCATATATTTTTTAAATAAATATTTTCAAATGTATAATTCCTGGAAAGTGTAGACAGCCATACAGAAAATGACACTAATAACAGTGGATTTTGCTATTTCTCTGGTTTCTTTGCAACGTTGCCAGATTTTCCTCTTCCTTGGCTAAGGAGGCCTTGAGGAACGACTATAAATTAGAACATTCCAAGGCGTCCTTGGCTAAGGCTTGCTCAAGGGAGCCTCAAGGTCGGGACTATAAATACGGGCCTAAATACGGGCCTAGGGCACTAGGGTGACTAGTACTACCTAGTCAGAGGATGACCTTATCACGTTCTGTGTTACGACTTGTATCGGCCGTCAATTGTCGTAATCGGTACGTCCTACGTCACAAGTATGTAGTTAAAATAAAAAAAAGTCCTGGAAGTGGAAAAATATATTTATATTCTAACACAAATCACAACAAAATCAACATTCATTATCTATTATAAATCATTTAAAACGGAAAACCATGGTTATTTTATGAAAACCTAAAAAATAACATCACTTTTATTGAGTAAATGCCAAATTACAAAATTACACACAAAATACACGCTTTTTGCAATGTTCAAAAAATACACACAAGGCAGGGCCGACTGTACTCACTAGGCAGGAGCATGAAATATGGCAACACTGAATCTGGGGGCCGAGTTTGCATTTGTTGTTATGTCATGTGTATTCTTCCAGGTGCAGAAAATATGGTTGGCAGGTGATTATTAATGTGTTTCTAATTATTTACCTGCACAAACGAAACTGTAAAGATAACAAGATGCCTGCAAAGCGTGTAGTACCAGGTTGCAGCCCAGTAGAGGACTAGAGGACTACCAAACCATGGCCCAACACCTCCTTATTCCAGATTAAAAAGAACGTTGCAAGGTGATTTTTAATGGGTTTCTACTTATTCACCTGCACAAACGAAACTATACAGATAAAAAGATGCCTGCAAAGCGTGTAGTACCAGGTTGCAGCCCAGTAGAGGCATGGGTAGAGGACTACCAAACCATGGCCCAACATAACCTTATTCCAGATTAAAAAGAACGTTACAAGGTGATTTTTAATGGGTTTCTACTTATTTACATGCACAAATGAAACTATAAAGATAAAAAGATGCCTGCAAAGTGTGTAGTACCAGGTTGCACTAGCAATTGTGCTTCCAATAAAGGACATACCAAACATAACCTTCCAGAGTGAAAAAGAAGGTGATTTTTAATGTGTTTCTAATTATTTACCTGCACAAACGAAACTATAAAGATAAAACATGCCTGCAAAGTGTGTAGTACCAGGTTGCACTAGCAATTGTGCTTCCAGTAAAGGACATAAACAGAAGTGAGTGAACGGTATTCCTCGTCAGGGGTGGTTATATTTATAAGAATAAAGGCAATAATTTACAAACATTTCAAAGGATAAGACCTATTTTAAAGCACAATGTGGTACCTACAATGTTTTCTGAACCTCCCAAATATCACAGAAAGAGACAGTTAATAGAACTCATCTGGGCATGCATCTGGGCATACCTACGAAAAGATTTGATAGTGAAAGGGAATCAAGACCAGCAAGAATGGCTTCAAAGTGACCTAATAGTGAGTTTTTCTAGCTCAAGTGAAAATTTACAAAGTAAATTAAGTGTTTATTTAAGTGGAGGTGGCAGCAGGAAACAGGTTGCGTTTATTTTTATTTTGTAGTGTTTGACTACGATGAACCAGACATCAGATGTAAGTTGTATTAGTAGTAGTAGTTCTAAAAAGTATTTTTCTTAATTTATCAACGGAGATAAACTCTTAATACATATAAAATGTAATAATTATTATTCTGAAACTATAAAACAATTTACGGTAACCGGACCCCTATTTGACAGCTAAGCCACGTTGCCACATCTAAGGCTCCGGCCTAGTGTAGAGTCGGCCCTGTCTTTAGTGATTTCGTCCGTCATTTTCATCCTGGTCATTGAAGTACACAAGACCTTACTACTGGCCAACACCATTATTAATTTATGTATGATTTCAATACCATGGTGTTATAAACCCTAAAAATATGTGTGTTGTGGTGATCGGAACGCGCTCCTGGCTGTCATACCTTAGAACGCACCTTTAGCTGTCAGGCTGCCAAAGTTTGACATTGACGGCAGTGTCAGATGATAGAAGGAAAATCAATTAAAGTTTGTTAAAGTGTATGAGTGTAGTTATTTGATGAAGTTAAGATAAGTAATGTATTTGATTATTACTAAATCCTATATTGTTCAGATATTTTGATATTTGTCAGATCATGAATGACTTTCTAAATTAATTTTCAATCTGTGACTCAAAGCTACACTACACTTCTGTAATGCTTCCTCCCTTTCCTTTCATTCTGTGACTAAAGCTATTGTTTTGTGATGCTTTTGGGTTTTGTCACTTGAAACTTGAATAAAGTAGTGGGTTGTGGTAATCGTTGCCATAGTTTTGTTGATAGTTTGTTTATTAATTACGAGAGGGGATGGTTTTTGAAAAACTAAACGAGCTGGAGACTAAAAATCTCAACAGAGGGGGTTTTTGAGTCTTTTTCACGAATATTTGCAGGTATGTTGTCTTTTGAGTTTGTATTATTAACTAATGTGGTCTGGCTACGATATTTTTAAAGTGTTTCACAATGTATATTATATATCCGGGCTTTTAAGACGACTTTATATGGTGTTGGGTCTCTGATTTACGTCTACTCTAGGTATTACAGGCTAATGGTGAACAGAGATAACTCTGTCTTATTTATATGTATCTATTTCAACTTTTACTGATTCTCTTTATGTATATACGATATTTATTTTATGGTTGTGGAAACCACGGTGACTGTCTCCGAACTGACTACCTAATCACTTACCCAGAGTGGAAGTGGGAATGATTCAACGCGTTCACACGTACCATACGTTTCCTCTAACCAGCCCTTTTATATGTTGTTTATTGTTTATATTTATTTATTGATCTATTTATGCGCTTAGATACCATGCTTGCTATGCTGCTATGCTTGCGATGCTATATTTATATTTTATATACTCTATCCCATTTACCCACTTTATTTACTCCTTTATGTTTGATTATATTTATTTATTCATATATGTTGATATTTTACATTTTTCCACATCCTACCCATATTTCCCTATTTGACGTTGGGTTTTAAATTCCACCACTAGACGTCTTGATCACTTTGGCTATTTCTAAATTTGGTATCGGTTTTGACAGTGACCAGTTGCTCACTACAGTGTGTCTAGTTTCTTTGAATACCGATAAGTTATATCGTTTGATTGCTGTAATTTCGCTATGAACATTTCCTATTTTTGCACCATGTATTCTTACTATTTGTAACGAAATTTTTGTTAATTTCGTTACACGTCGTCTGTGACTCCTTTATAGATTAATTCTTCCAGAATGGTATTCTAGTGACAGGTAGATATCTGTTCCCCCCGTATGCTTTGCCGTTACGCTATTGGAGAACCCCTTTTCCCCGCCTATGGATACTGATCATACGCCTGAGATGTATTCGTTTTTCCCGATGGATATGGGGTATATGCAACCAGACTCGCAACTAGGGGCCTGGTGTGATTGGTCAGTTGGCTATTAAAATTCGTGAACTCTCGAGAAGCGTTCGTGGTTTCCGACGGAAAATCATAAATAGGCGTGTCGCTCCCTAGTTTCTCTCTTCTGCGTTAGCTTCTGCGGCTGCTTCTGGTCTCTCAACATCACAGGTCGGTTCTATCCTTTTTGGCCTTCCGCCATCTTTAATCCATGAATTAGTTACCAGTTTCAATTTGTTGTGTGGGTCAACTTTGAAGTTTATTTACTCTCTTTTCGCGAGGTTTTTATTTGAAGTACCTAACACGGCAATTATTTGTGGAATTCCGCTATTTCGACATTTTGTTTGACTGCCATTGTTTCGCAGTGATTTAGTATTTTTGCTAGCATACCGTTGATATCGAACCTTTAGTATCTAAAATCGATATTGTTGATTTGATTTAGTTTCATTTTCGAGTTAGGTTGTGAACGCCATACTGTGTTATACCTATGTGTTTTCAGCTCAAGTATGTGCATCTGCTTCCTGAAGGAACCAACCTGGTGTTGATGTCAATCTAAGGGAATACAAGCCCCCTTTTCCACCTGCTTCTGAGACCTTGGAAGGACACACAAGAGCGTGACTACAAGCTGTTCCTGCTACTTTGGATATAGAAGGTACGTAAAAATTGCTTATTTCAAAATTTGATCGCCATTTTGGCAGCTATCGAGCTATTTTACGTACTTTCGTATCTAGAGTTTGTAGTCACCTCCAAGTGTGACCTTCAGTCCGCTTTTCCTTTTTCTTGTTTTGTTGCTCATTTGTACTTTTTTTTTTTGAGAGAGAGAGAGAGAGCACACCTTTCTTTTTATTTGGTAGAGTCTGTGTAAAAAATTGCTTAGTTTATTGTTTCCGCCATTTTGGGCAGCTAATGAGCACTTTTGCATAGGTGTCTAACCTTCTTCAGTTTTCTTTGTACCTCGTACAATTTTAGAGAGAGAGAAAGCACCTTTCTTTATTTTGGTATAATTTGATAGTTTTTGAGTGTGCTGACACACACATTTTGCAAATTTTGAGCTGTAATTTTGCTGTACGAATTTGATAAATTTTTCCATCTTTACAACCGATACAGCCTGCCGAAGTACATCTATGTGAGACTGAACGTACTCATAGATTTTTGTTTTTTTTTGAGCTATAGTTTTAGCAGTGAGAGTATTTATTGGAGTACAGTTGCTTGTACCTTGCAACTACTGTGCATATAATTTCAATTTCCGGATTATTTGTGATATTTGATTTTGAGACATTTCAGTAAACATTTGTGGGCTTGATAATTTTTTTTGTGGTTGTATTACCTTTCAAGATTCTGACTTTCTGGAACACTAGAGCCAGCAGTAACTTAATAGAATCATAGCCTTGATTTCCTCTTAAATCAATTAAACTGCTTTGAACTTAAGTGAACTATAGCCTTGCTCACTTCAAGACTCATATTTTTAAGTTTTATTTTAAGTGTTAGACTTGAAAGGCCTATCAAGTATCTAGGTTAGGTGATACTTTGTGGTTACGATATTGGTCCTTTATTTTAAGATTATATTTTTTTTATATGCAGATTCAATTGTGAACCATTGTGGGGAGATATCTGCTACAGCTTTGTGCTTAACTTTTAAGAAATTTTAGTATAGAATTTAAGCAATTTGTAAGGGATCCTTGTTAAATTTAAGCAGATATTGTTTCAACTAAATTGTTAAATTTAAGCAGATATTGTTTCAACTAAATTGTTAAATTTAAGCAGATATTGTTTCAACTAAATTGTTGAGGAGGGGGCTTTTAATTGTTCAATTCAAAGCCAAGTAGTACGCCTGAGCTTGCATAACCTCCTACATCCTGGGGTTTTGCCATAGAGGGTCCAGACTCTAATCCTTCTTTTTTCTATACTTTGCATGACGGCGGCCGGAAGTGGTAGCCGAGCCAAACCCAGATACCCCTCAGCCTAAAAGGGGGAAAATCAAAGAGTAGGGGTCAGGGCCAAAGGAACCTGAAGAGGCTGCCAGTCATCAGAGGGGACCCTCTGAAGGAGCGGTTAGAAGGAGCCCACAAGCCGACCCAGGAGGAGAAGACAACCTCGTTGGGCAAGCCAGGTTGTATCGCTCACTTACAGCAGTCCCCTTTTACCACTGTAAATTAGTCACTATTCACCAGTCATATAATTTATATTTTAGCAACCAATATACTTGTTACTGTTTAATTCTCTTTTGAATTTTTTTTCTGCTCCCATCCCTTCAGTGTTTCTGGAGAGGTTGGGCAATTTCACTAACTTCCTTGGAGTTTGGAGGTGAAAACTCCTGGCGCCCTTTTTCTTGAAGTTTTTTGAGCCTTTAGAGTAATCTCGTGTTAAAAGTTAGTGATTTTGCCTGACATCTCTTACAAGAGGAAAAGAATAAGTTGCCAAGGATCCACAACCCGCCGTAAGTAAACTGAGCAGCCCAAAGGTACCCCAGTTTTAGCCAGCTTGGGGGTCTCAACTTAGTTGGGACTTTCAATCTAGCTTTACATATTATTTATCATTTAGACTGTGAATGTTTATAACCATTGCTTTATTATACAATATCAATGACAAGAGCCAGTTTATCACTAATATTAAGACACTTTTGAATCGTATATTTCAACATATCAACATAAATGCTTCACCAGTAAAATATATTAAATACAAAGCACTCATGATTTGATAAATACAAGAAACAAGTAATAAAATCATAACATAAACACTCAGCTCTCATGATTAATAAATACAAAACAACTGTTAAGAAACAAATAATAAAAAACCATATCATAACATTTCTGTTTTGATTTCATTCTCTCTGAGTTGGTACACATGCATGCTAAAAGAATGAGGTTACCATGGGCACACATACAACATTGGGTTTTAAATTCCACCACTAGACGTCTTTATCACTTTGGCTATTTCTAAATTTGGTATCGGTTTTGACAGTGACCAGTTGCTCACTACAGTGTGTCTAGTTTCTTTGAATACCGATAAGTTATATCGTTTCATTGCTGTAATTTCGCTATGAACATGTCCTATTTGTACAGCATGCTTCCATATTTTTTATAACGTCTTCAGAACAGAAAAGATGTCTGAGCTTATAATATACGTAGGTATATGTATTTTAAGGTTGCCAAATTTATGGGTACCCACGAACCTTAATGCCCGTTTCCAATTTTCACATCTAGAAACAATATTTATTTTTTAAATTTTATTGAGACAAATCTGCCAGCATAAGTTAATAAACTATCTTACCTAGTTTCCTCTTTCGGACATCGAAAAAACGATTTTCCGATTCCTTGTTTGCTGTTGCAGCTATATACAGAACATGTCGCCGGCATTTTTTTGTGAAATACGCAGATATGCGCAATACCCCAGCAAACACGATGTCGTTATACTAACGTCATTTTCACGACACCCCATTCGTCATTATAACGTCGATAAAGAGGAATATATGACGTGACTGTGACGGCACAATGTCACAGCCCAAAGACGTCATTGGGTGCCGTGTTAGTAACGTCACCTAACCGCCGTCCCAATAACGACACAAACGTGTCGTCTCAATATCGTCATGTACGTGTCATTCCGTGGACACTATTTTATACAGCAACCAAGGCTGCACCAGAAGGTATCGTCAGATTAGCACTGATTATTGGCGATGGATACTCTGTCTTACTTTATGTCTCTCCAATAGTCAATGCTGATCTGACGATATCTTCTGGTGCAGTCGTAGTTATTAGATAAAATAGTTTGGACGTTAATTACCTTATAGGATGAATGTTTATGAGATAATGCTGTGAGAAATCTGTGTAGCATTAATTTGAGTAAGGGTAATAAAATATACTAATTCAAAATAAATTAATCATGTATTTCACAGGAAAGACAGGATACAAAAATAATGATCATAGCTTTGCTAGCCTTCTATAGAAGCCTGCCTAAATCACAAAGTACTTTTCATTTTCAATCGGCTCAATCCATATAATAAAAGGCTAGAATCTAATAAATCCACAATACCTGAGAAAACACTGGACACTATACCTATACCTATTATTATTTATGGTGGAATCCACACATACAGACATTGCACACACAGCACATAAGGTTAAAATCTCCGTCCCCATGTCACAGCTTCATCGTAGAAAACACCAGTGGAAAATGGCGAAAATGGCAATTTGTGTCTTGTGGTGATGATCGGGATCGAGATCAGCGGTTCGGCTGCAGTCGGATCGAGTCGGATTACATACGATTCATTCATTGGTCTGTACGTTACGTTAGTTATGCAGTGATTTATCAGTGAACTAAAGCACGGTTAATACAAAATTACCTCATGCAAACATAAAATCTATCAAAACCCAATCAACTGAATAATTAGCCACAATTTTGTCGAATCTGCTTTATTTGGAATATACCTACATTACCTGAAGTCGACTATATTTTTGGACAATAATTTAGATATTCTCTATCTAATTAATTAATATTTTTTAGTACTTATGCGAGCATAGACATTTTTTCATAAGTATATAAGGAAGGAATAAGAAAAGTGAAATGATTAAGTTTTGAGATACATTTTCTCCCGCCTTTATCTATTACATTTTGACGTGATGACGACGTCGTGACAGACGTTTATGTGACGTCATAAAAAATGACGTTAGTGCGACGTCATTCATTCGGCATATGACGAACGTGACCAAAATTCACCACAATTCGACGTCATAATGACGTACGTCTTCTTGCTGGGACGCTCAGTATATACACACAAACACTACTTATTTAGACACCCCGGTAGATCCGACCGATTGTGACGCGTGTTAGGTGAAATGACCCTGTAAACCACAGCTGTCAGCGTTCGGCTACTGCTCGAGATCATCGGGCGCCAGAATTCGCCAGCTTGCGTAGTATCCGAGACCAGAGCGGGAATGACAACATCGGGGGCGGAACTTAGAGTGACGCTACTTGTCTTTGTTAATGTACGGTGGTTATGAACACCGCCTATCAGATACCAGTACTGATCTCTTGGAAATGCATAGGATTAAATATATGCTATAATAAATGCAAATATAGGTAATACGAACGTTGACAGTATTTAAGTGACAGAGAAGTGAGGATATGTCGTCAATATTGTGTAATTATTAGACGCATTCGTTTTACACAAAATCTCAGATAATGTCAGCCCACTTAACTTTACTCAGTTCAATACGTGTTCTTTTTATCCACTTAATTCAAATGACGTGAACGAAAAGTTCACAAAAACTGTTAATTTTAGGTTATAATTAACCTGATCAACTGTGCTCTGTGATGTAATGAAGTCACATTTTGGACATTCGCGGCCGATGACTCTTATGTAAAATAATTATATTTATAGTTTATTTATTGTAGAAGAGTATTTATTGATTATTTTTAGTTTTGTTCAAGGAAATAAATTATATCATAAAAACTCACTGTTATCATTCCCAGTATCGAGGAGGCATTGGTCTGCTACACGGATGGCTCTCGTCTAGGTAGCAGACAGGCGTCTGGAGCAGGGTTGTATGTAGAAAGTAGAGGAGTACGGGAGGGTTACGACTCTTTAGGTACGTCCACCACAGGGGCGGCTCGTGGAGTTTGATCAAGAGCCTTTTATTTTTGAAAATCATTAATGTGTGTACCTACCTCATATAATGCCACACCACCGTGGCCGTACGTAGTTGCGGTATTGCAATGGCGCGTTACTATTTATTTAAGTGGGTGTTCGCCAATAGCCCTGCTTTTCTCCCACATTCATAAAATACATATAAAAAATAAACAACTACTAATGACAATCACTTGTATAGTTCAAGCAAACAAGATTTCAAATTATTATAAAAATAAATAACAGAACCTTTATCTGTATGAATACTGTGCTGATAGTTCATTCCTTAGAGATATGTGATCAAAAATAGGATACTGTTCAATAAGTACGCCCAGTAAACTATTTGGAAATTCTTTTGAAAATGTGCCGAAATTATCGAAATTTACCAAATCAAAAAACTGTAACACGCTGAGATCAGCAAATCTAGTAATTTTTTTGATCGTCGTTGGAATTACGGCCCCTGCGCTAGAACTAGATAGAACATCATAGCTCGTGGAATGAACAGAGATGCATGGTGGAGGCTACCGTCCCGTAGCGGCATATGCTGCCATATCGTCGCGCATGTTTAGTCAGTAAAAGTCAGTATACTAGGGAAGATCAAGCCGCTAGCTACTTGGGGAATTCCGCCGCTACGAGGGTGAGAGGCTTTTGTGTTGCTTAAAGAAAAGACAAAACGCTGTGACGTCGGTTATACAGGGTGGGCCAATAGTGCGTGGGCGGAGGATTGTGGGCTTACCAAAAAATATTTCAAAAATCTGTCACTTGAACATAGTAGGGACCCTTGAGGGCTATGACGTAAAAATATTTTCACTCAAATTTTGACGTTTATACAGGGTGACTCATATCAAACTTACATTTTTTTAAATGGAACCCCCTATATATTATTGCATTATTGGATTCCTTGGTCAATTTTAGTGTGACTTTATGTATCACACATGGAACTTTAAACGAACCGTTTAGGCGCAAATCACCATTTTTGGTATAAGTAGGTATCAGAAAAAAAATGAATATCGCAGCGATTATGAAACTTAGAAGGCCGTGACTTTGCGGTACAACTAAGCATGAAATGCGTCACCTTAGGTCAGACGGCTAAAATTGAATTCTTTTTGTACTTGGAGAAATCAGTAGATTAATTAAGGAAACTTCAATCACAGATAACTTGATTTTTTCAAATGGCAATGCCTATTTTGGTTTAAAAAATCGAATGTAAAATTTGATCACTTTTCTAACGATATAGCATTCTCGATATCAATCTTTTTTGGTTTTCATTTTATTTCAAATGTTCAGTCAAATCGGTGTTTTTCAATTTTCCTGCGTGCAAGAAACCTAGCAGGCCATGAAAAATAAACAGAAGCTCGTTAATATGGAAGACACCAACTAACTTAGTAGAAAGATGCAAACTAACTGGAGCAACGAGGCAAGATTATGAAAATTCCTCGCAACATATTAGCTCTAACCGGATACAACAGCCCCAAGATATCTAATGTAAATGAGTAGCTGGGCTATGACAGAAGTATTTGTTTTTCACAGCCTACTAGCTATCGAGGTCTACTAGAGTTTGACAACTTTCCAAAACGATTAAAAATTTTGAAACAAAAAAAAACTACCAGCGATTTTTGCTTACAGTCTAACATGTTTAGAATTTCATATCTAATGGGATAAAAAGATTAGTCACTTCCGTTTAGTTAAGTCAAAAGTGAAATCTCCAACTGGAGCATTCTGAACATCTATTGAAATAATTGCTAGAATTTTTTAATTACGCTATGTTGTAATTGTGTTTATTTCATGTAGTTTTCTGCAAACTAAACTATGTTTTACAATTCAAACAGACTGCAATTCAAGTTTCACTTTCCGCGATTTTGCTGATAAGTAGAAGTACCTACTGAAGAATTTGAAGGGTTCCAGTCAGAGGTATCATTACTTTTGATTTGCGGAAATGGCTACTTTTTTATAGCATTAAATGTGGAAATTTATTCAGAAAACATAGATATTATACTGCCAGTAACAATCACTAGTAGTTTTCCTTTGATTAAATATTTTTTTACTGACGTTGGAAATTGACTAATAGCTAGTAGGCTGTGAAAAATGAGCGTTCTTGTTACCGCTATTGTTTCTGGTTAGAGCTAATATGTTGTAAGAAATTTTCATAATCTTGCCCCGTTGCTCTAGTTAGTTTGCATCTTTCTACTAAGTTAGTTGGTTTCTTCCATATTAACGATGTTTTGTTTATTTTTCATGGCCTGCTAGGTTGCTTGCATGCAGGAAAATTGAAAAACACCGATTTGACTGAAAATTTGAAATAAAATGAAAACTAAAAAAGGTTGGTATCGAGTATGCTATATCGTTAGAAAGGTAATGAAATATTACATTCGATTTTTTAAACCAAAATAGGCATTGCCATTTGAAAAAGTCAAGTTATCTGTGATTGAAGTTTCCTTAATTAATCTACTGATTTCTCCAAGCACAAAAAGAATTCAATTTTAGCCGTCTGACCTAAGGTGACGCTTTTTATGCTTAGTTGTACCGCAGAGTCATGGCCTTCTAAGTTTTATAATCGCTGCGATATTCAATTTTTTTCTGATACCTACTTATACCAAAAATGGTGATTTGCGCCTAAACGGTTCGTTTAAAGTTCCATGTGTGATACATAAAGTCACACTAAAATTGACCAAGGAATCCAAATATGCAATAATATATAGGGGGTTCCATTTAAAAAAATGTAAGTTTGATATGAATCACCCTGTATAAACGTCAAAAATTAAGTGAAAATATTTTTACGTTATAGCCCTCAAGGGTCCCTACCATGATCGAGTGACAGATTTTCAAAATATTTTTTAGTAAGCCCACAATCCTCCGCCCACGCACTATTGGCCCACCCTGTATAGTGGCCTAGATTGCGCCAAGAATACAACCGAAAATGTTTTATTTTAATAGTTTTTTATTTGTAATGAGAAGTCGCTTCGTTGATTTCAAAAATTTGAAAAGGAGGCTCAGCCTCCCCTGCCTCCTCAGGCGAGCCTCATCTGGTACACCACGATTTTCGAAGCAGAAGTATATGAAATACTCTCAGCTGAATGCGATGACGAGGTGAGAAAGGGAACAGAGCAGAAGGTTTACAGCTGCTCTGACAGTCAGGCGGCCATGAAAGCCATCTGCGGGCCCAGAATTAGGGCATCCCTGGTTCAGGAGTGCGCGGAGAGACTAGAAGAGCTGGCGAGACTGAAGGAAGTTACCTTGATGTAGGTACCGGGTCATACGGGCGTTCTTGGTAATGAGGAAGCCGTAGATGGGTCAGATTCGGCACCGGAAGTCCATTTGTTGGCCCAGAGCCCGCTATAGGATTAAGTAGGCAGTAGGTTCTGTCATCCCTCAAAAAGTAGGTAAACGGTGCCATAGATGAACAGTAGAGGCAAGGTGAGGGATGCAAACTAGCCAAGGATTTTATAGCCAGGCTGAACCCATCTAGGTCAGCCAGCGAGGCTACGGAACCAAGGATGGGCCATCAGAAACCTCGTGGGTGATAGGGCACTGTAGACTCAGGCGGCATTTATCACTAATAGGAATTGAAGACCACTCCCTACGTATGGGCTGTGAAGAGGCCGATGAAACGGCCTACCACTTCCTTGCGGAATGTGAGTTGCTAGGTGGGCTAAGATACGAGCTGTTTGGATCTGATAGACTCCAGCCGGATTATTACCCTCCCTAAGCTGGGCCGACAGAATGACCTTTGTTAAAAAGTCGGGAAGGTTTGGCAGGAGGGGGGGGGGCAGGTAGTGGTGGCTGAGGGGTTATATGCGGGGATGGCAAAAAGGGCCAACTGGGGCCTACTTACCTAAGTACCTAACTATTTTCATTTTTCTTTTAGAGCAACCGACATGGTTATCACCAAACATTACAAATTGAATATATTAAAATAAAACAAAATGATCAAACTGTAGAAAATATCTGTATCTTGCAAAATGCATGATTGAAGTAGGTATTCGACTCATGGACTGACTGACCAAAAATTCAAAAAAGAATTATTTTTGTTTGTTTACATTGCATTTAGTATATATATTTCTGTTTGTTAGATTTTTATGAAAATTTTATTGTAAAGCTTCACTGTCCAAAGTTAAATTATACCACCAAGTGATAAACAGAAGACTGTGATTACAAGTTTAAGTTACTTTTTTTACATTACAAAAGAAAAGAAATTTGGTTTTATTAACCAACTATTATTACATTTAAAAAATGGTAGTCAAGTTGATTGACTCAGTACTTACCATACATTCCGATGATACCAGTTTTATTATTTTCCCACAGCATGAAGCTATAGTCTAGATGCCCCTGCAATCAAATCATCGCTCGTCCGATCGCAAAAAAGTGTTTTATTCTACTAGGTGCTTCTTTCACAGGTCATTGGACAATATATCATGAATACAACAAATTTTTGAGTTTTACATACCCCCACCCCCGAACCACCCCAATTTCACCCCCAACCAAAAATTTTTTTAAAATGATCAGGAACCCCTAAAACGACTAAAACGAAGTTTGAGGTGTTTTTTATATTTTTAGTTTTTTTATTATTGCCGCGCCGCCACTGAAATGATTTCTAAAAACCATACGTGCTTTCCATACTCGTCGCGGTAATAAATCTGTGTCAAAATATCATTAAAGTCAATTCAGAAGTTTCCACGTAACACAATACAAAACGATCCAAAGTAATACTCGTATGTATTTTGTATGCATCAGAAAGTTCAAGTCCCTTGGTTTCTGTAATCGGCAAGGCAATGTTCGGATGGACCTAAAAAAGTGTATTATGCCGCTAGGTCTTTCTCTCTCAGGTCAGTAGACAGCCCATTATGAGTATAACAAATTTTTCAGATTTACAACCGCCTACCCCTCCAACTACCCCAATTTCACTCCCACCCCAAAAAAAAGTAGAAAATGATCAGGAACCCCTAAAACGCCTAAAAACGAAGTTTGAGCTGATTTCATATTTTTAGTTTTTTTTTAATATTGCTGCGCCGCCACTGAGAGGATTTCTAAAAATCAGACGCGTTTTCCTTCCTCGCCAAAGTAGTAATACTGTGCCGAAATATCATTAACATCAATTCAGTAATTTCAACATTATAAAATACAGAACGATCTAAAGCAATCCAACATAATAGATACAGTCTCACCCTCCTCCAAGCTATTAAAAAAAAGTTGATGCCCTCGTACTGTTCTTGGACTCAGTCTCCTTTTTACAGGCTTTTTTGTATTTTTTTTTTAGTTTTATCGTATGATAGGTCATGACAACGTCAATAGAGGGTGCTAAGTATGTAAACATTGTTTAATTATTATTAACGATATCGCGAACCGTGGCGCTGACAGCCAACAATGAGTTGACCAATGACGTTAAAATCAGTACATGTCCTGGGACTTGTAATGTTTTTCATCCGCAACGCCGTAGACTTGTAATGTTTTTCATCGCAACGCCGTAAACAGATGGTGCGTATAATGGGGTTATTCTTATACTTTGTTTCTTTGTAATCTTTTCAAGCGTACCGATGGATCTTCGTATTTAAAACGTTTTGGCCATCTTAAGTCAAAACGCCTTTTTTGGACTTGTACTGTTCATGGACTCACCGATTCAGTTATATATATCGGAAAATTCTCTAAGTCCCTTGGTTCCTGTAATACACAGGCCAATGTTCGGATGGACCTAAAACAGTGCGCTAGGTCTTTCTCTCTCAGGTCAGTAGACAGCCTATTTATTATGAGTACAACAAATTTTTCAGCTTTACAACCCCTCACCCCCCAACCACCCCAATTTCACCCTTACCCAAAAAAATAGAAAATGATCAGGAACCCCTAAAACGCCTAAAAACGAAGTTTGAGCTGATTTCATATTTTTAGTTTTTTTTTAATATTGCTGCGCCGCCACTGAGAGGATTTCTAAAAATCAGACGCGTTTTCCTTCCTCGCCAAAGTAGTAATACTGTGCCGAAATGTCATTAACATCAATTCAGTAATTTCAACATTATAAAATACAGAACGATCTAAAGCAATCCAACATAATAGATACAGTCTCACCCTCCTCCAAGCTATTAAAAAAAAGTTGATGCCCTCGTACTGTTCTTGGACTCAGTCTCCTTTTTACAGGCTTTTTTGTATTTTTTTTTTTAGTTTTATCGTATGATAGGTCATGACAACGTCAATAGAGGGTGCTAAGTATGTAAACATTGTTTAATTATTATTAACGATATCGCGAACCGTGGCGCTGACAGCCAACAATGAGTTGACCAATGACGTTAAAATCAGTACATGTCCTGGGACTTGTAGTGTTTTTCATCCGCAACGCCGTAGACTTGTAATGTTTTTCATCGCAACGCCGTAAACAGATGGTGCGTATAATGGGGTTATTCTTATACTTTGTTTCTTTGTAATCTTTTCAAGCGTACCGATGGATCTTCGTATTTAAAACGTTTTGGCCATCTTAAGTCAAAACGCCTTTTTTGGACTTGTACTGTTCATGGACTCACCGATTCAGTTATATATATCGGAAAATTCTCTAAGTCCCTTGGTTCCTGTAATACACAGGCCAATGTTCGGATGGACCTAAAAAAGTGCGCTAGGTCTTTCTCTATCAGGTCAGTAGACAGCCTATTTATTATGAGTACAACAAATTTTTCAGCTTTACAACCCCTCACCCCCCAACCACCCCAATTTCACCCTTACCCAAAAAAATAGAAAATGATCAGGAACCCCAAAAACACCTAAAAACGAAGTTTGAGGCATGTTTGAAATTTTTCGTTTTTTGCTAATTACTCCGCCGCCCATGCACCGATTTTCAAAATTGTAGCAACATTACCTACTACAACCTTACACCACCAGTATCGTCGCGACCTTCACAGCAGAAAGATCGTACAATACGCCTGGTTCTGTTTTGTTTATTTTCGGTTACAAAAAGTTACGTATCGGTCGTAAGTGTTGGTAAAGGTTTGTGCGTTCTGGTGAGGAATGTCACAGGATTGTGATCGCCCTGATGAGGGGGGATCGACTAGCATCGGTAGCTCTCCCGTAGAGGAAGATGCCATCGATCATCAAGGAAACGCCTCTGTTCCAAGAGGCTCAGGTGAACCCGTATCGGAAAAATGCAGACTTTTTAATCTACAAAAACCCAAACAATACTCAGATAATGTCTATGTATTTATACAGAAAGTAAATACACAAAATATCGGTACGCTCCATCCAATGGCAATTGGCCATATATTACATAGAAAAATGAGCATTCCGAACATTCTTAGTACTGAAAAAGTGGGTAGCAGTAGAATTAAAGTCCACCTGAAAGGTTTAAAAGATGCAAATCAACTAGTAACTATTCAGTCTTTGAAAGTTGAAAACCTCAACGCGTACATACGCATACATAACATTAGACAAGTAGATACTAATTTCGATGAGGAATATTTATTTGATAACTTTATTTCTCCCGTAACCATAACTGGAGTACAAAGATTGAAACGTAAAGTGGAAACTCATGGTCAGGTGTCTTATGTCCCTAAACAGACCGTCATAGTAACATTCGAAGGTAATATCTTACCGCACTACATTTCTTTGAACAGCGTTATTTGTAGAGTAGAGCCTTACATTTACAGAGTTGTTCAGTGCTTTAAATGTTTAAGGTACGGACACGTGGCAAAACAATGTAGGAGCACATCCGTTTTATGCATTAACTGTGGCAAAGTAAAAGAAACTGAACATAATTGTAGAGATCCTCAGGACAGTTGTTGCGTATATTGTAAAAATAACGAGCACAAATCTATTTCAAAAAATTGTCCTAAGTATTTAGAACAGGAAAAAATAAATAAAACATATGGCAGAACAAAATCTTACATTTTCAGAAGCCAAAATAAGAAATGGGAATTCATATTCTTCTGTTATAGCCACAAATAATCGGTTCAAGTCTTGAACCAAATATACAATACAGAATTTCTCCCACTTCCTACCAGAAAACAGTCAGCTGCTCGTCTGAGTAACTTCTCATTGTCACAACCAGCGAGTTCCTCTGCTGTTACAAATACTTCTCGAATTACTTTATCTCAACAAGAGAATCCCAACAAAAAACAAAAAATAGTATCACCAGTTAATGAAATTCACGATCCCCCATGTTTGCCTTTTCCTTTGGCCCCAAAAATCCCCTACCTCCTAATCAACCTGACCTACCGGACATCCCCGAAGATAAGTTTCTAACTATAATATTCCGTACACTACAACATATTTTAAGTGAAGCAAAATCATTTGGAGAGTTGGCAAATATTGATATTAGTTACGTAAAAAATATATATAAAGGTACCCGCCCACCTAATGAACAGTTCAGCGATCAGGATGAGTACTAGTTTGAGAACCTTACAGTGGAACGCTAGATCCGCTGTTGCAAATAAACATAGTCTTGAGAAATGTTTGCATGATAACCAGATAGATATTGGCCTAATATTAGAAACATGGTTTAAGCCTAACACAAGCATTAAATTCAACGGATACTCTATTATTAGGAAAGATAGACAAGACGGTAAAGTAGGTGTAGCTATATTTGTCAAAACTAGTTTGAATTTTAAAGAATTTACTAGTGCATTACACTTTGATGACATACAATTCTGTGGTGCAGAGGTATGCATTACAGATTCGCTCCATCTGTCACTCTTGTCAGTTTATGTTCCTCCATCTACAAATATTTCCCCTAATGATTGGACCAGGTTACTAACTCTTTTGGGTCGACACGCCATCATCGGTGGCGATTTTAATGCCTATCATGGGTTGTGGGGTTCTCATAAACAGAATCACAATGGGGTATCGCTGGTTGAAGCCTTGAACTCAGCAGATTTAGTTCTATTGAATGACGGATCACAAACGAGATTTAAAAAAAAATGGAAATAACTCTGTTGTGGATCTTACTTTCTGCTCCCCAGATATAGCAAACATGATTGAATGGAGCACCTATGATGATACGCTTGGGTCAGATCACTTCCCTGTCCTTTTAGAGCTTAAACCGGGAAAAACGCGAATTCATGTGAATCCTACAGACCTATTTCTTTGTTATCGTGTCTCTTCAAAACCTTGGAAAGAATTATAAAGCAAAGGTTAGAATGGTTCCTTCTCTCAAGAAATTTGCTCCCCTCGTCACAGTTTGGATTCAGAAGAGGCTATGGGACTATGGATGCAGAAGCTTGTGTTGTTACAGACATCCAAAACTGTTTTCAAGGAATTCTTACATTGGGGCGGCGTTTTTAGATGTTAAAGGGGCTTACGATAATGTTGACTTGTTTATCCCGAAGAGCAAGTTAGAAGATTTACAGCTGCCAACTAACACCTGTCAAACAATTATAAATTTTTTTTTTCAAAAGACCGATATTCCTAAGATCTAGAACTAATAGCTTGCTAGGGCCAAGAGTTATATCTATTGGTCTTCCTCAGGGATCGGTCTTATCACCTATTCTTTTTAACATATATACCATGGATATCCACTTAGCTAAGCTCAACTGCAACCTAATCCAGTACGCTGATGATTTTGCTGTATATAACGAGAGCAAAAACTACGATAATTGCAAAGAGATGCTAGCAAACTCAATATCTGCTATATCAAATCATCTGACCTCACTGGGCTTTAGTCTGTCACCTCAAAAATCAACCATACTTTTTTCTCACGACATAATCTCCCCCAAACAGACGATATACATATTATGAGTTCCCGATTTCCAGTATCAGAAACAGTGGAGTAACTTGGCATAATACTTGACAAGAAGCTTTTGTGGACTCCATTTATTGAAAAAATTATAATAAAATGCCAAAAGGGTCTAAACTTTCTTAAAATGATTAGACGAACTTGGTGGGGCGCTGACCCGGAAATAGCGCTTTGACTTTCTATTATCTATTATCGACTATGGTTGCATATTTTATGGTTCAGCAAGTAAAAGCGTACTGAGAAAACTGGACACTTTACAAAATAATGCCCTAAGACTTTGCATAGACGCAATGAAATCTACACCAATAGAACCATTACGAGTTGAGTCTCTGGCTTATCCACTGAACATAAGAAGAGACCTAATAGCATCAAAATATAGTATGAAAAATAGTGTAAAACAAAGTAAGCTAATACGTAGCATTACTGAGCTTAATACGTTTGACCTTACCAATAAATATTGGGCAAAAAAACCGTCTCCCCCACTGTGCACCGCGTTTAGAAATATAGCTGAGCAGAACATTCAACTTGACGAATTTCAATGTCCAAAAGAGTCTCAAAGATACTGTGTAAGGCTTTCGCGGCCATCGTCCAATGAATTTGTGGTTCTTGGGTTTTTAGGCCGGCGTCGTTTAGCGTTAAAGCTTGACGTTTCGCCACCACAAGTGGATGGCATCTTCAGAAGCTATTTCACTTCGGCGACTTCCAAAATACTGACGGCTGGTGGATCTTTACCTGTATTTATACCTGCTAATGGTGACGTGGCCCAACCAGGTAGCGTTGGTAGCCCCGCCCCTTCGCGATATGGTAGTGTCTTCAGGTCCTTTAGGATGGATATCCATGGATCACTATTCACCAGTCATATAATTTATATTTTAGCAACCAATATACTTGTTACTGTTTAATTCTCTTTTGAATTTTTTTTCTGCTCCCATCCCTTCAGTGTTTCTGGAGAGGTTGGGCAATTTCACTAACTTCCTTGGAGTTTGGAGGTGAAAACTCCTGGCGCCCTTTTTCTTGAAGTTTTTTGAGCCTTTAGAGTAATCTCGTGTTAAAAGTTAGTGATTTTGCCTGACATCTCTTACAAGAGGAAAAGAATAAGTTGCCAAGGATCCACAACCCGCCGTAAGTAAACTGAGCAGCCCAAAGGTACCCCAGTTTTAGCCAGCTTGGGGGTCTCAACTTAGTTGGGACTTTCAATCTAGCTTTACATATTATTTATCATTTAGACTGTGAATGTTTATAACCATTGCTTTATTATACAATATCAATGACAAGAGCCAGTTTATCACTAATATTAAGACACTTTTGAATCGTATATTTCAACATATCAACATAAATGCTTCACCAGTAAAATATATTAAATACAAAGCACTCATGATTTGATAAATACAAGAAACAAGTAATAAAATCATAACATAAACACTCAGCTCTCATGATTAATAAATACAAAACAACTGTTAAGAAACAAATAATAAAAAACCATATCATAACATTTCTGTTTTGATTTCATTCTCTCTGAGTTGGTACACATGCATGCTAAAAGAATGAGGTTACCATGGGCACACATACAACATTGGGTTTTAAATTCCACCACTAGACGTCTTTATCACTTTGGCTATTTCTAAATTTGGTATCGGTTTTGACAGTGACCAGTTGCTCACTACAGTGTGTCTAGTTTCTTTGAATACCGATAAGTTATATCGTTTCATTGCTGTAATTTCGCTATGAACATGTCCTATTTGTACAGCATGCTTCCATATTTTTTATAACGTCTTCAGAACAGAAAAGATGTCTGAGCTTATAATATACGTAGGTATATGTATTTTAAGGTTGCCAAATTTATGGGTACCCACGAACCTTAATGCCCGTTTCCAATTTTCACATCTAGAAACAATATTTATTTTTTAAATTTTATTGAGACAAATCTGCCAGCATAAGTTAATAAACTATCTTACCTAGTTTCCTCTTTCGGACATCGAAAAAACGATTTTCCGATTCCTTGTTTGCTGTTGCAGCTATATACAGAACATGTCGCCGGCATTTTTTTGTGAAATACGCAGATATGCGCAATACCCCAGCAAACACGATGTCGTTATACTAACGTCATTTTCACGACACCCCATTCGTCATTATAACGTCGATAAAGAGGAATATATGACGTGACTGTGACGGCACAATGTCACAGCCCAAAGACGTCATTGGGTGCCGTGTTAGTAACGTCACCTAACCGCCGTCCCAATAACGACACAAACGTGTCGTCTCAATATCGTCATGTACGTGTCATTCCGTGGACACTATTTTATACAGCAACCAAGGCTGCACCAGAAGGTATCGTCAGATTAGCACTGATTATTGGCGATGGATACTCTGTCTTACTTTATGTCTCTCCAATAGTCAATGCTGATCTGACGATATCTTCTGGTGCAGTCGTAGTTATTAGATAAAATAGTTTGGACGTTAATTACCTTATAGGATGAATGTTTATGAGATAATGCTGTGAGAAATCTGTGTAGCATTAATTTGAGTAAGGGTAATAAAATATACTAATTCAAAATAAATTAATCATGTATTTCACAGGAAAGACAGGATACAAAAATAATGATCATAGCTTTGCTAGCCTTCTATAGAAGCCTGCCTAAATCACAAAGTACTTTTCATTTTCAATCGGCTCAATCCATATAATAAAAGGCTAGAATCTAATAAATCCACAATACCTGAGAAAACACTGGACACTATACCTATACCTATTATTATTTATGGTGGAATCCACACATACAGACATTGCACACACAGCACATAAGGTTAAAATCTCCGTCCCCATGTCACAGCTTCATCGTAGAAAACACCAGTGGAAAATGGCGAAAATGGCAATTTGTGTCTTGTGGTGATGATCGGGATCGAGATCAGCGGTTCGGCTGCAGTCGGATCGAGTCGGATTACATACGATTCATTCATTGGTCTGTACGTTACGTTAGTTATGCAGTGATTTATCAGTGAACTAAAGCACGGTTAATACAAAATTACCTCATGCAAACATAAAATCTATCAAAACCCAATCAACTGAATAATTAGCCACAATTTTGTCGAATCTGCTTTATTTGGAATATACCTACATTACCTGAAGTCGACTATATTTTTGGACAATAATTTAGATATTCTCTATCTAATTAATTAATATTTTTTAGTACTTATGCGAGCATAGACATTTTTTCATAAGTATATAAGGAAGGAATAAGAAAAGTGAAATGATTAAGTTTTGAGATACATTTTCTCCCGCCTTTATCTATTACATTTTGACGTGATGACGACGTCGTGACAGACGTTTATGTGACGTCATAAAAAATGACGTTAGTGCGACGTCATTCATTCGGCATATGACGAACGTGACCAAAATTCACCACAATTCGACGTCATAATGACGTACGTCTTCTTGCTGGGACGCTCAGTATATACACACAAACACTACTTATTTAGACACCCCGGTAGATCCGACCGATTGTGACGCGTGTTAGGTGAAATGACCCTGTAAACCACAGCTGTCAGCGTTCGGCTACTGCTCGAGATCATCGGGCGCCAGAATTCGCCAGCTTGCGTAGTATCCGAGACCAGAGCGGGAATGACAACATCGGGGGCGGAACTTAGAGTGACGCTACTTGTCTTTGTTAATGTACGGTGGTTATGAACACCGCCTATCAGATACCAGTACTGATCTCTTGGAAATGCATAGGATTAAATATATGCTATAATAAATGCAAATATAGGTAATACGAACGTTGACAGTATTTAAGTGACAGAGAAGTGAGGATATGTCGTCAATATTGTGTAATTATTAGACGCATTCGTTTTACACAAAATCTCAGATAATGTCAGCCCACTTAACTTTACTCAGTTCAATACGTGTTCTTTTTATCCACTTAATTCAAATGACGTGAACGAAAAGTTCACAAAAACTGTTAATTTTAGGTTATAATTAACCTGATCAACTGTGCTCTGTGATGTAATGAAGTCACATTTTGGACATTCGCGGCCGATGACTCTTATGTAAAATAATTATATTTATAGTTTATTTATTGTAGAAGAGTATTTATTGATTATTTTTAGTTTTGTTCAAGGAAATAAATTATATCATAAAAACTCACTGTTATCATTCCCAGTATCGAGGAGGCATTGGTCTGCTACACGGATGGCTCTCGTCTAGGTAGCAGACAGGCGTCTGGAGCAGGGTTGTATGTAGAAAGTAGAGGAGTACGGGAGGGTTACGACTCTTTAGGTACGTCCACCACAGGGGCGGCTCGTGGAGTTTGATCAAGAGCCTTTTATTTTTGAAAATCATTAATGTGTGTACCTACCTCATATAATGCCACACCACCGTGGCCGTACGTAGTTGCGGTATTGCAATGGCGCGTTACTATTTATTTAAGTGGGTGTTCGCCAATAGCCCTGCTTTTCTCCCACATTCATAAAATACATATAAAAAATAAACAACTACTAATGACAATCACTTGTATAGTTCAAGCAAACAAGATTTCAAATTATTATAAAAATAAATAACAGAACCTTTATCTGTATGAATACTGTGCTGATAGTTCATTCCTTAGAGATATGTGATCAAAAATAGGATACTGTTCAATAAGTACGCCCAGTAAACTATTTGGAAATTCTTTTGAAAATGTGCCGAAATTATCGAAATTTACCAAATCAAAAAACTGTAACACGCTGAGATCAGCAAATCTAGTAATTTTTTTGATCGTCGTTGGAATTACGGCCCCTGCGCTAGAACTAGATAGAACATCATAGCTCGTGGAATGAACAGAGATGCATGGTGGAGGCTACCGTCCCGTAGCGGCATATGCTGCCATATCGTCGCGCATGTTTAGTCAGTAAAAGTCAGTATACTAGGGAAGATCAAGCCGCTAGCTACTTGGGGAATTCCGCCGCTACGAGGGTGAGAGGCTTTTGTGTTGCTTAAAGAAAAGACAAAACGCTGTGACGTCGGTTATATAGTGGCCTAGATTGCGCCAAGAATACAACCGAAAATGTTTTATTTTAATAGTTTTTTATTTGTAATGAGAAGTCGCTTCGTTGATTTCAAAAATTTGAAAAGGAGGCTCAGCCTCCCCTGCCTCCTCAGGCGAGCCTCATCTGGTACACCACGATTTTCGAAGCAGAAGTATATGAAATACTCTCAGCTGAATGCGATGACGAGGTGAGAAAGGGAACAGAGCAGAAGGTTTACAGCTGCTCTGACAGTCAGGCGGCCATGAAAGCCATCTGCGGGCCCAGAATTAGGGCATCCCTGGTTCAGGAGTGCGCGGAGAGACTAGAAGAGCTGGCGAGACTGAAGGAAGTTACCTTGATGTAGGTACCGGGTCATACGGGCGTTCTTGGTAATGAGGAAGCCGTAGATGGGTCAGATTCGGCACCGGAAGTCCATTTGTTGGCCCAGAGCCCGCTATAGGATTAAGTAGGCAGTAGGTTCTGTCATCCCTCAAAAAGTAGGTAAACGGTGCCATAGATGAACAGTAGAGGCAAGGTGAGGGATGCAAACTAGCCAAGGATTTTATAGCCAGGCTGAACCCATCTAGGTCAGCCAGCGAGGCTACGGAACCAAGGATGGGCCATCAGAAACCTCGTGGGTGATAGGGCACTGTAGACTCAGGCGGCATTTATCACTAATAGGAATTGAAGACCACTCCCTACGTATGGGCTGTGAAGAGGCCGATGAAACGGCCTACCACTTCCTTGCGGAATGTGAGTTGCTAGGTGGGCTAAGATACGAGCTGTTTGGATCTGATAGACTCCAGCCGGATTATTACCCTCCCTAAGCTGGGCCGACAGAATGACCTTTGTTAAAAAGTCGGGAAGGTTTGGCAGGAGGGGGGGGGGCAGGTAGTGGTGGCTGAGGGGTTATATGCGGGGATGGCAAAAAGGGCCAACTGGGGCCTACTTACCTAAGTACCTAACTATTTTCATTTTTCTTTTAGAGCAACCGACATGGTTATCACCAAACATTACAAATTGAATATATTAAAATAAAACAAAATGATCAAACTGTAGAAAATATCTGTATCTTGCAAAATGCATGATTGAAGTAGGTATTCGACTCATGGACTGACTGACCAAAAATTCAAAAAAGAATTATTTTTGTTTGTTTACATTGCATTTAGTATATATATTTCTGTTTGTTAGATTTTTATGAAAATTTTATTGTAAAGCTTCACTGTCCAAAGTTAAATTATACCACCAAGTGATAAACAGAAGACTGTGATTACAAGTTTAAGTTACTTTTTTTACATTACAAAAGAAAAGAAATTTGGTTTTATTAACCAACTATTATTACATTTAAAAAATGGTAGTCAAGTTGATTGACTCAGTACTTACCATACATTCCGATGATACCAGTTTTATTATTTTCCCACAGCATGAAGCTATAGTCTAGATGCCCCTGCAATCAAATCATCGCTCGTCCGATCGCAAAAAAGTGTTTTATTCTACTAGGTGCTTCTTTCACAGGTCATTGGACAATATATCATGAATACAACAAATTTTTGAGTTTTACATACCCCCACCCCCGAACCACCCCAATTTCACCCCCAACCAAAAATTTTTTTAAAATGATCAGGAACCCCTAAAACGACTAAAACGAAGTTTGAGGTGTTTTTTATATTTTTAGTTTTTTTATTATTGCCGCGCCGCCACTGAAATGATTTCTAAAAACCATACGTGCTTTCCATACTCGTCGCGGTAATAAATCTGTGTCAAAATATCATTAAAGTCAATTCAGAAGTTTCCACGTAACACAATACAAAACGATCCAAAGTAATACTCGTATGTATTTTGTATGCATCAGAAAGTTCAAGTCCCTTGGTTTCTGTAATCGGCAAGGCAATGTTCGGATGGACCTAAAAAAGTGTATTATGCCGCTAGGTCTTTCTCTCTCAGGTCAGTAGACAGCCCATTATGAGTATAACAAATTTTTCAGATTTACAACCGCCTACCCCTCCAACTACCCCAATTTCACTCCCACCCCAAAAAAAAGTAGAAAATGATCAGGAACCCCTAAAACGCCTAAAAACGAAGTTTGAGCTGATTTCATATTTTTAGTTTTTTTTTAATATTGCTGCGCCGCCACTGAGAGGATTTCTAAAAATCAGACGCGTTTTCCTTCCTCGCCAAAGTAGTAATACTGTGCCGAAATATCATTAACATCAATTCAGTAATTTCAACATTATAAAATACAGAACGATCTAAAGCAATCCAACATAATAGATACAGTCTCACCCTCCTCCAAGCTATTAAAAAAAAGTTGATGCCCTCGTACTGTTCTTGGACTCAGTCTCCTTTTTACAGGCTTTTTTGTATTTTTTTTTTAGTTTTATCGTATGATAGGTCATGACAACGTCAATAGAGGGTGCTAAGTATGTAAACATTGTTTAATTATTATTAACGATATCGCGAACCGTGGCGCTGACAGCCAACAATGAGTTGACCAATGACGTTAAAATCAGTACATGTCCTGGGACTTGTAATGTTTTTCATCCGCAACGCCGTAGACTTGTAATGTTTTTCATCGCAACGCCGTAAACAGATGGTGCGTATAATGGGGTTATTCTTATACTTTGTTTCTTTGTAATCTTTTCAAGCGTACCGATGGATCTTCGTATTTAAAACGTTTTGGCCATCTTAAGTCAAAACGCCTTTTTTGGACTTGTACTGTTCATGGACTCACCGATTCAGTTATATATATCGGAAAATTCTCTAAGTCCCTTGGTTCCTGTAATACACAGGCCAATGTTCGGATGGACCTAAAACAGTGCGCTAGGTCTTTCTCTCTCAGGTCAGTAGACAGCCTATTTATTATGAGTACAACAAATTTTTCAGCTTTACAACCCCTCACCCCCCAACCACCCCAATTTCACCCTTACCCAAAAAAATAGAAAATGATCAGGAACCCCTAAAACGCCTAAAAACGAAGTTTGAGCTGATTTCATATTTTTAGTTTTTTTTTAATATTGCTGCGCCGCCACTGAGAGGATTTCTAAAAATCAGACGCGTTTTCCTTCCTCGCCAAAGTAGTAATACTGTGCCGAAATGTCATTAACATCAATTCAGTAATTTCAACATTATAAAATACAGAACGATCTAAAGCAATCCAACATAATAGATACAGTCTCACCCTCCTCCAAGCTATTAAAAAAAAGTTGATGCCCTCGTACTGTTCTTGGACTCAGTCTCCTTTTTACAGGCTTTTTTGTATTTTTTTTTTTAGTTTTATCGTATGATAGGTCATGACAACGTCAATAGAGGGTGCTAAGTATGTAAACATTGTTTAATTATTATTAACGATATCGCGAACCGTGGCGCTGACAGCCAACAATGAGTTGACCAATGACGTTAAAATCAGTACATGTCCTGGGACTTGTAGTGTTTTTCATCCGCAACGCCGTAGACTTGTAATGTTTTTCATCGCAACGCCGTAAACAGATGGTGCGTATAATGGGGTTATTCTTATACTTTGTTTCTTTGTAATCTTTTCAAGCGTACCGATGGATCTTCGTATTTAAAACGTTTTGGCCATCTTAAGTCAAAACGCCTTTTTTGGACTTGTACTGTTCATGGACTCACCGATTCAGTTATATATATCGGAAAATTCTCTAAGTCCCTTGGTTCCTGTAATACACAGGCCAATGTTCGGATGGACCTAAAAAAGTGCGCTAGGTCTTTCTCTATCAGGTCAGTAGACAGCCTATTTATTATGAGTACAACAAATTTTTCAGCTTTACAACCCCTCACCCCCCAACCACCCCAATTTCACCCTTACCCAAAAAAATAGAAAATGATCAGGAACCCCAAAAACACCTAAAAACGAAGTTTGAGGCATGTTTGAAATTTTTCGTTTTTTGCTAATTACTCCGCCGCCCATGCACCGATTTTCAAAATTGTAGCAACATTACCTACTACAACCTTACACCACCAGTATCGTCGCGACCTTCACAGCAGAAAGATCGTACAATACGCCTGGTTCTGTTTTGTTTATTTTCGGTTACAAAAAGTTACGTATCGGTCGTAAGTGTTGGTAAAGGTTTGTGCGTTCTGGTGAGGAATGTCACAGGATTGTGATCGCCCTGATGAGGGGGGATCGACTAGCATCGGTAGCTCTCCCGTAGAGGAAGATGCCATCGATCATCAAGGAAACGCCTCTGTTCCAAGAGGCTCAGGTGAACCCGTATCGGAAAAATGCAGACTTTTTAATCTACAAAAACCCAAACAATACTCAGATAATGTCTATGTATTTATACAGAAAGTAAATACACAAAATATCGGTACGCTCCATCCAATGGCAATTGGCCATATATTACATAGAAAAATGAGCATTCCGAACATTCTTAGTACTGAAAAAGTGGGTAGCAGTAGAATTAAAGTCCACCTGAAAGGTTTAAAAGATGCAAATCAACTAGTAACTATTCAGTCTTTGAAAGTTGAAAACCTCAACGCGTACATACGCATACATAACATTAGACAAGTAGATACTAATTTCGATGAGGAATATTTATTTGATAACTTTATTTCTCCCGTAACCATAACTGGAGTACAAAGATTGAAACGTAAAGTGGAAACTCATGGTCAGGTGTCTTATGTCCCTAAACAGACCGTCATAGTAACATTCGAAGGTAATATCTTACCGCACTACATTTCTTTGAACAGCGTTATTTGTAGAGTAGAGCCTTACATTTACAGAGTTGTTCAGTGCTTTAAATGTTTAAGGTACGGACACGTGGCAAAACAATGTAGGAGCACATCCGTTTTATGCATTAACTGTGGCAAAGTAAAAGAAACTGAACATAATTGTAGAGATCCTCAGGACAGTTGTTGCGTATATTGTAAAAATAACGAGCACAAATCTATTTCAAAAAATTGTCCTAAGTATTTAGAACAGGAAAAAATAAATAAAACATATGGCAGAACAAAATCTTACATTTTCAGAAGCCAAAATAAGAAATGGGAATTCATATTCTTCTGTTATAGCCACAAATAATCGGTTCAAGTCTTGAACCAAATATACAATACAGAATTTCTCCCACTTCCTACCAGAAAACAGTCAGCTGCTCGTCTGAGTAACTTCTCATTGTCACAACCAGCGAGTTCCTCTGCTGTTACAAATACTTCTCGAAATACTTTATCTCAACAAGAGAATCCCAACAAAAAACAAAAAATAGTATCACCAGTTAATGAAATTCACGATCCCCCATGTTTGCCTTTTCCTTTGGCCCCAAAAATCCCCTACCTCCTAATCAACCTGACCTACCGGACATCCCCGAAGATAAGTTTCTAACTATAATATTCCGTACACTACAACATATTTTAAGTGAAGCAAAATCATTTGGAGAGTTGGCAAATATTGATATTAGTTACGTAAAAAATATATATAAAGGTACCCGCCCACCTAATGAACAGTTCAGCGATCAGGATGAGTACTAGTTTGAGAACCTTACAGTGGAACGCTAGATCCGCTGTTGCAAATAAACATAGTCTTGAGAAATGTTTGCATGATAACCAGATAGATATTGGCCTAATATTAGAAACATGGTTTAAGCCTAACACAAGCATTAAATTCAACGGATACTCTATTATTAGGAAAGATAGACAAGACGGTAAAGTAGGTGTAGCTATATTTGTCAAAACTAGTTTGAATTTTAAAGAATTTACTAGTGCATTACACTTTGATGACATACAATTCTGTGGTGCAGAGGTATGCATTACAGATTCGCTCCATCTGTCACTCTTGTCAGTTTATGTTCCTCCATCTACAAATATTTCCCCTAATGATTGGACCAGGTTACTAACTCTTTTGGGTCGACACGCCATCATCGGTGGCGATTTTAATGCCTATCATGGGTTGTGGGGTTCTCATAAACAGAATCACAATGGGGTATCGCTGGTTGAAGCCTTGAACTCAGCAGATTTAGTTCTATTGAATGACGGATCACAAACGAGATTTAAAAAAAAATGGAAATAACTCTGTTGTGGATCTTACTTTCTGCTCCCCAGATATAGCAAACATGATTGAATGGAGCACCTATGATGATACGCTTGGGTCAGATCACTTCCCTGTCCTTTTAGAGCTTAAACCGGGAAAAACGCGAATTCATGTGAATCCTACAGACCTATTTCTTTGTTATCGTGTCTCTTCAAAACCTTGGAAAGAATTATAAAGCAAAGGTTAGAATGGTTCCTTCTCTCAAGAAATTTGCTCCCCTCGTCACAGTTTGGATTCAGAAGAGGCTATGGGACTATGGATGCAGAAGCTTGTGTTGTTACAGACATCCAAAACTGTTTTCAAGGAATTCTTACATTGGGGCGGCGTTTTTAGATGTTAAAGGGGCTTACGATAATGTTGACTTGTTTATCCCGAAGAGCAAGTTAGAAGATTTACAGCTGCCAACTAACACCTGTCAAACAATTATAAATTTTTTTTTTCAAAAGACCGATATTCCTAAGATCTAGAACTAATAGCTTGCTAGGGCCAAGAGTTATATCTATTGGTCTTCCTCAGGGATCGGTCTTATCACCTATTCTTTTTAACATATATACCATGGATATCCACTTAGCTAAGCTCAACTGCAACCTAATCCAGTACGCTGATGATTTTGCTGTATATAACGAGAGCAAAAACTACGATAATTGCAAAGAGATGCTAGCAAACTCAATATCTGCTATATCAAATCATCTGACCTCACTGGGCTTTAGTCTGTCACCTCAAAAATCAACCATACTTTTTTCTCACGACATAATCTCCCCCAAACAGACGATATACATATTATGAGTTCCCGATTTCCAGTATCAGAAACAGTGGAGTAACTTGGCATAATACTTGACAAGAAGCTTTTGTGGACTCCATTTATTGAAAAAATTATAATAAAATGCCAAAAGGGTCTAAACTTTCTTAAAATGATTAGACGAACTTGGTGGGGCGCTGACCCGGAAATAGCGCTTTGACTTTCTATTATCTATTATCGACTATGGTTGCATATTTTATGGTTCAGCAAGTAAAAGCGTACTGAGAAAACTGGACACTTTACAAAATAATGCCCTAAGACTTTGCATAGACGCAATGAAATCTACACCAATAGAACCATTACGAGTTGAGTCTCTGGCTTATCCACTGAACATAAGAAGAGACCTAATAGCATCAAAATATAGTATGAAAAATAGTGTAAAACAAAGTAAGCTAATACGTAGCATTACTGAGCTTAATACGTTTGACCTTACCAATAAATATTGGGCAAAAAAACCGTCTCCCCCACTGTGCACCGCGTTTAGAAATATAGCTGAGCAGAACATTCAACTTGACGAATTTCAATGTCCAAAAGAGTCTCAAAGATACTGTGTAAGGCTTTCGCGGCCATCGTCCAATGAATTTGTGGTTCTTGGGTTTTTAGGCCGGCGTCGTTTAGCGTTAAAGCTTGACGTTTCGCCACCACAAGTGGATGGCATCTTCAGAAGCTATTTCACTTCGGCGACTTCCAAAATACTGACGGCTGGTGGATCTTTACCTGTATTTATACCTGCTAATGGTGACGTGGCCCAACCAGGTAGCGTTGGTAGCCCCGCCCCTTCGCGATATGGTAGTGTCTTCAGGTCCTTTAGGATGGATATCCATGGATACCCATCCTAAAGGACCTGAAGACACTACCATATCGCGAAGGGGCGGGGCTACCAACGCTACCTGGTTGGGCCACGTCACCATTAGCAGGTATAAATACAGGTAAAGGTCCACCAGCCGTCAGTATTTTGGAAGTCGCCGAAGTGAAATAGCTTCTGAAGATGCCATCCACTCGTGGTGGCGAAACGTCAAGCTTTAACGCTAAACGACGCCGGCCTAAAAACCCAAGAACCACAAATTCATTCTTCAGAGTCTCAAAGCTTCTTTGGTATGTTAAGCAAACAAGAGATTATAACACCTGTATTCAATCAAGACGTCTCTGGTGCAGCCAATAGGACTCTTTCTGAAGTGCTCGACCAATTTCAAAACTATACATTAATTTATACAGACGCATCAAAAAGTGATAACGGTACTGGTTGTGCTTTCTATGATCGTCTAATGAGGAATTGCGTATGTTTAAACTTACCAAAGGTACATCTATATTTTCGGCAGAAGCAATAGGAATTCTGAAGGCTATCGAATATGTCGAAGAAAAGGCTATGATGAAAGCAGTTATTTTGTCAGATTCCCTATCAGCTTTAAAAGCATTTTCTGATATGCTACACATAAATGATTTGTATATGAACTCATACCTGAAGAAAATCAAATTAAAACTTTGTAATTTACGCGAATCAGGCTATGACGTGAGATTTATATGGGTAAAGGCCCATAACGGTATCAAATGTAATGAAATTGTTGATGGTTTGGCCAAAAGAAGCACATCGGCAGGTGATAACATCAACAACTGTATCTGTCTCTCTGACGGCATATCTCAACAAAAAGCAATTGCAAGGGACAAATGGAAGGAGATGTGGAAAGCCTACTCATCAGCACATCCAACCAAATACGTTCTTATTCACCCAAAAATACCATCACATCACTGGTACAGAGGATTTAATTATTCTAGGAAGAGTATAACAACACTCATAATGTTGTCGCGCACTACAAAAACTACCCGTTTTTGAGGCCTCGACGGGTTCGGAAAGCAAATAAAACTCCACTGTTTTATTTCACTGTTTACTTGATAGATGTGGTGTTCAGGCGGGTACATGAAACTTTGTTTGCCGTGAATTAGCCGTAAAATGTGCGTTCGCGTCAGTGATGTTAACACTCCAAACGTACTTTTTCCTATGCCAACTTGAAAATTTCCCTACATTTCCCTACGTAACTATTTCTGTGTTTTTTATAAATGTTTTGTCGTTTTGTGTATGACTTACCAACAACCACAGATACACAGAGCGATGACAAGTGAAGAGTTGTACACTATTTGCTAATAAAATCCGCTAGAAAAATGGCCGTCCCGTGTCTAAGCACGTTCTAGGCCATGGTCTTTCTTTCCATTTATAAATATAGGAGAATACCACCGCCGACCGCCTAGACGGCCATTTTTTTGGCGGACTTATTCTCAAATACATTTTTACGACTGTTGTACAAAAAATGGTGTTGAGGCCTATTGCATTTTTTGCACAACTAGGTTTCTGAATACCATATTATTTTTGGTCTGCTATAATAATAACAAAGATAATTTATTAAAATACATGTATAACAAAAAACAGGGTAATATTCTCACTCACATTCTCTCAAGCACAGAATCTTATGAGCCGCGAGCACACAGAACTAAAAACTACTTTGACATTTGCCCTTTCACTAATTTCAAGTTCTGTGCATTGGCACGGGTCCGCGTTAGTTGAGACGGTGTTGTACGTTGTACCCTGAAGATAAAAATCTCCCTACAAATTAGAATTTCTCAAATTTCTGTCCCTTTTTCCCTATCATCTGTTTTTAAGACGATTTTTCCCTACGAATAGGGAATTTCCCTACGAGTTAACATCACTGGTTCGCGTTAACTTTACCCTTTACTTTTTGCCATCAGCTGATCGTCCATAAATAGATCTCATGACCCACTGCCCGACTCGACCGTTCCATTTCAACTAGGGTTTAAAACAGAGGCTCGGGCTGGGTTGCCACGTTGTGCCCAATTCCCCTAAAATAATTATTTTACAAACATAAATCATTGTACATATAGCTATTGTCTCTGACATCCACCCACCTGAGAAATATTGCCACAAAGTAAAATATTTTTCACAAAATAAAAGAGACAATAATAAAAAATGCTTAACATACATTGCTAAACTAAAATTAGCTAACAAATTCAACTTAAACTAACACTCGCACCGCGACATAAACTAAAAGTCGTCAAATCGCGACGGTTTTCTTAACACTCGACCCGCACGAGTAACTCTCACTTTATTGACCTTGGGCACTCGAGAAGGCACTCCCGCAGTGACGTCGTGGGAATTCTCGGTGTCCTCCACACTGGGCTGATCAACATCCACCGTTTCACGCTGCTCGGCTGGTTCAACCTCTGGTAGCTTTTGAACCTGGCAACACTCCAAGGGGTACAGGCGTTGGACAGGTCTCAACATTCGACCCCTGCTCGTCTCGACTCGGGCTAAGCGCACGTTGCCGTCTCTTCCCGGAAGAAGTTCCACAACTCGGGCGATAGGCCATTCTAATCTTCTCGTATTGTCACTACCAACAATGACCAAGTCCCCGACTTTTACACGATGCTCCTTCTTCTTGTCGTGGATAAGCTTTAACTGTCCTAAGTACTCAGCACGAAACCGACTGCGCAGGCTTTCGCGAAGCGACTGGATTTTTCGCAGTCTTTTAGACAAAGACACGTGATCTACCGCGTCACAATCAGGCAAACCTGTCTCAAACTGGTCTCGAAGAAACATTGACGGACTCAATGCAACACAGTCTTTTGGATCCTCCGAGAGGTACGTCAACGGCCTTGAGTTTATTACCGATTCACATTCGCACAACACTGTAGTCAAGTCCCAATGTTTTCCTAAGTAATTTCTTCAATACACCTATAAGTCTCTCCCAAAATCCTCCCCACCATGGGGCTGCCGGAGGGTTAAAACGCCACTGTATCCTTTGGATAGAAGATTCGCGCGATATAACCTCCCAGTCCAGCGAAGCAAAAGCGTTCTCCGCTCCAACAAAGTTCGTGCCATTGTCAGTATAAACCGTCGTTGACAAAGAAGTGCAGAGCTCTAGATGAACTGCTCGAAAAATAGCGCAGGTAAATAAACATATCCACGCCTTCTCTCCATTCTTCAGAAACAGTGGTCCTGCGTAGTCTACTCCTACTACTTCAAAAGTCAAGGCGTCTCTAACTCGATCAGTTGGAAGGGGAGGGGTTTCCACTTCCAGAGGTTTGGAGTCGTACCTTTTACATATCACACATTTTCTTACAACTGTCCTCACAGTTCTTCTCCCACCGAGAATCCAATACTTTTCCCTTAGAAGTCCTAGCAATCCCTGTGTGCCGACGTGACACGACTTCACGTGAATATCCATAATCAAGCGATGTAGGAATGCATGCTTTGCTGGTAGGATGATAGGAAGTCGGTAGTCTTCAGTATCCTCCCTGTTAGATACACGAGATGTCAAACGAATCATGCCTTCTTTATCGCAAAATGGGCGTAGACTAGCTATTCTCGGGTCCTCGACTCCAACAAAAGATTCTTGTTGTATCACCTTGAAAACAAAACTCTCTGCTAAAACTTGTTCTTCCACCGACAACTCGCCTCTTCGCTTATCTTCAGGGTGCCTACAGTTGTGGACAAAACGGAAAACATATGCTATCATCCTTACAGTCTTGGTGGATTTGGAAAAATGGTCAATGTTCCAAAAACTGGCACAACCTTTATTGACAAGTGTAGTTACTAGTTTCTTCTTACGCTCTGCATATACTTCTTCTTCATCGTATGCTGTTTCCCCTGACGGCCAGTTTTCTTCTGACTCATATAACCACAGTGGTCCCTCCCACCATTTCGAGTCCAGAAGTTGTCTGGGAGAACATCCTCTAGATGGCAAGTCAGCCGGATTCTTAGTCCCTGGCAAATGACGCCAATCGCTGATACAGGTTATGCTCCGAATCTCGACCACTCGATTCCATACAAACACTCCCCACTCTTCTTTTCTTTGTATCCAGGATATGACGGTGGAGGAGTCACTCCAGAAGAAGCATCTATATCTCTGGCTTAAGTTTTCAGCTACACTAGTATAGAGTCTGGCCCCAATCGTAGCAGCTAGCAGCTCTAGACGCGGAATAGTCATCTTCGATCCAGACTTCTTCAACGGCGCCACTCTAGCTTTAGCAGCGAGTAGGAAAACTGACACCTTACCAAGCAATTTTACCCGCAGAAACACTGCGCAGGCGTAAGCATCCTGACTTGCATCACAAAATGTATGTAGGCTGACTTCTTCGCTAGCATCATCTCCAAGCATAATCCAGCGTGGAATTTTAAGGTTCATCACGGAGTGTAGGCTTTTAACCCAATTTTTAAATGACCTCGCGACGCTCTCCTCAACTGGCTGATCCCAAGTAAGATTTTCCCTCCACAACTTCTGCAGCATTATTTTGGGTAGCAAAACAGCTGGGCACAAAAATCCAATTGGATCGAACACCTGTTGAGTCAGCGAAAGAATCATTCGTTTTGTAACCACTTCATGTTCACGCAACCTTGCAGAAAATGTTCATTGACCACAATAACATCTGCCTTTGGCATCCAATTCAGGCCAAGAACTGGGCAGGGTTTTTCATTTTCATCTGATGCTTCACCAAAGTTGGTGCGCTCCCACCCTCTGAGATCAAACTGGCCTTTTGCCATGATCATCATAGACTCTTTGATAAACTCAGTAGTGGACTTCTCATCTGGTAGACTTGTTACACAATTGTCTGCATAAAAACTGTGCTGAAGACGTTTTACGGTGTCCCTGGAATACGCAGATTCCGATTCGCTGAGCTCTTGGAGACACTGAGACAAGTGATACTAGAGTAGCAGACTCGTTTGTGCCTAAAAACAATCTCTTGACCTTCAGAGTCCAGCCACAAAAACTTTAAACATTCTTGATCCCTTTCATCGATACCTATCTGTAAAAAGGCTTTTCTGATGTCAGATACTACCCCAACCTTATTCTCTCTGAACTTCAGCAAAATCGCAGGAATAAGTTCTATTAAGTTAGGTCCATTTTCCAGACAGTGATTCAAGGATGGTCTGTCTTTTTCGTGAGCTGATGCGTCAAACACAGGTCGGATTTTTGTGGTGCTTTCTTGCTTTATCACAGGTCTGTGAGGTAGGAAATGACCTTGATCTTGCTGCACACTTCCAACATCCTCTACCCTCTCAATAATCCCCTCACTAAGCCACTCTCTAAAAACCTGCGAATAATCTTCAAACAGATCTCCTTTCAGTTTCCGCACGGTAGAATTTAGCCTCTTTTGAGCCAGGGCGTAGTTGGTTGGTAGAGGAGGGTGATCCTCAAGCCATGGAAGTCGTACCATATAGCGGTTGTTGTCATCGACGTTAACATTTTCTAGGAAAAAATCCTTCGCGGCTTCGGCCATTTCCTCTTTGGTGTTTTTGTCAGTGGGATCTTTTATTCCTATTGTTTCAAGTTCCCATAAGTCACTGATCTTTCCCTCTGTAGTCAAAAGACTCAGCACTGTCAACGTACTGTCACAGTGATTCAGCTTGTAGTTTGGAATTTTCCCCATCAAAGTCCACCCAACAGTAGTTTCCATAGCAAATAGTCCACATGCTAACTCTCGACGACCTCCGGTTAACAACCTTCCAGCTATGTCTGCTCCTAGCAAAAGTTCGATAGAGTGTCCTCCGCCCACGTCCGAGATTTCAATATTCTGGATTCGCAATTCATCAGTCCACGGACCTGGGAAAACAGGAACCACATCCGAACAAATTTTCGGCTGGTCCAAGACCTCAAAAGTGTAGGAAAACTTGCCGTTGCTGATAGTGATGTCATAACAACAGTGAGCCTTTTCCTTTTCAACGCCTCCAAACAAACAGTGCACAATTTTCTCGTGACGCTTTGGCTGCAGACCTAGCTCCGCTGCGGTTTGACTCAAAACATATGATCGCCGCGAGCCCGTATCAATCAATGCCCGTACAACCTTCTCACGATTCAAACTCTTGAGGTTAACTCTCAAAGTTTGCAGAAACACATGTGTCGATGTTTGATTGGTTAAGCTTTGTTCCTTAGTCTGGGCCTGGGCACCTCCACCATTTTCTTGAGGCTTCGGGTTTTCTTTATTTACCGCCAGATCAGGACACATCAATTCACATGAGCTTGACCACAAACAACACACTTTATGCGCCCTTTACATCGTCTTGTGTGATGGCCTACCTTTAGACACCTGTAACATGCTCTCCCTTTGGACAAGAACTCCTTTTTCTGCGACATCAACATCTTTTGTGCTTTGAAACAGCCTTCACTTGCATGCGAACCATCACAAAAGACACAACGTGCAGCTTCCTGATTCATGAGCCCAACAGCTGTGGGAACCTCAGATGCCCTTTTTGCAAACGACCTCGATTTTGACCCAGTTTTACTAGCGCCAGCTTCCAGTGAGGATGATTTCACCTTCATGTCCTCAATGCCAAAACCTTCAGCTGCTAAACTGATACGTTGTTCATGTTCTACCTCCTGCTGTAGGAAAATCATAATGTTTTTCAGTTTACCTTCAAGATTTGAGGTAGAACGTTGCCATACCCTCAACAACTCATTAGGCAGACAAGATTCTATAAGCGGGAAGAGTATAGCTGCACATTTATCTGAGGTGATGCCTAAGGTCTCTAGTGCGCGCAGTTGAGTCTCCAGTCTGTCATACAGCAAACTGATGTCCACCCCTCGCGATGTAGAATTGGATAGAATAAGCTTTAGCAGTTCCCTGACATACACTTCGATCTGTAAATCTTCCCGACCAAACCTACTTGACATGCTCTCAATTATTTTGTAATAGTTTTCAGACATAGCAGGATAGCTTTCGACTAGTTGTCGAGCTCGGCTGCCGGAGACAGTTGCTTGGCATAGATACTCAATCTTGTCACAGCACTCAATCGAGTTGTCTTCATGCACTTTTCTGAACTGTGCCCAAAAAGCTAACCAGCCTTTTATATCGCCATCGTACTGTTTGAATTCTATTCTGGGTAATTTAAACTTACGCATACCTGCTGTGTTCTCCACTGGATTTCCAACACTAGAACCAGAACCCTCACGTGTACCTGGGCTGCTTTCTCCACCTCCCATAGATACAGAGTCCTCCACAATTCTGTTGTACTTTACCCTCAGGGTGATGAACTTCTTCACGTATGCGTCACAGGTCTCCATTTCACACTCGAGCTCATGTTCAGATGCATTCTCTAACAACAACTCGTAGATTTCACGGTCGAGCACCTGTAGATTGTCATATTTGCCACTCACCAGTTCAAACGCGGCTATAAGACTTTCATTATCCCGCGATTCAGCCTTTAACAAAGTGTCCAAATCATTTAATGCCTTTGTAACCGACGCACGGAGCACTTTACGGCTTTTCTTTTTGTTTTCGATCTGGCCGGCCATTTTGTAAACTTGGTCAAACCACCTGTCGTTTTACCAAAACGCGATGTAAAACGAGGTAAAAGTTCACTTTATGGGTTACCGAAAACAACTGATCAAGTCTCCACAAAACAAAGTCTTTTTTCCACTCCATGTACCGCAAATATCTCGCCGAAAACACTATACAACACCTCTATCAAGTCCTGTCACGGTCGCCAGATGTTGTCGCGCACTACAAAAACTACCCGTTTTTGAGGCCTCGACGGGTTCGGAAAGCAAATAAAACTCCACTGTTTTATTTCACTGTTTACTTGATAGATGTGGTGTTCAGGCGGGTACATGAAACTTTGTTTGCCGTGAATTAGCCGTAAAATGTGCGTTCGCGTTAACTTTACCCTTTACTTTTTGCCATCAGCTGATCGTCCATAAATAGATCTCATGACCCACTGCCCGACTCGACGGTTCCATTTCAACTAGGGTTTAAAACAGAGGCTCGGGCTGGGTTGCCACGTTGTGCCCAATTCCCCTAAAATGATTATTTTACAAACATAAATCATTGTACATATAGCTATTGTCTCTGACACATAAGAATAAAATTTGGGCACGCCTGCTTTCCAGCGCATCTTCACAAGATTGGAGTCAATCCAACAGATTTATGCACAGATTGCAATGAGAAGGGCGATTTAGATCATATTTTTTTCTGCTGCTCAAAAACCACCAGTCAGTCTCAGATTTTGTATAACAAGCTGCTCAGCCTTAATATCGATACTCCATTCAACATTACACACTTACTGGCACTGAACCAAAAATGTATCTACGACACTTTATTAGAGTTTATCTACACTTTTGGTTTGAACTTATAGAATTTTGCTTTTAGGGAATTTTGAGGTATACAGTGATGGCGTGTGGACCCTGAAGAGCTCATTCATGTCGAGGGAGGTAAGGCGCCTGATGGGGCGAATAGAGCAATCCTATACCTACTGATATTCAAGCATCCTAGTATCAAGAAATCAGTAACTGGCTGCATGAACAATGTCTTAGTGCCAAAAAAAACCTACACCATATCACTACCCAAATTTCATCAAAATCTATGCAGCGGTTACTGAGATTAGGAGGCTAGAAAGACGCCAACAGACAGACAGAAAGACAGACCGACACACAGACCCACGGAAATGAATGACGTGGATTTTCGTTATGTAGGCATCATAAAACGCCCAAAAAGTATATTATCTCAAAATCGAAAATTTTCGCGATCACAATACTCCCCTCACCTATCGGTGTGGGAAGTAAAAGGATAATTGTAAAACATTCGGAGTGATTTCGCGAATGCAAATATGCAAAAATATGCGAATATTCGTTACATCACTACTGTACTCAGCTGTTCTTTTTGAAGGCCGAATAGAACGGATATTTACTGGGTTGTCAATCTCACTGTAGTTTGAAATATCTCACTTCACTTGCAAAACGAATGTATTTAAATCGAACTATTCATAGCTTCGGTCGTAGATATTATAGTATTGAACTCGCGGTAATGTGATAACTCACTTGTTGATTTCTGGCAAACTTCAATTGCGTGAGTTATTACAGTCATTACCGCTCATTGAACATTGAACAACAATTGAATAGATGAAGTCTTATTAACGTATTGAATTCTTAGCAATTAATAGGAACTTATTTTCACTTAAGTTGCATTATTAGGTCGCTTTAGCATTTATGAATTACGGAAAAGTTTACCGGTTATACTCAAGATGAAAAATTATACTTATGTACATTGATTAAGCAGTGATTTATTAGTGAAGTGTTTCATTAGCTCGAGGACGATCAGGACGGTCGAACTTTAGTCGGATTATTTTAATTTAAATGTCGTGCCATTACAGTTGATGTTATCTCTGACTTTTTAGGGATATGAAAGAGGAAGCAAATTACAAATTGTCTTATGATTTTACGAAAGTACAGTTATATTTTTTTTTGGGAATTTAGAATAGATTTTTATCGACATTTCTTGCAGGCACTTTGAAAATGTTTGCCTCTTTTACTCTCTTTTTATTGTTGCTTCTTTCCATTCAATAGTTTTACGTATATCGTAACCGCTAAATGCCGGTATTGTACGGACGATAGCCATAGCGGTTAACGAAGCGACACGCATGCGCAGCACGAAAAAACATTAGGTCATATCCTGTTTTGGTTTTGACAGTGACACTGGTTTTGACTTTTGAGTAGATATGCAACAATTAATCCGTCATTTTGCAAAAATGCTTCCAAATTCGTCAAGCTTGTACCAATCTCGGAATATGCCGTTTTTCGAAGCGGAAATTCACTTTACACTCCTGTTCCGAGAGCATATCTAAGTTGAATCTCCCGTAAAGGTCGGCTCTGTATTCGATGTTGTTGTTGTCAAATACTTCCAACAAGATCGCATCTTCAAAATCCGAGTCATCACTGGAGTCCAATAAAATCAACTCGTTCATCATTTTAGGGCAAACTACAGCGCAAACTATTGAATTATGATTTTCTTTCAAATAACAACCTTTACAATACTCATCTGCTATTTTGACGTTATGGTGTCAAAGTTGTAGCCCAAAATAAGGTTAGCGGGCATCTTACAGTGGTGTCTTGCTCCGAAAACTATTTATTTATCTTTCAAATAGCGGTTCTGAGAACGTATTTGTTAACCGAAGCGGTAAGATTAATTAAGAACAAGGAAAACTACCTAATGACTATTTCTGCATACACTTAACGCAATACTTTCTCAATGTGGATTTTTGAAAAAAAATAGTTATTTTTCAGTGTGACAAATTGTGTGACATAGTAGTAGAAAGTTTACGTCTAGTGATAACTTTTTCAAGTATAATACTGTTGTACCGTGACAACGGAACTCCACCCAAGTCCCACATTCTCCAGCACTGATTGTTTTTTGTCCTAAAAATAACCCCGATCAACTTGCGACAGTTTACAAAACACTAAAAATATCTACATGAGAAGCGCTTCAGCATCAGAATGGAACAAAGATCATTTCTCATTCAGTGCCCATTGTGCTTGAATCCTCAGTTCGAAGATGTGGATGCCCTTCGGGCAACGCTGGCGTCTGTAGCGACATCCCTGCTGAAGTGTCCTGTTTGCGATAAATCGTTGGTAGGTTTGGATAAGCTAACCATACACTTACTCGGACACCTGGTTGATGAGCAAAAAGTAACTGAAAAAGATGCAGTGGACGCTGGTGAGTGTATGGCTTTTGATCTTAGTACCTATTACACAACTTGTACGAATTATTAATCAATATTACATCACTGGTTCTAGATGAACAATCTCGTGCATATCCACGGAGCCTCTGAGTTTATTTACGACTAATCATTTACTAAATAGTCAAACTACAGACCTTTTATTTATACAGGGTTATGGGTACTTCGATACAGATACTTGGGGTGGTAATAGTAGAGGTGGTAAGCTATAAAATTGTCCATAAAATCATGTCCAATTCCTTAATAATTTCCGGGATAAATTGAATTTTACAGATTTTCATTAAAACCTTCAAACGAAAACCCTAATAAAACAAACTTGTATTGTCGGATTTTGGAATTTTTGGTATTACTCCTTAGAAAATATGCTATTACGTCATCATCGACTAAAAGAAAGTGATAATGTATCAAACACTTGGCAAGATGGTGTCAAAATAGGTATGCGTTGAAAAGAGACTTGAAGAAGCGTTGCAGAAAAATGAATTTATCTTAAAGTCAGCAAATAATTACTAAACATGCGTATCATTCTCGTTGGCGCCATAAAGTTGTTGTAAATGCGGTAAACATGGGCAGCTCTAAAAGCATAATGGATCTCCGAGAGTACAAAGTTTCAACAGACCATTTGGCGAAAGCTGGTCATGTGATTTCTAATTTTTGTTATGGGAACTTGAGAATTCGGCATTTGCATCTTGATTAGTCATAAAAAATGATCGGTTAACGTTAACCACAACTTCGGTATAGGGTCTCAAAATTGTATAATTTTAGAAGAAAACCTCAGCTTGTAATTAAAATTGGATTCGTCTTAAAAAGTTGCTAGGCAAGCAAGCAAAACATGCAGGCCACGTTATAAAGAATCTCGTATCCATAGATTTTCAGTTATGTATGTCTCATCCGTCTAAAGATTCCTACTTAAAAAAGTTTCATCTTCGGGGTCTACATCAAACATAAATCGACAAAAATCCATTGGTCTGACAGGATCGTCTCTCTTCAAAATATGTGCTGGCAGACCAGTCGTGTTCGCGGTGAACCACACCTTCTTCAGCAAAATACCGTATATTGAGGCAAGTTGAAACAGTACCACAACGTTTACGTCACGCAAGGCGCCGGGCGACCGCCCGGTCGCGTTGGTAATCGCCAAATACCCGCAGGGATTTGTCATTAATATTTTTGGTTTTACGTGTATATAGCCAAGAATACAGTATACCTAGTTGCTGTGTACCATTGTGCAATAGTAATTATACAGATACAGAGCGCATACCTGTATTCTAATTTCCAAAAGATGTAACGAAACGGAATCAGTGGTTACGCGCGAGATATCTTCACGATAAAGGATTCGTCTGTAATATGCACCAAACACTTGGAAGCGAGATTTGTAATTCGTCCTGATACTGCTATAAGGTTCGATGGTACGACTTTAACAGTTCCTCGAGTTAAGATTAAATTATGTCTTCACAGATTTTGTAAAATACTGCTTAACAATTACTGTAAAGTAGTGCATTCAAAACATTTTTTTTGCACGTCAACTCCGAAAACTCGCCCCCAAATTTTGTTTCCAAATAGCATCCCATAAATTTTCCTACATAAATGATATTCCTATTTTATTTAAAATCTTGTGGTATTTTGATTTTATACGCAAATCAATTTTTTTCGTAAAATCATAAGCATAATATAAATAAAATAAGAATTTGTTTGACACAAAAAACTGATGAAAAGGGAACTAAATGGGTTTTTAAGGGTACTGAATGACCTATCATACATGCTTTTGGAAACAAGTGTCTTTTTATCATTTTTATTACGAAAATATTACGCCTGAAAAAACCCTTATTTTACTTATCTTATGCTTTGACTTTACAAAACTGTATTGTGTATTAAATCAAAGGCACTACAAGATTTTGAATAAAACAATGACCTCATTTAGGTAGTTAGGCTGTGGAGAGCTATTTGAAAAAAAATGTTGGGGGGTGAGGTTTAGGGGTTAGAGTACAAAAATTCGTTTTCAAAGTATGAAATGTCCTACAGTACCCTTGAAAAGCCCACTTAGTTTTCATTTTTATCTGTTTTATTATAAATAAATATTGATATCTTTGACGTATTTTTGTTATGCACTATTGAACTTCTGCTAAATTGAATTGTATGGAAAGTTAACAAAGGAAAGGGATATTAAAACAATAATCTGGCTTTCAATTCCATGGCACAATTACCTGGGAAGCGGTGTCGTAGCATACGCCATCCCTTTCTTTCAGAGTAGCTTTTTGCGAGCTCATGTCGGCGAAACGCAGTTCTGTTTTCATTAATTTTCGTTTTACAATCCACTAATTTTTCTCTGAGCTCTTCCACGAGCGTAGACGATTTCCTTGCAATAGCCCCAGATAAAGAAATCAATGGGATTTAACTCTGGACTACGAGGGGGCCAACTGGTCGGCCCAGCACGACCAATCCACCGGTTTGGGAAGGTAGTGTCCAAGTAGTTGCGCACTTCCCTAGCGTAGTGGCATGGAGCGCCATCGTCCGCAAGATTTTGTTAAAGAAATCGGGATCTTCTCGAACCATTCGTAACATGAGCTCGAAAAAGCTACTCTGAAAGAAAGGGATGGCGTATGCTACGACACTGCTTCCCAGGTACTTCTGCCATGGAACTGAGAGTCAGATTACTGTTTTATTATCCCTTTACTTATTAACATTCCGTACAGCACTTATCCGACTCGTCCACCCTGTCTCTTCAGCTCGTCCACTTGGCCAAACAGACGTTGGAATTTACTGGCAATCCCCCGGGTCATCCGAAGATCTTTTGCGCCACAATGTGCCAACGCATATTCATCCGGCACCGTGAACAAATCTCGATGTTCCTCACGAGTCACGCCTAACCTAGCCTTCGCTGTACCATTGTGAGTGGCCATGCAATTCTCGAAGTTCAGCTCTGGGTAGAGTTGCTCCCGTTCTCTAACTTGCGCCTCCGCATTGTCTCCAGCAACTGGAGCCAACCTGTTGAAGTGTACGACTCTGTGTTTTCCTCCGTTGGCCTTCTTGATTCGATAGATTATGTTGTTGATCTTCTTGACGACCTCATACAGGCCCTCCCAGGAACTCTGGAGCTTCGATGACAAGCCACGGCGTTTCTGAGAGTTGTACAGCCAGACCAGGTCTCCGGGTTGGTACGCTGTTTCGCTGGACCCTACGTCGTACGTCATCTTCATGCGATCGCTTGCGGTGCGAATATTATGCCGAACTTTCTCATGAGCCTTGTCCATTCGTCTGCGAAGATTGGCAACATAATCTTCGCCTGCCACAGCGTCCCCTGGTTTGCAGCCAAACATGAGGTCACGGGGCAGCCGGTGCTTTCGCCCAAACACAATACCGGTCGGTGTCTCTCCCGTGGTATCATGGACTGCCAAGAGGTACGCCAATAGCCAGCTGTCCCAGTCTCGCTGGTGGTCGGAGACAACCTTGGCCAAATAGCGGTTCATCCTCTCCACCATGCCGTCCGACTGAGGATGTAACGCCGTGGTCCAAGTCTTCCTAATTCCCAAAGTTTTGCACACGTTCTGGAAGAGCGCAGACTCGAAGTTCCTTCCCTGGTCCGAATACAGCTCGAGGGGGGTCTCAAAACGGCAAATGCAGTCCTTGACCAGAGCGTTAGCAACGGTTGCGGCCTCCTGGTTTGGCAGAGCATAAGCTTCAACCCATTTACTAAAGTAGTCGATCACCACGACGATGTACTTGTTCCCAGCTTCGCTCTTCGGCAAGGTCCTGCTTTGTTGCTCGCATCGGTGTCTAACACAAAATTGCCAGTAGGTAAGGGATAGCTTAGCACTGGAGCTGTCGAGAGAGCCTTCTTCTGTAGGTCGAAAGCTTGCTGGCAGTCATTTTCCCACTGGGACGTGCGGCCTTCTTCCGTAAGCTTGGTCAACGGCTTGGCGATGTTAGCAAATCCAGCCACATATCGACGGTAGTACTGCTATGCCTTCTTGGGAAACCACATGTCCTAAATATTGCACCCTCTTCTGGAAGAGGTGGAACTTCTTGGGGCTCAGCTTGAGGCCTGATTGGCGCAGCCTCTTAAATACTTGTTCCAAGTTCTTGAGGTGATCCTCGAACGATTTCCCAACCACGATGATGTCATCTAGGTAGACCAAGCAGGTTTCCCAAGACAACCCCTTCAAGACAGTCTCCATCAGCCTCTCAAATGTAGCTGGCGCGTTATATAATCCAAACGGCATAACCGTAAACTGCCATAACCCTGAGTCGACCGTGAATGCAGTCTTTTCCTTATCCCATGGATCCATCTCGACTTGCCAGAAACCGCTCTTCAGATCAAGCGTAGAGAGCATCTTAGAACCCGCCAAAGTGTGTAGGGTGTCGTCAATTCTTGGCAGAGGGTACCTGTCTTTCTTCGTGACATTATTGAGCTGCTGATAATCCACGCAGAATCGTGTCGACCCGTCCTTCTTCTTCACGAGTTCGACCGGCGATGACCAAGGACTCACTGATTGCTCGATCACCCCCTCTTCTTCCATTTCCTTGATGATCCTATCCGCTTCTTCTTGTTTGGCCAGTGGTAGCTTCCTTGCTGGTTGCCGAATAGGTGGTACATCGCCCGTATGGATCTTGTGTCGGACCACATTCATCCTTCCTTTCTTGCCAATACCAACATCGAAGACATCCTGATATTCTGTGATGAATACCTTCAGTCTCTTCTGTTGTTCCCTATTCAGAGCTTTCGACGAGTCAGCCACCAACTCAGTCAGCTTCTCATGCATCCGCTCATTCGGTTGGTCTGATGCGTTTACACTCCTCACCACTGACGAGACTGGAGAACAACGACCTAGTGGTGTTCCTTTCTTGAGGTGTACCGGAAAGCTATTTGCGTTCAGTAACCTTAACGGAATTTCCTCATCAGCTCGCACCAGGCATTTTCCAATAGCGATGCCACGGCCAATCAGCTCATCATCCGGTTTAGGTTCAAACAACATGATGCTCCCTCGATCAGCGTCATCAATCAGGCAGGCTTTGATCACCACCTCGCACCTTCCTGGGATGACAGTTTCTGCTGAGAGCACCACCTGGACAGCCTCTTCTTGACGTTGCTGGAGAACTACCTCTTCCTCTTGGACTAGCAGGGTACCATGTCTTGGGTCCAGTTGGAATCCATAGGTGTCCATTCCAACTATCACCTCGTTCTCGATGTCGGCTACCAAAACTCGATGTCTGATCTTGGTGTTCCCAAACTGGAGCTGTAAGTCGGCTTCCCCATGTATACTTGTGGTTTCTCCGGTAGCAGTTCAGAGTCGCCATCTTGTTGGTTTTACATCAGCACTCTTCTGGAGCACATCAGGTCGAACGATGGTCTTCGTCGCACCCGTATCCAGAAGCATCAGCTTCTGCCTGCCGTTCACGAAGCCATCCACATACAGACTGTTCGCCTGCTGCCCAACGTAGGCGACCCGAGCAGTTCTTCCTGAGGCCTTCTGGATGCGGATCGAGGATCGCCTCTTCTCTTCGACCCGACTTACAGCGTCGGCAGTGGCTTATTCTTCTCCTCCTTTCTGACATGACCCAGCTCGCCGCAATTCCAGCATCAGATCTCTCTCTTCTTCTTGGAACGGGCCTCGCTAATTACCCGGCGCAGTTCCTCAACTAGGGCCGGCACTTCTGTCTCACCTTCAGACTCCCGAACTCGGGCCTGGCACTGGCAAGTCTTTTTCACAGCCTCGAATTCTAGAGCTTCGGCTAGAGCATCCACCCGACGTTCCGAATGTGCGAGAGCCACAGCTTGACGCATTAAATCTTCCTGAGCCGTCGGATATGTCAGTCGAACCAAGCGGGCTATGTCTGCTTCAAATTCTTGCAGCGTCTCGTTTGGTCGCTGGGAGACGTGACCGAATCTGGCTTGACCAAAGCTCATTTCCAGGTGTCTGACTAGCTGCTCGTAGTCCCCTCGTTCTGTCGGTGATAGCGTCTGAAGAACATCTGTAGCTTCGCCTCTCAGTGCTAACGTCAAAGCTGTCGCCTTCTCACCAGGTAACCAACCATGTGCGTATGCGGCCGCTTCAAACTGGAGGAGGTAGTTCTCCCAGGATACTTTCCCATCGTATTGAGGAGGTTTCAATCTCGGCTTGCACTAATCTCCTGCCTTCAGGTCACTTGGTGAGGTTACGCTTGCAGCCTGAAGTTCCATTCGCAGGTTGTCCATCTCTGAGTCCAGGCGGCGGATGTTGTCTCGCAGATCTTCATTCTGTTTTTCCAATCCCCTCTTGAGATCTTCGTTTTGTTTTTCCTTTCCCCTTTTGAGACCTCCTCTTTGCTGTTCCATTTTCGATTCTAAGATGTCAATTCTGGTGCCGATTCTCTCTTCGATGTCCCTTTTTAAAGCATTAATCTTGTGGAGAGACTGCTTGGAGCTTGCTTCGATTTTTGCTTCGAGCGACAGTCGAGCAGATTCCGACTGTTTGGAGCTTTCTTCGATTTTTGCTTCGAGCGACAGTCGAGCAGATTCCGACTGTTTTGAGATTACTTCGATTTTTTACTCGAAAGACAGTCGAGCAGATTCCGACTGTTTGGAGCTTGCTTCGATTTTTGCTTCAAGCTTCTTGGCCCACTCAAATTCGGGTGATTCGAATTCGAAGGTATCTGGATCCTCGCCCTCTTCAATCATTATTTGCCGGAGTCAATCCTGTAGAACGGCCTGCAGCCCGCTGCTATCGGCACCGCATTCGTCGAGCTCTCGCCTTAAATCTGCAACCTTCAGCTCACTGAATTTCACCATTTTGACAGTTTATTCACTTAACTGTCCATGCCACCTTGCCCAATCAATCACACCTGACACCTCTGTTACAAGTCTTTAGTTCGATTGGGCAAGAAAACACTTGATACGGATTTAACTATTTATGTGCACTAACTATGTACACTACGCCTAACCTAATACAGTCTAATTTATTTACAGTCACTGAGTCACTACACTAATAATTTATATTTTGTCCTTCATTAGTTTATGTCACAGTACATTTATTTTCGCGCGCCACCGGTATATCGCGTATTACTTTTCACTGCTCTGCACTCTGTTGACTGATAACTGTCCGTCTGGCCGCCCGATGCGTATATATATCGTACGCTCTCAGGTTCCAGACAATGCCGTCCATTTCCCGTCGCGTTCCAGCGACTTTTCCGCGTTCTCGGCCGATTTTCTAGAAAGAGACAGGGCCGGACTGGCACAGTATGATTGACCCTATAGTACTTTCAAACATTCCACTCAGTTTTCGTTTGAACATTTTCTATTACGAGAAAAATATCGCGAGTCAAGGAAAATTCTGCACCCTGTATACTACAGCTCCTATATCCTCTTTTGCTACTACTGCTACTGCAATAATGACCGCTATGATATGACTATGTACATCACTTTGTGAATAATAGATAATTTTATATCATTTGGGCGCATATAGGTCCAACTTTTAACCTTCTCACGTACAAACGACTCTAGTTAAACAGATATCAACTGATGGCTCCATTGATACATGATCACTTTCTTTTAGTCGATACTGACATGATAGCCTATTTTCTGAGGAGTAATACCAAAAATTCCAAAATCCGATAATACAATTTTGTTTTATTAGGATTTTCGTTTGGAGGTCTGCATTGTAATGAAAATCTCTAAATTCAATTTATCTCGGAAACTATTATGAATTGGACAGGGTGTTATTATAATCAATTTTGTAGCTTACCACCTTTACTATCGCCTTCCCAAATATCTGTATCGAATTATCAATAACCCTGTATAACTGAGCAGACCACGTAGGCAGAGCCTAAATACCAGAGAACCGCGGCTGCACAATATGGGGTTTTATTCTGGAGAAAATACCAACACGTTGCACGATGTGTGTATACTATGTAAACATCTTCAGTACCCTTATTATCCAAGTACATACGTAATAGTTTCAATTGAGATTGCTCCTCCATTGTACTACCAAAGAGTAGGTACTACCTTGTTTTCAAGATGTTTGACTCATAAATCACTTTATAATACCTTTATCTACAACCTTGCTTATATGTCACCGTACAGTGTAAAAAAACAGATCAAGGACAAACTCCTTGGCTCGCAAGGACCTGGTGCTATGTGCTTTATTTTATTTCTTTTCATGTCTTATATGTTATAGTATCATTATTATTTAGGTTTTTTCTTCTGTGTCCTTCATTCATTATCGCTCTAATTATGCAGTTCATGGTTAAGTGTGACTGTAGCTGCTACCCAAATTTTGTTATGTATTTTGTTGCCATCTCCATCAGATGTGTATCTGCTTTTCAATAAATGCGTTTTAATATTACACACCGATACACCGGGTTGTTGTTCCATTATCAAGTGACTACTCCTCATACCCCACACCCTAAGTAGACGAAGGAACTTCTGCATTCGGCGGCTAAGATGTGCGCCACCGCATGATGGCACACCGCGATTGTACTCAGTACAGAAAGTAGCGACCATTACCAACAGACTAACAGTGTTATCTGGTCAGAACCTGCGATACTGTCCGAGGAGCTCCTGATGATATTAGCGACGATGTTGATCTCTGTAATCCCATCCATACACAGGTTTATTTTTTTAATTTTAGATATACCAGCTTCCACAGAGAGTCAACAAGAAATTGACGAAGAAATCGATAACAGCATTGTTAGAGTACAAATCATAGAACTCACTTCCATTCCCAGTTGTATTAATGAAGATAATAGTCTGCAACGAAACACTGAGGAAATGGAGATAATCAGATGTGACATTTGCAACTTTTGCTTCAACGACAGAAATATACTAGACATGCATCAAAAGTTACTGCATCAGACTAATCCAGATAAAAAGGGCGTCTACAATTATCACTGTCATTTATGCAGTAAGAAATTTAAGATGAGGGGCAGTTTGATGGTCCATCTTAGGTAGGTGACCCATTTGTTTTATACCGAATATATATAGAGCTTTGAGTAAAATTGAAGTTGATGAAAATGAAAACAGAGATTTCAAATTCAAGGAAGTTTTGGTACCTAGGGGAGAGTTGGGTAATACGGGATAGCTAACGTTGTTTGACTCGAAACTCTCTAACCATGCCACCGACACGTGCTCTGTATTTAACTTTTACTTCCTCGTTTATTTCTTTTCAAGTTTAAACGTAGTTGCTTCTGAATTCTTTCAGGACAACGTAGAAAGAAGCATATTTCTAAGCAGACGTAAAGTATCTTGTTTTGCCCATCTGGTCGGATAAAATGGAGTAGTGTTTACGTATAAACAAAAAAATACTAAGGTATAATATATTTATCGAAATTGGAAACAGAAACCATTATGCGACTCATATTTATAATAACAACATTTTAATATGAACAAAAATCGCACGAGCACGGCTCACCCATCGTTTTCAACCTCGACGCATGCTTCGTGAGGTCAAAGTCGACAGTTCTGGAACATCCCAACCCCATTTCCCCAACCATCGTTCGTCATACATGCAGTTCGTTATTCGGCGCCTGAAAACCTCTTCGATGGCCTATCGCATACTTTCCTCATTTGGGATGGTATCCGGCTTTATCCGACCGCTTACAGTGTCCCATTTTTTCCCGACTGCACATCTTCAAGCGTTTTTCAAAAAATTTCACAAAGGAAATTGATGCGGTATCCACACATATCATAAAACAAAGTCAATTATTTATAAAAGCGTAAAAAATACTCAACTTCATTTAACTTGTTTGTTTAAACAAAAATTGTATGACTATCTATCCAAAAAACTAAATAACATGAAATTATCGCTTGTTACTCATCACAGATTAACAATCATTTAGAATAACTTCCTTATACATCCGAACATACTTTATTTACATCGATTATAACCAGCAACTGTCAGATTGGGGTCCTCATTTAGAAATAATTGCCAGTATCCCGTTTTATCAGACTATCCTGTTTTGGCTAACCTTCCTCTACACTAAAAATTACGATTAAAATGACTTTTAATGTTATATTGAAGGTATTTTATATATTCCGGATTTTTTTAACTTCTTTGGAGCGGTTTTAGGCATTTTTCACTGAGGCAGTTTAGATATATGTTACTTGCTGTATATTTCTGATCGTAATTTACAAAGTGTGCGAATGCATATTGTAGACGCAAAACTAATAATGAAAATAATAATGCAGCGAAACTCATACACAAGAAACTAATAGAAAACACAGATCCATATTACAATTACACTCCTGCATCAGTACTCGAAAACAATCAATACAAAATATATAATAATAAAATACATACAGACAAGACTATCTCAGCAATAGACCAGATAGTTTTTCAGTCAAGGGCCGACAATAAAGTTACCTATTTGATAGATATTGCTATTCCCATTTATGTGAATATTCAAAACACGTAAGCCGGGAGGATGTCTGAATACACACACCTTGCCATGGAAATAAAACGACTTTCAAAAAAAAGCAAAGGTACTATTATCCCCCTAATTATTATTATTATATTCACAAAACACAAAAAGTGCAGCCCGGGCTCCGACACACCGAGCTGCTGTTCCATTACCCAATGACTACTCCTCACACCGTGAGGTGAGCAATCACTGGGTCCGCGAATCGTGCGCCCTAAGTAGACGAAGGGACTCAAGGATGACTGCCTTCTGCATTCTGGCGGCTAAGATGTGCGCCGCCGCACGGCACACCGGTATTTTGCGCAGTGCAGAGAGCAGCGTATTCCTCATTCCACCTAGGGATCCAATGACCATAACCAGCAGACTTACAGTGTAGTCTGGCCAGAGCCTGCGTAGTTGTCCGAGCAACTCCTGATATTTGGTCCGCTTTTCCTCCTCCTTAGAGACGATGCTCACCTCGGCAGGCGCCGAAAACTCAATAACGAACATCGTCTTCTGTTGGTGGTCGAGAAGGACTATGTCGGGCTTGTTTGCCTGTACAAGCTCGAGCGTGGGGAACGAGTAGTTCCAGTAAATCCGGCATCTCTCGTTCTTCACAACGGACTCTATATCCCCTGGAGCGTATGGCAGCACCGGTGTCTCATCGTTACCGTACGAGTGCCTTAAATGATAGTAGAGCACTCGTAGAGCCGCGTTGTGCCGATGGACGTAAGCCGTCCCAGCGTACGTCTTACACGCCGACAAGAGATGCATAAGCGTCTCTGGCGCCTGTCGGCAAGCTCTACAATGGGTGTCGGGTACATCTACACCCATAACCCTTTTACGGTACACCAAGGTGTTGAAGACACCGTCTTGGCAAGCTATTATAAAGCCCTCAGTTTCCGACTTCAACCCACTAGACCTTAGGAAAGAGAAGGTCAACTGCTCAGACAAGCCATGCTCTTCTAGATGTTTGTAGAAGATTCCATGCATTGGCTTATCTTTATGAAGTCTTAAGAGGAAGTCGACTTCGGCAGTTTTAATGTGGGATTTTAATTCTGCGGGAGCAAGTTCCGTAATGGACTGCTGACACCTCCGCTTGAAGTCGAGTGTGAGGCTGAGCTCCTCGGCTGCTCGTTTCGCTGCGCTAAAAAGAAAGGCTCCTTTTCCCGCAATCTCGTGCTCTCGCACAAAGCGGATCAGGGGATCGGTGCTGTTCGTTACATAGCCGGCAGTGGCCAGTACTACTCTGTTGTGCAGACGCTCCAAACTCAATAGTCCACGCCCTCCCAGGTGTCGCGGGAGGTATATTCGCGGGACAGAGGACTTAGGATGCAGGCTTCTCTCCATATTCATCCTTTTGCGGGTCTTCGTGTCGATTTCCTTCAGCTCGTTCACTTTCCAGTGTATAGCACCAAAGGTGTATAATAACAATGGGACCGCAAGCATGTTTGTGGCAGCGACTTTGTTCTTGCCGGACAGTTCTGACGACCAGATCTGCCGAAGTCGGTGCAAATACTTGCGGCGGAGACACTCTTTGACCAATTCTGCCTCTTGGACATGACGCTGCGCCACTCCAAGGTAGGTATAAGTATCTCCGGCATGCAGTTGTCGCAAGATGCTCCCATCAACGAGCTGTTCCTCATCTCCACTATCTCCGCTTCGTCCTTTCTTGAGATGAACCAATGCACATTTGTCTGTCCCGAACTATTATTATTATTATTATTCTGATTTGATAAGTTCATCTCGCATGATAGCGGTAGCAACAGGTGGTGACGGGCTGTGCCAAGTCAACATCTGAACTATTACTGGTCTGAATTTAGGAAGGATCTCACAATGCTACAGGTCTTCAGGATGACAGATTTTTGGAATATTTTGTGTAACTTTTCGTCCAGGCCTAGCTGGTGCAGGTGTGGTGTGAATCTGTTAGGTGTAAGGCCTGAGACCGACATAGTTAGAGGGACAATAACAACTTTGTTTTGTTTCCAGAGTCGTTTTACTTCTATGGCTAGGTCTGTGTATTTAGATATCTTCCCATCGTATGTGGTTTGAATATTCGTATCATTAGGGATGGCAATATCTATTAAATAGGTAACTTTGTCTGCCTTCGACTGAAAAACTATATCTGGTCTATTGGTGATAGTTTTGTCTGTGTGTATTTCGACGTCCCAGTATAGTTTGTATTGATTGTTGTCGAGTACTGATGTCGGTGTATAATTATAATATGGATCTGTGTTTTCGATTAGTTTGTTAGTTGTGGCTAGGGCTTGGTGTATGATTTTGTCTGGCCGTGTACTCGGTTCCAGCGAGGGTTTTGCATGCACTTGTTATATGATCTATTGTTTCCTTCTGTTGTTGGCATTTTCTGCAATTATCGTTGGTTACAGATGGATCTTTAATTATGTATTTTTTGTAGTTTCTCGTCGCAATTACTTGGTCCTGAATAGTAAGCATAAAACCCTCCGTTTCTGGGAAGAGCTGGCCATCCTGCAGCCAAGTGTATGACTGTTTTTCATTTATATGATCTTGTGTAATTCGGTATCTATGTTTGCCGTGAAGTGCCTTCTGCGACCAGGTGTTTATTTTTTCTTGTTGTGATTCTATGGGATTGTGTGTGTCTGCTGCGTGGTCTGGATTTGAGAGGGTGAGTGGTGCATAGTTCTTGTCTGCTTTGACTATTGCCCTATGTAAATTCGTTTGTTTGCTCTGAAAGAAATGTCTGAGTGTTTTTATTTGTTTTGTGCGGAGTGACTGTATATCTATAATGCCTCTGCCGCCTTGTTTTCTATCTGTGGTAAGCCTTTCTTTGCATGCGTTCGGATGTGACATCCTGTGTTTCGTGAATTCTGTCCGTATGAGAATTTTGATGTTTTCTATGTCAGTGTGCGACCACTTGATGATGCCGAAGGGGTATGTGAGGACCGGTATCGCGAATGTGTTAATGGCTTTTGTAAGATTTCTGGAATTTAGTTTTGTTTTTAGTAGTTTAATGAGGCGGTCTCTAAACTCTTGTATTAGTTGTTCTTTGACTTGTGAGTGGTCTATCTAAAACACTTTGATTGGAACCCAGGTACTTGTATGTTTCGTCCTTGTCCATGTTGTCAAGTGTTTGGCCAGTTACTATTTCCCGTTCTTGATGGCTCTTCCACTGACCTTTGTTGATATGGAGCACCTTACACTTACTCATTCCGAATTCCATCCTTATGTCTGACGTGCAAACTTCCGTTATTCTGAGCAATTCTCTCAGTTGTATTTCAGTGGCTGCATATAGCTTTATATCATCCATGTAGAGGAGGTGATTGATTTTATGTTGATTAACTTTCGCGTGTCTAATGTTAAAACCACAGTTTGAGTTGTTGAGTGCGTTGGAGAGCGGATTTAAACAAAGGCAGAACCACAGTGAACTGAGAGAATCTCCCTGGAAGATACCGCGTCTTATGTGTAGCTCATCCGTCTGGATATGGCCGTGCTGAGTTTTGAGGTGTATGTTAGTGCGCCATGTTTCCATGGTTCTTGCAAGAAACTGACGAAGGCCTGGGTTGATTTTATATATTTGTAAGGTTTTCTTTAGCCAGCTGTGGGGTACAGAGTCAAAAGCTTTTTTATAGTCTATAAAACAGGTGTGAAGATTCCTGTGTTCTTTTCTAGTCTGCTCCATGATCGCACTGTCAATTATAAGCTGTTCCTTGCAACCTTGACTTTGCTTTCTACATCCTTTTTGCTCTTCAGTGAGGATGTTGTTTTGCGTAAGGTGGAGTTCAATCCTTCTACATATTGTTGCTGTGATGATCTTGTACAAGGTGGGGAGACAAGTGATTGGACGGTAATTGGCAGGGTTCTTGGTATCTGCGTTTTTGGGTTTAATATACGTTATTCCTTGTGTGAGGAATTTAGGAAGCCTATTAGGTTGTAGTATTGCTTTATTGATTTGGTCTGTGAGCACTTCGTATGTTGAACTGAATTGCTTGTACCAAAAATTCTGTATATTATCCACGCCTGGGCACTTCCAATTGTGAGTATGTTTTATTGTTTCCGCTATTTCCTCTGGTGTAAGAATAACGTCACCCTGTTCCATTATATGTTGGTGTTTCTCCTCTTCTTGTCTGATCCATGGAGCGTCTTGATTATGTGTTTTGGGCTCTGACCATAAGCTACTCCAAAACTCAGTTAACTCTTGTCTACTTGGTGGATCTATGGTTGCTTCCTGGTTGTTTGCAGTTATTTTCTGGTAGAACTGCTTTTCACTTTTTTGGAAAAGGTTATTAGCGTTCTTTCTTTCGTTGGATTCATTGTATCTTCGTAATCGAGCTACGCAATCTGCAAGTTTCTGTTTCAGTGTATCAGCTATTTCTGGTATCGATTTTTGGGGTGACTTGGACTTAAGTATATCTATTGTTGTCTGTATGCGTTTTGAACGGTTGTTGTTGGTGTATTGTGCGAGGTGTGCCAAATCCTTTCTGATTGTGGAAATTTTATTTTCGATGCGTATTTGCCATTTAGGTTTCGACATTTTGCTTGTGTGGTCTTTAGACCGTTTCGGGAGTTTTTGGCCGTTAACTATGAGTGTGGTTGCTGCTGCAGCATATATAACGGTGTGGATGTCCTCTAGGTTACTGACGTTTGTTAAGAATTGTGATATTATGTTGGAATTTATTGTGTTTAATATTTGTTGGGTGTTGTTCTTAAAAATTAGTCTGGGTAGGGGATCTCGTAGTGTTTTTATCTATTTTTCTATTTTTTCTCGCATAGTTGCGGTAGTAACAAGTATTGACGGGCTGTGCCAAGTCAACACCTGACCTATTTTTATTCGGAATTCAGGAAGGACCGTACAATGCTACAGGTCTTGAGGATTACAGACTTTTGGAAGGTTCTGTGTAACTTTTCGTCCAGGCCCAGCTGTTGCAGGTGTGGTGTAAATGTATTTGGTGTAAGGCCTGGGACCGACATTATGAGAGGGACAATAATAACTTTGTCTTGTTTCCAGAGCCGTTTTATTTCTATTACAAGATCTGTGTATTTAGATATCTTCCCAGTGTAGGTGCTTTGGATATTCATATCATTGGGAATCGCAATATCTATCAAATAGGTCACTTTATCTGCCTTTGACTGAAAAACAATATCTGGTCTATTGGCTGGGATGGTTTTGTCTGTGTGTATTTCAATGTCCAATATAGTTTGAATTTATTGTTTTCGAGTACTGAGGTCGGTGTGTAATTATAATATGGATCTGTGTTTTCAGTTAGTTTGTTTGTTGTGGCAAGTGCCTGATGTATCACTTTAGCTGCAGAGTTGTGTCTGGCTGTGTACTCAGTTCCAGCGAGAGTTTTGCATCCACTTGTTATGTGTTCTATTGTTTCCTTCTGTTGGTGGCATTTTCTGCAACTATCGTCGGTGATAGATGGATCTTTAATTATATACTTCTTGTAATTTCGTGTCGCAATGACTTGGTCCTGGATAGCTAGCATGAAGCCCTCCGTTTCTGGAAAGAGCTGGCCATCCTGCAGCCAGGTGTATGACTGGTTTTTATTAATGTGGTCTTGTGTTACACGGTATCTATGTTTCCCATGGAGTGCCTTCTGGGACCAAGTATTTATTTTTTCTTGTTGTGATTGTATGTGATCGTGAGCGTCTGCAGCATGGTCTGGGCAAGAAAGGGCGAGTGGTGTGTAGTTTTTGTCCGCTTTTACTATTGCCTTATGTAAGTTTGTTTGTTTGCTGTGGAAAAAATATCTGAGTGTTTTTATTTGTTTTGTGTGAAGTGAATGTATGTCGATAATTCCTCTGCCCCCTTGTTTTCTGTCTATGTTGAGCCTTTCCTTGCACGCATTCGGATGCGACATTCTGTGTTTCGTGAATTCAGTTCTTATAAGTATATGAATGTTTTCTATGTCAGTGTGTGACCATTTGATGATACCAAAGGAGTATGTGAGTACAGGTATCGCAAACGTGTTAATGGCTTTTGTAATATTTCTAGAATTGAGTTTTGTTTTTAATAGTCTAGTGAGGCGGTCTTTAAATTCTCGTGTTAGTTGTGCCTTGACTTGTGTGTGGTCTATTTTAACGTTCTGATTGAAGCCCAGGTACTTGTACGTTTCATCTTTGTCCATGTTGTCGAGCGTTTGGCCAGTCACTACTTCTTGTTGGGTATGGTTTTTCCATTGGCCTTTATTGATGTGGAGCACCTTGCATTTACTCATTCCGAACTCCATCCTCATGTCTGACGTACAAACTTCTGTTATTCTGAGCAATTCTCTCAGTTGCACTTCTGTGGCCGCATATAGTTTTATATCATCCATGTATAGGAGATGATTGATTTTGTGTAGATTTACTTTCTGGTGTCTGATGGTAAAACCACAGTTTGTGTCGTTAAGCGTGTTAGAGAGCGGATTTAGACAGAGGCAGAACCATATTGAACTGAGAGAGTCACCCTGGAAGATACCACGACGTATGTGTAGCTCATCCGTTTGGATATGGCCGTCCTCAGTTTGAAGGTATATGTTTGTTCGCCATGTCTCCATGGTTGTTGTAAGAAACTGACGAAGCCCTGGGTTGATTTTATATATTTCAAGAGTTTTCTTTAGCCAGCTATGGGGCACAGAGTCGAAAGCCTTTTTATAATCGATAAAACATGTATGGAGATTCCGGTGTTCTTTTCTGGTTTGCTCCATGATCACACTATCAATTATAAGATGTTCCTTGCAACCTTGGCTTTGTTTTCTACAACCTTTTTGTTCTTCAGTCAGGATGCTGTTTTGGGTGAGGTGTTCAATCCTCTTGCCTATTATTGCTGTGATGATCTTGTATAAGGTGGGGAGACAAGTGATCGGGCGGTAATTGGCAGGGTTCTTGGTGTCTGCGTTTTTAGGTTTTATATACGTTATCCCCTATGTGAGGAATTTGGGAAGCCTATTGGGTTGGAGTAATGCTTTATTGATTTGGTTTGTGAGCAATTCATAGGTTGCAGTGAATTGCTTGTACCAGAAATTTTGCACGTTATCTACACCCGGGCACTTCCAGTTGTGGGTATGCTTTATTGTCTCAGCTATTTCCTGTGGCGTAAGAATAACGTCTCCCTGTTCCGGTATGTGTTGTTGTTTTTCCTCTTCTTGTCTGATCCATGGAGCGTTGTCGTTATGTGTTTTGGGTTCAGACCAAAGGTTTCCCCAAAACTCGGTTAACTCCTGTCTAGTTGGAGGTTCTATTGTTGTTATCTGAGTTGTTGACGTTATTTTTTGGTATTATTATTATTATTTTGCATTTCTTATTTTTTCTTGCATGGTTGCGGTAGTTACAAGTATTGACGGGCTGTGCCAAGTCAATACCTGACCTATTATTATTCTGAATTCAGGAAGGACCGTACAATGCTACAGGTCTTAAGGATTACAGATTTTGGAAGGTTTTATGTAACTTTTCATCCAGGCCCAATTGTTGCAGGTGTGGCGTAAATGGATTTGGAGTAAGGCCTGAGACCGACATAATGAGGGGGACAATGACAACTTTGTTTTGTTTCCATAGTCGTTTTATTTCTATGGCGAGATCGGTGTATTTAGATATCTTCCCAGCGTAGGTGTTTTGGATGTTCATATCATTGGGAATCGCAATATCTATTAAGTAGGTCACTTTGTCTGTCTTTGACTGGAAAATTATATCTGGCCTATTTGCTGGGATGGTTTTGTCTGTATGTATTTCAATGTCCCAGTATAGTTTGAATTGATTGTTCTCGAGTACTGAGGTCGGTGTGTAGTTATAATATGGATCTGTGTTTTCAATTAGCTTGTTTGTTGTGGCTAGTGCTTGGTGTATGACTTTGGCTGCAGAGTTATGTCTGGCAGTATACTCAGTTCCAGCGAGAGTTTTGCATCCACTAGTTATGTGTTCTATTGTTTCCTTCTGTTGGTGGCATTTGCTGCAATTCTGGTATCGATTTTTGGGGTGACTTGGATTTGAGTATATCTATTGTTGTCTGGATGCGTTTTGAACGGTTGCTGTTGTTAGTGTATTGTGCGAGGTCTGCCAAATCCTTTCTGATTGCGGAAATTTTATTTTCGATTCGTATTTGCCATTTAGGTTTAGGCCTGTTGCTTGTGTGGTCTTTAGACTGTTTCGGAAGTTTTTGGCCGTTTACTGTGAGTGTTGTTGCTGCTGCAGCGTATATAACGGTATGGATGTCCTCTAGGTTACTGACGTTTGTTAAGAATTGTGGTATTATGTTGGAATTTATTGTGTGTAATATTTGTTGGGTGTTGTTTTTAAAAATCAGTCTGGGCAAAGGATCTCGCAGCGCAGGATTGGTGCCACACCATTTGTTATATTGTGTGTCCATCACTTGTTCTGTGGATTGTGTGATGGAAGGCGGTGGCGTAACCTTTTGGCTTTGTGTGGCTGTGAGAGGTAGGTTAATTGATGTCTGGTCTGGTGTATCTGGCATGTGCTCATGTTCTGAGTCCATATCTGAATGTATGCTGGTGTCATTGGTTGTGTCTGTGTTTGGGGTCTGGCTATTTCGGGAATGAATATTTTGCCTTTCTGTGGTTGATTCATCGGCTAACGAGTCATTTGGTGGGACCGTATTTATTTCGTTGGATACAAGGCTCTTTATAGCTTGTAGTTCTTGCGGGGTAAGACGGTTGTTTTTAGTTATGACTCGTTTTTGATCAATCAGTCTTTGTTCGGTTACGCGTGTTGAGAGATGTGGGTATTGTGCTGTAAACAGCCTGTATAGCTCATGCCTGTAGCCTGTAGAGATGGTTTCTAGTTTTGTGGCGGTATAGTAACAGTGCATTACAGATTTGTTCATCTCAGTAGTCCACTGTAAGCGCTGTCTTGGTTTACCAGCTTTGGTGGTTGCCGGCTGTACCGGCAAAACATCCGCAGTTGGGTTGTGTGCTATTGGTTGTGGTGTTTGGTTTTGGGGTTCAGGTGAGTTTAATCGACGTACCCTAGGCCGTCGTTGGTTATTTGAAAAACTAACTTTATCCATCGCGTTCCCACGAGTAGGGACGATCCAAGTGTCGCTCTCCCGGGTGACGCCCATTCCAGGAGAGAAGGGACTTATATTTACTCCGAAGTTGGCCCAAGGTGCTCCGGAGGATTTGCGACTTTACTCTCGGGTTTTGTTGAGGTTTCCTCCTCAATTTTTGCAGGTGTGGCGTAAATGTATTTCGAGTAAGACCTGAGACCGACATAATGAGAGGGACAATGACAACTTTGTTTTGTTTCCATAGTCGTTTTATTTCTATGGCGAGGTCGGTGTATTTAGATATCTTCCCAGCGTAGGTGTTTTGGATGTTCATATCATTGGGAATCGCAATATCTATTAAGTAGGTCACTTTGTCTGTCTTTGACTGGAATACTATATCTGGCCTGTTTGCTGGGATGGTTTTATCCGTATGTATTTCAATGTCCCAGTATAGTTTGAATTGATTGTTCTCTAGTACTGAGGTCGGTGTGTAGTTATAATATGGATCTGTGTTTTCAATTAGCTTGTTTGTTGTGGCTAGTGCTTGGTGTATGACTTTGGCTGCAGAGTTATGTCTGGCTGTATACTCAGTTCCAGCGAGAGTTTTGCATCCACTAGTTATGTGTTCTATCGTTTCCTTCTGATGGATCTTTCATTATGTACTTCCTGTAATTTCGTGTCGCAATCACTTGGTCCTGGATAGCAAGCATAAAACCTCCCGTTTCCGGAAAGAGCTGGCCATCCTGCAGCCAGGTGTATGACTGCTTTTCATTAATGTGGTCTTGTGAAACACGGTATCTATGTTGGCCGTGGAGTGCCTTCTGCGACCAGGTGTTTATTTTTTCTTGTTGTGCTTGTGTGTGGTTGTGTGCGTCTGCTGCGTGGTCTGGACAAGAAAGGGCGAGTGGTGTGTAGTTTTTGTCTGCTTTTACTATTGCTTTATGCAAGTTTGTTTGTTTACTGTGGAAAAAATGTCTGAGTGATTTTATTTGTTTTGCATGAAGTGACTGTATATCTATAATTCCTTTGCCCCCTTGTTTTCTGTCTATGGTGAGCCTTTCCTTGCATGCTTTGGGATGTGACATTCTGTGTTTTGTGAGTTCTGTTCGGATGAGTATATGGATGTTTTCTATGTCAGTGTGCGACCACTTGATAATGTCAAATGAATATGTTAGGATTGGTATAGCAAATGTGTTAATAGCTTTTGTAAGATTTCTAGAATTTAGTTTTGTTTTTAACAGTCTAATAAGGCGGTCTTTAAACTCTTGTGTTAGTTGTGATTTGATTTTTGTGTGGTCTATCTTAGCGTTTTGATTAATACCCAGGTACTTGTACGTTTCATCCTTGTCCATGTTGTCTAGCGCCTGGCCAGTTACTACTTCCTGTTCGGGATGGTTTTTCCATTGGCCTTTATTGATGTGAAGCACCTTGCATGCCAAACTCCATCTTGATATCTGACGTACAAACTTCTGTTATCCTGAGTAATTCTCTCAGTTGCACTTCTGTGGCGGCATATAGTTTTAGATCATCCATATAAAGAAGATGATTGATTTTGTGCTGATTTGCTTTCTGGTGCCTGATGGTGAAACCACAGTTTGTGCTGGAAGTGTGTTGGAGAGCGGATTGAGACAGAGGCAGAGGCAGAACCATAGTGAACTGAGAGAGTCACCCTGAAAGATACCACGACGTATATGTAGCTCATCCGTTTGAATATGACCGTGCTCAGTTTGAAGGTGTATATTTGTTCGCCATGTCTCCATCGTTCTTGTAAGAAACTGACGAAGCCCTGGGTTGATTTTGTATATTTGAAGAGTTTTTGTTAGCCAGCTATGGGGTACAGAGTCGAAAGCTTTTTTATAGTCGATGAAACAGGTATGAAGATTCCTGTGTTCTTTTCTGGTTTGCTCCATGATCACACTATCAATTATAAGTTGTTCCTTGCATCCTTGGCTTTGTTTTCTACATCCTTTTTGTTCTTCAGTCAGGATGCTGTTTTCTGTGAGGTGTTTTTCAATTCTTCTGCATATCGTTGCGGTGATGATCTTGTACAAGGTGGGAAGACAAGTGATTGGGCGATAGTTGGCAGGGTTTTTGGTGTCTGCGTTTTTGGGTTTTATATACGTTATTCCTTGCGTGAGGAATTTGGGAAGCCTATTGGGTTGGAGTATGGCTTTATTAATTTGGTCTGTGAGCACTTCGTATACTGAGCTGAACTGCTTGTACCAAAAATTTTGTATATTATCCACGCCTGGACACTTCCAGTTGTGAGTATGTTTTATTGTTTCAGCTATTTCCTCTGGCGTAAGAATAAGGTTTCCCTGTTCCACTGTATGTCGATGTTTTTCCTCTTCCTGTCTGATCCATGGAGCGTTTTCATTATGTGTTTTGGGTTCTGACCATAGGCTTCCCCAAAACTCAGTTAACTCTTGTTTACTAGGAAGTTCTACTGCTGTTATCTGGTTGTCGGTTATTATGTTTAAAACAAAAAAGTGCAGCCCGGGCTCCGACACACCGGGCTGCTGTTCCATTACCCAATGACTACTCCTCACACCGTGAGGTGAGCAATCACTGGGTCCTCGAATCGTGCGCCCTAAGTAGACAAAGGGACCCAAGGATGACTGCCTTCTGCATTCTGGTGGCTAAGATGTGCGCCGCCGCACGGCACACCGGTATTTTGCGCAGTGCAGAGAGCAGCGTATTCCTCATTCCACCTAGGGATCCAATGACCCAACCAGCAGACTTACAGTGTAGTCTGGCCAGAGCCTGCGAAGTTGTCCGAGCAACTCCTGATATTTGGTCCGCTTTTCCTCCTCCTTAGAGACGATGTTCACCTCGGCAGGCGCCGAAAACTCAATAACGAACATCGTCTTCTGTTGGTGGTCGAGAAGGACTATGTCGGGCTTGTTTGCCTTTACAAGCTCGAGCGTGGGAAACGAGTAGTTCCAGTAAATCCGGCATCTCTCGTTCTCCACAACGGACTCTATATCCCCTGGAGCGTATGGCAGCACCGGTGTCTCATCGATACCGTATGAGTGCCTCAAATGATAGTAGAGCACTCGTAGAGCCGCGTTGTGCCGATGGACGTAAGCCGTCCCAGCGTACGTCTTACACGCCGACCAGAGATGCATAAGCGTCTCTGGCGCCTGTCGGCAAGTTCTACAAAGGGTGTCGGGTACATCTACACCCATAACCCTTTTACGGTACACCAAGGTGTTGAAGACACCGTCTTGGCAAGCCATTATAAAGCCCTCAGTCTCCGACTTCAACCCACTAGACCTTAGGAAAGAGAAGGTCAACTGCTCAGACAAGCCATGCTCTTCCAGATGTTTGTAGAAGATTCCATGCATTGGCTTATCTTTATGAAGTCTTAAAAGGAAGTCGACTTCGGCAGTTTTAAGGTGGGATTTTAATTCTGCGGGAGCAAGTTCCGTAATGGACTGCTGACACCTCCGCTTGAAGTCGAGTGTGAGGCTGAGCTCCTCGGCTGCTCGTTTCGCTGCGCTAAAAAGAAAGGCTCCTTTTCCCGCATTCTCCTGCTCCCGCACAAAGCGGATCAGGGGATCGGTGCTGTTCGTTACATAGCAGGCAGTGGCCAGTACTACTCTGTTGTGCAGACGCTCCGAACTCAATAGTCCACGCCCTCCCAGGTGTCGCGGGAGGTATATTCGCGGGACAGAGGACTTAGGATGCAGGCTTCTCTCCATATTCATCCTTTTGCGGGTCTTCGTGTCCATTTCCTTCAGCTCGCTCACTTTCCAGTGTATAGCACCAAAGGTGTATAATAACAATGGGACCGCAAGCATGTTTGTGGCAGCGACTTTGTTCTTGCCGGACAGTTCTGACGACCAGATCTGCCGGAGTCGGTGCAAATACTTGCGGCGGAGACACTCTTTAACCAATGCTGCCTCTTGGACATGACGCTGCGCCACTCCAAGGTAGGTATAAGTATCTCCGGCATGCAGTTGTCGCAAGATGCTCCCATCAACGAGCTGTTCCTCATCTCCACTATCTCCGCTTCGTCCTTTCTTGAGATGAACCAATGCACATTTGTCTGTCCCGAACTCCATTCCGATAGCATGACTGTACTCCTGCACCACCCTCAGCGATTGTTGTAGTTCGCGTTGGCCGGAGGCATAAAGTTTTAGGTCATCCATATAAAACAGATGGGTGACCTTGTGCCTCCGGTTATTGGGCGTGCCACAGCTGTATCCTTTAGTATTTCTCAGCGCTATGGACAGAGGGAAAAGTGAGATGCAAAAGAGCAAGGGACTCAAGGAGTCTCCTTGGAAGACGCCTCTTTTCAATGACACCAACTCTGTCTGAACCCGAGTTTCACCTGATGTTATGGTAAACCGGGTCTTCCAGAGTGGCATCAGTTGTTTGATGCATCCCACTATCTGATTATCCACCGAAAGACATTCCAACAGCCGCACAATGAGGTCATGAGACGTGCTGTCGAATGCCTTGCGATAGTCAATCCAGGCCATAGAAAGGTTTCGCTTGTACTGCACAGAGTCCTGCGTGACACATCGGTCAATCAACAGGTTCTCCTTGCAGCCAGCTACTCCTTTCTTTGACCCTCTCTGTTCATACACGTCGAGAAATAGAGGATTCACAGCTTGAAGGATACGCATGTACGAGATTCTGGTGAAGAGCGTGTAACACGCGTTCAGACATGTTATTGGCCTGTAGTTTTTGGGATCAGACAAATCTCCGGTCTTCGGGAGAAGCACGGTTCGACCCTCTACAAACCAAGCCGGAATTGGCTGCTCCTGATTTAGCCACGAGTTAAAAACTCTACCTAAATGCCGGTGGCAACTGGGGATTTTTTTCCACCAGTAGGTGTTTATGCCATCCGGGCCAGGAGCTGCGAAATTCTTTGCGCCTCGTAAGGCGTCAAGAATTTCTTCCGTGTTTATCGGGTGACGCAGTACATTCAAGTTAGGAGTCCTCCTACAAACGGACTCGAACTGCGCCAAGGCCGGAGTGTCTGCTGAGAGAGGTTTGGGTTGTTCGTAAATGTCCCTCCAAAAGGCCTCCACGCGATCAGCAGTTGGCGGCTGCTCTATGGCTGGAGGCGGCTGTTGGAAAAGGCGAGAAGGTCTTTCGTAAAACATTCTGTTCTGCTCCAGACCTCTCGCCCGCGCCACCAACGATCGCTTAGCAGCGATTAGCATCCGGCTTATCGCCCGCTCGACTACTTGGTTTATTAAATTTAGTAACTGGTGCTCTACAGTTTATTAAATAATAATTTTGCTTGTTATTGGAACTATGATCTTCAAGAATTGTGTGTTACAGGGGTTTCATGAATTTCAGTTACTCCAATCATCGAAGCTCCATCAGTTGATTTACCTTTTGGGTTAGTTACGAGACTTATCAGCTCAATATTGCTTTCCCTAACTATAATTACACCTTCGTTCATCTTAGCTATATCTTGTTTGACATCATTCTTTATTTATCCAATTAAATGTGACAATATTTTTCAGAGTTTGGATTTTGAAGTAGATTTTTTAAATTTTTTACTGACCTCCCGTTAACATATTTGGCAATTGAACTTTAAAATTATTTTCGGAATTAACTGCGTAACTTTCACTTAATTTCTACCAAGACATGAACATTTTTGGCAGAAAAGTCTTCCACAATCGTCACATTTGATATTCTTATCTATTTCTCCTGATGAGATTGTAATACGAAGACGTGCAGTAATTTTATATCTCTTTATTGCAATTACCCTATATTACTATACTATACAGCTTCTACAGAAAACTACAGTAAATAAAGTACAAAAATGCACCCTGAAATCAACGTAGGCTATTGTGTCAGAAATTGGTCAGGTTTCTTAAATATAGCAACATTAAGACACATTTATAACTTTTATGCATCAACATTTTGGTCTCCCACTTATCAGAACCACAGAACCAGTATTGAGTATGTGTAACGAAAAGCCCTGAAATATTTGTAGTTTAAATGCTATAGAAACTACCCTGAAATAGGTTTTGATCATTTTACGTTGCTAAGGCCCGGCTCCACCGGTTCCTGATTAGTGTCAGATAGCCTATCTGTTAGATAACGTCATATGAATTATATGGACCTCTCTGGTAGATAGGCTATCTGATACCTATCAGGGACCGGTGGAACTGACGCTAAGTATTTTTAATATTGTATCACTTTACCTAAGACTAGCATTGCAATTTTTGTACAAAATACTGAATAATTTTATTGATTGTCCTGAAATACTGAGCAAAATATAAAATTTTGTGTGCTTAGGTTAGGAGCTCGTTAACATAGTATATGCCCATCATGTTTCAGGATTTTTTCAACTTACTTTGATTTTCATCAAGTTGACGTATATTTGATGACTATTTTTCTGACCTTTAAGGGTGGCGCACTGTGGTTTTTGGTCCATCAATGCAAACAATAATGAAAGCATTAATGAGGCGGCAGACTCAACAAGAAAGCCTCAAAGTGACAAAAATGAAATTACAGCTAATAGTCGGAATACGCAAATTAAATTTAATGCGTTAAATAACAAGCAGTGGGAGTGTGATGTCTGCACAAAAAAATTTACAACCAAGTATTTTTTGAAGAAACATAAAAGGCTACATACAGGTAATAAATAATTTTCTGTACAATTTAAGTAAACTATACTCATGGGAACGCTAATGAATCTTACCTCTTTCCCTGTATGTTACTCGAATTCCAACTCATCTCACAAACTCATCTATAAATATTATCGTTTCTAAAGCTTTTGCTATGATTTTTTTTTTTTTTTATTAACATATAACCGCATCAACCACGCAGGGTTATTAGCGGTGGACGGCACAACTCAAAAATACAATAATTGTCAATTGTAATATTGCACAGGTATCATATTGAAAAATAAAGGTTAATGTCTCTTATAAATTTTAGAAGGCTATCAATATTTGAAGTTAGTAAATCTTGTAAACTATGCTGAAGGTGGTTGCTATGATTTGTTATCCTCAATTTAAACTTTTTCAAAGTACCACACATAATAAAATTTTACAAATAGGTATAATACTGAGTGTTAATATGAAACAAATGAAAGGAAAGAAACAATAATAAAACCTTTCATGGGTATACATGTGTATAGATGATTTTAGGATGGTCAGTGGTTTGCCTAAAAAGCATAATAAACCTACTGAGCATACATGACACACAAACTAGGCATAGTAAGCAGTATCAATAATAATTATTCCAAAAATTATTCAAACTTGCTGGTCATGCATGAAAATGCATACAGAGCGTTTTATTCCTAAAATACTATTTATCAGAACTACCCTCTCTTCTGTTGTTTGAAGTTTGTAGACAAGGTAGATATTTTAAAAGGTCTGCCTCGGACGTTTATTGTTCATTGAGTACAAGTTTGGATTGATTTGCTATCTTCAATCGTCTCTAGGAGAAATGTCGAACAGGCTCCTTTCTCCTTTCGTTGCTATTTATTCTCGTCTAGGTGACATGTCATTTTCGTGGCTTGTTCTGATTGGTCGGTAACGCGTTCTGCTATGTGCATCAGTTCTTGTCATTCTTCGCGGCATGTTCTAACCAGTCGCTGTTGTGTTCGATGTACGTCCCACGGTTGTGTCCAAGTTTGTTCTGCCCAATTTTGGTCTTTCTCTATTTTATAGAACCAACTTTGTAGTTCTTTGGAATCATTCGTGGTTTATCATTTTGTTTCTTTTGTTGTTCCTGACTAGCTACTTATTATCTTTTTAGTAGGTTCTTTTCTGACAGTCTATTTTCTATTGCATCTGGGATTGGTTTGACTTCGATAGGTCTATTTCGGGTTACCATCGTCTATAATATGTTTCAATACCACGTACCATTGATCCACTATCTTCAGTCGACAACTTTGGCCTATTTTATAGTTTCAGTTTTTTATGAAGGGTACCATACGATTATAGGTTTGATTTCCATGCTAGGTTCGCTGTTTATGTATAGGTATGTTGCTCCTTTGAATTTACGTCAATACTCTGAAGTTCTTTGTCAATGGCCTTGTTTGTTGTGTTTGTTGTTGTTTGTTGTTGCGTTGTGTTTTTCTAAATAATTTTGTGGTATTCGGTCCATGTGTGGTTTGCTATTCCGGACTTTTCTATCTCTCCTTGCTGGTTGTTCAGTTGGTGTTCCTTGATTAAGAGATCTTTTCATTAGGAGTCTAGTGTCTTTTGAAGTCATCAAGTCCCAGTACAACTTTTTTTTTTGTTAAGCCCTCTGCGCAAATGATTTTTGGAAGGTGCTTCCATTATTTTACGACTATGTAATTGTAATTAAATAGCAGCATTCCTAAGAGCAGCTCTTGGAATGCGATTCATAAGTAAGTTGAATGTTGCAGGGACGCTGGTTCGGAAAGTGCAACAAATTAAATATATCATTCCGAATTTTCTACTAATGAAGCTTTGATGGTAGCCCGTTTTCATAACTGAACTATTAAAATATACACGGCCTTGTGTAACCGGTCAACTTCATCATCAATTCTTGGATAATTGGTCATTCAAGTTATGTTTTGAGTTCTCTGATGTCATGTCCAACGGACGCAACCGCGTCCATCCGACATGCCATCACGGCCCATTCCCTCTTTTCTTACCTCACGGAATCTTCGTCGATAGACATAACATAAGTGTAGGGCTGGTCCGGGCTTGTTCTTCGCTTTGTTTGGCGTTCAGCATTTTCCTCATTATACATCGAATGGTCTTCTAATAAGCTTTATGGGAGATCATCAATCTAACCATGTTATCTGCCTTCAGATCTTCAGGTAAGTTGGCACATGCTTCTTATCTGTATGTGAGCCACTTCTCACACTCGAATATCATATGTTCGGCCGTGTCTAGCTGTCCGCAATAGCTCTAGGGTAGGAACCCTTTTCCGATAGACGCGGAACGGACCATGTTACGTTAGAGCCTGCGACAGAAAATAACAGGTAGTCCTATACTTGCAGGTCACCCATTTTCCTACCGATGATTTCAGTCTTTTTGTACACTGCGCAACCTCTATTGTTTGAGACCATATCTGCTGGCACTTTTCTACGGCCCGTTATGCCCGTTATCTGCAGTCTCTCCGCCTCGTCTCTGCTCGCTTTACTGGATACTCTGCGGTCGGCCGTGGCTATACTCAGCAGTGATTTCCTTTGCAGCATGTCCAGCTACAGCTGATGTTTTTGCCTTTCGAGTGCTCTATACCAAACTGGCGTTCCACAAAGGACGCCTCATATTCGGCATCAGTCTAGAGAGCATTGCTATTCTGGTTCATCTGGGTTGACTTATTCTCAATAGAAGCACCCCTTATTGTCTATATAAACTCCCAAGTACCTCACGGACTTACTGGACTATCATCCTGCCTCTAAGCTCTAAGTTCACGTCCTCCTTCTTTATATCATTGCCTCGTAGTATCACTGCCTCAGTCTTTTCTGGAGCTAAATCTAAGTCATCTGCAAAGCTTATCATTCTAATGTCACCGGGTAATGGTTGTTTCAATATCCCATCGTACAGAATGTTCTAGTGGTACCCTATAGGACATTAACAGATCTAGTTTGGATGCGCTCGAAACACCTGCTTTTTATATTACGAAGACATTTCGAGATGTTGCGTCTTCGCAGTTCACTCATTATGATGTCTCAGGAGGCAGTAACGTCAAGGGTAACTAGTGTGCACCATTTAGCCTTGGACTTTTCCACTATTGCCATCACTATCTCGAGAGGGTTGATGGTAGACCTGCAGGTACGAAAACTGAACTTAAATGACTGAACTTAAATACTGATCCAAAACGCAAAATCCTATTTCAAACAAAATGTTCAATGCGAGCCAACATATCAAAAATAGTGGCGGCCGCCGAGCCGGCCCTGCTTACTAGCAGGAGATCAGGCCGGCCGATTGCTGGAGAGCTCTCTCTAACATGTACGTTGCTCACCCAGGCAATAGACCAAAGGCACAAAAATTACCTATTTAATAGATATTGAAGCTATGCCCAATGATAATAATATTGCAAACATCTATGCTAGGATACATAAATACACAGACCTTGCGGTAGGAATAAAACGACTCTGGAAGAAAAACAAAGTTATTATTGTCCTTCTCGTTATGGCGGGCTCAGACCTTACACTAAACACATTTACGCCATACCTGCAACAGTTGGGAATTTATTATTTTTTGTTTGTTTGTTTGTTTGTTGATTTACTTCCTCCAAATTATTAATTTTTATTGGAGTAGTTGAGTTTCTGATACAATTAAAGATCTTATCAATTAATACTTGTTAGTTTGATGTGCTATATTTATTTAAACCACTGACCATTGCATACTCGTTATATTTCTATTTTTAGGCGAAATGCCATACATTTGTAACATCTGCGATAAGTCGTTTACATTCCAACAATCGTACCATAAACATATGCTGTATCATTCATCGGAAAAACCATACTCATGCAGCGAGTGCAATAGGCCGTTTAAAGAACTATCGACGTTGCAGAACCATGCCCGAATACATTCTGGGGAGAGGCCTTTTAGTTGTGAGACCTGTGGTGAGTTCTTGCGTTACCCTATAAAAAGTAAGGAAACTATGCATAAGATTGAAATAGGGAATTGCGGTAAAAAAAAGAAGAAGGCCACTTTATTAAACGCTAATGCACGACACCTTTTCAACTACCATACTGTATTCCACTGAAAGTATTTTTCCTTTTTGGATAATACTACCCAAGTTAGTGAAGTTTTTTGGTGCATCGAAAAATCCTATGTTTTGCAAACAGTTGAGCCTATTGAATAAATAATAACTATCTTAAAAGCATAGTATTTATTGGAATGCTTTTTGATATCCAACATTTTTTGTTTTGTTTTCGGGCGTGTAAATAAATAATCATAATTTTGTCAACACGTAACAGGCCATGTGGAAAACATGGATTATCAAGATTGCTCCCACAAACGTTCATCGACTGGCCCTTGCGATTTAGTTATCGTCATTGCAAATGCAGGCCACACTGAAAATTCATCCGTTTAAGGTCGAATGATAATTACCTATGTTGTTTGCAATCATAGGGATCCGTGGAATCAAGATGTCTTTGCTTCTGTATTTCCCTGTTTTTTAATCAATTTTACGTTTCCTTATTTGAGCTTTACTTAATACAGAATCATTAAACGTTATTATCGACCGTTAATTAATGAGGGGGCATTTCTGACCCAAGTTGAGGTTATAAAATTAAGAAAAAATATAATTGTTTTTTGTGATAAATGGAAATATCATATATAAGTTTTATAACAAAACTATTTTTGTTTTCTTTTTTTCGCAATAATACAAAAATTATATCAGAATAAAAATGGGTTTTTGAATCCAGTACCGAAAATACGCCGACGGCTCCCGAACCCATGTGACGTCACCAGGGCGGTCAGGATGCTCCTTTGGCCAACGACGTCCTACTCAGATACTAGCTTCTAGATTCCCAGCCAATCGTGATAATACTTACTGGTAACTAGTGTATATTTGCTGCAATATAGACGATGAATGAAGTTTGCAGCTTGAGACGAAGTCTACGATCGAAATAAAGATGTGTTTGAATGTTTGGAGTCAGATTACAGATTCCAGTAAGTCAGTACCTAATCAAATATGTTTCGTTGGAAAGATCTCTTTAATTGCCAGATGGCCTAGCGGTTAGAGTGTCCGATAGTGAATCTGTGGGTCTTTGGATCGAAACGCAGGCCTTCCAACGTTTTTTTATCAAAAAAAATTATTGATGTGCTTTGCCACTTGTTACGCACATTTTTTTCGATCGACATAAATATGTTTTTGAATCAAATTACAGATTTTACAAGTAATTGGGGTTTTGTGGGAACTGTGCTCTAGTAATATAACGAATGTAAATGTTTTTTTCCGATTGCATGAAGCTATAGTTTGAAATGCCCTTGCAACTAAATCATCGCCCACCCGTCCGCAAAAAAATCCAACAAAAAAAATGGAGTCAAGCTGATTGACTCAGTACTTCCCACACATAATAACACATAATAATGATACCATTTTATTGTTTTCCCATTGCATGAAGCTATAGTCTGAAATCCCCTTGCAACCAAATTATCGCCCACTCACCCGCAAAGAAAAATCCAACACAAAAACTCTCGTATATAGTGGAACTAGGACGCCATAGTCTTGATTCTGCATGCGATCAGGTGCCTTCAAACCGTCTAAAAACGAAGTATGAGCTGTTTCTATGTTTTTAGTTTTTTATTATTGTTACGCAGCCACGGACACGATTTTTCAGAAACTGGCGCGTTTTCCATTCTCGCCGCAATAGTAAATCCTGTGTCGAAATTTTATTAAAATCAATTCAATAATTTTCGCTTTACGATATACGTAGGACGAAATTAAGCAACACTCGTATATGTAAACATCACAAAATTCTAAGTCCCATTGTTTCTGTAATAGGCAAGCCAATGTTCAGATGAAAAAAAGAATATGCCGCTAGGGATTTTTCTTTAGGACAATAGACAAACTATTGTGAATACAACAAATTTTTAAGTTTTATTACCCCTCACCTCCCAACCACCTCAAATGCACCCCTACCTAAAAAGAAGTATAAAATGATTAGGAACCCCTAAAACGTCTAAAATCAAAGTTTGAGCTGTTTTTATATTTTTGCGCCGCCACTGACATGATTTTTCCAAACCTAACGCGTTTTCCATCCTCGCCACGGTATTAATACTGTGTCAAAATTTCATTAAAATCAATTCAATAATTTTCGCGTTAAGCAATATAGAACAATCTAAAACAACACTCGTATGCATACATCGCAAATTCTAAGGCCCGATTTTATCAACATGCACATTTTAACAAAGACTTTGACCAATCAGAGCAGCCCTTTCAAGAACATGCATCTGTCAAAGTACTCTAAAAATTATTGATTTCTCTTGAAGTTCACCTCAAAAAAGGTCAAAATGACATAATTTATCTGCAATCGACCATTGTGAACCATCTAGTATCTTTTCAAGTCTGATTTTCCATCCTAAATGGGTGAAAAATTGCATTTTTTTGTTCAACAAAAAGTTTAACAATTGTTAATCTCAACCAATCAGATTCCAGAGAAGCACTAGTTTCTTGGTGTATCAAATGATATTATGAGAAGAGATTCATTCACTGCATTATTTGGATAAAACATAATTTACTATCGATAATAATTATGAATACCTGCAATATATCTTTGTTTTATAGTAAAAAGAGGTAAAAATAGCATTTTGTTACATTTCAAAAGTTACAGCTATTTCCCAAACGTGTATGTGCATTACTGGTTGCCTTTCCAGAACCCCAGATTGGCAAAGCTTGCCATTTTATAGCTAAGTATAACCCTATTTTATGTACAATGTGTACGCTGCACCTGTGAATATTTCTATATAAGAAGGTTTATAACAAACATGCATCCAGTAAATGAAAGATTGATTCTTCATAAAAGTATGTATTTTCATATAATGTGGGACGTGGGATTTGTAATTATTAAATAAGGTAGGTAGTTGCTGTGACTGATATAGGTACCTACTACTTTTATCACAAATTATCGCAGTTTGCAAGTAGTAATTATACAATAATTATAATGTAAACATCGAAAATGTGGCATTAATTTACAAATCAATCGCTTTGTTCTGATATCCTGCTATGATTTTGGTTCATGAATTCTAAAATATTTTTGACAAACGTGTCATCCAGCTTTGACGTTTTGTTTTCAATACTGATAAAATACTATTGGATGATACTTATTAGCATAGCCCTCAATACCCAATAGAAAGCTTTTGCTAAATAACATCCAATAGAAAAGCTTTGTCAAAGTCTTTGTTAAATATGCGTGTTGACAAAATCGGGCCTATATCTCTTGGTTTCTGTAATAAGCAAGGCAATGTTCAGGTGGACCTAAAAAAGTGTATTATGCTGCTAGGTTTTTCATTCAAAAGTCAATGGACAGCCCATTATGAATACAACAATTTTTTCAGTTTTACAACCCCCCACCCCCCGACCACCCCAAATTCACCGCCACCCAAAAAAAGTCGAAAATGATCAGGAACTCCTAAAACGCCTAGAAACGAAGTTTGAGGCATATTTAATTTTTTTCTTTTTTGCTAATTACTCCGCCGCCAATGCACCGATTTTAAAAATTTTAGCACCCTTACCTACTAGGACCCCACAGCATATCGCTACTCAAATTACATCACAATCCATGCAGCGGTTACTGAGTATACGAGGGTAGAAAACGCGACAGACAGACATACTGACAAATAGACCCAAAAAGCATATTATCTCAAAATCGAACATTTTCGCGATCACAATACTCCCCTCACCTATCGGTGTGGGAAGTAAAAGTGTAATATGCCGCTTGGTATTTCTTCCACAGGTCAATGGACAAACTAATATGAATACAACAAATTTTTCAGTTTTACAACCCCCCACCTCCCAACTGCCCCAATTTCACCCCCACCAAAAAAAAATAGAAATTGATCAGGAACCCCTAAAACGCCTAAAAACCAAGTTTGAGGTGATTTTATATTTTTAGTTTTTTTTATTATTGTCGCACCACCACTGACACGATTTCTCCAAAACATACGGGTTTTCCATCCTCGCCGAGGTAGTAATACTGTGTCAAAATTTCGTTAAAATCAATTGAATAATTTTCACGTTACGCAATATAGAACGAGCTAAAACGATACTTGTATGTTTGTATACATCACAAATTCGAAGTCCCTTGGTCTCTATAATGAGCAAGGCAATGTTCAAATGGACCTAAAAAAGTGTACCTATTATGCCGCTAAGTTTTTCATTCACAGTTCAATGGATAGCCCATAATGAATACAAAAAATTTTTCAGTTTTCCAACCCACCACCCCCCGGTGTCTAACACGAATTTGCCAGTAGGTAGGGAGATAGCTTAGCACTGGAGCCGTCGAGAGAGCCTTCTTCAGTAGGTCTAAAGCTTGCTGGCAGTCATTCCCCCACTGGAACCTGCGGCCTTCCTTCGTAACCCTAGTCAGCGGCTTGGCGATGGTAGCAAATCCAGCCACATATCGTCGGTGGTATGTACACAGACCTAGGAAGCTTCTTACGTCATGTTTGTTCCTGGGTACCGGCCATCCTCTTACTGCTTCGATCTTCTGAGGATCCACTGCTATGCCTTCTTTGGAAACCACATGTCCTAAATATTGCACCTTCTTCTGGAACAGATGGCACTTCTTGGGGCTCAGCTTGAGGCCAGATTGGCGCAGCCTCTTAAATACTTGTTCCAGGTTCTTGAGGTGATCGCCGAATGATTTCCCAACCACGATGATGTCGTCTAGGTAGACCAAGCAGGTTTCCCAAGACAGCCCCTTCAAGACAGTCTCCATGAGCCTCTCAAATGTAGCTGGTGCATTACACAGCCCAAACGGCATAACCGTAAACTGCCATAACCCCGAGCCGACGGTGAACGCAGTCTTCTCCTTATCCTCTGGGTCCATCTCGACTTGCCAGTAGCCGCTCTTCAAATCAAGCGTAGAGAACACCTTAGAACCCGCCAAAGTATCTAGGGTGTCGTCAATTTTTGGCAGAGGGTAGCTGCCGTTCTTCGTTACATTATTGAGCTGCCGATAGTCCACGCAGAATCGTGTCGACCCGTCCTTCTTCCTCACGAGTACGACCGGCGATGACCAAGGACTCGCTGATTGCCCGATCACTCCCTCTTCTTCCATTTCCTTGTGATCCTATCCGCTTCTTCTCGCTTGGCCAATGGTAGCTTCCTTGGTGGTTGCCGAATAGGTGGTACATCGGCCGTGTGGATCTTGTGTCGAACCACATTTGTCCTCCCCTTCTTTCCAATGCCAACATCGAAGATATCCTGGTATTCTGTGATTAATACCCTCAGCCTCTTCTGTTGTTCCCTGTTCAAGCCTTTCGACGAATCAGCCACCAGCTCACTCAGCTTCTCACGCAGCCGCTCATTCCGTTGATCTGATGCGTTTACACCGGAACTGCATCATTCACTCGTACCAGGCATTTTCCAATGGCGATGCCACGGCCAATCAGCTCATCATCCGGTTTAGGTTCGAACAACATGACGCTCCCTCGATCAGCGTCATCAATCAGGCAGGCTTCAATTACCACTTCGCATCTTCCTGGGATGACAGTTTCTGCTGAGAGCACTACCTGGACAGCCTCTTCTTGACGTCGGTGGAGGACTACCTCTTCCTCTTGGACTAGCAGGATACCATGTCTCAGGTCGAGTTGGAATCCATAGGTGTCTATGATGTCCATTCCAACTATCACCTCGTTCTCGATGTCTGCTACCAAAATTCGATGTTTGATCTTGGTGTTCCCAAACTGGAGCTGTATGCCGGCTTCCCCATGGATGCTTGCGGGCTCTCCGGTAGCAGTGCGCAGCCGCCATCTTGTTGGTCTTACGTCAGCACTATTTTGGAGCACATCAGGTCGAACTATGGTCTTTGTCGCACCTGGATCCAGAAGCATCAGCTTCTGCCTGCCGTTCACGAAGCCATCCACATACAAACTGTTCGCCTGCTGCCCCACGTACGCCACACGAGCAGTTCTTCCTGAGGCCTTCTGAATGCGAGTCGAGGATTGCCTCTTCTCTTCGACCCGACTTAGTTTGCCGGCGTCGGCAGTGGCTTCGTCTCCTCCTTGCAGCGGCTTCTTACATGACCCAGCTCGCCGCAGTTCTAGCATCGGATCTCTCTCTTCTTCTTGGAATGGGTCTCGCTAACTACCCGCTTCAGTTCCTCAACTAGGGCCGTCACTTCTGTCTCACCTTCACACTTCCGAACTCGGGCCTGGCACTGGTAAGTCTTTTTCACAGCTTCGAATTCAAAAGCTCTGGCTAGAGCATCCACCAGACGTTCCGAATGTGCGAGGGTCACAGCTTGACGCATTTCGGTATCACGAAGACCTCCCACAAATGCCTCCACTGCTAGTCAGTCGAACCAAGCGGGCTATATCTGCTTCAAATTCTTGCAGCGTCTCATTTGGTCGTTGGGAGCGATTCTTCAGCTGAGCGTGGAAAACGTGACCGAACCTGGCTTGACCAAACCTCATTTCCAGATGCCTGACTAGCTGTTCGTAGTCCCCCCGTTCTGCCGGTGATAGCGTTTGAAGAACATCTGTAGCTTCACCTCTCAGTGCTAACGTCAAAGCTGTTGCCTTCTCATCAGGTAACCAACCATTTGCGTTTGCGGCCGCTTCGAACTGGAGGAGGTAATTCTCCCAGGATGTTTTCCCATCGTACTGAGGAGGTTTCAATCTCGGCTTGTACAAATCTCCTGCCTTCAAGTCACTTGGTGTGGTGACGCTTGCAGCCTGAAGCTCCATTCGCAGCTTGTCAATCTCAGAGTCCAGGCGTCGAACATTGTCTCGCAGATCTTCTTTTTGTTTTTCCAATCCCCTCTTGAGATCATCTCTTTGCTCTTCCATTTTAGATTCTAAGATGTCAATTCTGGCTCCAATTTTTTCTTCGATGTTCTTTTCTAAAGCAGTAATCTGTTTGGCGCTTGCTCCGATTTTTGCTTCGAGCGACAGTCGAGCAGTTTCCGACTGTTTGGAGCTTGCTTCGATTTTAGCTTCGAGCTTCTTGGCCCATTCGAATTCAGGTGACTCGAATTCGAAGGTATCTGGATCCTCACCATCTTCAATCATTATTTGTCGGAGTAGATCCTGTAGAACGGCCTTAAGCCCGCTGCTATCGGCAACGCGTTCATCGAGCTCTCTCCTTAAATCCGCAACCTTCAGTTCACTGAAACTCACCATCTTGACAGTTTATTCACTTAACTGTCCGTACCACGTTGCCCAATCAATCAGTCTACCCCACACCTGACACCATTGTTACAAGTCTTTAGTCCGATTGGGCAAGGAAACACTTGGTACGGATTTCACTATTTATTTTCACTAACTATGTACACTATACCTAGCCTAATACTTAACAGTCTAATTTATCTAAAGTCACTACACTAATTTATATTGGTCCTTAACTTCACTAATTTATGTCACAGTTCATTTATTTCGCGCGCGCCACTGGAACGTTGCCGTCGTCGTGTATTACTACCGAGCACTGACTGCCATCTATAGACTCTAACTGTTCTCGTCTCTCGTGCGACGGCGCTTTTATGCTAGGCGGCGCCATGTCTGGAACGCTCGCGACAGCTCGCGATCATTACCGACAGAACGAGAAGGAATTTTTCTAGACTTCATGTATAAGGCCGGACGTCCAGGGCCGAACTGGCACAATAGGTAGGGAAATTGAAAAACACCGATTTGATTGAAATCTCGAAATTAAATAAAAACTACCAGAGATTGATATTCACAACCTGATATCATGAGAAAGCCTATTAAATGGCACATTTGATCGTATAAAAAATGATGCATTCCCATTTGAGAAAATCAAGTTACCACTGATTGAAGTTTCCTTAATTAATTTACTGATTTCCACAAGTACAGAAATGTAATTTAAACATGACCGCCTAACCTAATAAGCTGACTCATTCCATGCTTAGGGACAAGGCAAATTCACAGCCCTCTAAGTTTTATAATCGCTGCGATATTCGAATTTTTATATGTACTTGTACCAAATACTGTGAATTGCACCTAAACCGTTCACTTAAAGTCCCGTGTGGTACATAATCTCACACTAAAATTCACTCGGGAATCTAAATATGCAATAATATTGTCACGACGGCCTCTTTTTCTTCACCCAGGGAATCAAACTCGACGTAACTTTCACCGTTTTACTTCACAACTCGATATAATATCTCTTAACCTTATCTCAAGTACAACTCAACTCAACTGACTCCTATGCTACCCATAGCACCTTATATATACTTCATCGAACCATCTAGAGCATTCGATGACATTTCTAGAATCCATCAGTCATTCTCGAAAACTCTAGACGATTCGATGACGTTTACACTTCAAAAGATCTAACCTAGCACTTTGACTTTACATCATGTATGACAATCAATGACAACTAATACAAATACACGAATACCATAATATACAGTATGTTACATTCTTCCCTCCTTAGCGTTCGGCGTCCTCGACGAACAACTTCGATTCTTGTATCACCACAGACATCAGCATAGTCGACCTCCGGTTTCCCACTTTCCGTACATAACCTGTAGACTACGTCGTTGAGGCGCTTCATCACCACGTAGGGTCCCTCCCCATGGCGTTGTAGCTCCGGACATCTACCCTTCCTTGCGTCGTGCGTTGCAAGACCACACCAGATCACCTCGTAACTGTGAGATTCTTTGCCCAACTTGCAATTCTCATTTTCACCTCCAGCAGAATTCTCTTTTCCTAGCTCTGTTATCATTCTCTTCAGTTGCAACTTTTTGTCTTGACGACTGTCACCTCTCGACACTTCCTTCTTCCCATTACTCAGGCTATTCTCCACTTCCTCTCTGAACCTGCTGAGTTCGTCTTCCTCCTGCGCAATCCTGTTCTTTCGCTTAACATTCTCGCTTCTGAGTTGCGTGGTCTGTTCAAAATTCCATGATGAGTCCTTGAGTGCAGCGCCAAGCTCTGCTCCTATCTTCGGGTTTTCTTTCTTCAATTGCGCCAATCTCTGTTCTAACTCTGCATCGTAAAATGGCTTCGCTAATACTGCGGACACACCCTTCTTTGTATCTTCAGTGACCTTATTCAGTTCTCTCTTCTTCTTATCGATCTCAACTTCCAGCTGAGTAATCTTCTGCTTCCCGTTACTGTTTCTATTCTCCATATGCTCCATCCTGGAGCTACCGTACTCTGCTTCAGCCAATGCGTTTTCCAGCTCCTCTTTCAGTCGAGAATTCTCGTTTTTCAAAACCACCAGTCGCTGTTTAGTCTTACTATCAACTTCTCTTGCTTTAGACAAATCTTCCTTTCGCTTTTTCGCATCATCGACCTCGGCGCTCAAATCTGTTCTCAGCTTCTTGTTTTCTGCTTCAAGCTGCGCCAACCTTTCTCTCAACTCATTCGTCTTGATACCGACCCTTTTGGCTTTATCAATCGCGTTGTTCAAGTTCTTTTTACAGAATGCATACTCAGCCTCCATCTGATTTATCTTCTGTTTGAGCATTGCATTTTCATCTTTAACTTGGTCGCATTCCCTCTCTGCTTTCTTCAACTGATTCAAAGCTTTCAATCTCTTGATTTCGCCCTTCAAAGCAGAAACTTCTTTATTGAGCTTCCTCAAGGCTATTTCGTGTTGTTCGTCCTTCTTCAGCAGATTCTTTCTATTCGTTTCAAACTTGCTTTTAATATGCATACTTCTCCTTTCCTGAGAGGCAAGCAACTGCTTCATCCTATCCCTGTCTGCTCTAAGTTCCCTCATGGCTACTCCGTGTTGTTGTTGAAGCTTGGCAATACTTTCTTCATTCTTCTTTACTAAATTCTTTATGTCTCTGTCAATCTGCTCCTTCATTGAGTTTATCGTGTCTTGCACAGATTTCATTTTGTTCGCATATTCATCTGCTTTTTCTACATCCGCTTGTATCTTATCAGCCTGGGTGCGGCAGCCTATCCTAAGATGCCCCTTCTGTCCACATCTCCAGCATGTAAACTTTTCAGCTCCTTCTAGGCTTGTACGAACCGGGTTTCTTTGGAAGCTAGCACCTCTTCTTCCTGAAATAAACGGTGTGGCCCTGACTTCTGCTTCTGTATCTTGTTCTAAAGAGCGCACCCTCCGTGTCATTCTCGTAGCTTTTGTGGCAGCTTCAATTTCTAGAGCCTTGACCAAAGCGTCTTGTAAGGTTCTGGGACTGGATAGTCTTACGATTCTCTGGACGTCAAGGTCTGCAATTCCTTCGACAAACTGACGAGCAGCGACGTATTCCTGTGTCTCGATGGGACTGCTGACGAATGCTCGTTTAGCTAAGCTTTGGTCTTCGTATGCAAATGTGGTTAAATCTTCCTTCGCTTGTTGTGTCCGGTTATGCAACTGGCCATGCAACAGCTCTGTTAAGTGTGCATCTCCAAAGCGTAACTTTAGTGCAGATGTTATCTTATCATAGTCACGTAGATCTGATGAGCAGAGATTTTCCAAAATAGCTGCGGCAGAGTCTCTTAGCATGGATGTAAGCACACAAGCTTTTTCTTCATTTGACCAGTTATTCATACGAGCGATATTTTCAAATTGCATATAATAAATGTCCCAGGACGTTTTGCCGTTGTACGGATAGGGCTTTGCTACTACGCCACTGTGTCTATCAGGAAAAGCGGGTGGTACAGCTGTTAAACAACGCTCACCTGCACCAAGTTCTCGGAGCTCCTCTCTGACGATTTCTTTGACACGATCTTCCACTTGCTGTAGTTGTTCACGCTCACCTCCACTAAGTTCTCGCACTTCGTCTCTCACGATTTCCTTGACTTGATCCTTCACTTGCTGCAGCTGTTCCTCAACGATCTTTTGCGATGTCTCTATAGCACTAATACGATGATCTTGATTTTCTAACGCCTGACTTACGGCTTGCCTCTGTTCCTCCAATCTAGTCATTACCAGCTCCTGTCCACTTTTCAAGTCACTCTTCAAACCTGCGACTACCTCATCTTGGTGGTACTTCAGCTTCTCTTCTAGGTTCACGACTGCCTCGTCTTGATGTTGCTTCAACTTCTGTTCGAGGTTCTCTTGATGTTTGCTTTAGCTTCTCTTCTAGGTTCACGACTGTTGCTTGCATAACAGCTGCCTGGTTATCTTGGCTACTTCGAAGACTTGATACAGCTTGTTCTTGACTACTCTGAAGATTGGCTGCAGTTTTTTCTAAACTTTGTTCGAAGCTGGCTTTCATTTCTTGTAGCATATTCATCATTGCACTCATTTCGGACGTCATAGCTCTGGTTATTGGCATGGACTAATGCTGTACTCACTTCTTCTTTCCTTTTCTTGGCTTGATTCGATGGATAATCCCGCACTTCCGACACCAATTGTCACGACGGCCTCTTTTTCTTCACCCAGGGAATCAAACTCGACGTAACTTTCACCGTTTTACTTCACAACTCGATATAATATCTCTTAACCTTATCTCAAGTACAACTCAACTCAACTGACTCCTATGCTACCCATAGCACCTTATATATACTTCATCGAACCATCTAGAGCATTCGATGACATTTCTAGAATCCATCAGTCATTCTCGAAAACTCTAGACGATTCGATGACGTTTACACTTCAAAAGATCTAACCTAGCACTTTGACTTTACATCATGTATGACAATCAATGACAACTAATGACACGAATACCATAATATACAGTATGTTACAATATATAGGGTGTTCCATTGAAAAAACATAACTTTGATATGTCACGCTTTTATTAGACCCTGTATATGAGTCACTATTTTTAAAATGTAGTCCAACTTGACCTACATACACTCGCAAAGTTGATTTTACGAAAAGTGGTATCGTTTGGTCACAAGAGTCCGAGACGTTGAGCTTGACTGGCCCTGTATATCCATAACTGCAGATTTTGTAATTTTGCTGGAAAAACTGCCGTGCTTTGTTTCAATTAATTTCACATATATTTTTGTCACACAACCACAATCTGCTTTAACATTCCAGGTATGTGTATGCGTCAATTTCTTCCACGTTGATTGAACAAAGTAAATCACTACACCCTATAAACAGCTGAACTGTCCACTAAATATACAGGGCACGCCTCATGAGGGGCCGTCATTAAAAATTGTTGGGATAGATATTGCAGCCCATGTATCATGTACCTATGTCTCTTGGAAATATACTCTAGTCAGCTCTCATTGCCACTTGTAAAAAAGCTGTTTTCCTTTCAGAATTCAGAAACTCATTGCATTCCATACTATAGCGCCTTACCTCTATCAAAAACCCGTATGTACTTAGACATTCAAAAAGTGTTTCAGTAGTCAATAAAGTTACAATATTGTTATCGCCCAATTCGTCCTATTACTTCATTGACATTCTAAATTACCCTATCATATGATATATAATACCACCACCATCATAGACCATATAATCGCAACAGTCAAACAGTTATGAAAGCATAAAACAGTTCTCCGGCTTTTATGTGAAGTCAAAATAAATATAGTCTCATCCACAGACCCATCTGTGAGTCCTATTTCAAACTTGTTACCTGCAACCTGCAGGTAACAAGTTTGTTACTTTCTTACGTGACAATGAATGGTCATACGTTACGTGGCTCTAATAAATCTAGCATCATTGATCGATATTTTTGTCTGGAGATACGCTCATTTTTTTCAGGTAAATGCTTTAGACAACGTGTCTCTTACCTGGTCCATCGCAGAATCCATACTGGTGCCATGCCTTACCAATGCACAGTCTGCGATAGACATTCAAAAAGTGTTTCAGTAGTCAATAAAGTTACAATATTGTTATCGCCCAATTCGTCCTATTACTTCATTGACATTCTAAATTACCCTATCATATGATATATAATACCACCACCATCATAGACCATATAATCGCAACAGTCAAACAGTTATGAAAGCATAAAACAGTTCTCCGGCTTTTATGTGAAGTCAAAATAAATATAGTCTCATCCACAGACCCATCTGTGAGTCCTATTTCAAACTTGTTACCTGCAACCTGCAGGTAACAAGTTTGTTACTTTCTTACGTGACAATGAATGGTCATACGTTACGTGGCTCTAATAAATCTAGCATCATTGATCGATATTTTTGTCTGGAGATACGCTCATTTTTTTCAGGTAAATGCTTTAGACAACGTGTCTCTTACCTGGTCCATCGCAGAATCCATACTGGTGCCATGCCTTACCAATGCACAGTCTGCGATAAGCGTTTTAGATATAAAGTCAGTCAAAGATCGCATAAATGTGGGGTGACCCCACCCGATTGCCGCGTAGAACGTTCCAAAGAGATCCAAGAGGAATACATTCAGAAGCAGTCAATAGTGTTGAATAACAATGAACAAATTGAGATTAGTTTCAACAAGATCGATTTGCAGTTGGCCATAGAAGCTACCAAATAGTTACCCAGACCAAATCTGCAACTGTGATTGAGGAGAATGAAGAAGTTTAATTGTCTAAAGTAAGTTAGGCGATAGGAAATCTTAACATCTTTTAAAAAATCTAGTTCACACTTTTATGGCATATGTATAACATTTTTATGTCCACTTATTGTGCAATTCGTCGATATCTCTCAAGTCTTATATAGCTGATAGAACAATGTCAAACACAAAAGTTATTTGATTGTTTAAGACGCATATTATAAATATATTTTGAAATATACAGGGTGTTGCGGAAAAGCAGAACAACTAATTTTTTATATGGAACCAATATTTTTTCAACCTCATTTAGTTTCCATCATTTTCTATTTATCCCTGAGATATGTCTGAGATCGGTTGCGACGTTGCCAAGTTTATTATGATATGTCCAATTGATATTTTCCTTTGAATATTATTATAAAGATAGTTACTTGAAAGTTAAATGAACATTATTTTGGATGTTACTATATGCATGTACTCCGATCGGCGTCTACGAGGGGACCTTATAATTGTATATCAATCCCTGCATGGACTTTTTGGAACTGACCTTTCTTCCATTTTCTCCCCGAATACCCATCATCTACGTGGCCACAACCTTAAGCTGAAGAAAGAGAAGTTCAAAACGACTCCCCGCCGGTTCTTCTTACCAAACAGGATTGTCGACTCATGGAATGGTCTCTCTTTGGAGAAGTCGCATCTTCAAGTACCTGTACGATAGTTGGATACAAGAAAACGCTCCATAATTTAGTGCTCAATACTGTCAATGTTACTTATATTAATGCTTGAGTTTATAGCTGTTAGCACAACTCATATTTTGTTGTATTAATGATAATAATAATAATTTGATTTACATTTTGCTCTAATAATAATAATCCCAGAAACGGAGGGTTTCATGCTCGCTATCCAGGAGCAAGTGACTGCAACAAGAAACTAAAAAAAAAAAATACGTAATTAGAGATCCATCCACAACAGACGATAATTGCAGAAAACCACCAACAAAAAGAAACAATAGATCACATAACAAGCGGGTGCAAAAGTCTTGCCGGTACCGAATACACAGCCAGAAATAATTCTGCCAGAAGGTCATACACCAAGCACTATCCACAACAAACAAACTAATAGAGAACACAAATCCATGTTACAATTACACTCCGACATCAGTACTCGAAAACGATCAATATAAACTATACTGGGACGTTGAAATACGCACAGACAAAACTATCCCGGCCAATAGACCAGATATAGTTTTTCAGTCGAAATTGCTATCCCTAATGGTACGAATGTTCTAACTACCTACGCAGGGAAGATGTCTAAATACACAGACCTTGCCATAGAAATAAAAGGACTCTGAAAACAAAACAGTGTTGTTATTGTCCCCCTAATTATGTCGGTCTCAAACCTTACACCTAACAAATTCACACCACACCTGCACCAGCTAGGCCTGGACGAAAGGTTACCCAAAGTATTCCAAAAATCTGTCATCCTGAAGGCCTGTAGTATTGTGAGATACTTCCTAAATTCAGACCAGTAATAGTTCAGGTGTTGACTGGGCACAGCCCGTCACCACTTGTTGCTATCATGCGCAAATCAGAATAATAATAATAATAACCCGTCTAGGTCTCGGGGGTAGAATAGACCCAGGGTTTAATCTGCCTGTCGGAAGAGGCGCCTAACAGATTGGTGATCCTTGCCTTATAAGGATCTATGGTGGTCACCGCCTGTGAAAGCAGGCGTATGAACCTACATAGTGAGGAAACGGCTGAACCTATGTTAAAGACGGTTTCCCGACAGCGTCTGACTCCAGGTTAGGGGCGGCTGATGACAGACACCTGCAGAAAGCCACCCAACATCAGTACGCTATCCGGTGCGTGGCGACACCGCAGGGTATACCAAAGCCTAAGGACGTAAACCAGCCGGCACTCTTCACAGGTGCATCCTCAGGGGGCAATTTGGACGGCTGCCTCCGGAAATGTCCAGCCCGGGGCCCCAAGGCTAACCACCTGACGGTGGCGGCGCTTCGGATCGTCCTGTTGACGACCCCCGCTATGATATGGACCATTTTAGGTGGACGACGGAGCTCAGGAATGACCTGATGAGCTGCTACGAGAGCAGTAGCCCGCGCCGTAGGGGATACATGTCCCGCATGTATGAGAGGTGGTGTGAAATGCACACTTACCTCCCAGAACTTGCGGAACCAGGTATTTTACCTACATCACAAATTCACAAAGTCCCTTGGTTTCTGTAATAACCAAGCCAATGTTCGTATGGACCTAAAAAAGTGTAACATGTCGATAGGTTTTTCATTCACAGGTCAATGTGCAGCCAATTATGGATATACAACACCTTTTTCAGTTTTACACCTTTTTCAGTTTTACCTACCTATCAATCGGTGTGGGAAGTAATACTTTGTACCGAGGTTAGATCTATTTATCTATTTATCTACATCTTTATCTTATCTTTGAATATACGCTATAATGAGGGCCAGCCGAGATGCTCTAAGCAATTCAATCGCCTCTCGATCCTTTCTAAAGCGGCACTCAAATTCCGGCATCGGGTCCACTCACAGATGTGTTACGACTAATTTTTCTTTTTGTAATCGAGAAACGTTTTCGATTCTTATGACGCGCCTCGTGATCGATTGGCATAAGAAAGAAAGACTGGCACTGACACTGAGACAGTAGACGGTCCTGAAGAGTGAGGAGAGGGGAATATTTTGTTTTCAGCTTTAACATTTGTGGTCGATGGAAGCAAGTAGCACTACATTACTTTATTTACGAGATGAGGTCAAGAAATAATATATCATTTACGAACTACTTTTCACCCCCGGAAACAATGAATAACTATTCTGTACGTGTATATCGACAATCCTATATAAAGAAACGGTGATGCTTTTCTATAAATAATTTGTTTTAAATACCTTTCCTTAGAGGATACGAACTTCCATTGTTCAGATATAATTAACAACTCTGCAAGATGAATAATAATTAGGTATAGCATTAACAATTCAGTGCTACCATTCTCGCAGCATAGAACTATCGGCAACAGTGACGTTTGAAACATGTATTGCAATTAATCCAAATTATTATATTCAACATACATTTCTTCATAAACTTGTAACTCACTACAAGTAATCTAAAATACACTGAAAAACACACACGTTCACGTCTTTGAGTTTTGAAATTCCACTAGTGCGTGATTTCCTCTAAACTAGCAATTTGACAATACCTCAGAATGGAAAATTCGATCAATAATTCAGGTAAGTAAAAATGATATAGTTTTATAGGCGAGAATAAAATTCTGAGGATATTATATAGAAAGCTTTAATCATAAATTCTCATTATAAAGAAAATTTTGTAATTCTATAGATTTTGAGTGTACGCGCAAAAAGCATGCAAAAAAGTTTGTTTCTGTGCCATACAAATAACATAAGCCCTGATTTATTTCTTAACTCGTCCAAACTGAATCCGATTTTAAATCAGACCATGACTCAAAGTGTGATGAAGTTGGATTGTACATAAAATGGGAGCAGGGTTGCCAACTCTTCGAATTTAACCCAAAGTTTAGGGGTTTTAAATAGATTTGAACATCTTGCTATTATTCTAATTTGTCGGATAAAGTCTATGACGCTCGTCTGCTAGCAACATAAGATACTAAACATGTTTGGTCCCCCACGTCGCTATTTTTTAGAATATGCACTACTACCCCTACGAATACCACAGCGGGACAAACTTAAAAATGAATGATATCCCAGTTTTTCAAAGGTTTCGGTAATATACTTCAGTTGTCGCTAAAATAAGATTTTGTGCATCATTTTGAGGTTCATTTGTTAGTCCAGGCAGGCGAGGCGGTAGGGTTTTTTTTGACAGCAAAAGGTCGGAAAGAAATTAAATTTGATGGAATGGTAGACATCGGTCCTCTGAACCTACAACTAAGTTTGCTACCTCGGGGGGTTGCTGTTTGAGGGGAGGGGAAGCTTCAAATGATTTATAGAGAGAACAAAATTCTGCATAATTTTGATTTTCACGTTTTTTCGTGTGCGACCAATAATTTCCGTCCTACAGTGCACCAAAGTTAGGGGTTAGTTTGTGATTTTCACTAGAACCAGAATTTCATCGCGGATTAAGACGAAGAACTTTATCAAAAAATAGAGTCAAGTTGATTGACTCAGTACTTCCCACACATAATAATGATTTCATTTTATTGTTTTTCCATTGCATGAAGCTATAGTCCGAAATCCCCTTGCAACCAAATCATCGTCCACCCTCCCGCAAAAAAAACACAAAAACTCTCGTAAATAGTATCTTGCGTCTCCCTCCTTAGAAACTAGGACGCCACAGTTTTCATTCTGCATGCTTCATCTGAACGATGCAAAACGATCAGGAGCCTCTACACCGAATAAAAGCGAAGTATGAGCTGTTTTTATATTTTTAGTTTTTTAATTACTGTTGCGCCGCCACTGACACGATTTTTCATACACTGGTGCATTTTCCACTCTCGCCGCGATAGTCAATTCTTTGTCGAAATTTCATTAAAATCAATTTAATAATTTTTGCTTTACGCAATATACATAGAACGAAATTAAGCAATACTCGTGTATGTATACATCACAAACCTCTAAGTCCCTTGATTTCTGTAATATGGAAAGAAATGTTCACAATATAACAAATCTTACAGTTTTACAACCCCCACCCCCAACCACCCCAATTTCACCCCCACCCAAAAAAAACGTAGAAAATGACCAGGAACCCTAAAACGCCTTAAAACAAGGTTTGAGCTGTCTTTATGTTTTTAATTTTTTTATTATTGCTGCGCCGCCCCTGACACGATTTTTCCAAAACGTACACGTATTCCATACTCGCCGCGGTAGTAATACTGTGTCAAAATTTCGTTAAAATCAATTGAATAATTTTCGCGTTACGCAATATAGAACGAGCTAAAACAATATTTGTATGTCTGTATCCATTACAAATTCTAAGTTGCTTGGTCTCTATAATGAGCAAGGCAAAGTTCAAATGGACCTAAAAAAGTGTACCTATTATGCCGCTAGGTTTTTCATTCACAGGCCAATGGACAGCCCATAATGAATACAAAAAATTTTTAAATTTTCCAACCCCCACCCCCCCAACACCTCAAATTCGCCCCTACCCAAAAAAACTAGAAAACGATCAGGAACCCCTAAAACGCCTAAAAACAAAGTTTGAGGCGTTTTTATTCCTTTGTTTTTTTATTATTGCTGCGGCGCCACTGACACGATTTTACCAAAACATGCGCGTTTTCCATCCTCGCCGCGGTAGTAATACTGTGACAAAGTTTCATTAAAATCCATTCCATAACTTTTACGTTACTCAATACAGAACGATCTAAAGCAATATTCCTATGTATAAAATTCTAAGTCCCTTGGTTTCTGAAATAGGCAAGGCAATGTTCGGATGGGCCTAAAAAATGGTATTATGACGCTAGGTCTCTCTTTTACAAGTCAATGGATAAGCTATTATGAGTACAACACATTTTTGAGGTTTACAACCCCCACCCCACAACCACCTCAATTTCACCCCAACCCAAAAAAGTAGAAAAGATCAGGAACCCCTAAAACACGAACGAAGTTTGAGGAATATTTAATTTTTTTGTTTTTTGCTAATTACTCCGCCGCCCATCCAACGATTTTCAAAATTATAAGTACATTACCTACTACGACCCCCCAGCATACCGCTGCCCAAATTTCATCACAATCCATGCAGCGGTTACCGAGATTACGAGGCTAGAAAGACGCGCACAGACAGACCGATAGACCGTCAGACCGACAGACCGACAGACCGACAGACCGACAGACCGACAGACCGACAGACCGACAGACCGACAGACCGACAGACCGACAGACCGACAGACCGACAGACCGACAGACCGACAGACCGACAGACCGACAGACCGACAGACCGACAGACCGACAGACCGACAGATCGACAGACACTATAGACAGTATATACAGGGTAAGTTTTTAGTACTGGCTCGGTCGATTACTCCACTACTGTAGAAGATAGCAAAAAAATGTGTATATAAAAGTTGCAGCCACGGATATGCCCCTTGCTCAGAAAATATTTAGATTCATACAGGGTGATCCATAACTACGTGGTGATGCAAACAGGCATTTTTTTAAATATGACACCCTATATGTTATTCCATATTTAAATTCTACTAATGATTTCCGTTCTTCCAATCTAGGGTATTGTTATATTATACAGGGTACTTCAAAAGTGATGACCAGTTTTATCTCCAAATCGCTGTCAAATGAACGTACTGTATATCAAAAAGTGATGAATCAAAAATATTTTTTTTACATGGATGAAAAATATCCAGTTTTAAAATCGGATATAAAAAAAGCCCACAACACATATTCGTATACAGGGTGATGTAGAATGCAAAATCCAGATTTTCTCTTTTTTTCAAATGTAACCCCCAATATTTTATTATACCAAAGAATTGCTTTTAATATGCTCTTTCATCTTTGTATAGCACTTGTTGTACCTACGTCCATCAGTTTCCGAGATATTTCGATTTTTCGGTAAATTTAAAATATAGCTTCTGTTTGTGTACTGAAATTTATTTATTTGGAGAAAGTACTATCGAATTTGTTTTTTATTTAACAAACAACTAAATTATAAGGTCATGATAGTATTTGATGAAGTCAAAACCCTGAATCGTCGAGATAATAAAGTCAAGTATGCTGAGGAAACAATTTTGTAGGCGTGATGCATAATTATATATTATTATCAAGTATGCTTTGAAAAATGGACGGTTTTCATAATTTGCTCAATAATTCCGTACTGTGTGAAAAACGAGCCTTGAAAATTAATTTTTCCATTGAGGGTATTTAGGAGAATCCTTGAGAGATTGCCTACTTGCCTCTAGAATATATCGACTATGAACAGCAATATCCAGAATGGAGGCACTCTAACACTAAGGCGTTTGAAAGATTGAAGAATCGTTTTATTTGGACCGTGTCGTTTAATATTTCATAGCCTACCTGATAGATCTGCTTGATAATTATGCATGACATCTATAATAACATTGTTTCCTCAGCACACTTGACATTTATTATCTCGTTAATTAATTATGGCCTTATATTTTAGTTGTTTGTTAAGCAAAAATAAAATTTGATAGTATTGTCTCAAAATAAATAAATTTTAGTAAACAAATAGGAGGTATATTTAAAATTTGTAGAAAAATCGAAATATCTCAGAAACTAATGAACGCAGCCATAACTAAGGTGACCATTCGTCCGGGATTTTGCGGGATTGTCCCGTTTTCAGACGTGCCATCCCGCATTTACATCGTCCCGGAAAATATCCCAGATTTTATAAATCTCTTTTTTGTATATTTTTTTAATTTATAAAACAATTTCATCCCTACTTCACGGCTGACGTCTCGGCGAAAGATGGAAACACCGAAACACCACCGCCGACGCGTCATTTTGACGTCACACAACCCAAAGTGACATCAGTGTTGCCAACTGGATTTTACCATTTTCAGTAGATGACGCTAACGAAAATCAGTATAAATCAGTAGAATTCTCATGATTAAGAAATCTACGCTTTTTCAGAGCGCTTCAGCACCAGCTAACATGACTGGTGACTTCCGTTTTTGTGCTAACTAGTTATTTATTGGTGGTTTCAGCGGAGAAGCGTTTTTCAAGCGTCACTCAAACCCCTTTGGACACCATATTCCTATTCTACCTGGTTTCAGACTATTTTAGAACCTCTTTTGGGTGAAGTTGCTCTAGGAATTTTTTGTTTATGAAAATATTACAATGAAACAGAAATAAATCTTTAAAGGAAAGATAACAAAAACAACCAACTACCCCTGTTTACAAACGTAAGATGTTAAAACACGAAACACGCGGTAGTGTTACCGTATCTGTGTGTGGCTGTGAATTCCTGATTTTTCTTTTGCGTAGTGCGTAACGTCAGCTTAGCAGTTTACTTGTTACCTGTATTCTGTACACTACCAAGTCAAGTCTTACAGTGGCTCGTACTTGATCGCGCTGCCTGCCAAATAGTAGACGGGATAGATGGAGATGGCAGATCAATTACATACAGATTTCAGTAGATTTATAAATGAAACAAGTGGAAAAATCAGTGATGACGCGGTTTTTCAGTGAATTTGAAAATGGTATTCCATATATCAGTAGATTTCCAACACAAATCAGTAGATCAGCAGACTAAGGGTAAATTCAGTATATCTACTGATTTTTCAGTAGGGTTGGCATCATTGAGTGATATATAAATTTTGACATGTGACGTCACAATAAAGCGTCGGTGGCGGTGTTTCTATCTTTAGCTGTGACGTCACACAAGCAGAGTCTGGGCTAGACCTTTCTACGCGCCGCGGCGTCCCGCATTGACGTCAGAAAAAAATGGTCACTTTAGCCATAACAAGTGTTATACAAAGATGAAAGAGCATATTAAAAGTAATTATTTGGTATAATAAAATATTGGGGGTTACATTTAAAAAAAGAGAGAACATCTAGATTTTGCATTCTAAATCATCCTGTATACGAATATGCGTCGGGGGCTTTTTTTATAGCAGATTTTAATACTAGATGATATTTTTTATCCATTCGTGTAAAAAAATGATTTTTGATTCATCACTTTTTGATATACAGTACGTTCATTTGACAGCGATTTGGATATAAAAATGGTCATAACTTTTGAAATACCCTGTATAATGTAACAATACCCTATATTGAAAGAACGGAAATAATTAGTATAATTTGAATATAGAATAATGTATAGGGTGTCTCATTTAAAAAATTGCATGTTTGCATCTCCACATAGTTATGGATCACCCTGTATAAATCAAAATATTTTCTGAGCAAGGAGCATATCCGTGGCTACAACTTTTATATACAACTTTTTTTGCTATCTTCTATAGTAGTGGTGTTATAGACCGAGCCAGTACTAAAAATTCACCTTGTATATAGAATGTTACAGATACTGTCAAAATGTAAGTAAACTAGCTTGTTTAAGCAACTGTGGTTCATCTGTTGGATAAGTTTCAGAAGTTACAATAACCTTTCCCTCAACGATTGAACCTAACCGAGACAGTCTGAAAATTCAGAGAGTTATTTAGCTTGAATACTTTCAGAAGAGAACTGCTGCATTATCATATACACCTGTTATTGCTCCAACGTTTACTGTATACTTTGATAAATAAATCATGGGATGATAAGGAATAGATAACAATTTCCTCTAGTTAATCTAAGGCAGTCGTATGAGTGAATATCACATTGCATTGTCTGAAAGTGTTCTTTAACTGGCGTGATTAATAAATGTGGGATTGATGCTTGGTGAATTAGGTTCATTTTCAAGGTAAGATAAAAAAAGTATTCCCGTGAAAAATTAACTGATTGCTCTATACAGTTATTACGTAAAATTGGTGTTATAACCACCCTTTAGTCTTTGGAACATTCATGAACTGTAGTTTGCCATTTTTATTTTACGAAAGTAACTGATCTGATACCCTCCAGCTCTCTGACAAGTACACATAGTCATCATAAATCGGGATACTTACATAAAAGTATTGAATTTGACATTTCTATAAAACGTGTTGATATTTAGCAATGCCCTCTTGCCATAATTTGTTTTTTATTTACAATATTTTATGTGCAGTCTTTGGATAAAATACTGATGGAAACATATTGTTTCAGCATACTGTGAGCCACACAAATAATTCAACTACACTCAGTGGCGTAACTTGAAATTCGGGGCCCCCGCAAAATAACCCCCCCCCCCGCAAGAAATTTTCTGTGGCTTTTTTCATAATATATATTATGTATACAGGGTGATCAATTTATACTCAGTTATTATGGCAGATGCAAAAAACCTTCGAATAAAGGTTATAGGTAAAGCGAAGGTCTACATTGTAAAATTATTTTATAATATACAGGATTATTGATAAAGGCACTGCATACTAAAGTTGTGTTTCTTCAAATGGAACACCCTATATATTATCCCAAATTCGAATTGTGCTCGCTTTTCCTATTCCGGAAATATAGGGTTTTATGAAGTTATACAGGGTAATTTCAAAGATCTTTTATGTGAAAGTCTTAATGAATTCATCTTAAAAAATCAATAACTGAAGCTTGATTCTCAATGCTTGAATAATTTCATAATTTCGTGGTTGTCTGGATTTGTCTAAAATTGTCTAAATTTTTAATACTTTCTGCTATCTTTAATTTTGTATACAGCCTGAACCAAAACTTGCGACCATAATTTTCTGTGTTATTTTGAATGGAATTTTATAGCATCGTCAGAAAGTTTTTACAAAATACTTCCAATTTTATTAAGCATTCCCCATGCCTAAAAGTAACTGTTATGGAGCTATTTCGATTTGAAGTATTAAAACGATTCCTAATAATACTACATGTTTGCCAAATACTGAAAGCTTCTCAGAGTTGGCCATGGCTACCGTGTTTGTTATGTTTTTTGACCTTTGTTAGAAAAGAACTAGCCAAGGATGGAAGGACTCAATGGACGGAAATGAAAGAACTAACAGGAAGTCGTAACAGAAAATCAATTAATCATTTGTAGCTTCGGCCAGCAAAACCGGTTTATAAAACAAGAGTCAATCACTTTTGCATGCTCAGCCAAAATCTATTTTCTCGTTTTTGATACGTTCACACATAAACCTTCTTGTAATAACTAATATTGCCTTGTAAAAGAATCTGTAGTTTTGTTTTAAGATTTCAATTTGTTATTTGTTGAAAACTAAAATATTAATTTCAATTATTTAACAAATATAACAAACATTGCATCCATGGCCAACTCTAACAAAAACCAGAATTTGGGAAAAATATTGTTCTACTACTTCAAATCGAAATAACTCCATAACTGTTACATTGAGATGTAGGAAATGCTTATAAAAGCGGAAGTACATTGTGGAAGTACATTGTAAGAGCTTTCTATATGCTATAAAATACAGGGTGTTCCATTTAAAATAGCAAATAAAATTATGGTCGTGAGTTTTGGTTCACCTTGTCTACAAAATCAAAGATAGCAGAAAATTGATAATTTTAGTCAAAACTAGACAACCAGGAAATTATTCTAGCATTGAGAATCAAGCCTTCAGTTATTGATTTTTTAAGATACAGGGTGATGAACTCATTAAGATTTTCACACAAAAGTGGCCATATCTCTGAAAATACCCTGTATAATCTGATAAAAGCCTATATTTGCGGAATAGAGAAAATTAGCACAATTCAAATTCGGGATAATATATAGGGTGTTCCATGTGAAAAAACAAAACTTTAGTATGCCGTATCTTTATCATTAACTCTGTATATCATAACATAATTTTAAAATGTAGACCTTAACTTTATCTAGAATTTTTATTCGAAAGTTTTTTTGTATCTCTCCTAATAACAGATCTATCAGACTTCGGAGTTCAAGTTATCATCCTGTGTAAACAGGGTGAGTCTTATGTTCATTCTTTCTTCAAACTGTGTATAGAAGTCGTTGAAATAAACAATTTTTTCAAATAGCTTTCATCCGAAAACTGAAAAATCAGCGAGATACAGAATCGAAAAAAGTAAGTCGAAACCCTGGTCACAACTTGCGTAGTAAGATTTACCTAGTCTCGATATGTTTACTTTTTTGCTCGAATTTTTGTCTTATCATCGGGCATTGTGCCTGTCAATTAGTGCACTAGTCACTTTCAGTTATTTTTGAATTGATAAATCCTAAAAGTTGCGTTTATAATAATGTGCCGCTGTTAGGAATTACATATTTAAAATTAACAGTTAACAAGTTAAACAGAAAGTGGCTACTGAACTATCTGACAGGTGCAATGCCTAATCAATAAGACAAAAATCCGAACAAATAACTAAACATAAACAAACTAAGTAGGTACGTCTTGATACACAAGCCTAGATTACATTTTTTATTTTGGATCTCGCTTATTTTTCAGTTTTCTGAAAAAAATTATTTGAAATACTCGTTTATATGCAGAATCAAAACTGTGGCGTCCTAATTCCTAAGGACGGAGACTATTTACGAGAGTTTTTGTGTTGGATGTTTTTTGCGGGCGAGTGGGCGATGATTTGGTTGCAAGGGGATTTCAGGCTATAGCTTCATGCAATGGGAAAACAATAAAATGGTATCATTATTATGTGTGAGAAGTACCGAGTCAATCAACTTGACTCCATTTTTTCTTGTTGTGATTGGATATGATTGTATGTGTCTGGTACGTGATCTGGACAAGAGAGGTTAAGTGGTGTATAGTTTTTGTCTGCTTTTACTATTGCCTTATGTAAGTTAGTTTGTTTGGTGTGGAAGAAATGTCTCAGTGTTTGTATTTGTGTTGTGCGAAGTGACTGTATATCTATAATTCCTCTGCCCCCTAGATTTCTGTCTATGGTAAACCTCTCCTTGCACGCGTTCGGATGTGACATTCTGTGTTTTGTGAGTTCCGTTCGTATAAGTATATGGATATTTTCTATGTCGGTGTGTGACCACTTGATGATGCCAAAGGAGTATGTGAGTACCGGTATCGCAAATGTATTAATGGCTTTTGTGAGATTCTTAGAATTCAATTTTGTTTTTAATAGTTTAATGAGGCGGTCTCTAAACTCTTGTGTTAGTTGTGCCTTGACTTGTGTATGGTCTATCTTAACGTTGTGATTGAAGCCCAGGAACTTGTACGTTTCGTCCTTATCCATGCTGGTCAGCGTTTGGCCAGTTACTACTTCCTTTTCGAGTTGGTTTTTCCATTGGCCTTTATTGATGTGGAGCAGCTTGCATTTACTCATTCCGAATTCCATCCTGATGTCTGACGTATAAACTTCTGTTATTTCGAGTAATTCTCTCAGTTGCACTTCTGTGGCGGCATATAGTTTTATTTATTTTATTTTATTTATTTTATTTATTGGTAATCTTACAAACACCACTTTCGTGGTAATGACAAGTAAGAGTGCTTATTCCTATGGGCCTAACAACTAACTATCTTACTCACTAAAAATACTAAAACAAAAATAACAAGACAATTATAAAATCATATTCACATTTTCAGTATCACAGAGCATAAATTGTGATTTTATGGATTATCATCTGCCAGTGTATGGTTTGCCATAAAAAATTTTTTAATCTCCTTGACAGTGGAGTTGAAGAAATCCAAGTTACTGCACTTTAATAAAATATTACACTGATTCTGCATATAGTTTATGGGAGACTTATTAAAAGGACTAGAATAAAATAGGTCATTACAATTCACCCTTAGGGTAATCTTTGGTACATGAAACTTTACAAAATTGATTAGATTACAATTCTTATATTTGATATTATTAACAATGTTATACAGGAACAATACACAATGCATATGTCTCCTCTTTGTTAAGGACTGCATATTAAACATGTTAAGCAAGTCGTTGGTAGGCACTAAGTAAGGATATAAATTATACCTTTTAAAATATAAATATCTAAGGAACCTTTTTTGTACCTTTTCAATAAGGTTGATATTCATTTCTGCTTGAGGTGCCCATATTACTGATGCATACTCAAGAATCGGTCTAACCAAGGCATTGTATAACTTTATTGTTGTGTTTATGCTGAAATATTTTGAATTTCTGATGACAAAGCCCAGTATTTTGTATGCTTTGTTGACAATTTCTGTATAGTGCTCGTTAAAATTCAAACTTGCCTGCAGGTGCACCCCCAAGTCTTTACAATTAGTTTTTCTAGCTAAGCATTGATTATAAATGACATAGTTATTCACAACATAGTTAATTTTCCGTGTGAAAGTCAACACTCCACACTTTTGTATATTCAGTATCATATGGTGATCTTCAAACCACTTTACAACTGAATCTATGTCCTGCTGTAACTGCTGACAATCACTGGGAGTCTGTATAGTCTTGAAAAGTTTGAAGTCATCTGCATAAATTAAACAATGTGAGTATTTCAGACAACCAGGTAAAGAATTAACAAAAATTAAAAAAGTATGGGCCCCAAATTGCTTCCTTGAGGAACGCCTGAGGTAGCTTGAAATTGCTCTGAAAGACAATTACCAACTTTAACCCATGGACGCCTTGACTGAAGGTATGATTTCATAAAATTACAAGCACTATCTGAAAAACCAAACTCCTTTAGTTTCATCACACAAATGCCATGGTCAACCATGTCGAAAGCTTTGGCACAATCTGTCATAATTAAATCAAGTTGCAGTTTATTGCTGATTGCTTCACCAGCAAAACTGGACAAAACACACAGGTTGCTAACTGTAGACAATCCAGGAAAAAAACCATGTTGTTCTTGAGCAAACTTGCCTTCAAAACTTGTAACTATGTCACTGTACAAAATGCTTTCAAAAATTTTTGCCAAAGTGTTAAGTACCCCAATAGGTCTATAATTGTGTATATTATTAATATCACCTGCTTTAAGTACTGGTGTAATCACAGTTTCTTTAAGTTTATCTGGAAATGTGTTTGTTTTTAAAGACAGGTTGAAAAGATATGACAATTGCTTTAAAAATAATGACGAACATCCTTTAAAAATATAAGAGGTATGTTATCATACCCAGTGGCCTTCTTTGGCTTAAGCTTACTGATACTTTTTTTGACATCCTCTTCAGTAATGGTATTAAAGTTAAAGTGTGTCTGATCATGAGAATAATTATTATTCTGATATGCGGAAGATGCTTGATAGACTGATCCGAAAAACTGAGAGAAAGCATTGGCAATGTTCTGACTACCATGGTATGTGCAATTATTTGCAAACATTTCTGAGGGAAAGCCTCTGCTTTTTATTCTATTCTTAATGAATGTCCAAAAACTACTTGGGTCTACCGAAATATTATGCTCAATATTAGCTTGATAAGTTGTAAATTCTTTTTTGGTTTGACTTTTTATAGACTGTCTAAGGTTCTTAAATTCACACTTAACAGTACTAGTAGCTTTACCAGTCCTAATTAGTCTATGCAGTCTGTTTTTTTGTCTTATTTTTCTAATCAACTCCACACTAAAATATAAAGGATATCTCCGTTTTCTATTGCTAATACGCTTTGTTGGTATAGCCTGCTCTATACATCGATAAAGTTTATTATAAAACACACTAATACAATCATTAACATCAACACACTCATACATACTTGACCAGTCAGCATCCCTTATTAGCTGGTATAAAAGATAAAAATTGCCTCTGGCGTAATCATAGTAATATGACTGCTTTATATTTGCCTCGCTACAGTAAGCCGCTTTTAGCACCAGTGACATTTCTAGAGCTGGGTGATAATTATCCTCCACAACCAAGGGAGCCATAGCTTTATTTAGATCCTCAATAGGCATATTGGAAAGTATGAGATCAAGCTACTTGCCCTTAAAATTTAAAATGGTATTCAACTGACTTATATTATTCAGGTTTAGAAACTGAGTTAGTAGCCTACTCTTTTCACAGCCAGAGTCAACATATCCAGGTACATTAAAATCACCCATAACAGTAAAATTTACATTTGCTGACAACACAAAACTTGTATTTGGCGGTATGTAGACACATGAAATATAAAATGAACACTTCTTACATCTTACCCTAAGTAATAAGCACTCTATACTTATATCACAGTTCACTTCAATATCAACTACTGCCAGATTGTTTTTTGCTGCTGTCAGCACTCCTCCTCCCAAGGTTCTACCATTGTTCCTGTCCTTGCGAAAGACATTGTAGCGCTCATCAAATAATTCTTCATTCTTGAAACCTTCTGTAAGCCATGTTTCAGTCAACAAGATAAGATCATAATCCTCACTGAGAACGCTAGTACAGAAGTCATGGCTCTTTGTCCGTAGGCCACGCACATTCTGATAAAAGATTTTTAAATTATGGGACCTCAGTTTACTTGCTCTGGGTTCTGTCCTTGAGGATCTATCTGACTTGTTGGCATCCTCTTTTTCATTAAAAAATATGAAACTAATGACCCAGCTGGCCATGTGTCCCTTCTCTAAGCACTACGAAGGTCTTCTCTCCTTATGGTTACTTTCATTGATGACTACAGGTTTGGATGCTTAGACGGATGCATCTCGCATTGTACTTCTTTAAAATTGGGTTCCAATACTCGTTTCAAATCTGAAGGGGCAGTGTTAGGAGCAAGCCTAGTTACATGTAGAGACACAAATCTGGGTACTGTCTGAACTGTTTTTGCTTCCTCGTTACTTCCTACCATGACCTTACGGGTTCTTCTTCGACGCTGGTACTGCCAATTACCCTCTGCATCTTCCGTCTGGCGGATAGGGGAATGGCCGGGGGAAGAGGAATCTCGGAACCCAGATAGTGGCAGCCATAGTAGAGTACGAGGGCTTAAAAACCCTCAATCCTTTTGCGAAAGCTGTCGCCGTGGACCAACCCACCCAAAGCTAAGGTGTAAGGTATCGTGCTGAGGGCTGTATGGTCGCAGGGTAGTATGCGGCCACAAACGATCCCCTTGGGGAACCAGGCGACACCCTATTGTAATAAGCCTTACCCTTGTACGCGGGGCTCTGCCAGTGGTGGACTCATCCTTTTCCTTGCTACTCGTGGGAGCGACTATAGATAACACAAAAAGAAAAACACAAGATCCAGAGGCTGGACCATCGAGTTCACCTCAACCTGAATCTGCAGCTAGGGCTGGACAATGTTCACCTCAAGCTGCGGCACAGACCGAGGCTGGACGAGAAGGATCACCTCAGATACAACACAAGAAACAATGGCCAAAGCGTCGACGAGTTTGTGGCGCTGAGGCTAAAAGAAGAAGGACGGCGAGGGAGGCGAAAGAGGCGGCATCCACAGGAACTACCTCCTCCTCCTCAGCCCCTTCAAAACTAAAGGAGAAGGCGTCCAGCGAGTCAAGTGGCAAAAACCTCGCCTCCAAAAGAGGCCAGGAAGTAGCGACACCTGGGAAACGCCTTCACCCAAGCACCTCCACAGAGGGCACACCGAGAGGGATTAAGAAGGTTCGCAGTGACACAAAAGCCGCTGCACCTTCCCAAACCTTCGCGGAGGCAGCATTAAAGCATCTTAAGGTTGCCATAATAGATAAGGATAACCCCTACGGCAAGGTCTCTGTAGAGCGGGCAAGCCTTATCAAAAGACGGCTAATGGAGGAGCTGGACAAGTTAATCTTGACGCCCTCCAGCAGCCAAAACAAAGTGCCGACATTTAAGTGGTGGACTCACTCTGGTGAGATCATCAGGATCGTCTGTGACGACGATGGGGCACTACATTGGCTTTCTGGGGCTGTTAAAAACCTTAGGCCATGGGAGGAAGCGTCACTGGCGGTCGTCAGTTTGGACAAGCTCCCAAAGCTCACCAAAGCCTCTCTTTGGGTCCCGGAGGATGACGCTACCGCCACCTCTGAAGACCCGGAGAGAGTGCTGCGGCGGCTGACGGTGCAAAATCCAAGTGGTGCACCTTCCACCATGAGGTCAAGAAAAGCCCTCCAGGACACCTGTTCGTCTTCGTTGTCGGAGACGAGGATATGGCTGTCCTAAAGAAGAGGTCGATGAGGTTGAGCTATGCGTTCACCTCATTGACCATCAGAGCCTCCAGTAATAGGACGGGAGCTTCTGCAGAACCAAGGACTTCGGATGAGGGTACATCCAACACCGAGGCGCCCTTGGAGAACGCAGAGGGCCCCGAACATATGGACGCCATCCCTCCTTGACCGAGGAGGAGATGGAGTCCTAAAGAGGCAAATCTATGACATCTGAGCCATGGGCAAGGAAGTCATAAAAAAGGTAAATATCCTTCAATGCAACCTCCAACACGGTAGGTCGGCGACAGCAACATTATGCCGCCGACTTGGTGTGCTGGAGGATGCAATAGCACTAATCCAAGAACCTTGGATCATACACACCAGAATAACAGGTCTAAGCTCACTAACTGGTCAAATTTTCAGCTTACCAAGCAACTTACAACCCAGGACTGCAATATATGTACCTAGGAAGATTAAAGCCACCCCAATGGCACAATTTTGTACCTCCGATTTAACTGCGGTTAGATTGGAATGTCCATGGGAAAGAGGCAACAGCAGGGCATTGGTCCTAGCATCGGTCTACCTTCCTTCAGATGCAGCCACCCTACCACCAACAAAAGAATTGGAAGAGCTAGTAGACCACTGCCTCAACCAGAAATTGGAGCTTGTCATTGGCTGTTACTCGAACTCCCACCATCTGGGATGGGGCAGCAAGGACATTAACTCCAGAGGTAAGTCTCTTTATGACTATATTGTTAAGAAGGATTTACGAATCTTAAATAGAGGCACGGAACCGACTTTTATTAACGCCCGCAGCCAAACTGTTATAGACATCACGCTGGCAACAGCCAAAATCTCTAATCAAATTCTAAACTGGCAGGTGTCAGAGGATATTTCGATGTCTGACCACCGCTGGCTGAATTATACTTTAAGTCTGGAACTCAAAACTCTCGTAAAGTCTCGCGACCCGAAGAGGACGGATGTAAATCTGTACAACCGACTCTTAGAAGGTGCTCTGTGTAACGAACAGGTTTTGACTCCGTGTACTAACGAAGAATTGGAAAGATACACAATATCTATCCAAGATAAAATAAGTTATGCTTATAAAAAGCCCTGCTCCATAAGGATGGTCCAGGAAGGCGGCAAAACCAATATTTGGTGGTGCAGCGAACTGGAACACCTTAGGAGAGCAGCAAGAAGAACTTACAACAAAGCAAAACGTACCAAACTCAAAAAGAGCTTAAGAAAGTCTGTAGACAAAAACAGAGGGCTGCCTGGAGAGCCTACTGTGAAGAAATAGAGGATTTCCTACAAGCATCCAGACTGCAAAAAATGCTCTCTAAACATCCACATCGGTGCATCGGCATTCTAAAAAAGGAGGATGGAAGTAAAACCTCCAACCTCCGGGAAAGTGCCGAGCTCCTGATGGACACGCATTTCCCTGGTTCAATTGTCACTGCGCCGTCGAACTGGATGGAAGACATTAACACACCTTCACCGATTGACTGGCAATTCACCAGAGAAATAATCAGTGAGGAAAAGATAAACTGGGCCACATCCTGCTTCTCCCCCTTCAAACCACCAGGGCCAGACGGCATATGTCCAGCCCTACTTCGATGGAGTCTGGAACATATTATACCGCACTTGGTGGGAATTTTCAGAGCCTCCTTGGCTCTAAAATATATTCCCAAAAGGTGGAGAGAGGTGAGAGTGGTCTTCATACCTAAACCAGGTAGGATGGACTACACCCTACCGAAGGCATTCCGACCAATAAGCTTAACATCGTTCTTCCTCAAGACGATGGAACGGCTATGCGAGAGGTATATAAGAGATGAGGTACTAATTCATTTTCCACTTCATCCAAATCAACATGCATACACTCCGGGCAGATCCACCGACTCGGCACTACATCAAGTAGTTGGCAGAATCGAGAGATCACTGGACAACAAAGAAACCACTCTGGGTGTATTCATAGACATTGAGGGAGCGTTTGACAAAACAACATTCCCAAAAATTAGCCAGCAACTCCAGGCTAGGAACGTGCCTAGCACTGTGAGCGAATGGATACTTAGCATGCTCTCCAACAGAGCAATAACAATCAACGAAGAGGACATTTCTGTTAAAGGTGTTGTTACCAGGGGTTGTCCGCAGGGAGGTGTTCTGTCACCACTGCTTTGGAACGTGGTTCTGGATACCCTCATCAATCACCTCAACAGCGATGGACACTATACAATAGCATATGCGGATGACATAGTTATCCTGCAAACAGGTAGATTTGTGAACACATTGGGTGAACGCACCCCAGTAGCACTCAAATCAATAGAAAAGTGGTGTTTAGAACACTCATTGTCCATCAATACCAAGAAGACTGAGATGGTTCTGTTCACCAGAAAAAGGAATATCAGGGGCCTAAACCCCCCTGAGCTTCTCAATGTCAAGCTACATTTCTCTGAAGAGGTGAAATATCTTGGTATTACCCTCGACAGAAAGCTGACGTGGAACTCTCACTTAGATAGTAGAGCCAAAAGAGCATATGTCGCTTATGAACAATGTCGGCGAACAGTGGGACACACTTGGGGCCTGTCGCCAAGAGTTACCCACTGGATCTATACCACAATCATTAGGCCTATGCTAACGTATGGAGCCATTGCCTGGGTACCTAAAGTTGTGAAGGCGACGGCGATTAATAAATTATATAAAATACAACGTATGGCCTGCATTAATATAACAGGAGCCATGAGCACAACACCGATTGCTGCTATGGAAGTAATAATTGGCATTACCCCTCTAGATATTTACATCAAAGAGGTTGCGTTACTGTCAATGTTACGACTTCGCACGGTTGGTATTAATCCAGATGTAGGTATGGGACGACTGAGGCAGCTGGTATGGCGGGAAGCGCTAAAGGCACTATCCATACTACAAGCAACCAGCGACTCAATTAAACCAACATTCGTTTTTAAGAAACCCTACAAAATAGAAATTAAACAGAATGTTGAGCCAAATGTGACAAATGCAATTTGTATACAGATGGCTCCAAAACAAGGGAAGGCATTGGATGTGGTGTATACTCCAGGGCTTTAAACCTAAGAACAAAGTGGGCTATGGGCAAACACGCCAGTATCGTTCAAACGGAACTGGCTGGCATATCGATAGTCGCAAATGAACTAGCCAGGAGAGATGTATCTGGCAAAACTGCACTGACAGGAGACAAGCACTTCTAACCCTGAAAAGACCTTGTATCACCTCAGGGCTAGCAATGGAATGCCACCAATCTTTAGCCCATGCTTCGGACAAAACAATATTGTCCTGAGGTGGATTAAAGGGCACTACAACAACAAAGGCAACCGTATAGCGGATGGTCTAGCCAGGAAGGCCGCTGACCAAAGAATTTTAGGACCATGTGACCTTTCAGGAATGTCGACAACCACAATTTCGGAAATAGCCAAAAAACACTCCCATGTCCAAATGGTAAAACGATGGGAAGAACTACAAGGATGTCGATTTGCCAAGGAAACCCTTGCAGGTTTTGGCATGGCAATATCCAAGAAGTATTTGGCAATGACCAGACCAAACCTCCGTCTCTTAGTAGGATTCCTGACTGGCCATTGTCAACTCAGGAAACACCTCCACACTATGGGGTTAAGTGACACACCGATATGTAGAATGTGTGAAAGCGAAGACGAAACTGTGGAACACGTCATATGTGAATGCCCAGAGTTATCTTCTATTAGAGAGTGTGCGTTCGGCGAGTCTTGGCCTACACCTGCCCACATACGGGAGATGTACCCTAGCGACTTGTTCACCTTCCTACAATTGGCAGGATGGACGATGACCTGAGGAAACAACTCCCTGGGAGGATGCACAATGGGCCAGTTGTGGCCTAAGCGCAGTGGGACCACTCACCCTCCCCACTCTACAGATACAGAAGCCTATTAGGTTGGAGTATGGCTTTGGTTGTGAGGTTTGTGAGCACTTCGTATGTTGAACTGAATCGTTTGTACCAAAAATTTTGCACATTATCCACGCCTGGGCACTTCCAATTGTGGGTATGTTTTATCGTTTCAGCTATTTCCTCAGTTGAAAGAATAACGTTTCCCTGCTCCGTTATGTATTGATGTTTTGTCTCTTCTTGTCTGATCAATGGAGCATTTTCAATATGGGTTTTGGGTTCTGACCATAGGCTTCTCCAAAGCTCAGTTAATTCTTTTCTGCTTAGAGGCTCTATTGTTGTTATTATTTACAAAAAACAAAAAAGAGCAGCCCGGGCTCCGACACACCGCGCTGCTGTTCCATTACCCAACGGCCACTCCTCACACCGTGAGGTGAGCAATCACTGGGTCCGCGAATCGTGCGCCCTAAGTAGACGAAGGGAACCAAGGATGACTGCCTTCTGCATTCTGGCGGCTAAGATGTGTGCCGCCGCGCGGCACACCGGTATTTTGCGCAGTGCAGAGAGCAGCGTATTCCTCATTCTACCTAGGGATCCAATGACCATAACCAGCAGACTTACAGTGTAGTCTGGCCAGAGTCTGCGAATTTGTCCGAGCAACTCCTGATAATTGGTCCGCTTTTCCTCCTCCTTAGAGAGGATGTTCACCTCGGCAGGCACCGAAAACTCAATAACAAACATCGTCTTCTGTTGTTGGTCGAGAAGGACTATGTCGGGCTTGTTTGCCTGTACAAGCTCGAGCGTGGGGAACGAGTAGTTCCAGTAAATCCGGCATCTCTCGTTCTCCACAACGGACTCTATATCCCCTGGAGCGTATGGCAGCACCGGTGTCTCATCGATACCGTATGAGTGCCTTAAATGATAGTAGAGCACTCGTAGAGTCGCGTTGTGCCGATAGACGTAAGCCGTCCCAGCGTACGTCTTACACGCCGACAAGTGATGCATAAGCGTTTCTGGGGCCTGTCGGCAAGCTCTACAGTGGGCGTCGGGTACATCTACACCCATAACCCTTTTACGGTACACCAAGGTGTTGTCTTGGCAAGCCATTATAAAGCCCTCAGTCTCCGACTTCAACCCACTAGATCTTAGGAAAGAGAAGGTCAACTGCTCAGACAAGCCATGCTCTTCTAGATGTTTGTAGAAGATTCCATGCATTGGCTTATCTTAATGAAGTCTTAAGAGGAAGTCGACTTCGGCAGTTTTAATGTGGGATTTTAATTCTGCGGGAGCAAGTTCCGTAATGGACTGCTGACACCTCCGCGTGAAGTCGAGTGTGAGGCTGAGCTCCTCGGCTGCTCGTTTCGCTGCGCTAAAAAGAAAGGCTCCTTTTCCCGCATTCTCGTGCTCTCGCACAAAGCGGATCAGGGGATCGGTGCTCTTCGTTACATAGCAGGCAGTGGCCAGTACTACTCTGTTGTGCAGACGCTCCAAACTCAGTAGTCCACGTCCTCCCAGGTGTCGCGGGAGGTATCTTCGCGGGACAGAGGACTTAGGATGCTTGCTTCTCTCCATATTCATCCTTTTGCGGGTCTTCGTGTCGATTTCCTTCAGCTCGTTCACTTTCCAGTGTATAGCACCAAAGGTGTATAATAACAATGGGACCGCAAGCATGTTTGTGGCAGCGACTTTGTTCTTGCCGGACAGTTCTGACGGCCAGATCTGCCGAAGTCGGTGCAAATACTTGCGGCGGAGACACTCTTTAACCAATTCTGCCTCTTGGACATGACGCTGCGCCACTCCAAGGTAGGTATAAGTATCTCCGGCATGCAGTTGTCGCAAAATGCTCCCATCAACGAGCTGTTCCTCATCTCCACTATTTCCGCTTCGTCCGTTCTTGAGATGCACCAATGCACATTTGTCTGTCCCGAACTCCATTCCGATAGCATGACTGTACTCCTGCACCACCCTCAGCGATTGTTGTAGTTCGCGTTGGTCGGAGGCATAAAGTTTTGGGTCATCCATATAAAATAGATGGGTGACCTTGTGCCTCCGATTATTGGGCGTGCCACAGCTGTATCCGCTATGGACAGAGGCAAAAGTCAGATGCAAAAGAGCAAGGGACTCAAGGAGTCTCCTTGGAAGATACCTCTTTTCAATGACACCAACTCTGTCTGAACCCGAGTTTCACCTGATGTTATAGTGAACCGGGTCTTCCAGAGTGGCATCAGTTGTTTGATGCATCCCACTATCTGATTATCCACCGAAAGACATTCCAACAGTCGCACAATGAGCTCATGAGACGTGCTGTCGAATGCCTTGCGATAGTCAATCCAGGCCATAGAAAGGTTTCGCTTGTACTGCACGGAGTCCTGCGTGACACATTATTATTATTATTATCTGACTTATTATCTGACTGTCTTAAGTTCCTCTCGCATAATTGCGGTAGCAACAAGTGTTGACGGGCTGTGCCAAGTCAACACCCGGACTATCATTGATCGGAATTTAGGAAGGATTGCACAATATTACAGGTCTTGAGGAATGTTACGAAAACAGGAAAAACGTTCGAGCCAGGATTAGGATTTGAAGGATATCACATTGTTGTGTCTTAATATTTAAATATACGTGTTTTATGCAATCAGTCCGATTAATTTATTGTTAGACCTCGTATTATTACATTGTGGTTACATAATTCTCTTAGAACTTGATTCATACCCACAATTTGAAGGATACTATTTTGTGTAAAAATTAGGTTTTGGTGACTTTTCCAGACTCCGAGTATAAAGAAAAATAGGCCTAAATTGGCCAGATATGATGGTCCGGTAATTTACGTCATGTAACTGTAATTAATGTTGTGATATACAACCTCTTCAGCAATAAATAATGGGAACATTTTGTATTATTTTGCAGCAGCACCGGCGACGTTGAAGATGACCTCCGTGAAGATAACAGCAGTAGGTGACGGCATTGTGGGTAAGACATGTATGCTTAGCACATACACTACAGGAGAGTTCCCCATCGAATACGTTCCCACGGTGTAAGTATATAAAACCAACCTATACAGGGTGGGTTTTTAGTACCGGCTCGGTCGATAACTCCACTACTGTAGAAGATAGCGAAAAAAATTGTATATAAAAGTTGTAGCCACGGATATGCTCCTTGCTCAGAAAATATTTTGATTTATACAGGGTGATCCATAACTACGTGGTGATAAAAACATGTTTTTAAATGAGACACCCTATATATATTATCCCATTTTCAGATTCTACTAATAATTTCTCTTCTCACAATATAAGGCATTATAACATTATATAGGGTATTTCAAGAGTTATGACCATTTTTATATCCAAATTGTTGTCAAAGGAACGTACTATATATCAAAAAGTAATGAATCAAAACTCATTTTTTTTACACAGAAGGATTAAAAATATCCTCTAGTTTTAAAATCGGCTATAATAAAAGCCTGCGACGCAAATTCGTATACAGGATGATGTAGAATGCAAAATCCAGATTTTTCTCTTTTTTTTAAAATGTAACCCCCAATATTTTATTACACCAAAAAAATGCTTTTAATATGCTCTTTCATCTTTGTATAGCACTTGTTGTACCCACGTCCATTAGTTTCCGAGATATTTCGATTTTTAGGTAAATTTAAAATATAGCTTCTATTTGTGTACTAACATTTATTTATTTTGAGAAAGTACTATCGAATTTGTTTTTTATTTAACGAACAACTGAATTATAAGGTCATGATTGTATTTCAAAAAGTCAAAACCCTGAATTATCGAGATAATAACTGGGGGGTTGTAATACTGAAAAATTTGTTGTATTGATAATGGGGTATCTAATGACCTGTGAATAAAAGACCTAGCGGCATAATACAATTTTTTAGGTCCATCCGAACATTGCCTTGCTTATAATAGAAACCAAGGGACTTAGAATAATTTGTGATCTATACATCCGAGTGTTGTTTTAGATGGTTCTTTATTGCGTAAAGCCAAAATTATCGAATGGATTTTAATGAAATTTTGACACAGTATTACTGCCACGGCGAGGATGGAAAACGCGTATGTTTTGGAAAAATCGTGTCAGTGGCGGCGCAGCAATAATAAAAAAAAACTAAAAATGTAAAAATAGCTCAAACTTTGCTTTTAGGGGTTTCTGATCATTTTTTATTTTTTGGGTGGGGGTGAAATTGGGGTGGCTAGGGGGTGGATGGTTGTTTTTTTTGATGGTCGGCCTCCCGCAAAGGCTGAAAGCCTATGGCGCTGTAGAAGCGTTGCGAGAGGATAAGTATCGGTTCACGTTAGATTTGAAATGCTGCAGGTTGTAGCCATCGGGAAACAAATTCCCCGGCAGCTGATTCCACAGCGTCGAAGTTCTCCAAAAGGAGGAATGCTGGAGGATACTAGTTCGGGGAGTAAGGACCTCGACCTGGTAAGGATGAGCTCGCAGAGCTTCTCTAGTGTTCCTAGTTCGGACGGCCTGTGGTGTTATTATCTGTTAGAGCTCACTCGAACATCTTCCGTGATAGAATCTGTAAAACAGGGATAGGTCAGCCACCATCCTTCGATGTTCCAGGCTGTGGAGGTCCTTTGTGAGGTTAGGCGTATCGATTAATCTAATCGCTCTTTTCTAGATAGTGTCCAGAAGCTTTAGAGAGTGCTTCGGAGCGCATCCCCACACATGGGAGTAATACTCCAGCGATGGTCGGATCTGTGCCTTGTAGAGCAGCAGCAGTTGCTCTGGTGTATACAACTTCCTACAGCGGAACAAAACTCCAAGCTTCTGGGATGCCGTTTTAGCAATACTGACGACGTGGTCGTGCCAGGACATGTTATTGTTGATGTTGATTCCCAAAAGCTTGACGGAAGGTGATCCGACTATGGGGTGACCCTCCATTTTCACGGTTGGTAAGCCATCGTGAGACTTCTTTGTAAGTGTTATTGCCTGAGTTTTTTGTACGTTGAACTGTACTTTATTTGCTAATCCCCACTCGACAATTGTTTTGATATCTGCGTTGATCTGTGAGGCATGCTGCTGTCGCCGACGTACCATCTCCTGGGATGATAGTGGCTTGCCTGGTTCCATGCACGACACTAATGTACTGTCATCTGCAAAGCTGTAGATTGGATTGGATGTTATTTCCAGCAGCTCGTTGATGTACAGCAGAAACAGTGTAGGGGATAGGACAGATCCCTGAGGAACACCGAAGTTTATTGAAAATACGTCTGATGAACAGCCCTCGACTACAACAAACAGAGATCGGTCGTTCAAAAAGCTATTCAGCCACTGGCGCAGGCCAGGTGGTAGTCCATAAGCAACAAGCTTGACCAGAAGGCCGTCATGCCATACTCTGTCGAAAGCTTTCGATATGTCAAGTGCAACAACATGGGATTCGCCATGATTGTCTATTGCTCTGTTCCACAAGTGAGTGACGTAGGCAAGGAGGTCACCTCTAGACCTGTAAAACTCAAACATTTATTCCATTTATAATAGTGTGTGAAAGAAAGACCTAGCGGTATAATAGACGTTTGTTAGGTCCATCCGAACATTGCCTTGGCTATTACAGAAATTAAGGGATTTGATATTGGTAGGGGTAGGTATTGATTTAGATCGTTCTGAATTTAGTAACATAGAAATTATTTTACTGAAATTTAGACACAGTATTATTACCGTGGCGAGGACGAAAAATGCGTATGGTTTTCAAAAATCGTGTCAGTGGCGGCGCAGCAATAATAAAAAAACTAAAATTATAAAAATAGCTCAAACTTCGCTTTTAAAGCAATTTGGGGGTTCCTGATTGTTTCATTTCGTCCAGTTGAAGCTGAACTGTGTCGTTTTAGTTCCTACGGAGAGATTTAGGAAACTATTTACTAGTTTTTGTGTTGGATGTTTTTTGACGACAGGCGGGCGATGATTTGGTTGCAACTGTTATGTGTGGGAAGTACTGAGTCAATCAACTTGACTCCATTTTTTGATATACAGTACATTCATTTGACAGCGATTTGGATATAAAACTGGTCATAACTTTTGAAATACCCTGTATAATGTAACAATACCCTATATTGGAAGAACGGAAATCATTGGTAGAATTTGAATATGGAATACTATATAGGGTGTCTCATTTAAAAAAGCATGTTTGCATCACCACATAGTTATGGATTACCCTGTATAAATCTAAATATTTTCTAAGCAAGGAGCATATCAGTGGCTACAACTTTTATTTACAACTTTTTTCGCTATCTTCTACAGTAGTGGAGTTATCGACCGAGCCGGTACTGAAAACTCAACCTGTATATATACAGGGTGGGCCAATAGTGCGTGGACGGAAGATTGTGGACTTAATAAAAAATATTTCAAAAATCTGTCACGTGATCATGGTAGGGATCCTTGAGGGCTATAACGTAAAAATATTTTCACTTAAATTTTGACGTTTATACAGGGTGATTCATATCAAACTTATATTTAATTCTAGTGTGACATTATGTATCATACATGGAACTTTAAACGAACCGTTTAGGCGCAAATCACCATTTTTGATATAAGTAGGTATCAGAAGAAAATTGAATATCGCAGCGATTATAAAGCTTAGAAGGCCGTGACTTTGCGGTGCGACTAAGCATGAAATGGTTCACCTTAGGTCAGATGGCTAAATTTGAATTCTTTTTGTATGTACTTGGAGAAATCAGTAGATTAATTCAGGAAACTTCAATCACAGATAATCTGATTTTTCAAATGGGAATGCCTATTTTGGTTTAAAGAATCAAATGTAAAATTTGATTAGGTACCTTTCTAAGGATATCAATCTTTTTTTCATTTTATTTCAAATTTTCAATCAAATCGGTGTTTTTTAACTTTCCTGCGTGCAAACAACCTAGCAGGCCATGAAAAATAAACAAAAGCCAGTTAATACGGAAGAAACCAACTAACGTAGTAGAAAGATGCAAACTAACTAGAGTAACGAGGCAAGATTATGAAAATTCCATAGAACATATTAACTCTAACCAGAAACAATAGCGGTAACAAGAACGCTCATTTTTCACAGCCTACTAGCTATTAGCCAATTTCCAAAGTCAGTAAAAAAAATATTTAATCAAAACCTACTAGTGATTGTTGCTGGCAGTAGAATATCTATGTCTTTTGAATAAATTTTCACATTAAATGTTATAAAAAAGTAGCCATTTCCGTAAGTTAAAAGTAATGATACCTCTGACTGGAACGCTTCAAATTCTTCAGTAGGTTCTTCTACTTATTAACAAACTCGCGGAAAATGAAACTTGAATTGCAGTCTGTGAATTGTAAAACATAATTTATTTTGTAGAAAACTACATGAAGTAAACGCAATTATAACATAGCGTAACTAAAAAATTCTAGCAATAGGCTCGTTCAGCATATTTTTTTTATTGCATATTCTAAAAGAGCGTGTTGAGTTTAGTAGCTGTGAAAATTTTAGAATCTTCTAAGCTCGATTTCATATTCTAATGAATTATCAGTGCTGCAAATTGAAAACGCGCGGAACTTGCGAGTGTGCGACGGTGACGCACACTCGCACTCCGACCGGCGCGGAGCGTCGCGGCACCTTGGCCACGCATCGTACGAGTATTCGGTAAATAATACTGCGCTGCGGCGCATGCTACTTGCTAATCTTGCTATGCAAGCTTTGTGAACTGCATACGCGTCTATTAGATAATTTATTTGTTTCATCGACACTGAATACTGAGTATAATAATGGAAGGAGGACAGAAAAATTATAAATATTGTATAGTTTCCCAATGTGAAAATACGACAGTAATCACTCCTGGTGAATTTTTTATTAGTTCGCCACGAAATATAAATTGTGGCAGAGAGCTATGCATAGGAATGAATTTGTGAGCGATAAGTCAACAAAATATTGCTGTGAGGACAATTTTAATATAACTTTTTGTATGACTACGTGAATTGTATTACTATCAAGAAACCGCCTGGTTATGAAATCGGAAAGGATATGTATTGTGGAATTACGCCCTTCTAAAGGTATATTAATGTCAGTTGTTAGCAGATTTTGCTAGTATACTGGTACATTAAAACATAAAAGAGATACAAGTAGATTTTTTTAATCCAAATACTAACCTAATCATATAACAATTATAAAAGCATTGGAAAAATCAAATCTCATTGATATGTGGAACATGTGAAAGGCTGTTTTAAGTCCTTTGATGACCCATGTATTATATTATATAGTTCTTGTGTCTCACGTTACTGTATTTTGGGTAGAAAATTGTGGATATTTTGCTTATAAAATATCCCTACTTGAAATGTGTATCTCAGTCTTGTATATTTTGTGTAAGTTTGAGGAAGATGTTGAAAATTACATGTGTTACAAACTATATTAAAAATGTAAAACTTAAGATGAAACCGGAAGTAGTTCTGCACATTTTTGATTGTCAAAAAGACCGACAAACCTTACACGCTAGAGATCTTCGGAATGTCTTCCTTAAGACAACGAAATGAGATTTAGATGAACCTAGTACCAGCACAAAAAGAACTCGATGTTCGTCATCAAGCAGCGAATCTAGCACCAATGTTTCGCAAGTGGAACTAGAATGTACTAAACACAACGAGAGAGGGAACGTTGGAAGACAGATAAGTGTATCCAAGTCAATATAAAGGCCAAAGTTAGATCAAAATATGTTGACTGCAATATACTAAAGGCAGCCACTAAGGGAAAGCAGAAACAAATGCCATTAAAACATATCCCAAAAAAATGTTTACTCCCCAACTACTAGTGGTTCGAGTTCGGATAATTGCAAGGAACTTGCAGAAAAGCGTACTGCTTTACTTAAAGAGAATAATCCAAAAAGTTATATTGGGATACCCAGTCACTCATTATTTATAATTAATCTACTTGCTTGCTACAAAGTGCCAGTTAACAAAAATCGAAATATTTGTAAAATTAAACTTATTCTTCCATATAAAATTATAGCAGACGATTTCTGTATATCGGCTGCAATAGTTTGTTCAATAATTAAAAAAACCGTTCCAAAATTAGTCGAACGTTTAAAATCATTTACTCTATCGGAAATCAAAAAATGCTTACCGATACCTTTTCGAACAAGATTCAAAAAGGTACAGTGTATAATCATAATCGATTGTTTCGAAATGTCCATCCAAAAACCAAGAAACCCAATCCTGCAGTCATTCTCCAGGTCAGAATATAAAAAAAGCAATACTATCAAATATCTTAGATTAGATATCTTGCCGCTGTTGTATCCGGTTAGAGCTAGTATGTTGTAGGAATTTTCATAATCTTATCTCGCATGGGCGCTTCCAAGGGGGGGGGGCAGAGGGGGTAATTACCCCCCCCCCCAGAACACGGAACAAAACTGATTAATTAAAAATAAGATGCAATAAGATGCATTGAAATTTAACTGTTTATGTTTATTGCTTTAAATATATTTTTCTGTTTACATTATTTATAATAAGTCTGGTTCTGTTATATGTGTTTTGTTTTGTTAATTTTCCTTATAATAAAAAATGGACAGTAGTTAATTTGATCTTTGAGGCTGAAAAATTTTAATTTCATAAATATTCATCTCTTACCATATTATATCTTCATTTGACAAGATGTTTATTGTACTCTCCCCCCCCGCTCCTTGGCGGCTTGGCGGCGCTCACTACATTATCCATAAAGTAACTACCCCCCCCCCCCCCAGACAAACTTCCTAGAAGCGCCACTGTTATCTCGTTGCTCTAGTTAGTTTGCATCTTTCTAATAAGTTAGTTGGTTTCTTCAATATTAACGAGCTTTTGTTTATTTTTCATGGCCTGCTAGGTTGCTTGCACGCAGGAAAATTGAAAAACACCAATTTGACTGAAAATTTGTAATAAAATGGAAACCAAAAAAGATTGATATCGAGAGTGCTATATCGTTAGAAAGGTAATAAAATTTTACATCTGACTCTTTAATCCAAAATGGGCATCCCCATTTGAAAAAATCAAGTTATCTGTGATTGAAGTTTCCTTAATTAATCTACTGATTTCTCCAAGTACAAAAAGAATTCAAATTTAGCCGTCTGACCTAAGGTGAAGCATTTCATGCTTAGTCGTACCGCAAAGTCACGGCCTTTTAAGTTTTATAATATCTGTGATATTCAATTTTTTTTCTGATACCTACTTATACCAAAAATGGTTATTTGCGCCTAAACAGTTCGTTTAAAGTTCCATATGTGATACATAAAGTCACACTAGAATTCACCAAGGAATCCAAATATGCAATAATATATAGGGGGTTCCATTCAAAAAAACGTAAGTTTGATATGAATCACCCTGTATAAACATCAAAATTTAAGTGGTTGAAATGTTTCGACCACATTGTTGTCTTCTTCAGTCATACATTTCATATAGAGGATGCAAAATTACTAATTAGTATGGAATTGGTGACGTGTGACAGAAGGTGTTTTGATTTTTAATTTTTGATTGTTGTATCTATAGTTTTGTCTTTTTCTTTAATGAAATTGAAATGTCTAATTTGAACTGTGAAATATTTAGAATATAAGTTTTTAAGGAATAAACGATTTTTGAGTTGTTATATGATGTTGTAATATATTGAACTGAGATTTATAATGTCTGTTTTATCATTAATGCTATTTGCGTTTTTCATAATATATGTAGATCAATTCGAGCACTTCTCTTTTATATGTATGTTGTTGAGTTAGTAATGTTTGAGTTTCGTTGTAATTAAAGTTGTGTTTAGGTGTTATTTCATGCTTGGATAATGCTGTTTTATTTTTTTTATCATATTTATGTTCTTTGATTCTATTTTCTAAAAGTTGGGATGTTTGGCCGATGTAGGAAATATTACAGTTATTACAAGGAATTTTATATACTACATGTGTCATTTTATTTTTTTCTGTTTTTGTTTTTAGTTTACTGAAAGTTTTTTGTAGAAGGTTGTGGGCTTTATAACTGGTGGGGATATTATGAGTTTTCAAAACTTTTTGTATATTTTCCGAAAGATTTGGTATATACGGGATTGTCAGATATTTTTGATTTGTGTTATTATTTTTGTTTTTATTAATAGTATTGTAAAAAGCATGGATTCTGGAGTTGAAAATGGAGTTTATCAGATTGAGGGGGGGGTAACAGTTTTGTTTAAGAATATTTTTTGCTTTGTTAATTGCTGTTTCTCTGTATTGTTGGTCAGACAGTTTTATGGCTCTGTCAGCAAGGCCAGTGATAACAGATTTTTTTGGGTGATTGGGTGCTGAGAGTAGTAATTAAGATATCTACCGGACCATGTTTCCTTTGTGTACCAAGCAGTATTCATTTTATTATTATTGTAGTGTATTGTTAAATCTAAGAAATTTATTTTGTTGTTTTCTTCTATTTCTATAGTAAATTTTAGTTTTGGGTGATAGGGATGAAATTGTTCTAAAATGTAGTTTTCTATATCATTTGGAATTGCTGTCAGACAGTCATCAACATATCTGAAAAAGAAAGGTAAAGGACAAATTAATTTTGGTATTACTTGATTTTCTAGATCTTCTAAAATAAACTGTGCTATGCAACTGGAAAGGGAAGAACCCATTACGCAACCATTTAATTTGTAGAATTTATCTTGAAAAATGAAGTAGGTGCAGTTTAAAGTAATTTCTACAGCTTTCTTGAATTAATTTAGTGGAATATTTGTATATTGTTCAATGTCATTCCATTTGTTTTCAATAATCCGGAGAGCTTAATCTTTCGGAACATTAGTATAGTGTGAGACTACGTCAAGTGTAATGATTTTATAATTATCAGGGATATTGGTATTTTTAATTTTTTCTTTAAAGTCCCATGAATCCTTTATGTAAGAGGAATTTTTGTTAATTACATTATTAAGGATATCTTCAAGGTATTTAGAAAGTTTGTTGTATAGTTGAAACAGTAGATCTTAACGGAATGCCATTTTTGTGTAACTTAGGTAAGCCATATATCTTTGGAGGTAAAGCGTTAAATCTTTGGCCTCTTCAGGTGTAATGTACTTATTATTTTTCCATTTTTCAATGATTTCGTTGTTGGTCTTCTGGAATTTACTTGGTTTCTTTGTATGTCTTTAAGGAGACCAAAAATTTTATTATGATAATGATTTTTACTTTCCACACCGATAGGTGAGGGGAGTATTGTGATCGCGAAAATTTAGCTAAAAACAAAAAAAAATAAATATTGCTGAAACTTCGTTTTTAGGCGTTTTAGGGGTCCCTGATCATTTTCTACTTTTTTTTGGGTGGGGGTGAAATTGGGGTGGTTGGGGGGGTGGGAGGTTGTAAAATTGAAAAATTTGTTGCTTTCATAATAGACTATCCACTGACCTGTGAAGGAAGACCTGGCGACATAAATAACTTTTTTAGGCCCATCCGAACATTGCCTTGCCTATTACAGAAAGCAAAGGACTTATTTTTTCTGATGTAAACATTCGAGAGTATTGCTTTAGATCGTTGTAACGAGGAAACTGTTAAATTGATTTTAATGAAATTTTGAACCAGTATTACTACCATGGCGAAGATGGAAAACGCGTATGGTTTTGATAAATCGTGCCAGTGGCTGCGCAGAAATAATAAAAAAACCAAAAATATAAAAACAGCTCAAAATTCGTTTTTAAGCGTTTTAGAGATTCCTGGTCATTTTCTGCGTTTTTTGGGTGGGGGTGAAATTGGGGTGGTTGGGGGGTTGAAGGTTGAAAAATTAAAAAAATTCTTGTACTCATAATAGGCTGTCCACTAACCTGTGAAGGAAGATCTAGCGACACAAATCACCTTTTTAGGTCCATCCGAACATTGCCTAGCCTATTACGGAATCTAAGGGACTTAGAATTTTCTGTATACTATACGAGAATTTATTGGTTTAAATCGTTTTGTATTTTGTAACGTGGACACTATTAAATTGATTCTAAAGAAATTTTGACACAGTATATTGTTACCGTGGTGAGAATGGAAAACGCGCATGTTTGTTAAAAATCGTGTCAGTGGCAGCGTAGCAATAATCAAAGAACGAAAAGTATGAAAACAACTCAAATTCGGTTTTTAGATGTTTTAGGGGTTCCTGGTCATTTCCTACCAGTTTTTTTGGGTGGGGGTGAAAGTGAGGTGGTTGAGGGGTGGGGGGTTGTAAAACTGAGAAGTTTGCAGTATCGATAATAGGCTGTCCATTGACCTGTGAAGGAAAGACCTAGCGGCATAAGACAATTTTAGGGGGGGGGGCTGGCGATTATTTGGTTGCAAAGCTTCATGCTATGGAAAAATAATAAACTGGTATCAGCGTAATGTGTGGGAAGTACTGAGTCAATCAACTTGACTTCATTTTTTCCATGATAACAGTTTTATTTGATTTGTCCGGCTTCAGCATTATAAGTTCAGGATGATTTTTTAGGAAAGTTTTTGTTTTGTTATATTTTGTTAATACATTTTTATGTAAATTAGATAGAGGAACATTTTTTTTATTGTTATATGCTTCTTTTTAAGATTTGTTAAAATATTGCAACAATTTGCTCTTATTTCATTCTTGTTATCAGTGGGGCGTTCTTTTATAGCGTATTCAACTTCTGTCGTTTGGGATTGGGATTTTTTATTATTTTCAAGTGGCATAGCAAAGTTAGGTCCAAGGCCTAAAATATCTTTGGCATAATCTGGAAGAAGTGTATTCGAGATGTTTTGTATCCATGAATCTGGAATAGTAATATCTTAAACATTTTGATTTGTATGTTTAAGGTTAGTGACCTTTCTTAAATTTTTATTTTTAATATTACAAAAGTGTATATTGAATTTTCCTTTTCGGTTTTGCAGAAATGGATTGAGAGCTTCTGGAGGTAAAATGGTTCTTAATTTTTCTATGTGTATTTTAATTGTATTTTCTAAATGAGTGATTTTGTTTACTGTATCTGAGATGAGGATATTCAATGTGCTTACCTTGAAATTGTTTAAAATCTGACTTTCAATTTTTTTTTTTTTGGAGGTTTACAGTGTGAAATCTGATATGGTTGACATTTATGTTAAGGAAATTTGGGACAATCTTTTCACTTCTGCAACCCAGGAGAAAGTGTCTTCTGTTTTGCTGATTGGCTAGTTTCATACCAAGTGTGGTGACATTCTTCATGTGTTGGACTGCTTCATTGTTGTAGTTTCTTCTGATAGAGTCAAAATCATAAGGCATATTTTCACCCATGCTTATATGTTTGTTTTCCTTTTTCAAGGAGTTTTTTGAACCTTCGTGTTATATATCCTGTAGTACGTTTTTGGGGATGAGGTTCCAATGGCAATATAAGGAGAGAAAAAAACAAGGTTTCAATCTCAAAGTGGTTGAAACGTTTCGACCACTTTGTGGTCTTCTTCAGTCATATATTTCATATATTACTATTTTTATCCTTCCAAAACTACAAAGATAATATAAAATTAATTACATAGATTTTGATGATTGAGACGTATATACCTACCAAAAAAATATCAGGTTACATAAAAAACATAATTAATAAAAATAGGGGCGCAGGCTGTTAACAGCACTGGCCTGTAAGGCTTTTAGCACATTTTCTTTCGTTTGTCCTAGCGGCGTCCTAGCTTCTAAGGAGGGAGACGCAAGGAACTATTCACGAGAGTTTTTGGGTTGGAAGTTTGTAACATGATCACCGGAACACCCGTATATATTTAAAATATAATATTATTGTAGCGCAAGGGCGCCGCCAGAAAATTGTACAGGGGAGGGGGCGACTTACATAAATTGAGTGCTCAAATCAAGGCAGGGGGGCGAATTTGGTTTTTGCTTATATATACAAGTATTTTACCTTTGCTGCTCCAGGGAGGGCCCCCCTGCCCCCTCTGCTGGTGCTTATGTTGTAGCGGCATGTTACTAAAAAGGCTTACAAAGTCGCCACCGACACCGGCACCGCCACCGCAGCCTCCGCCACGCCGCGCGCCGCACCACTTGACGCTCTTTACCTATCATCAATTGGGCCGCCGCGCGGCGGGCTCTTTGCAACCTTTTCCATGATAACCAGATAACCTGTACATACCGCTAGCCACAAGCAATGTCCCTAACGATTTGGCAATACCGCATGCGGATAACCATCTGTGTTAGAAAAGGGCAGGATCAGTGTGGGGCGTGTCGATAGGGATTTTTTCAATAGTTACTCCTTGTTTTTTTTTTGTTAAGCGGCATCAACTACTATGGCTATTAGCCGCAAGTTATTCCTGTTATCTCCCTTAGGGTACAAACATAGTGGAGCGACGAGGCTAGAGACTAGCGGCGAGGCTAGCGACGAGATGAAAAACGCGATGAAAATGATTTTACCTAGACAAAAGTTGCGATTTATTGCTCGGCTTCCGAACTCAAAGCAGTATATACAAAAGGCGCATTCGTTTTGCAAGTGAAGTGAGATATTTCAAACTAAAGTATTGAAATCAGTAAATATCAGTTCTATCAGGCTTTCAAAAAGGACAACTGAGCTGTCAACTTGACAGTTAATGCCAAATTTTATCTCGGCGTAAGTCACGTCACTTGTCTCGTCGCTTAACGCTGCGGTAACATCTCTACTATGTTTGACTCAATTCCAATGCACGGTTAAATTCAAGGCGCGTCGCTCACCTCGTCGCTGTGCCTCTAGCCTCGTCGCTTCACTATGTTTGTACCCTCACTGTTTTGAGTATCGCAATCAAATTTTGCGGTTGAGTAAAAGATTCATGATTACGTGATTTTACTTGAAAAAAATTGAAAAACAATGAGCAGCAATCCACCCAACCAATTTTATTTTTGAAAAAATTGAGCTATGTAAAAAGTATCACATTCATGTCAGAGATACAGTGCAACTGATTATAAGTGCTAAATTACAACCTTCTAGCATATATTTATATTTCAAGTAAACGCGGAAGTAATATCGGAGAAATACTACACAAAAAAAATTCAAAATATCAAAGAAATCAAAAATAACTGATCAAGTGCATCATACTGGTGTGTCCGAATACATAAGAACATCATAAAGTAGTAATAATAATAATAATAATAATAATAGAGGCCGTCTCATTACACTTCTGAAAACAAAATTGAACTCCAAAAATCTTACGAAAGCAATTAACACATTTGCGATACCGGTCCTCACATACTCCTTTGGTATCATCAAGTGGTCGCACACTGATATTGAAAACATCAACATACTCATACGAACGGAACTCACAAAACACAGAATGTCACATCCGAAAGCGTGCAAGGAAAGGCTTACCATAGACAGGAAACATGGGGGCAGAGGAATTATAGACATACAGTCACTTCACACAAGACAAATAAAAACACTCAGAGACTTTTTCCAAAGCAAAGAGACAAACTTACACAGATCAATAGTAAAAGCAGACAAACACTATACTCCACTCACCCTATCCCGCCCAGATCACCCAGCAGACGCACACAATCACATAGAATTACAACAAGAAAAAATAAACACATGGTCACAAAAAGCACTCCATGGCAAGCACAGATACCGCGTTACACAAGACCACATTAATGAAAGACAATCATACACCTGGCTCCAGGATGGCCAACTCTTTCCAGAAACTGAGGGTTTTATGCTTGCTATCCAGGACCAAGTGATTGCGACAAGGAACTACATGAAATACATAATTAAAGATACATCCATAACCGACGACAATTGCAGAAAGTGCCACCAACAAGAAGAGACAATAGACCACATAACAAGCGCATGCAAAACTCTCGCTGGAACCGAGTACACAGCTAGACATAACTCTGCAGCCAAAGTCATTCACCAAGCACTCGCCACAACAAACAAGCTAATAGAAAACACAGATCCATATTACAATTATACACCGACATCAGTACTCGAAAACAATGAATATAAACTGTACTGGGATGTTGAAATACATACAGATAAGACTATCCCGGCAAATCGGCCAGATATAGTTTTCCAGTCGAAGGCAGACAAAGTTACCTATTTGATAGATATTGCTATTCCCAACGATACGAATATCCAAAACGCCTACGCTGGGAAGATATTTAAATACACGGACCTTGCGATAGAAATAAAACGACTCTGGAAGCAAAACAAAGTTACCATTGTCCCCCTAATTATGTCTGTCTCAGGCCTCACACCAAACACATTTACACCACACCTAAAACAGTTAGGCCTGGACGAAAGGTTACACAAAATATTTCAGAAGTCTGTAATCCTGAAGACCTGCAATATTGTTCGATCCTTCCTAAATTCCGATCCGTAATAGTTCAGGTGCTGACTTGGCACAGCCCGTCAACACCTGTTGCTACCGCAGTCATGCGAGAGAAACTTGGAAAATCAGGATAATAATAATAATAACCCTAGTACCCCAGCAGGGTCCATGGTCAAAAGGTCATTTCAACCAAGACTAGCACACCTGGGAGCTCGGTACTTACCCTACCGAGCACCAAGCTCCTACCTTTCCCCAAGCTATCCTGACCTCGGTCAGATAGGGGTTTGGCAAATCCGGGAAAAAATGCCACAGAGGGCTAAGCGCCGGTCCTTCTATCACACACCGTTATTGCGCCCCACACTTCAAAGACTTCAGTAGGACGTGGCTGGGGAACGTCGTGAGGGGTAAGCAACCGGGGGGGCTTGCCTTAACCGGCCGGCCCGTGAGGAGAAAGCCTCAACAAAACCCGACAGTAAAGTCGCAAATCCTCCGGAGCACCTTGGGCCAACTTCGGAGTAAATATAAGTCCCTTCTCTCCTGGAATGGGCGTCACCCGGGAGAGCGACTTTTGAATCGTCCCTACTCGTGGGAACACGATGCATAGAGTTACTTCTAAAAACAACCAACGATGGCCTAGGGTACGTCGATTAAACTCACCCGAACCCCAAACCCAAACAGAACAACCCATAGAACGCAACCCAGCTGCGGATGTTTTGCCGGCACAGCCGGCAACCACCAAAGCTGGTAAACCCAGACAGCGCTTACAGTGGACCACTGAAATCAACAAATCTGTAATGCACTATTACTACACCGCCACTAAACTAGAAACCATATCTACAGGCTACAGACATGAGCTGCACAGGCTATTTATAGCACAATACCCACACCTCGCAGAACGTGTAACGGAACAGAGACTCATTGACCAAAAACGAGTCATAACAAAAAACAACCGCCTGACACCCGAAGAACTACAAGCTATAAAGATTCTTGTATCCAATGAAATAAATACTTCCCATTAGAATGACCCGCAGACCTCAAACACAACCACAAGCGACAACACTGACATACCCACAGAGATAGATCCAGAACATGAGCATACACAGGATAGACCAGACAACGCTCTCCAACCTAATGATTCGTTAGCTATCGAATCAATCACAGAAGGACATACCATTCATACTCGAAATAACCAACCTCCAAACAAAGACACAACCAATAACACCAGCACACACTTCGAAATAGATCCAGAACATAATCATGCACCACATACACCGGAAACAACATACACAAACTTACCTTCCACGGCCACACAAAGCCCAAACATCACTCTACCACCTGCCATCACACAATCTGCCAAACAAGTGATGAACACACAATACAACAAATGGTGTGGCACCAATCCTGTACTGCGAGATCCCCTGCCGAGACTAATTTTTAAAAACAACAACCGACAAATATTACACACAATAAATACCAACATAATACCACAATTCTTAACCAACGACAGTGACCTAGAGGACATCCACACTGTTATATACGCTGCTGCAGCAACCACACTCATAGTTAACGGCCAAAAACTTCCACAGCGATCTAAAACCCACACAAGCAAAAGATCTAAACCTAAATGGCAAATTAGAATCGAAAATAAAATTAGCACACTCAGAAAGGATCTCGCGCACCTCACACAATACACCAACAATAACAACCTCTCAAAACGCATACAGACAACAATAAACAGACTCAAATCTAAATCACCACAACAAACAATACCCGAAATAGCCGATACACTGAAGCAGAAACTTGCCGTCTATGCAGCTAGGCTCCGCAGATACAACGAATCCAACGACAGAAAAGATGCCAACAATCTTTTTCAGAAAAGTGAAAAACAGTTTTACCAAAAGATGACATCAAATAATCAGATAACAACAACGGAACCTCCAAGTAGGCAAGAGTTAACCGAGTTCTGGGGAAGCCTATGGTCAGAACCAAAAACACATAACGAAAACGCTGCATGGATCAGACAAGAAGAAGAAAAACATCAACACATAGCGGAGCAGGGATACATTGTTCTTACACCAGAGGAAATAGCCGAGACAATAAAACACACTCACAATTGGAAGTGCCCAGGCGTAGATAACGTACAAAACTTCTGGTACAAACAGTTCAGTGCAACGTATGAAATGCTAACAGAGCAAATCAATAAAGCCATACTACAATCTAATAGGCTTCCCAAATTCCTCACACAAGGAATAACTTATATAAAACCAAAAAACGCAGATACCAGAAACCCTGCCAATTACCGCCCGATCACTTGTCTCCCAACCTTGTATAAGATCATCACCGCAACAATAGGCAAAAGGATTGAACAACACCTCACCCAAAACAACATCCTGACTGAAGAGTAAAAAGGATGTAGAAAACAAAGCCAAGGATGCAAGTAACAGCTTAAAGAACAACTCATAATCGATAGTGTAATCATGGAGCAAACCAGAAAAGAACACAGAAATCTTCATACCTGCTTCATCGATTATAAAAAAGCTTTTGACTCTGTACCACATAGCTGGCTAAAGAAAACTCTTCAAATATACAAAATTAACCCAGTCCTTCGCCAGTTCCTTACAAGAACCATGGAGACATGGCGAACCAACATACATCTTAAAACTCAGGACGGCCATATCCAAACAGAGGAGCTACTCAGACGACGCGGTATATTCCAGGGTGATTCGCTTAGTTCACTGTGGTTTTGCCTTTGCCTAAATCCACTCTCTAACGCACTTAACAACACAAATTATGGTTTCAACATCAGACACCAGAAAGTCAATCAGCACAGAATAAATCATCTTCTCTACATGGATGATATAAAACTATATGCAGCCACTGAAGTGCAATTAAAAGACTTACTCAGAATAACAGAAGTTTGTACGTCAGACGTCCGGATGGAATTCGGTATGAGCAAATGCAAGGTGCTCCACATCAATAAAGGCCAATGGAAGAACCAATCCGAACAGGAAATATTAACTGGCCAAACGCTGGATAACATGGACAAGGACGAAACGTACAAGTATCTGGGCTTCAATCAGAACATTAAGATCGACCACACACAAGTCAAAGCTCAACTAACACAAGAGTCCAGAGACCGCCTCGTTAAGCTTCTAAAATCAAAATTGAATTCCAAAAATCTTACAAAATCAATTAACACATTTGCGATACCGGTCCTCACATACTCCTTCGGCATCATCAAGTGGTCACACACTGATATAGAAAACATCCATATCCTCATACGGACAGAACTTACGAAACACCGAATGTCACATCCAAATGCATGCAAAGAAAGGCTCACCATAGACAGGAAACAGGGAGGCAGAGCGATCATAGATATACAGTCACTCCGCGCAAGATAGATAAAAACACTCAGGCAATTCTTCCAAAGCAAACAAACAAATTTACATCGAGCAATAGCAAAAGCACCACTCACCTATCATGTCCAGACCACGCCGCAGACACACACAACCCCATACAATCACAACAGGAAAACATAAACACCTGGTCGCAGAAACCACTCCATGGCAAACATAGATACAGTATTACGCAAGATCAGATAAATGAAAAACAGTCATATACCTGGCTGCAGGATGGCCAACTCTTTCCAGAAACTGAGGGATTTATGCTTGCTATCCAGGACCAAGTTATTGCGACGAGAAACTACAAGAAATACGTAATTAAAGATCCATCCATAACCAACGATAATTGCAGAAAATGTCACCAACAGAAGGAAACAATAGACCACATAACCAGCGCATGCAAAAATCTCGCTGGAACTGAGTACACGGCTAGACATAACTCGGCAGCCAAAATAATACATCAAGCATTAGCCACAAAAAACAAACTAATCGACAACTCAGATCCATATTACAAGTATACACCAACATCAGTACTCGATAATGATCACTACAAACTATACTGGGACGTTGAAATACACACAGACAAAACCATCAATGCAAACAGACCAGATATAGTATTTCAGACAAAGGCAGACAAAGTTACCTACTTAATAGATATTGCTATTCTCAATGATGTAAATGTTCAAAACACCTACGCTGGGAAAATATCTAAATACACTGACCTTGCCATAGAAGTGAAGCGACTCTGGAAACAAGATAAAGTTATTATTGTCCCCCTCATTATGTCGGTCTCAGGCCTCACACCGAACACATTTACACAACATCTACAACAGTTGGGGCTGGACGAAGGGTTACACAAAATATTCCAAAAGTCTGTAATCCTTAAGACCTGTAATATAGTACGATCTTTCCTAAATTCCGATCAGTAATAGTTCAGGTGTTGACTTTGCCTAGCCCGTCAACATTTGTCGTCACCGCAGTCATGCGAGAGAAGTTTGAAAGAACATGATGATAATAATAATAACCGCGAGGGGTTGCTAGATCCCCTCAGTAGCGCCTCCCCAAGGTGGCGGATAGGGGAACGCCTCCCAGATATGGGTGGTACCGGGGAAATCAAATACCCGGGGCGGACCAAAACTAGCACGGAGGAATAGCGTCTGCATCCAGAGGATCGGCTATTCCTCAATAACTAGGACCCGACGGATCTCCATGTGAGAAGCGGTACTCCGACAGCGTCTGACTCCATGTTAGGGGCTGATAACACAGCCGCAGGAAGCCACCCAACATCAGTAGGCTATCCGGTGCGTGGCGACACCGCAGGGTATACCGAAGCCCAAGGATGTAATCCAGCCGGCAACCTTCACAGGTGCATCCTCAGGTGGCAATTTGGACGGCTACCTCCGGAAATGTCGTCTGGGGGCCCTAAGGCCAACCACCTGACGGGCCCTATCTTCGGGTTCGACCACCCCGCAAGAAAAGCACCCACACCGAGCCGGTTTCGGAAGCCGGCGTTGGGCAAGGTGGCGGTGCTTCGAATTTCCCTTTTGACGACCCCCGCGAAGACATGGACCGTTTTAGGTGGACGATGGAGCTCAGAGATGACCTGCTGAGCTGCTACGAGAGCAGTAGCCCGCGCCGTAGGGGATACATGTCCCGCATGTATGAGAGGTGGTGTGAAATGCAACCAGAGCATAGTACGCTTACCTCTCAGAATCTGCGAGATTATGTATCGTACCTCCGGAGGCAGGGATATGTTCGTGTTCCAGCTCAGCCTGCCTCTTCGGCGGACGGAAGGCCTGTTAACCAGGCTGAAAGTTCGCCGGTAAGGCCCGCTGAGAGGGAAATCGACCAAGTCGTCTCACTTGGGGATTTCAGAGACCGAAGGGCCTTGCATAACAACGGAAGGTCCTTGAAGCTGGCAGATTTGAAGAGAGAGGATGAGGTTGTGGGTGAACGTCTATCGGAGGCCTCTGACATTTGGAGCATCAATTGCGAAATTTACGCTGCGGCTCTGAGGCTAGATAGACAGGGGAGAGTAAGAGACTCTCCTGTTGAGAGAGCACAGAGACGGGTGCGCCAAATGGAAGCGAAAATCCAGTTGGCTCGCCGTATCCAGTGTGTGATGGAATATAGAGCTGGGGCTGGGAAGCCTTTTACGCGCCGAATGCGCCAGATAGCCTACGGGTTGAGGCGCGACCATCATACACTCAGTCAAGCGGTACTGTGTTGTTGTCAAACAACACTGTCTTGACAGGATACGGATGCTAATCGCTGCTAAGCGATCGTTGGTGGCGCGGGCGAGAGGTCTGGAGCAGAACAGAATGTTCTACGAAAGACCTTCTCGCCTTTTCCAAGTTTTTAACTCGTGGCTAAATCAGGAGCAGCCAATTCCGGCTTGGTTTGTCGAGGGTCGAACCGTGCTTCTCCCGAAGACCGGAGATTTGTCTGATCCCAAAAACTACAGACCAATAACATGTCTGAACGCATGTTACAAGCTCTTCACCAGAGTCTTGTACATGCGTATCCTTCAAGCTGTGAATCCTGTATTTCTCGACGTGTATGAACAGAGAGGGTCAAAGAAAGGGGTGGCTGGCTGCAAGGAGAACCTGTTGATTGACCGATGCGTCACGCAGGACTCCGTGCAGTACAAGCGGAACCTTTGTATGGCCTGGATTGACTATCGCAAGGCATTCGACAGCACGTCTCATGAGCTCATTGTGCGGCTGTTGGAATGTCTTTGGGTGGATAATCAGATAGTGGGATGCATCAAACAACTGATGCCACTCTGGAAGACCTGGTTCACTATAACATCAGGTGAAACCCGGGTTCAGACAGAGCTGGTGTCATTGAAAAGAGGTGCCTTCCAAAGAGACTCCTTGAGTCCCTTGCTCTTTTGCATCTCACTTTTGTCTCTGTCCATAGCGCTGAGAAATACTAAAGGACACAGCTGTGGCACGCCCAATAACCGGAGGCACAAGGTCACCCATCTGTTTTATATGGATGACCTAAAACTTTATGCCTCTGGCCAACCCGAACTACAACAATCGCTGAGGGTGGTGCAGGAGTACAGTCATGCTATCGGAATGGAGTTCGGGACAGACAAATGTGCACTGGTTCATCTCAAGAAAGGACGAAGCGGAGATAGTGTAGATGAGGAACAGCTCGTTGATGGGAGCATCTTGCAACAACTGCATGCCGGAGATACTTATACCTACCTTGGAGTGGCGCAGCGTCATGTCCAAGAGGCAGAATTGGTTAAAGAGTGTCTCCGCCGCAAGTATTTGCACCGACTCCGGCAGATCTGGTCGTCAGAACTGTCCGGCAAGAACAAAGTCGCTGCCACAAACATGCTTGCGGTCCCATTGTTATTATACACCTTTGGTGCTATACACTGGAAAGTGAACGAGCTGAAGGAAATCGACACGAAGACCCGCAAAAGGATGAATATGGAGAGACGCCTGCATCCTAAGTCCTCTGTCCCGCGAATATACCTCCCGCGACACCTGGGAGGTCGTGGACTATTGAGTTTGGAGCGTCTGCACAGCAGAATAGTACTGGCCACTGCCTGCTATGTAACGAACAGCACCGATCCCCTGATCCGCTTTGTGCGAGAGCACGAGGATGCGGGAAAAGGAGCCTTTCTTTTTAGCGCAGCGAAACGAGCAGCCGAGGAGCTCAGCCTCACACTCGACTTCAAGCGGAGGTGTCAGCAGTGCATTACGGAACTTGCTCCCGCAGAATTAAAATCCCACATTAAAACTGCCGAAGTCGACTTCCTGTTGAGGCTTCATAAAGATAAGCCAATGCATGGAATCTTTTACAAACATCTAGAAGAGCATGGCTTGTCTGAGCAGTTGACCTTCTCTTTCCTAAGGTCTAGTGGGTTGAAGTCGGAGACTGAGGGCTTTATAATGGCTTGCCAAGACGGTGTCTTCAACACCTTGGTGTACCGTAAAAGGGTTACGGGTGTAGATGTACCCGACCCGTTGTAGAGCTTGCCGACAGGCGCCAGAGACGCTTATGCATCTCTTGTCGGCGTGTAAGACGTACGTTGGGACGGCTTACGCCCATCGGCACAACGCGGCTCTACGAGTGCTCTGCTATAGTTTAAGGCACTCATACGGTATCGATGAGACACCGGTGCTGCCATACGCTCCAGGGAATATAGAGTCCGTTGTGGAGAACGGGAGATGCCGGATTTACTGGAACTACTCGTTCCCCACGCTCGAGCTTGTACAGGCAAACAAGCCCGACATAGTCCTTCTCGACCACCAACAGAAGACGATGTTTGTTATTGAGTTTTCGGCGCCTGCCGAGGTGAACATCGTCTCTAAGGAGGAGGAAAAGCGGACCAAATATCAGGAGTTGCTCGGACAACTTCGCAGGCTCTGGCCAGACTACACTGTAAGTCTGCTGGTCATGGTCATTGGATCCCTAGGTGGAATGAGGAATATCCTGCTCTCTGCACTGCGCAAAATACCGGTGTGCCGTGCGGCGGCGCATATCTTAGCCGCCAGAATGCAGAAGGCAGTCATCCTTGGGTCCCTTCGTCTACTTAGGGCGCACGATTCGCGGACCCAGTGATTGCTCACCTCTCGGTGTGAGGAGTAGTCATTGGGTAATGGAACAGCAGCTCGGTGTGTCGGAGCTGCACTTTTTTGTTTTTTGTATAATAATGAAATGAATGAAATGCTCGAAAATGATCGATACAAACCATACTGGGACGTCGAAATACATACAGACAAGACTATCCCAGCCAATAGACCAGATATAGTTTTCCAGTCAAAGGCCGACAACATTACCTATTTGATAGATATAGCCATTCCCAATGATGTGAATATCCAAAACACCTACGCTGGGAAGATATCTAAATACACGGCCTTGCTAGGGGAATAAAACGACTTTGGAAACAAAACAAAGTCACTATTGTCCCCCTTATTATGTCGGTCTCAGGTCCTACGCCAAACACGTTTACACAACACCTTCAACAGTTGGGCCTGGACGAAAAGTTACACAAAACATTCCAAAGGTCTGTAATCCTGAAGACATGTAATATTGTTCGATCCTTCCTAAATTCAGACCCGTAATAGTTCACGTGTTGACTTGGCTCAGCCCGTCAATACTTGTTGCTACCGCAGTCATGCGAGAGAAATTTGAAAAATCAGAATAATAATAATAAACCTAAATGGCAAATACGAATCGAAAACGAAATTACCACAATCAGAAACGAACTGGCACACCTCGCACAATATACCAACAACAACAACCGTTCAAAACGCATACAGACAACAATAGATATACTCACATCCAAGTCCCCCCAAAAATCAATACCAGAAATATCTGATACACTCAAACAAAAAATTGCAGTTCACGCAGCTCGACTACGCAGATACAATGAATCAAACGACAGAAAGGACGCTAATAACCTTTTTCAGAAAAGTGAAAAACAGTTTTACCAGAAAATTACTTCAAACAACCAGATAACAACCATAGAACATCCAAGTAGGCAAGAGTTAACTGAGTTTTGGAGTAAGTTATGGTCGGAACCCAAAATACATAACAAAGACGCTTCACGGATCAGACAGGAAGAGGAAAAACATCAACATATAGCAGATAAGGGAAACGTTATTCTTACGCCAGAGGAAATAGCTGAAACAATAAAACATACTCACAACTGGAAGTGTCCAGGCGTGGATAATATAAAAAAAATTTTTGTACAAGCTGTTCAGCTCAGTATACGAAGTGCTCACGGACCAAATCAATAAAGCCATACTCCAACCGAATAGGCCAAATTCCTCACGCAAGGAATAACGTATATAAAACCCAAAAACGCAGTCACCAAGAACCATGCCAACTATCGCCCAATCACTTGTCTTCCCACCTTGTACAAGATCATCACCGCAACAATATGCAGAAGAATTGAACAACACCTCACGGAAAACAGCATCCTGACTGAAGAACAAAAAGGATGTAGAAAACAAAGCCAAGGATGCAAGGTACAACTTATAATTGATAGTGTGAACCAGAAAAGAGCACAGGATTCATACCTGTTTCATCGACTATAAAAAAGCATTCGACTCTGTACACCATAGGTGGCTAGGCTGGCTGGCTCAGGACGGCCATATCCAAACGGATGAGCTACATCTACGTCGTGGTATCTTTCAGGGTGACCCTCTCAGTTCACTATGGTTCTGTCTCGTGTCTCAATCCGCTTTCCAACACACTTAACAGCACAAACTGTGGTTTCACCATCAGGCACCAGAAAGCAAATCAACACAAAATCAAGCATCTTCTTTACATGGATGATATAAAACTATATGCCGCCACAGAAGTGCAACTGAGAGAATTACTCAGAATAACAGAAGTTTGTACATCAGATATCAAGATGGAATTTGGCATGAGTAAATGCAAGGTGCTTCACATCAATAAAGGCAAATGGAAAAACCATCCCGAACAGGAAGTAGTAACTGGCCAAGCGCTAGACAGCATGGACAAGGACCAAACCTACAAGTACCTGGGTATCAATCAAAACGTTAAGATAGACCACACAAAAATCAAATCACAACTAACACAAGAGTTTAAAGACCGCCTTATTAGACTGTTAAAAACAAAACTGAATTCTAGAAATCTTACAAAAGCTATTAACACATTTGTTATACCAATCCTAACATATTCATTTGGCAGTATCAAGTGGTTGCACACTGACATAGAAAACATCCATTTACTCATCCGAACAGAACTCACAAAACACAGAATGTCACATCCCAACGCATGCAAGGAAAGGTTCACCATAGACAGAAAACAAGGGGGCAGATGAATTAAAGATATACAGTCATACAAAACAAATAAAATCACTCAGACATTTTTTCCACAGTAAACAAACAAACTTGCATAAAGCAATAGTAAAAGCAGACAAAAACTACACACCACTCGCCCTTTCTTGTCCAGACCACGCAGCAGACGCACACAACCACATACAAGCACAACAAGAAAAAATAAACACCTGGTCGCAGAAGGCACTCCACGGCAAACATAGATAACGTGTTACACAAGAGCACATTAATGAAAAGCAGTCATAAACCTGGCTGCAGGATGGCCAGCTCTTTCCGGAAAAGGAAGGTTTCATGCTTGCTAATCAGGACCAAGTGATTGCGACACGAAATTACAAGACGTACATAATTAAAGATACATCCATCTCTGATGATAATTGCAGAAAATGCCACCAACAGAAAGAAACAATAGAACACATAACTAGCGCATGCAAAACTCTCGCTGGAACTGAGTATACAGCCAGACATAACTCTGCAGGCAGAGTCATACACCAAGCACTAGCAGCAACAAACAAGCTAATTGGAAACACTATTATACATATTATAACTACACACCGACTTCGGTACTCGAGAACAATCAATTCAAACTATACTAGGACACTGAAATACATATAGACAAAACCATCCCAGCAAATAGGCCAGATATAGTTTTCCAGTCAAAGACAGACAAAGTGACCTATCTAATAGATATTGCGATTCCCAATGATATGAACATCCAACACACCTACGCTGGGAAGATATCTAAATACACCGATCTCGCCATAGAAATAAAACGACTATGGAAACAAAACAAAGTTGTCATTGTCCCCCTCATTATGTCGGTCTCAGGCCTTACCCCAAATACATTCCACCACACCTGCAACAATTGGGCCTGGATGAAAAGTTACATAAAACCTTCCAAAAGTCTGTAATTCTCAAGACCTGCAGCATTGTACGGTCCTTCCTGAATTCAGAATAATAATAGGTCAGGTGTTGACTTGGCACAGCCCGTCAATACTTGCTACTACCGCCAGCATGCGAGAAAAGATAAGAAATGCAAAATAATAGGTAGACTTTACATACCCTATCGAGCACAAAGCTCCCTTCCCCAGGCTATCCTGACCTCGGTCAGATAGGGATTTGGCAAATCCGGGTAGAAATGCCACAGAAAGTTGAGCGCCGGTCCTTCTGTCACACACCGTTATTCCGCTCCACACTTCAACGACCTCAGCAAGGCGTGGCTGGGGAACGTCGTGAGGAGTACGCAAGCGGGGGGCTTACCTTAACCGGCCGGCCCGTGAGGAGAAAACCTCAACAAAACCCGACAGTTAAGTCGCAAATCCTCCGCAGCACTTTGGGCCAACTTCGGAGTAAATATAAGTCCCTTCTCTCCTGGAATTGGCGTCACCCGGGAGAGCAACACTTAGATCGTCCCTACTCGTGGGAACGCGATGGATAAAGTTAGTTTTTCAAATAACAAACGACGGCCTTGGGTACGTCGAATAAACTCACCTGAGCCTCAAAACCAAACACCACAACCAATAGCACACAACTCAACTGCGGATGTTTTGCCGGTACAGCCGGCAACCACCAAAGCTGGTAAACCAAGACAGCTCTTACAGTGGACTACTGAGATGAACAAATCTGTAATGCACTGTTACTATACCGCCACAAAACTGGAAACTATCTCTACAGGCTACAGACATGAGCTATACAGGCTGTTTACAGCACAATACACATACCTCTCAACACGTGTAACCGAACAAAGACTTATTAATCAAAAACGACCGTCTTACCCCGCAAGAACTACAAGCTATAAAGAGCCTTGTATCCAACGAAATAAATAATCTCCCACCAAATGATTCGTTAGCCGATGAATCAACCACAGAAAGGCAAAATATTCATTCCCGAAATAGCCAGACTCCAAACACAGACACAACCAATGACACCAACATACATTCAGATATGGACTCAGAACATGAGCACATACCAGATACACCAGACCAGACATCCATTAACTTACCTCTCACAGCCACACAGAGCCAAAAAATTACGCCATCGCCTTCCATCACACAATCCACAGAACAAGTGACGAACATACAATATAACAAATGGTGTGGCACCAATCCTGCGCTGCGAGATCCTTTGCCCAGACTGATTTTTAAAAACAACACCCAACAAATATTACACACAATAAATTGCAACATAATACCACAATTCTTAACAAACGTCAGTAACCTAGAGGACATTCATACCGTTATATACGCTGCAGCAGCAACTATACTCACAGTAAACGGCCAAAAACTTCCGAAACGGCATATACGAATTGAAAATAAAATTTCCGCAATCAGAAAGGATTTGGCACAACTCGCACAATACACTAACAACAACAACCATTCAAAACGCATACAGACAACAACAGATACACTCAAATCCAAGTCACCCCAAAAATCGATACCAGAAATAGCCGATACACTGAAACAGAAACTTGCAGTCTACGCAGCTCGACTACGCAGATGCAATGAATCCAACGATAGAAAGAACGCTAATAATCTTTTCCAAAAAAGCGAAAAGCAGTTCTACCAGAAAATAACTGCAAACAACCAGGAAGCAACCATAGAACCACAAAGTAGACAAGACTTAATTGGGTTTTGGAGTAGCTTATGGTCAGAGCCCAAAACACATAATCAAGACGCTCCATGGATCAGACAAGAAGAGGAGAAACACCAACATATAATGGAACAGGGTGACGTTATTCTTACACCAGAGGAAATAACAAAATTTTTGGTACAAACAATTCAGTTCAACATACGAAGTGGTCACAGACCAAATCAATAAAGCCATACTACAACCTAATAGGCTTCCTAAATTCCTCACACAAGGAATACCGTATATTAAACCGAAAAACGCAGATACCAAGAACCCTGCCAATTACCGTCCAATCACTTGTCTCTCCACCTTGTCCAAGATCATGACCGCAACAATATGTAGAAGGATTGAACAACACCTTGCGCAAAACAACATCCTCACTGAAGAACAAAAAGGATGTAGAAAACAAAGTCAAGGCTGCAAGGAACAGCTTATAATTGACAGTGTAACCATGGAGCAGGCTAGAAAAAAACACAGTAACCTTCACACCTGTTTTATAGATTATAAAAAAGCCTTTGACTCTGTACCCCACAGCTGGCTAAAGAAAACTTTACAATTATATAAAATCAACTCAGGCCTTCGTCAGCTTCTTACAAGAATCATGGAAACATGGCGCACCAACATACACCTCAAAACTCAGCACGGCCATATCCAGACGGATGAGCTACACATAAGACGCGGTATCTTCCAGGGAGACTCTCTCAGTTCACTGTGGTTCTACCTCTATTTAAATCCGCTCTCCAATGCACTCAACAACACAAACTGTGGTTTCAACGTTAGACACGAGAAAGTTAATTAACATAAAATCAATCATCTCCTCTACATGGATGATATGCAGCAATTCAAGTACAACTGAGAGAATTGCTCAGAATAACGGAAGTTTGCACGTCAGACGTAAGGATGGAATTCGGAATGAGTAAGTGCAAGGTGCTCCACATCAACAAAGGTCAGTGGAAGAGCCACCAAGAACGGGAAACATTAACTGGCCAAACACTGGGCAACATGGACAAGGGCGAAACATACAAGTACCTGGGTTTCAATCAAAGTGTTAAGATAGACCACTCACAAGTCAAAGAACATCTAATATAAGAGTTTAGAGACACACAGACACGCAAGGACCATTCTTGGTTACAAGTGTATTAGTGACAGAGTTATAACAATACGTATCAATGCGAACCCTACACCGATCAACAAATCTATGCACCTACGTCAAATTCGGATGAGGAAACGATCGAATCTTTTTACAACGATCTCGGGTCTGCACTTGAATCTATTTCGAATCGGGAAGTGGTCCTCATTTTAGGCGATTTTAACTCAAAGGTTGGTCAAACCATTGATGATGAACATCTTAGGGCACATACTAGTAAATTCGGTCTTGGTGTCAGAAATAAAAGGGGTCAACGTCTGCCTCAATTCTGTATTGATCATAATTTCTCAATTGACAACACTATGTTTTCACAACATCCACGGCGCCTGTATACTTGGACCTCTCCCGACGGACGATTTCGTAATCAAATTGATTACATTTTAGTTCGTACACGGTGGAAGTAATCTATTAGCCTTTGTAAGACTCTACCAGGTTCTGACTGCGGCTCAGCTCAGACCATCAATTACTTCTGTGCGAATTTCAGTTAAAACTGAAGGTATGTCTACGTTCTAAGCGGATAGTACGGATGGAGATCGCTGACCCTTCTTCTTTTCGGTCAAAATGTTCAGAGATTTTTCGGGATGCCTCTATAACAGATATGTCAAATTCAAACGATATGTGGCTATAATTCAAAAATCTGCTTTTACATGCTGCCCAGATAGGCCAACCAAAGAGTAGCACTCAACCAAAACAACAATGGATTAGTAGCCACACACTGTCCGTATTGAGGCACGTAGAAGCCTTAAGATTTCAGGTCTGGATTCATATACAGAGCAAAACGCATCTATACAGCTCTCACGCGAGATTCAAAGATTATGCCGAAAAGATAAGAACTCTTATCTACAGCAATTGTGCAGGGAAATAGAGATGCATGCCAATACTAACCATCCGAAAGAGATGTTTTTTAAGGTCAAATGCCTCAGTCATGATTTTAAACCCAAATCTTGGACTGTTAAAAATCCTGAGGGAGAGCTAATTACCAACTTGCATGAGGTTATTGAGGTATGGCGAAATTATTGCGAAAATCTGTACCATGAGGATGGCCTTCACGCCCTCTCATTGGATTTTGAACACGAACCGGATATTCTTTTGTCTGAAGTGGAACATGCCCTCAACAAGTTAAAAACTAATAAAGCTACAGGCATTGATGCTATTTCTGCTGAAACGTTAAAATGCTTGGGTGACGACGGCATCTCTCTTTTACATAATATTTGTAAGAGTGTCTGGTCCTCCGGTGTTTGGCCAGATGAATGGTGCACATCAAATTTTGTTCCACTTCATAAAAAGGGATCTCCAACAAATCCAGACAATTATCGCCTACTTTCGTTAATCTCTCGTGCAAGTAAGGTTCTATTATATATTTTACAATCTCGCTTGGAGAGTTTTATTGGCTGGCAAATTTCTCAGGCGTAGGCAGGTTTCGTGAAAGGACGCGGTACGCGAGAACAGATCTTAAACTTAAGACAAATTATTGAAAAAGCCAGAGAGAATTATTTTCCAGTTTTTGTCTGCTAAGGAGTTTGATAACGTAAAGTGGCCTAAACTGTGGGAAATCCTCATCTCTATGGGAGTTCCTTATCACCTAGTGTTTCTCATACAGCGACTCTACGAGTCTAATTCGGCTCGTGTAAGAATTGATGGTAACCTGTCTAGTCAAACTGCAACCAGAAAAGGAGTTCGTCAGGGATGTGTATTATCTCCGATGTTGTTTAACATTTACTCTGAATTTGTGATGAGAGAGGTATTAGACAATTGGAATGGTGGTGTAACTATTGGCGGAAGCAAAATGTCCAACTTAAGATTTGCTGACGATACAACCCTTATTGCAGCTTCGCAGGAAGAACTAGTACCTCTATTAAACATCTTAGAACAAGATGGTCTTGGTATTAACTACAATAAGACCAAGGTTATGATCGTATATAGAGAGCATGATAATCATCGAGAAATAAAGTCAATAGGCCGTTGTGAAGTAGTTCAAAGTTTTGTATACCTCGGTTCTTTGATCGACAATTCGGGTAGTTGTGAAAATTAGATTCGACGGCGCATTCAAGAGGCACGTGTGGCACATGACAAAGCTTACTAAAATATGGCATGACCATAGCATCACTAAAGCTACAAAGATGTCGCTGGTTCAGTCTCTTGTGTTCTCCATATTTTTGTACGCCTCGGAAACTTGGACTGTTAAAAAGGCAGATCGAGCTCGCATAGATGCTTTTGAAATGTGGACATGGGGGAGAATGCTGAGAGTTCCTTATACCGCCCATCGAACTAACGTTTCCATAACGGATGAGCTCGGTAATCCAAAGAGACTATCCTCCATTGTATCGACGAGAATGCTTACATTCTTCGGACAAATACACAGAAGCGATAATATGGAGAAACTTGTAGTTCAGGGTCATGCCCCGAGTGGGCAGCGCCGTGGCTGTCCCCCTACAAGCTGGGTGGATACGACGAAACAGTTGCTGGATATGAGTATCAAGAGCCCCACTAAACTGACAGTAAATCGCGAACGATGGCGAGCGACAGTGCTCAAAACTATTTATAATATTCGTATCGCCAATACTCTAGCTCCCACTTAATGCATTTTACGAGTTCACAACATGTTTGTTAAGACATTGTGACTATGACGACAATTGCAGGAAGTGCCACCAACAAAAGGAAACAATAGACCACATAACAAGCGCATGAAAAACTCTCGCTGGAACCGAGTACACAGCTAGACATAACTCTGCAGCCAAGGTGATTCACCAAGCACTAGCGACAACAAACAAGCTAATAGAAAAACACAGATCCATATTACAATTATACACTGACATCAGTACTCGAAAACAATGAATACAAACTGTACTGGGACGTTGAAATACATACAGATAAGACTATTCCGGCAAATCGACCAGATATAGTTTTCCAGTCGAAGGTAGACAAATTTACCTATTTGATAGATATTGCTATTCCCAACGATACTAATATCGCCTTCGCTGGGAAGATATCTAAATACACTGATCTTGCGATAGAGATAAAACGACTCTGGAAGCAAAACAAAGTTACTATTGTCCCCCTAATTATGTCTGTCTCAGGCCTTACACCAAACACTTTTACACCACATCACCTACAACAGATAGGCCTGAACGAAAGGTTACATAAAATATTTCAAAAGTCTATAATCCTGAAGACCTGCAATATTAGGTCTGTTTTTACAGCAATCACAAACTAGTCAGCGTCAATTTGATTGGCCAGTACTAGTCAGAAATAGTTTGACAACTGCAATGGGGAATACTGATTGGCTCTGACTGGTTTGTGATTTTCTGTAAAAACAGACCTATTGTACGATCGTTCCTAAATTCCGATCCGTAATAGTTCAGGTGTTGACTTGGCATAGTCCGTCAACACCTGTTGCTAGCGCAGTCATGCGAGAGAAACTTGAAAGATCAGGATAATAATAATAGTCTTTATTGAAGCATATTATACAGATATAACCCCAAATGGCGGAGTTCACTACAACAGTGCTCTTCCACTCAACCATAGTGTTTCTGAAATGTGACCAACCACCTTAAGTCCTCAGTTAACTCTTTGTATGTATGTGGCTACCACTCACAACGACACAAACGTTACCATAGTTACCAACTAAAACTAGAGTTGCTTAAAATAATCTTATTTCTTGTATCTCAAAAATATTCAACAATGATGCACAGTACTTCTTTATCTGGCCAGAGCGGTTTGACATATATTCTTTCAATCCGAATGGATTTCCCCTTTTCTTTCCAATATTCATCACGAGAAGCATGTTGTAAGGCAATTGCCAAAAAACACTAGTCGACTTAAAAACCCTGTACCCTATTTATCCTCAAACGTAGACAATATTATAATATACCTTTAAACTTCTTAAATTACTCAATTTTCCAGATTTGAACATTATGGCCAAAACATCACTGTTGATGGCATAGATTATAATGTTACTTTATGGGATACTGCGGGTCAAGAAGACTACGAAAGATTGCGACCACTATCGTATCCTCATGTAAGTACTCCTATATGCATGCATATATTAATAAATCAATATAAAACAAGTCACTATAACAGACTACTTGTTTCGAACGTCAGTGCCGGTAGTGCACTACAATGTCAGAATGTAGCAAAATTGTTTCAGTGGATGATCAAATAGTAGTTGGTATGCATCAAACATCTGATTCTACTTTGGAAGATTCCGTTAACTATAGCATCACGTGAAATACCGGGTTCCTAGAGCTGACGTCATTCAAAATACTCGTTTTACAGTGAGAGTCCCTTTCAAGACCCTTACTTTTTTGCATCTCACTCTTGCCTTTGTCCACAGAAATTCAAAGGGATTTTGCGTCACGCAGCTCATTTATTTGGATGATCCAAAAATGTCCGATACAAGCGACATCCAGCAGTCCTACATGTAGTGCAGTAGTCTAGTACTACATCAGTTGGGCTATTGGTATAGGGTTCGGTACCAACGTGCTTAGGTTCATATCAAGAAATGACTATAACGAGGTAGCTAAGGGCCGTATTCATAGTTGATAAGACTCCCTTAATACATCAGTGTCCTTTAAGTATATATGGTTTTGTGTTTCTACAGCTACTTGAGCGACCCTCACGTTAAGGCTCTCTTAAGTAATAAACACCTGTTTTGTGTAATAAACCATGACATTTCATTGCAGCAAGGATCACTGTTCCTGACGTTCGGAAAGCGATCTAGAATCAATCAGACATAGGGTCAGTCAGTTCACTCTTGTACCTTAAGTGATCGCGATCGGGTTATTCAGATCAGCAGCTGTTTGTCTTAACCATCTGTTTTGTATTCTTAAACCAACTTTTTCGTTTTTCGATGTTCGTTCAATCTACGAAATACTGGCACAAAATAAAGAGAGATAACAGAAAACATCAAAACGCATAGGCATAACAAATTAACTTATGATTGAAATATGACAACGTCGTCGTCTCGCAGATGTTGTCTAGAAAACAGATGCAAAAGGAAGGAAACACTTGAGATGCACTTGAGTATTGCTTAAGTGAGTGACTACTATGAATACGGCCCTTAAGGGGAGAAAGCGCTTGTGGATGGAAGCATCTTCCAACAATTAGTATTTTGCACCTTGAACTTAACTCGTCTTCCTCTCCTATTCCAATTATCATTTAGACTAAAATTGTATCATGAAAGTGTTTCTATACAAGCTTTTAAAACTAAAATAGTATTATAGAAATTTATACATGAAACAAAATTGGACGTATCAATTGACTAAGCCTGAATCAATATTTATGATCAGCTGGAGCGTGAGCTATGAAAAATAATCCATGCTATTTTCGTTCAAAAGTAGGTTGGAATCGTTGTATAACTAATGGGAGCAGATAAAAGCTATAATATATTCTTAAATAGGCGGCATGCTCTCATCATCAAATGATATATCTCCTGGCATAGACGGTATACGTACAGAAATTCAAAAAAAAAATATTCACTCTATCTTATTGGTCCTCTTACCTATACATACATCATAAATAGATGCTTAAATGAAGGAGTCTTTCCAAAGTCTCAAAAGTGTAGAAGGACGTATGAATGTAATAATAATAGAATAATAAAAGATACAATAAAATTCCAGCGTAACACCCTGTACCATAAAATTTGTTTTACGAGGGTGATACGAAAAGAACTCTGATACACTCGAATAGTCAGGAATTGAAGAGACCACTTACTTGGTGTAAAGACGACAGGAAAGATCTGCTGGACAAGAGGTGACGGAAACAGTCGGAGACGGGCCTGTATTTTGAAAACGCTCATGAGTAACTCTTACATTCAACCGGTACGTTACATGCACTATAATACTGTTAGGTATGTTCTGCCGCTGCGATACTGATATTATCTCCCAATCAATGCTGATAGGCCCAGGATGCTTTCGAACTACATCAGAGGCTCCGAACATAGCTTGGGGATGATCTCAATATATTTTGAAAGATATCAGGCGCAATCCCTTAGTACCGCCCGCGTGGTACTCGTCCGTTATCTGTGCACACCAGAGGAAGACTTCCAGCCAAAGGTGCCACACGAACGGCAAAAGCGCTGTCATGGCTTCACATCTGACTAGCACCCGCCAACATCCGCTTTACGGTAACACCTACGAATGCCGACTCGCAACCCCTGCTATTCGATAGATCTATCTAGGTACGTACCTCAACAAAAGAGTGAAGACTTTGACGTGGCGACACGTGTCTTAAAAGTGACAGAGGTAGATTGTACAATCTACCTCCCATATCAAGGAGAACGGCAGCTTCCTACCGCATGGGAGTCAGTCCAAGATATGAATCCACTTGGATGATGCAAATTAGCTTCCGCAATCTGTCCTCATGGTTGCCGCAGATTACTAACTGCATTCTATCCACATGGGTGATGCAGATTCTTATCTACATTCTGTCCGCATGGGTGATGCAGGTTTTCACCTACATGCTGTTCGCATGGGCGATGCAGATTACCATCTGCATACTGTCCGCATGGATCGTCGAATACAAAAATTGTGTCCCAGGCCGTGTTTGGAGCGGAAGCAATAGTAGTGCCTTTACCTCCCAGGATCCCGCTATCCTCCAACGGTGTCCACCAACACAGAAGGAGGGGCGTTCTCCCGCCTCCAGAGTGCAATAGGTTCGATGGACGACCCGGTCTCCCCATCGAACCTTCCAGAGGGTCCTGCACTTCGAATCAAGTGCTATATAAGTGGGCTGGTGTAAGGACAGGTACGCTAATGCTATTGATTACTGCGGGAAGGTGTACAGAATACTACATAAGTTACCCCCACCGTGCTCCCCAATAATCCCATGGTCCGTACCTTACTGTGCAATACAGCACCCCAGGTCTAGTTAGGGGCGTCCCACCTGCAGAGATTATTAGTTGGCTACCGTTTATCTTTATCTGTGAATGACTGTCAGATTCCAAGCTAGTTAATAGCTTTACCAATGCGGCTTATATCAATAATTATTATAATTAGCTTATCAAACTCAATAACACTATTGTAATGGTTAAAAGACATGCACATATAACGAACTACGGCGAATCAAAAGCTACTCGTGTGAAAACTCACCAATTGCAACCACAAGCAAAACTCACTGAACCACGCGTCACGAGGATTAGACGGACACTGTGTTTACTTTCTTTTTTTTTTCATATTTTTCTCACAGGCATAAGGCGTAAGACCCTTATCCTATCTTTATTAGGTGCCTCAGAAAAATAAACATATGGCGTCCAACAAACTCTTCGTATACATAGGCGGGTATTTACAGGGTGAGTGTCATGCAGAGAGATGGTTAAAATATAGTATGCTTACATTCGGCCATCCGACATTCACCTCGCCCCGAGGTGGTTAGTCGCTTATCCCGCGACTCCGGAAGAGGAACTCCGTCGTCACCACTGTCACCGCCTGAATCGTCAGAAATACCTCCTGGTGTGCACCAAGGTTTTATCCTGCCTACCGCGACAGTCCTTTCATAATTCGTCCTGCTTTCGGCTCGGTACAATCCAGTCATATCCGTAACAATATAACGATCATTTGGTAAAGCCACCTTTACCACCAGCGGACCACTATAAGGGTTTTGCAACTTTCGACTCGCCCCCGTAGCTGGATGTTGTTTTTCAATAAAGACTAAATCGCCTGGCCTATATTTTCGCGGGGCCTTCCGCTTCTTGTCGAAAACGCGTTTCTGATTTTGTTACGCTGCCTCTATTTTCCTAGCTGTTTGCTTTCTCGCAGTAACTAGGTTTTCGAAGCCTAGGCCATACCCTCTACGTACTTCAAACGTTGCTGACATTGATTTTAAAAGATCTATCACGAACCTAGTTTTTGTTGATTTCACAGCCTTTGTTGCAACAAATCTCGTGAAACCATCAATCACTACCAATACATTTGCATTTCCTTTCTTGCCTTTCGAAAATAATCCTAGGTGACAGCTTGCCACCCCAGGAAAACAATAATGTTCGGTCAATTGACGCAGTGTTTTGTGCACTGCGAAGTGACCAAACTCATCATGTGCAGCCTTGGCAACTTGATGACTCGTTACATGTGGCACTACCCACTGTATTCATGAACCAAGATTCGACAGACTCGACCATCTCTCAGAGCACAGTTATTATAAACTTGCTATTCCTCGTCTGTCGATGATCCTCTGGGCAACATCTCATGAATTCTTCTGATCTTCATATGAGTAACTTTACCAGGTAACCCCCAATCGGCTTGCTCGATCCGAAACGCAGTCTCTGGTTCTGCAGACTCGTCAGCACCATCGACTAGATTTCTGCTCAGGCAATCTACATGTGCCATTCGAGCTCCAGGTCTGTACTTCACTTCAAAAGTAAACTCTTGAAGCTGTAACCACCACCTGGCAATTCTAGGGATTATCTGTTTCTTTACACTGGTAGCTTTCAAGGCATTACAATCAGTTACCACGGTAAAGTTAATACCTAGCAAATATACCCGGAACTTTTTCAAACTCTCGACCACTGCCAGAGTTTCTAACTCAAAGGAGTGATATTTTTGCTCACCCTCTGTAGTTTGTTTGCTAAAGTACGCCACTGGTTGTAACCGTTCATCGGGTTGAACTTGTAACAGTATGCCACCTAATCCCAGCATACTTGCATCAGTGTGTACTTCAGTCACTGCAATCTGACTGTACAGTGCCAAAACCGGTCGACTGACTAAGTTGTCCTGCAATTTCTTGAACGACCCTTCCTCTTTCTCTGCCCATCTCCAGGACACACTCTTTTTGAGACGATTCGTGAGAGGTTTAGCAATTAAAGCATAATCCTTCACAAAGTGCCGAAAGTACCCAGTCAAACCTATAAATTGTCGAACCTGTTCAACTGTCCTTGGGGGCTGAAAGTTAGCCACCGCTTAAGTCTTCTCCTCACCAGGGTTTACCTTTCCTTATTCAATGTGAAATCCAAGAAATGTGACTGACTTCATCAGAAAAGCCCACTTCCTGGGATTGAAGTAGAGACCTTCGATCCTAAATATTTCCAACAACTTATAATTCAAAAGCCACACTTCATACAGATCTCGTGTGCTTCACTTGATGTTGTTTAGCTACTGGTTTACCAAATCTACGAGACTAACGATCTGAAACCGTTACTCGAGAGCCAAGATACTAAAAACCCGGCTAACAACCCACGATGACTTGATCTCCCACAGTCAGAGTACAGGACTGTTCGATTAGAGATTGTCCAATAAATAAGAGCATATTGCGAACATAGATCGTGAGCATAAATGCATTAAATTTGCACCTGCTCTTACACCATCAACAACAATGTTGAATGGACAAGACCCCAACGACTTTGTCAGAGTATTATTATACCCCCTCAGAGTAGCCACCTCTGAAGAGCCATAAGCAATATCCAACCCTTTTCACTTCATTTTAAGTGATAGTCCTGTAGGCCCCGTCTCAATCCAAAGAAGGTGTTAATGTGTAACGAATTTTTCCAGACAGACTCATAAAATATAACCGGCGCCAGGTCATGCCCTAAGCTGACACATTTTGACCTGAAATTTATAAGTGTGTAAACGATCTTTATGGACCACACCGAATTACATGCGGCGACCCTACTTCGCAGTTGAAACAGCAGAGATGGTTAAAATATAGTATGCTTACAAAAGTAAAGCCTTTTTTCAATCAGGAAGTAAATGTGATGTGAATAACTACAGACAGGGGCGGCTAGTGCATGAGAGCTGCAGAACTCCCAAAATTTTACGTTGCTGGACTAATTTTTCACTAATTTTTAAGCAAACAGCATATTTCTTTTGGACCGGGAATGCTAAGTAGTAAGTAGGCCATCAATCTGCGCTGTCAGCGCGACACATGCTGCCCGAACGGTGATGTTGCTGATAATGTTGACGTACAATATTACAGTCGGCCAGCGACCACTCGTAACATGATCACGCCGTATAACGCCCACGAATCCTCCGACTACAGCACAGTATACTGTACGAGTTCTGTGCTCGGCAGTGAACTCCTTCCTTTCATCCCGCATCGCAATCGTTTTAAGGTTTATATAGCGAAATTTACAAGGAAGTAGAGCTGCATGATTTGCAGATCGGCACTATCGGCAGATCATCTTTAGTTATTAGAGACGACGGCGCCGGCGACGGACGTGGCATCGCGTCATCATTGATTCGTTTTTTTACGAGGGGACGTGACACGGTACTGTGAGTTTAGTTGGCCGTTTGTTGTATACCCTGTGACAATGGATGTGGTATATAATTTAGTTAACATGAAAAAATTCTCTCTTTACACGTATGAAAAAAAAAGTTAGATTAAAAGAACAAGAACGACCGTTGCCCGATATTGCAATAGAAAAGTGTGGTTCAGGCCGAGGAAAATCATATAAAGGAGTTTTTACTAGAGACATTTATGCCAGAAACGACGGGATATGTTGATGCAATAGAAAGCATTCACTGTTTTGTTTTCCGTGCCTTTTGTTTGGTGGAGACAAATCTTGGACCGTAGTTGGTGTTACCAACTTAATGCACCTGAGCGAAAAAAATAAATGCCATGAAACATCTAAAAATCACTTGAACAGTGTAATGAGCCTGGGTTTGTTGGGTAATGTAAATATTAATGAAAAGCTGGATACTGCATATTGGACGAATGTTCGTTTGTTTAACGAAAATGTTACAAAAAACGGATGTGTTTTCCAAAATAATTGATTGTATAAAATTTTGTGGCTTGTTCGAACTTGCACTTCGGTGACACGATAAAACTTCAACATCTGAAACCCCAGGAATTTTCCGTGGTCTTATAAATTTTACAGCTGAACTGGATAAAACTGTGTCGGATCATTTGGCAAATTCCAGCGTATTTAACGTGGTTCATCACGTTGTCTAGTAAGCTAAATCCGCGAGAGGGCAGCATCTGTACAAAACTATTATTTATTTGGAAGCTCCTCCTCGTTTCTGCTAGAAATACAGAAAAGAGCCATGGCCGCGACAGCAACGTTGCCAAAGATGCTCAAAGAACCACCCGACGGGATCCCCTTGTCCGATAACCTTTGTGAACACCGATCCGACACCCGTGCCGGCAACAAAAAATCGTCGGCTTGTCCCTCAAAGGCCAAGCAACAGCACAGGTGGCCGTCCGTATTCCATCATTTGGGATATGACGATATGAGTAATCTGTAAACTTTGAATTGGGGAAGGGCTAGGCTTAGGAACTGTTGTATTATTTCGCAAGTGGGCATTATACAGGAGGGTTTGTGTATCTTATTTTCGGATAATTGGTATTTTGTTACTATTGATAAATTTTTTCAATGTATGTATGTATGTCTTTGCTGGAAGTTTGAAAATTTCATCAGATATAAGGTTGACGGTTATTTTGGTTATGTACGATAGCGATTTGAAAACATTTTACAGGGTGTGACATGTGGTTAAAAATGAAATTGAATATTAGTACCTAGTTTTTTTACGAATTTATAAAACGGAAATTCTGGCTGCTTGGCTGATGGGTCAAAGAAGATGATGAATATCTAATTTGAAAATATGTACCTACGTAGCCAGGTAAAAAAGAGCTAAAATGAATTGAGATGCTTGGTGATGGGCCGTAGGAGCAAAATACATTTGCGGCATTAGCATAACATATTTATTGTATACCTACCTACCTACTACTTATTACTTCCACACAATCACACAGGTGAGATGAGTAAGTATTGTAAATGCGAAACATTTTTCGCATCGAGATAATAATTATGTTTTTTGACGTTTTGTGGAGTCTACACGCCATGATGAAGATTTAATAATGTCACTGATTTCAGTCGGTTGCCCCTCTATCTATCTGCTGTCATTTTTCCTCGCATCATCTCAGTAACCGCTGCGCTGCTACAATTTTCTGTCGGAAAATGAAAATTACCAGAACAGCTCCTAATTTCTTTTTTTAGCATTTTAGGGATTTCTAATAATATTTAATTTTTTTTCGGTAAGGAGCATATTGATAATTAGGATCGCCGGGAGAGTTGCTTGAGGGGCGAGTTGCAACCATTTTTGTATTCACATAGAACTTATGATGAAAAACAGGCCCACTCGACCATTGTATTTGAAGATATACCTGTGGACGTGGATGTGGACAAACATCAGCGGACTATTATAATGTATTATGATTATCGTAATTTCAATACATAGCTACTGGACCGATTTTGATAGCGTTTAGTACCCCCACCCTTACCGGCGTGTATACTTGCAAATAATGTGAGTCTATAGAAATTTACATTATTTGAAAAAAAAAAGATGGAATACTCTACATACAATCTGGAAATTGAGTGATAATATAAATATATATTGGAGAAGCGAATCAATCATTTTACGATACGGTGCGCAAAATTCGTTTAGCCCGTCGTTATGCTCGATCCCATTTATGATGCATGTGGCGTTTAGAAAAATGCATCGGGCACTACAACTTCTGGTGGCCCGAGCAAGAATGACATCAGATTTATTAATTTCAGCAGTATATTTATGTTCCTGAAAAAAAGTAAAACCTGAAATAGTTAGCTAGAATTTAACGATTACAACCCTTCAATTCATGATGATACCTATATCAAAATGTAATAAAAGTTAAAGCAACGTTTCGTGAAGTAAGGACACATAAAGATTATCAACAACTGAGGTGCCAAAAAATTCAAGCTTTCAGCACTCGAATATGAACAAATAGAAAAACAAATGAAAAATCTGAACAGTGACCTGAGAATATTCAGGAAAACATCTAAAGTGATCAACAAATGAAGCAACAATGAAACAATGAAGGCGAACTACGGGTAAATGCAGACAAACCACTAATAACAACACCCTGAAGAACAGTCTCCAGAAAACTGAATAAATATTCTGGAGAAGAATAGAAGACAATGTATATATGTCTCAGCATTTACAAATTGCAAGCAAAAAATCGAATTATCTCTGTGGTATACAGCACTACCTCTACATATAAAAAAGGGGTCCGCGGCGGCAGCTTTGTAACCATCACGGTTAGGTACGGGCGGGTCGCTCTTGGCGGCGCGGCGTCACCTCAAATCAAACGCTTTGCGAAAGCCGCCGCGCCGGCCGCTACGCGCTATTACTACTCGTGCCGCTCCACGCCATACGTCTGCCGACGCCGCGCGGCGGAGATGCGACGCGAGACATCCCTCAAACAAGAACTCGCCTGGAAGTAACTATGATTTTTTATTATTTGACCCATGGGGCACCGCTCAACTTGCTAGGAAGTCACAATAATAATAATAATAATAATAATAATTTATTCACCAGTAAATGTACATACATTGTTGGTACGTCACATAAAGCCTTGAAATATTACAAATTAACATGCAAGTGTAAATTACAATATACATTAACAAATACTACAAATAACAAACAAAACAAGGACTTTAGTCCTGAGCCTTTAGCCTGGCATTTAGCCTCATATAATTGATATAGTCATCTGTTTTATACGGAGCTATATCTTTTAGTAGATGTTTAATTTTTCTCTTGAAAGCACTAATTGGCAGGTTTGAAATTTCGTCAGGTAAAGCATTATATAGTTCGATTCCTAAGACCTTAGATCTATTCACTCTTCTACGGGGTTGTATCAGTTTATTCTTACCTCTTGTTTCATACATATGCACAGAAGATAACTGAATATACTTATTGATGTTATTTTTTATATACATCAGGTTTTCAAATACTATTATCCCAAACAAGGTCATTATTTTAAAATGTCTAAACAAATCTTTACAATGTTCGACAGGTCTGGCGTTCACTATGCCACGCACAGCAGCTTTTTGTATGATAAAAATTTTCTGGAGTTGACTAAAGGAGGCATTACCCCAACTTAAAATTCCATAGCTTAGTGATGAGTGGAATAAACCATAGTAAGCAGTCACTGCTGCTTCAGTGTCCACCGTCTGAGACACCTTTCTTATCGCATAAACAGCTCGTGATAACTTACTACACAGGTTTTCTATGTGGAAAGACCAGGACAGAGACGAATCTAGATCTATTCCCAGGAATCTCACATGTGAAAAATTATTGGTTAATTTTAATGAAAAAGAACAAATTTCAGTTTTATTACTGTTAAGAAAGAGTTCGTTCGAATTGAACCATTTTTTTGAATGACTTATGATGGTATCCGCATGTTGTATTTCGCTTAACACTTCAGGGTTTACATTGAAACTGAAAGTTGTGTCGTCAGCATACATAGTTGTTGTTATAGCTGGATCTAGTGCTGCCATATGCCAAACGAGATCGTTTATATATAAAATAAAAAGAAATGGCCCTAATATTGTACCTTGAGGGACGCCTCTTTTAGAAATTAAAGGTTGGCTAAACCTGTTATTTTGATGTACTCTCTGCATCCGACTTGTTAGGAATGACTCTATAATATTATTAGTAGTGCCTCTAATACCATATTTGTCAAGTTTACTTAGCAATTTATTGTGGCTGATGCAGTCGAAAGCTTTAGACAGATCCGTACAAACCGTTACGTATGTACCATTATCTTCAAAAGCTTGTTGTATATTTTCTACGATGCTCATCATAGCATCGATCGTACTTTTTCCGGGCATAAAGCCGTATTGATTATCGTCTATTATGTTATTTTTTTCAGTGTATGTAACTAGCTGGTCGAGAATTGCATATTCAATTATTTTGGAGATACTTGGTACAATATGGATCTGTCTGTAGCTTTGGGGGTCATTTACGTCCCCTTTTTTGTGTAGAGGGACAACCTTAGATGTTTTATAGACAGAAGGAAAATGTCCTTCCTGAAAGCATGTATTAATGATGTGTGACATGGGCTTGGCAATATATATTGCAAACTCTTTTAAAAGTGCCGAACTTACGTCATAAATATCTGGAGTCTTCTTGTTTTTTAATTTTGAAATGTATGTTAAAACATCATTGGCCGTTATTGCGCGTAAAAACATACTACTACAAGTCGGTGTTATATATTTGGTGGTAAAATCTTCCGATGTGTCACACGCTGACACAATTTGTTCAGCGTGGTTAACAAAATAATGGTTGAAGCTCTCGATATCAATAGACTCCTCGCTTACCTTGTGATTAGTCCTACCACATTCTCTGTTAATAATTGACCATACTGCTTTGCTTTTATTGTCGGATATATTTATACTACTCTTGTTTTGCATGATTTTGGTTTGTTTTAAAAGATTGTTATATCGTTGTTTACACTGATTGTATAAATTTTTGTTAGCATCTGATGGGTTCTCCTTGAAATTACTGTGATATAATAACATTAGCTGTTTGAGGTTTTTTAATTCGGGTGTTATCCATTTTTTCTTTTATCTGACTTTTTACATGTAATTGGAAAAGAGTTATTGAAATGATTCATAAAAGTATCAAGAAATGCAACAGCTTTTGCTTCTGCTGTCGTTGCGTCATAAACTTTATTCCACGATTCAATTTTCAAGCAGTTTTCAAATACATGTTTATTGTGAGTTGTGAAATGTCTATAGTTGTTGTTAATGTCCTCATAGGGGTGATATTCATATGACAGGACCTGAGCATCATGGTCAGATATCCCAGGATGCAAAATGACAGCTGGGTTGCAAGGAAAGTTGGAAAAAATATTGTCTGGACATGTCCGAGATCTGTTAGTCTGTCTAGAGTAATCAAATACAGTTTGATGTAGGTTATACTGTAACAACAGGTCGCAAAACAGTTTAGTTCTATTATTGGGTGCCATAAAATCTAAGTTAAAATCGCCGCTTATAGCTATGTTTGCCTTAGGATAAGTTGTTTCAATTTTATGTAGCATTTCTTCAAATATGTTAAAAAAAATGTTAAAATCAGAATTAGCACAAGGAGATCTATATACAACTATAACTACTAAATTTACCTTTTTTATGTAGATTGCACACATTTCACAGTGAATCTCCTGAGTCAGACCCCTGATGCTCACAATTTCGCTGGCTTGTAATGATCTGTGAATATAAATGCTCACTCCGCCATGTGTATATTCTTTTCTGCAAAAGTGTGCTTTCAAGAGAAAATTTGATACAGTAAAGTTAGCAATTTCGTCTTCTTTCAGCCAGTGCTCCGTAATACAAATTACTTTCACATTTTGTAATTCATTTATAAAACTATCGAATAATAATAGTTTATTCCTCATACACTGAATGTTTAGATTCATTATCATGAGACTGTCGTAACCTATATTATTACAGGATTCATTCGGACCGAAAAAATCTATAAGATTTAACTAAACAACCTGCCGGCCAATTGTCAGGTGTAAATACATCTTTTAATAGATCATTGTCAATTTTTATTTTGTATGACTCGGTTTTTCCATTTTTCCATTGGGGTAGTGCTTCTACTTCTGCTTGGATCCGCGGGAAAGTGGCCAGAAGATGTTTTCGAATTCCTTCTATTCCGGTTCCTGGAGTTATTCTTCCTACGTATATCCATGTCTTGCGTGTAACAGCGGTTATATTGGTTGAACTCTGTCCTGTACCAAAAACTACCTTGCGTGGCCTGCTGGTATTTTTGCGGTATCCGTTGTGTAAATTTGTTTGTTTAATTGTAGGCAATTGTCTATTGTTCACTGGACTATCATTCTTCGAGTTGCGTTTTTCAGTTTTCGTACCCATCGACTCCGTATTTCTTATCGGCCTGGAATGCTGGTGTTTTTGCAATTCTTGGCTGCTTATAATTTCGTCTATATTTTGCTCGACGACTGTATTATGCGATGATGATGAAGAATTTGTGGAATCTAAATCATCTGCACTGATTTCTTCATTCACGTTATGGTGTGTTGTAACTTTACCTTCGGGAGATTTTGATTGACTCCGGAGGTATGTAATCTGCGATTCCAAATTGTGGATCTTCAGTTGCAGTTCATTCAATCTGGCTGATACTGCATTGTCAACTATTTTCGCGAACTGCTCACTTTTCAGAAATTTGATAACGTCGTTTTGCTCACTCTCTTCGTTAGAAGAGCCTTTTCTAGTATTCACCATATTTCACTGATTTTAGACGCTTGATATTAGTATGTAATTCATAGACGATAACAGTATACGTCCGCACGCTACGAGAGTCGACCTTTTGAAATAATATTCTAAAACTAATCCATGTATCATTTTTTGAATCGATATATCATTTGCTTTAGCTATTCATCTAAGATACCGTGATGGCACGCGGATAGTTGCACAGGTATAAGTGTTTTCCAGTTTTCAGATAGAATGAAAAAAAACAAACAATCGTACATTGCTATGTGAATATATTATGTAGACAAATGTATATATGGTAACATCGCTTATCACATAATACCCGCATAACTCATAAACACGTTTCCAGTAACTATTTCCTGGAATATCCTTCTCTTTGACAGTTTGGCAACAAGGCCGGTTATTTCTTGTTATCGGCCAGCCTAAAGTTCTCTGTCTCACTCTAAGTAGGACGGATCAGTGGGAGGCGTGTCGGAACCGATTTTTTGATAGTTTTTCATCAATCTTTCCGTTAGGTTATTATTAGAGATATCGAAAAAAATTTTTTTTTATTTGATTGAATATCTACGACTGCGTTGTACTACGCTCAGAAATGGCGTAAAAAGAAATAAATTAAAAAACTAAGCAAAGTATCTTTTTGAAAAATCAAGTTTTTCAAAAAAACTTAGCGTCGCTCGAGACATATTGTGTCACTAAATATAAGAACAAAATTAGAAAGCTCTAGTATCGCTGTATTTTGAAATATTATTGAAATAAAATTCAAGAAATCTAGTACAAAAAATACCCACAATCCTCGAAAAAACCATATACATTCAACGAAATACACCCTCTTAGAAGGCATGACAATATAACATCAATAAAAAATAGCTATTGCTGGAAATATAAACCGTTTATAAAACGTGACGAAAACGTGACGAACCACCTTAAAGGAATATCCAAAGAAATCCAAAATGACCTTCTAGATTGTATGTTAGAGGTTTGCCACGAAACAATTCTAGAGAAAATTAGAACAGCGTCATACATTTCCATTATAGCGGATGAAACAATGGACGTCTCTGCCAAATCTCAGATGGTTGTAATCTTTAGGTATATTAAAAATGGAGATCCCGTAGAACGGTTTTGGACTTATTTGGAGCCACAAAATTTGAATGCAGAAAGTTTGACTACTGATATTCTTGGTATCATAGATCCTATTCTAGAAAAATCAAAAGAAAAGATAATAGCAGAGTGGCAGAAATACTGGTATTGAGGCACGAATCAAAGAAAAATACAACTTCGCGCATTTTTTACACTGCTATGCGCATCAGTTGAATTTAATCATGTCTCAGGCAGCATCCAAAAGTTCACAAGTTCGAACCTTTTTTGGAAATCTTCAAGAAATACCTTCATTTTTCAAAAATTCTCCGCAACGCGTAGCTGTACGAGTACTGAATGGAACTGTTGGAAGAAGAATTCCCCATGGTGCACCAACACGTTGGAATTTTAATATTAGAACAGTCAATATGGTTTTTGAACACCGAGAGTATATTCTTGAATGCATAGAAGAAATAGAAAATTCATTCCACAGTCAAAGTGTATGTAGTGCAGCTTCTTTTCTTTTGGCTAACATTTTTTCACCGTATCATGACACACGTTGATGTTTTGTTCAACAAGTTACAAAAAAGAAAAATAGACCCTGTAGATTGTGAACCAATGCCTTCTAAAAGAAAAAGAACTAATGACAGTCCGTTTGATCACCGAATTGCTGCGTAAAGCTAAGCGCAATCTGGGTCGGACGGAACGGTACGAACGGTACGCACCTTTGGCACTTTTTTTAGGTGACTGCGTTCACTGGGTCGGTTGGTACGAACGGAACGGACGGACGGACGGACGGGCGGGCGCAAGGTCAGATAATAGAGACAAGCAGTCTCGAAATAGGTTTTGTGCTGTTATGTATTGTGAAAACCAAAACGATATGTTGAGTGAAGAAGAAATAATTGTAAGTCTAATGTTGGTGGCAGAAGAAGAAAAAGCAGAAAGGTCAAGAACTCAAGGAAAACCCAGATTTTGGATTCATAGAATAAATCGCAAGAGATTAGAGCACCACCGTAATTGGGAACATCCATGCTCGCTTTGCAACCAGTATTGCTCAACTGAAACCACAAAACATACTGAAACGGCGTAACGTCTGTACCGAAACACGTGCGCCGAAGGGCTGACGAGTCATCGGTACTGCCTAGAAATCTTTCTTTCGGGATTTTATCGGACGGCGGAAGGTGCGGATGGTCCTGTTCCGACAGTGACGATCCAGTGCGCGCACCTATAGGCAAATCAATGCTAAACATTTTTGAAAAATCCCGTGCGTACCGTACCATCCGACCCAGTGCGTTCAAGGCTTTCGAAGTGTGTGATATTATCATTAACTGTGCTAAAGATAGGTTTGATTTCAAAAATCATCTGTTGGCAGCATCACTGCTGTATTTGGACCAGTTTGCTAACTACATATACAGTTTTATATGTATGTATAACAATTATAGTGCAATAAAGTCGTTATTATTATTATTATTATTATTACATAAACTATTTTCCTGATGAAAAATTAAATGCAACTTGCGACTCGTATCCTAACCTTGATAAGGAACGCTTAAAAACAGAACTGTCAGTGATTTATTCCAGAGCAGACTGCAAGAATTTACAGGGAGCAATACCTCTTTTAGAATGACTCATAGAAAATAATTTATCAAATTGGTTTCAAGAAACTAAGAAGCTTTTGGAGATACTGGTAACAATTCCCATGTCAACAGCGGAAGCCGAACGTTCCTTTTCCACTTTAAAGCGCGTCAAGACTTTTTTATGCAATACTATGGTGGAAGAACGTTTAGTGGCTCTATCAATGCTTTCAATGAAAAAGAAAATTGTCATGGAAATTATAAACTTCAACGACAAAGTTTTAGACAAATTTGCAGCAAAAAAAAATCAAAGAATTGACTTATTCTTCAAAAAGTGATTGTTAGTTGAAAGTGTACAGTTAAATTTAACTAAATTGTATAGACACGCTCATATGAGTGCCACTCGGTAGCTGATTAGTATAGTGTTTAAGAGTTCTAGGCCGTCAGTAAAATACAGAAAAATATTGATAAGTTCAAGGCCCTCTTATATACTGATCTAAAACTTAAAAAAAGTTTTTTAATTTTTATAAGTAGGATATTTCCAATTTTATCCTTGTCTATAATAATTGTCAAAGTCGCATTCCAATGTTTTTCTATGTAAAACATACCAAATAAAAATTGTTTATATTCATATTTTTACAGAACAGTTTTTCACTTTTTATTAGAAAAGTAACCTTGAGATTGTAAAAAAATATTGCCCAAACCGCCTTTTTTATGCCCCACTCACCCCATCTGCAGAACTCACAAATTTTATTGCCACGAGCCGCCACTGACTACAGACCTATATCGCTTTTGTCAAACATAAAAGTTCTAAAATCACGCTTCTTGGATTTCATAACAAAATATGATATACTGTCAAATAAGCAGTATGGCTTCAGAGAAAACAAATCTACGCAAGACGCCATTTTACTTTTATAACTACCAAAATAAATGCTGCCATAGATAAGTCTCAGCCATTTTTAAGTATTTTTATTGACTTGGCCAAGGCATTTGACACAATTAATCACTCCGATCTACTAGATGCGATGGTTACAGGCTACAGGTTTCAAACGAAATGCGTATACTTTAATGAAAGGTTATTTAACAAACAGAACACAATGTGTAATGATAGATGTGAGTAGTGAAACACCTTGTAACATATGGCGTACCACAGAGTCCGTTATTATTTCAACACATCACGTGAAATTATAAGTTTTGCAGACGTTACTGCCATTTTTTACAAGCATAATAATCGGACAGATTTGAAAAGCCTAGTTGAAGAAGATTTCAAATTATTAATGAATCACTTTAACGCAAAAAGTTGACTATAAATTGGAAAAAGACTTGCTACCTACCGTTTACTTCATATAAAAGACATCTACCAGGATGTAATACTTTAAATACTTATACAGGTAATAAAAGCATTTCCTTTGTTCCCAAAATCAAATATTTGGGTGTTATACTAGATTCTCACCTAAGATGGTCAGATCATGCTAACTGCATAGTGAAAAGACTCAGAAGCTTGATTCCAAAATTTAAAGTTTTTAAAAATATTTTCGATATAAAAACATTGAAAATCCTATACTATTCATTGGTGCAGCCCCACCTAACTTACGGGATAATGGCATGGGGAGGCATTTCAGATACTTACCTGAGATTTATTGATGTTACTCAAAAATGGCTAATCAAGGTTATGTTAGGTAAGCCAAAATTATATGCATCTGATGCACTCTTTAATGATGCTCAGCTAGTAGATGTACGACAGCTTTTCTTTAGAGCCATTGCAATATTACAGCATAAACATAAAATTCATCAAGATTTTATTTCTCACACATATAATACAAGACAAAGTGGAGTCAAACTTAAGATACCAAAAACTTATAAGTCCATTGGTCAAAAAAATCATAGTTACCTTTGTCCAAAAATTTATAACAAGTTACATTTTCTCTCTTCAAAAAGCATCTTGATCCGTGCATATCGCAAGTACCACGAAGAGATATTCATAACATAATTGAGTATTTAGAAAATTACATTTAAAGTCAGGATCTTATAAGACTTACTAAGAAGGTATTTGAAATGTTATATGTAAAATTATATTTATGTACGAGTATGGGTATATTATGCATGTACTATGTGAATTTGTTTATCATAAAATATTATTTACCATTTAGTTAGATCATTAGTAATTATAAGTAGTTGCATAACCCACGCACAAGGCTATGCCTTTTGTGGATATACTATATTTATTGATATATTTGTTTATACCATGTATGTGTATTTCAATAGATATTATTATTATTATCCTATTTTTTCTGGCATAGTTGCGGTAGTAACAAGTATTGACGGGCTGTGCCAAGTCAACACCTGACCTATTTTTATTCGGAATTCAGGGAGGACCATACAATGCTACAGGTCTTGAGGATTACAGACTTTTGGAAGGTTTTGCGTAAATTTTTCGTCCAGGCCCAGCTGTTGCAGGTGTGGTGTAAATGTATTTGGTGTAAGGGCTGAGACCGACATAATGAGTGGGAGAATAATAACTTTGTTTTGTTTCCAGAGCCGTTTTATTTCTATGGCAGGATCTGTGTATTTAGATGTCTTCCAAGCGTAGGTGTTTTGGATATTTGTATCATTGGGGATCGCAATATCTATCAAATAGGGTCACTTTATCTGCCTCTGACTGAAAAACAATATCTGGTCTATTGGCTGGGATGGTTTTGTCCGTGTGTATTTCAATGTCCCAGCATAGTTTGAATTTATTGTTTTCGAGTACTGGAGTCGGTGTGTAATTATAATAAATGGATCTGTGTTTTCAGTTATTTTGTTCGTTGTGGCAAGTGCTTGATGTATGACTTTAGCTGCAGAGTTGTGTGTCTGGCTGTGTACTCAGTTCCAGCGAGAGTTTTGCATCCACTTGTTATGTGTTCTATTGTTTCCTTCTGTTGGTGGCATTTTCTGCAATTATAGTTGGTGATAATTGGATCTTTAATTATATACTTCTTGTAATTTCGTGTCGCAACGACCTGGTCCTGGATAGCAAGCATAAAGCCCTCCGTTTCTGGGAAGAGCTGGCCGTCCTGCAGTCAGGTGTATGACTGCTTTTCATTAATGTGGTCTTGTGTTACACGGTATCTATGTTTGCCATGAAGTGCCTTCTGGGACCAAGTATTTATTTTTTCTTGTTGTGACTGTATGTGACTGTGAGCGTCTGCAGCATGGTCTGGACAAGAAAGGGCGAGTGGTGTATAATTTTTGTCTGCTTTTTTATATAAGCTTGTTTACTGTGGAAAAAATTTCTGAGTGTTTTTATTTGTTTTGTGTGAAGTGAATGTATGTTTATAATTCCTCTTCCGCTTTGTTTTCTGTCTGTGGTAAGCCTTTCCTTGCACGCATTCGGATGAGACATTCTGTGTTTCGTGAATTCTGTTCTTATAAGTATATGAATGTTTTCTATGTCAGTGTGTGACCACTTGATGATAACAAAGGAGTATGTGAGTACAGGTATCGCAAAGGTGTTAATAGCTTTTGTGATATTTCTAGGATTGAGTTTTGTTTTTAATAGTCTAGTGAGGCGCTCTCTAAATTCTCGTGTTAGTTGTGCCTTGACTTATGTGTGGTCTATTTTAACGTTCTGATTGAAACCCAGGTACTTGTGCGTTTCTTCTTTGTCCATGTTGTCGAGCGTTTGGCCAGTCGCTATTTCTTGTTGGGGATGGTTTTTCCATTGGACTTTATTGATGTGGAGCACCCTGCATTTACTCATTTCGAACTCCATCCTCATGTCTGACGTACAAACTTCCGTTATTCTGAGCAATTCTCTCAGTTGCACTTCTGTGGCCGCATATCATTTCATATCATCCAATGTTCACCTCGGCAGATGCCGAAAACTCTATAACGAACATCGTCTTCTGATGGTGGTCGAGAAGGACTATGTCAGGCTTGTTTGCCTGTACAAGCTCGAGCGCGGTGAACGAGTAGTTCCAGTAAATCCGGCATCTCTCGTTCTCCACAACGGACTCTATATCCCCTGGAGCGTATGGCAGCACCGCTGTCTCATCGATACCGTATGAGTGCCTTAAATGATAGTAGAGCACTCGTAGAGCCGCGTTGTGCCGATGGACGTAATCCGTCCCAGCGTACGTCATACACGCCGACAAGACATGCATAAGCGTGTCTGGCGCCTGTCGGAAAGCTCTACAACGGGTATCGGGTACATCTGCACCCATAACCCTTTTATGTATACCAAGGTTTTGAAGACACCGTCTTGGCAAGCCATTATAAAGCCCTCAGGCTCGACTTCAATCCATTAGACCTTAGGAAAGAGAAGGTCAACTGCTCAGACAAGCCATGCTCTTCCAGATGTTTGTAGAAGACTCTATGCATTGGCTTATCTTTATGAAGTCTTAAAAGGAAGTCGACCGCGGCAGTTTTAATGTGGGATTTTAATTGTGCGGGAGGAAGTTCCGTAATGGACTGCTGACACCTCCGCTTGAAGTCGAGTGTGAGGCTGAGCTCCTCGGCTGCCCGTTTCGCTGCGCTAAAATGAAAGGCTCCTTTACCCGCATTCTCGTGCTCTGGCACGCCATCCCAGGTGTCGCGGGAGGTATATTCGCAGGACAGAGGACTTAGGATGCAGACTTCTCTCCATATTCATCCTTTTGCGGGTTTTCGTGTCGATTTCCCTCAGCTCGTTCACTTTCCAGTGTATAGCACCAAAGGTGTATAATAACAATGGGACCGCAAGCATGTTTGTGGCAGCGACTTTGTTCTTGCCGGACAGTTCTGATGACCAGATCTGCCGGAGTCGGTGCAATACTTGCGGCGGAGACACTCTTTGACAAATTCTGCCTCTTGGACATGACGCGGCGCCGCTCCAAGGTAGGTATAAGTATCTCCGGCATGCAGTTGTCGCCTCCGATAGACGTTCACCCACAACCTCATCCTCTCTCTTCAAATCTGCCAGCTTCAAGGACCTTTCGTTGTTATGCAAGGCCTTTCGTTCTCTGAAATCCCCAGGTGAGACGACTTGGTCGATTTCCCTCTCAGCGGACCTTATCGGCGAACTTTCAGCCTGGTTAACAGGCCTTCCGTCCGCCGAAGGGGCAGGCTGAGCTGGAGCACGAACATATCCCTGCCTCCGGAGGTACGATACATAATCTCGCAAATTATGGGAGGTGAGCGTGCTATACTTTGGGTGCAAGCAGGTCATCCCTGAGCTCCGTCGTCCACCTAAAACGGTCCATGTCATAGCGGGGGTCGTCAACAGGGCGATCCGAAGCACCGCCACCTTGCCCAACGCCGGCTTCCGAAACCGGCATGGCGTGGGTGCTTTTCCTTCGAGGAGGTCGAAACCGAAGATATGGCCTGTCAGGTGGTTAGCCTTAGGGCCCCCAGCCGACATTTCCGGAGGCAGCCGTCTAAATTGTCCCCTGACAAGGATGCACCTGTGAAGGTTGCCGGCTGGCTTGCATCCTTAGGCTTTGGTCCTTGCGGTGTCGCCACGCACCGGATAGCCTACTGATGTTGGGTGGCTTCCTGCAGGTATCTGTTATCAGCCGCCCCTAATCTGGAGTCAGACGCTGTCGGAGTACCGCTCCTCACATGGAGATCCGTCGTGTCCTAGTTAATGAAGAATAGCAGATCCTCTGGATGCAGACGCTATTCCACCGTGCTAGTTTTGGTCCGCCCCGGGTATTTCATTTCCCCGGTACCACCTATATCTGGGAGGCATTCCCCTATCCGCCACCTTGGGGAGGCGCCACTGAGGGGATCTAGCAACCCCTCGCGGTTATTATGTTTTAAACAAAAAAGTGCAGCCCGGGCTCCGACACACCGAGCTGCTGTTCCATTACCCAATGACTACTCCTCACACCGTGAGGTGAGCAATCACTGGGTTCGCGAATCGTGCGCCCTAAGTAGACGAAGGGAGCCAAGGATGACTGCCTTCTGCATCCTGGCGGCTAAGATGTGCGCCGCCGCACGGCACACCGGTATTTTGCGCAGTGCAGAGAGCAGGGTATTCCTCATTCCACCTAGGGATCCAATAACCATGACCAGCAGACTTAAGTGTAGTCTAGCCAGAGCCTGCGAAGTTGTCCGAGCAACTCCTGATATTTGGTCCGCTTTTCCTCCTCCTTAGAGACGATGTTCACCTCGGCAGGCGCCGAAAACTCAATAACGAACATCGTCTTCTGTTGGTGGTCGAGAAGGACTATGTCGGACTTGTTTGCATGTACAAGCTCGAGCGTGGGGAACGAGTAGTTCCAGTAAATCCGGCATCTCTCGTTCTCCACAACGGACCCTATATCCCCTGGAGCGTATGGCAGTACCGCTGTCTCATCGATACCGTATGAGTGCCTTAAATGATTTATTATAGTTCAAAACACAAAAAGTGCAGCCCGGGCTCCGACACACCGAGCTGCTGTTCCATTACCCAATGACTACTCCTCACACCGTGAGGTGAGCAATCACTGGGTCCGCGAATCGTGCGCCCTAAGTAGACGAAGGGACCCAAGGATGACAGCCTTCTGCATTCTGGCGGCTAAGATGTGCGCCGCCGCACGGCACACCGGTATTTTGCGCAGTGCAGAGAGCAGCGTATTCCTCATTCCACCTAGGGATCCAATGACCATAACCAGCAGACTTACAGTGTAGTCTGGCCAGAGCCTGCGAAGTTGTCCGAGCAACTCCTGATATTTGGTCCGCTTTTCCTCCTCCTTAGAGACCATGTTCACCTCGGCAGGCGCCGAAAACTCAATAACGAACATCGTCTTCTGTTGGTGGTCGAGAAGGACTATGTCGGGCTTGTTTGCCTGTACAAGCTCGAGCGTGGGGAACGAGTAGTTCCAGTAAAGCCGGCATCTCTCGTTCTCCACAACGGACTCTATATCCCCTGGAGCGTATGGCAGCACCGGTGTCTCATCGATACCGTATGAGTGCCTCAAATGATAGTAGAGCACTCGTAGAGCCGCGTTGTGCCGATGGACGTAAGCCGTCCCAGCGTACGTCTTACACGCCGACAAGAGATGCATAAGCGTCTCTGGCGCCTGTCGGCAAGCTCTACAAAGGGTGTCGGGTACATCTACACCCATAACCCTTTTACGGTACACCAAGGTGTTGAAGACACCGTCTTGGCAAGCCATTATAAAGCCCTCAGTCTCCGACTTCAACCCACTAGACCTTAGGAAAGAGAAGGTCAACTGCTCAGACAAGCCATGCTCTTCCAGATGTTTGTAGAAGATTCCATGCATTGGCTTATCTTTATGAAGTCTTAAAAGGAAGTCGACTTCGGCAGTTTTAAGGTGGGATTTTAATTCTGCGGGAGCAAGTTCCGTAATGGACTGCTGACACCTCCGCTTGAAGTCGAGTGTGAGGCTGAGCTCCTCGGCTGCTCGTTTCGCTGCGCTAAAAAGAAAGGCTCCTTTTCCCGCATTCTCGTGCTCTCGCACAAAGCGGATCAGGGGATCGGTGCTGTTCGTTACATAGCAGGCAGTGGCCAGCACTACTCTGTTGTGCAGACGCTCCAAACTCAATAGTCCACGCCCTCCCAGGTGTCGCGGGAGGTATATTCGCGGGACAGAGGACTTAGGATGCAGGCTTCTCTCCATATTCATCCTTTTGCGGGTCTTCGTGTCGATTTCCTTCAGCTCGTTCACTTTCCAGTGTGTAGCACCAAAGGTGTATAATAACAATGGGACCGCAAGCATGTTTGTGGCAGCGACTTTGTTCTTGCCGGACAGTTCTGACGACCAGATCTGCCGGAGTCGGTGCAAATACTTGCGGCGGAGACACTCTTTAACCAATGCTGCCTCTTGGACATGACGCTGCGCCACTCCAAGGTAGGTATAAGTATCTCCGGCATGCAGTTGTCGCAAGATGCTCCCATCAACGAGCTGTTCCTCATCTCCACTATCTCCGCTTCGTCCTTTCTTGAGATGAACCAATGCACATTTGTCTGTCCCGAACTCCATTCCGATAGCATGACTGTACTCCTGCACCACCCTCAGCGATTGTTGTAGTTCGCGTTGGCCGGAGGCATAAAGTTTTAGGTCATCCATATAAAACAGATGGGTGACCTTGTGCCTCCGGTTATTGGGCGTGCCACAGCTGTATCCTTTAGTATTTCTCAGCGCTATGGACAGAGGCAAAAGTGAGATGCAAAAGAGCAAGGGACTCAAGGAGTCTCCTTAGAAGACACCTCTTTTCAATGACACCAACTCTGTCTGTACCCGAGTTTCACCTGATGTTATGGTAAACCGGGTCTTCCAGAGTGGCATCAGTTGTTTGATGCATCCCACTATCTGATTATCCACCGAAAGGCATTCCAACAGCCGCACAATGAGCTCATGAGACGTGCTGTCGAATGCCTTGCGATAGTCAATCCAGGCCATAGAAAGGTTTCGCTTGTACTGCACGGAGTCCTGCGTGACACATCGGTCAATCAACAAGTTCTCCTTGCAGCCAGCTACTCCTTTCTTTGACCCTCTTTGTTCATACACGTCGAGAAATACAGGATTCACAGCTTGAAGGAGACGCATGTACAAGATTCTGGTGAAGAGCTTGTAACATGCGTTCAGACATGTTATTGGCCTGTAGTTTTTGGGATCAGACAAATCTCCGGTCTTCGGGAGAAGCACGGTTCGACCCTCGACAAACCAAGCCGGAATTGGCTGCTCCTGATTTAGCCACGAGTTAAAAACTCTAGCTAAATGCCGGTGGCAACTGGGGAATTTTTTCCACCAGTAGGTGTTTATGCCATCCGGGCCAGGAGCTGCGAAATTCTTTGCGCCTCGTAAGGCGTCAAGAATTTCTTCCGTGTTTATCGGGTGACGCAGTACATTCAAGTTAGGAGTCCTCCTACAAACGGACTCGAACTGCGCCAAGGCCGGAGTGTCTGCTGAGAGAGGTTTGGGCTGTTCGTAAATGTCCCTCCAAAAGGCCTCCACGCGATCAGCAGTTGGCGGCTGCTCTATGGCTGGAGGCGGCTGTTGGAAAAGGCGAGAAGGTCTTTCGTAGAACATTCTGTTCTGTTCCAGACCTCTCGCCCGCGCCACCAACGATCGCTTAGCAGCGATTAGCATCCGTATCCTGTCAAGACAGTGTTGCTTGACAACAACCAGTACCGCTTGACTGAGTGTATGATGGTCGCGCCTCAACCCGTAGGCCATCTGACGCACTCGGCGCGTAAATGGCTTCCCAGCCGCTCTATATTCCATCACACACTGGATACGGGATGCTTCCTGGCGAGCCAACTGGATTTTCGCTTCCATTTGGCGCACCCGTCTCTGTGCTCTCTCAACAGGAGAGTCTCTCACTCTCCCCTGTCTAGCTAGCCTCAGAGCCGCAGCGTAAATTTCGCAATTGATGCTCCAAATGTCAGAGGCCTCCGATAGACGTTCACCAACAACCTCATCCTCTCTCTTTAAATCTGCCAGCTTCAAGGACCTTCCGTTGTTATGCAAGGCCCTTCGGTCTCTGAAATCCCCAGGTGAGACGACTTGGTCGATTTCCCTCTCAGCGGGCCTTACCGGCGAACTTTCAGCCTGGTTAACAGGCCTTCCGTCCGCCGAAGGGGCAGGCTGAGCTGGACCACGAACATATCCCTGCCTCCGGAGGTACGATACATAATCTCGCAAATTCTGAGAGGTAAGCGTGCTATGGTCTGGGTGCATTTCACACCACCTCTCATACATGCGGGACATGTATCCCCTACGGCGCGGGCTACTGCTCTCGTAGCAGCTCAGCAGGTCATCCTTGAGCTCCGTCGTCCACCTAAAACGGTCCATGTCATTGCGGGGGTCGTCATCAGGGCAAATCGAAGCACCGCCACCTTGCCCAACGCCGGCTTCCGAAACCGGCTCGGTGTGGGTGCTTTTCCTTCGAGGTGGTCGAACCCGAAGATAGGGCCCGTCAGGTGGTTAGCCTTAGGGCCCGCAGCCGACATTTCCGGAGGCAGCCGTCCAAATTGCCTCCAGAGGATGGACCTGTGAAGGTTGCCGACCGACTTGCATCCTTTGGCTTCGGTATACCCCTCGGTGTCGCCACGCACCGAATAGCCTGTTGATGTTGGCGGCTTCCTGGGGGTTTATGAAAACAGCCGCTTCTAACATGAAGAACAGACGCTGTCGGAGTACCGCTCCTCACATGGAGATCCGTCGTGTCCTATTAATTGTGGAATAGCCGATCCTCTGGACGCAGACGCTATTCCACTGAGCTAGTTTTGGTCCGCCCCGGGTATTTGATTTCCCCGGTACCACCCATATCTGGGAGGCGTTCCCCTATCCGCCACCTTGGGGAGGCGCCACTGAGGGGATCTAGCAACCCCTCGCGGCAAAAATGATTTATTATTATTATTATTGGATAAACAATTATTATTATTATTATTGCATAAACAATCGAGTATGTGCCATTTGAATAGCATTGTCTTGCTTACTCTCAGCGTGTTTTTATCGTGTTTTCTCATCCTTTCCTAAAAATTGATATCATAGTATCATAAATTTGGAAATCACAGCATGTAATAACAGTGAAAAAACTTGATACTCGAAGTAAATGCGTTTCTTTACTTAAAATTTTATTTGTGGAGTAGTTCATTGATTACATCAGTGATCAACCTTTGGTGGATTTTGGGCACCAATTCTGGATCCTGTTGTACAGAAGAGGCTACAGACATCGGAGCGATGACATTTATATTCAATCTGCTTATGGTGAGTAAATTTTTATATAGAAAATTGAATACTTCCAAAAGTGCAGTGGTCAACTAAACAACACCTTTAATATACCTTTAATCAATGTTAAAGTACGAAAAACGTCCATTCGTAGGTAGTAATTGCTAGTTTTATATGTATACATATACAGGGTGGGCCAATAGTGCGTGGACGGAAGATTGTGGGCTTACTAAAACATACGAGTATTTTAGAAATCTGTCACTTGATCATGGTAAGGAACCTTGAGGGCTATAACGTGAAAAAAATTTCACTTAAATTTTGACGCTTATACAGGGTATATTATTGCATATTTGGACTTCTTAGTTAATTCTACCTATCTAAATATTATGTCTCATACATGCAACTTTAAGCGAAACGTTTAGGCGCAAATCGCCAATTTTGGTATAAGTAGGTATCAGAAAAAAATTGAATTTCGCATGGATTATAAAACCTAGAAGGCCGTGACTTTGCGGTATGATCAAGCATGAAATGCGTCATATTAGACAGATAAACGTGAACTCTTTTTATAGTTGGAGAAATCAGTAGATTAATTAACGAAACTTCAATCGCAGGTAACTTGATTTTTTCAAATCCAAATGCCTATTTTGGTTTAAGAATCAAATGTAAAATTTGATTACCTTTCTAACGGTATAGCATTCTCGATATCAATCTTTTTTGGTTTTCATTTTATTTCAAATTTTCAGTCAAATCGGTGTTTTTCAATTTTCCTGCGCAGGGCCGCACCAAGTGTTTCTGCCGCCCGTGTGCAAATGATAATTGGCCGCCCCCTATTACCCCAAGCACAATGAGAGACAGTAATAAAATTTCAGACGTTTACTTTTAAGTTTTGTTAAAAATTTATTATGTTTTTTACACAAATACCACATAAATAAAAATCCTTAAAACTAAGCAACAAAAAAAACCAAACATTTGTTTATGTACTTTAGCCTTAAAAACAAAAACTTCCAGAAAACAAAATTAAATATTTTAAATACCTTAAGTTTAATGTTTTAAACTTAAACAGTGAAAAAACAAAACATAATTATGTACTTCAAATTTAAAAACAAAAGCTCCTACAAAATAATATAAAATAATTTTTAAAGACTTAACTGGCGCCGCCAGAAAATTGTACAGGGGGGCGAGTTATTTAAATTGAGTGCTCAAATCAGGGGCAGAGGAGATAAATTCGGTTTTTGGTTATACAAGTTTTTTATCTTCGTTGCTACGGGGGGGGGGGGGCACGCCCCCCCCCTGCCCCCTTCTGCTGGCGCCCATGTCAAGATCTGTTTCATCTCTAGATTCATCGCATAATTTTAGATCTAAATCAGCACAATATTTCAGAAGGTTTTGTTTATAAAAATATTTTAATTTTGTGAAGTCATACAAAAAGCCAAATACTGTGGTATGTTCATTTTTCTTTTATCAAAGTAAATCTTCCACTAACTGATGAAATAGTAGTATCGAGCATAGCATAGTAAAAATTTACTTTAAAATTTATCCACTATGGGCTCAGCGGCCAGTAGAATGGCTGGTGTCAGTGGCACGTCCGATAGTGGGCGGTACTTAACAGTAACAGGCGTATCGAGCGGGAAGCGGGAGCTGATCGCAAAATAACGGAGTCTAAAAACGACAGAGTTATCCAGATAGACGAAATATCATGGGCGCCGCGCCGCCGCCCTTTTAGGCTTGCCATCTGTGTGCGGTGCACACCGTGCACACGGGGTTGGCGCGGCCTTGGTTGCTTCGCACAAAGGCAAGTACTCCTCCATTTTTCCTCAGACAGGAATGACACTCGTAGTTAGGAAATTCCAGGTGGCTTGTTGACTCCAAGCCGGAAATTTTTGTTTTCACCAGAAATAGAATGGCAGGTCTATTAGACTCCAGGTACTGGTGGACAGCATAGCATGCTGTTGATCCAGCAGATGTTCGTGAATGATCGTTTCATATCGATAATGTTCCCCCAAGGACACCCTCCTCCCGAACATTCCGAATGAGAAGAGGCTTTACGTCTGGCCAAAATGTTTGCACTCGAAGGGTTCATCATCATTGTTACTAATTTCTACTAATCTAAAGAATGGGGTTAAAGGATAAAAGGGGTGTTTGCTCCGCAGTTAAGGTGAGGAAATATACGGACATTTCACCTCCCCAGTAGTGCAGTGTGGTACTTCCTAGTGCTACGATCAACGTGGATACCGTCTAACCGTCTACCATCTATGGTTTGTTGCTTCCTTCTTCGGATCCGCATCCCTAGACCGGTTGCTTTCTCTACGGCTTCAGAAGTCCGGTCCACCCCTTTGACAGCCGCCGCTGTTATCGTCTCTTCGTGGTGTTTCCTGCCTCCAGGGTAGGTTACCCGATCTTGTTCATTCACCACGGAGAGCTGGCCGATTGCAGACAATTATTGCAAAACAACTGCCTGGGCGGTGGGGTCGCCCCAGCCCTACCCCGCTTAATTGACTTTTCACGCTGACAGGCAGCAGTTTTCACTTACCAAAAAAAGCTACATTTCTCAAATTTGGAGGTTTTTACAAACTGCGAAATTTGGACAATGAAAGGCTATGAAAGAACAGATACGATGTGCTGCCATATATTTTAAGAAGACCGGTTAGATTCACTTTTTAAATAATCATAAATGTTGAATTCTAGAAATCGACAAAACAGAAAACATGATCTAGCGCGAACACGTTTCGTCACTTGCAACACTTGCTGGAAATAAGTATAGCCCCGTGTGGGGGCGGGTTAGAATATCTCCCATCGTATATCCTGCGTGTCGTAAAAGGCGACTAAAAGGTACCGAACTACTGTCGGTATAAGCAGTAACCTCTTCTCAACCAACAGCTTTGGGTGGATGAGTTGAGAAGAGTCAGGACACCTTCTTGTCCTTGGGGTGAGAAATTGCCCCTAAAGGCGGATGAACCAGTAGGTACCATCTGGTCAACGGCATGAGGATGCAGAAAGTAGAAGGGAAACTACTGCATTAAAGAAAGATATCCCAAGGGAAACTCGTAAAATGTGTAAATGCATTATACGAGTTCACAATATGTCTGTTAAGACATTGTTACTATGATGATGAAAAAAATAAAAGGCACGCTTTTAAAGACCTTCGAACTAAAAAGCAAAAAATTAATTTTTAAAATAAGCTCAAAACAACAATGAACGAAAAACACCAGTATGATTGTGCAAAATGGCTTTGAATTCGGTATTTATATAGATGCTTTTGATAATTTGAATCTATGACAAATTGTTGATCTATCCCAACATTTATACTGTAGGAGTAGTTTACCTGCATCCAGTGAGATTTTTTCTTGATGTAGGCGGCAAAAGCTAACAAGACTGTTGCAGTCTCGTTTATTATTGCACTATCACTATCACAGTTCAAATATCAAACGGTTTAAAATGTTATACAGCTTGTGCCACTCTTACTATCACAGACATTATCAAGACAGTTTGTCACAGTGATGAGCTGGATGATGACCACAAACTAGAAATAGTGGACCATTCTGCTGATGGAAGCCAAATCATTGTCCCTGTTTTTGAAGCTGTTTATTAAAGGTGCAGTGCTTTGCAAGCGGTTCCATAAATATACAAAGCAGTTGCTTCCGTTGGCAAGATACAGAGGATATTACTAATATGTAATATTTCCAGATGAATGGAGTAATTTTGAATGATTTTGTAATTTGAAAGATCCCCTCTTTCGGTTCTTTCTCACCTCTCCATAGGGGTAGTGAGATTGAATGTTTGAGCCTCTGGGGATATGGCAGGGCAGAAGTCTTGTTTTTCATTTGTTTTTCGGAGCGATGATCTGTCATCTACTCTTGTCCCTCAGTTCTCACGTCACTGGCGCCTTCCTTTCATCGCTTTATCATTGAATTTATTGCCGTGGTAACCTTGCCGGCTGCCTTTCACTGAGTGATAAAAAATTATCCAAAAAAGTTATGGAATCTCTTCACATATTTTCAATACATTTGAAAACACGAGGCCGTCTTGGATTTACCATAATATCGAAGGCATCTAGATCTTCATAGGTTTCATCATCAGATATAAGATATTCAACAATTTCAAAAATATCCCTTTGAAACTGACCAAAAAGCTAAAGTGTACCCTACCAACTGACACTTGTAAATAGCTAACCACAAATCAAAAAGTCCAAACGATACGTATGCGCATGTGTTTAACCGACGGTTGAAGTTTAACCTAACCTTTTGACATTAAGATACATAACAATAACAGACAAATATTTATGTTAAGTAAACAAACAAGATGGAGGCTTGTCTGGTTGACAATGACGCGTGCTAGGCGCGTTCTTCAGAATCCGAGGATCCTATTGGTACCAGGAACGGGATAGTTGAATCTTGACCAAGTCTTCCATCCCCGTTCCCGGGATTCCATTGTGCATGCTACCATTAGTTTATGCACAGTTTAAATTTTTTATCGTTGCCGTTTCCGTTCCCCAGCAATTGTACAGCGGCCTCATATTAAAAAATAATCATGAGGTTATTTATAAGTTAAGGTTGGATGATTTCATCTGTTGTGCCAGGGTTGAAATCAGTCAGGTTATTATCATAGGAAGTCATTCTTTTAGTTCATCATAAATATAATGAAAGAAAAAGATACGTGTAATACCAGATAGTTGCAGTTACGAGAAATTGATACGATTACATAATACTATATACTTGCATCAGAAGTCATTGCTCTGCTCTCCGTACTATTTTCTCATTATTTACTACTTTCTGTTGAAGAATGTTGCCTTGTTCTGTCGGCGCTTGTACCCAAAACGACTCAGTTTCTATAACCTACTAGTTATGTTATGTTGTCTTCTTATTCTCTAAGACCCTGAACGGAACCAAGCCTAGTCTGAGGTAATCTCCGTCTACCGTCGTTGAGGTATCCCAGTTCTGACACAATTATTATCATGAATGCCTGAATTGTCTTTTTGATAAGTTTGTGTTGTCAGGACTGAAACAGGCTGTCACTTTTACTTTTGCAGAATATTTATTTAAAAAAACTACCTTACATTACGGAGTCTGGGACAGTTACGAACACAACAAATTGTATTCAAAATATTTATGCTCTCCAGAACGCTTACTGAGCATCTGTATTAGGTCATACTTGGCTGAGAATAAAGATGTTCTGTACTTTTTGTTGTCTGAGAAGGTTTTTATCTCTTTTTGACTGTGTGTCTACTACAGCATTGCTTCTTATATTCATTTAAAACCATATAACATGTATTTTATATTTAAAACGACTTGCTTTTTACAGTTATATTTATATTTGTTCCAGACCAACTGTTTCCTAGTTTGTTTTTCGGTGGACAAGAATTTAGCATCATATGATAACGTTGCCATAAAATGGGTACCAGAAGTACGACATTTTAGTCCACATGTTCCTATAATTTTAGTGGGTATGTATATACATTTTTCTCGGTATACCGCCAAAGTTCTAAATTTGAAATATCACTATTTATTGCATGTGTATCAATGCCATTCAGATTTTGATCGGTTGTGCTTCAATATTCTTGATTTATAATATACAAGAAGTTACCTAAGACTATACCTTGTTACCACAATTGATGGCACCAACACAATGCAGATATTTAAGTGGTTTGGGCACTAGATGCAGGATGAGAGAATCTCATTCACAGCTGATGCATATCTTGAACTTAGTACAATTTATGACCCTATAGTAGATTTGTTGGGGGGGCGCCTGGTAGTATATCCTTTGCTCAGTTTGTACTTATTTGGTGCCGTCAATTGTGATAACAAAGTATAGGCTATAATTTCACAAGCGCATGCGTGAATAGAATTCAAGTAGAGTTGTTTCACTGATACCTCAAAGATCGATATGCCGATATTTTTCAAATTTGGCAGTACTGTTGATTATAATAAAATGGTAAGATAACACAATCAAAAAATAGGTATGGTTTCGAGTTAAGTCACGAATAATATTGACTGATACAGATATTTTTTAAAAATCTAGCTTTTTCGTTTCTTGATACCTCAAGTACCCGCTACCCAGTACCCGTTACCGGTATTCCAGGGCAAATCAGTAGTAGGCGTGCTGTTTTGGGATTCGGTAATAATTGGTACTGATCGAGGTGGCTTGGATCGGAAGCGCTACTGGGTATTTGTACCTAATGCTGAGCCAAGATAAAGTAACGAGTACTTATTGTAGCGTTTACCCGGTACCGGGTATTTAGTGGTGTAACGGGTACTGACATCACTAATAGATATCTACACTAAAAAATTAAACATTTCATATTGATCGTTTCAGAAAGTTATTAACGATTAAAAATCGGAATTTTAACATGGGCCATTATGATATATTATTTCTTGCATTTAAATGTAGAATAATCATATTTTAAGAATAGACACAAAAATAAATAGTGTCTATAAATAGTCTTTGGAATATATAGTTTATATTATCGCAAAAAATAGGGTTGGCGACCGTTTGAATTAGTTATTAGTTGTGGTAGTTAAAACTGTTTCGAAAATTAAGAGACTATATTGAAAACTGGCAACAGCACGCTGTTCTCAGCCTTCTGAGCAGTTTTTGTCATTTAGGTTAGGGTGTTTTATTCATTATTATTGTTTGTGTGATATTTAAGGCAGAGTCACATTGCTAGGAGACCATGCTACGCCACGTCAAACGGATCTAGCAGTATAGATTATTATACAGGGTGGTCCCATAAGCGCGCGATGGTCTCTAGCGTCCATACCTTTTAAATTAGGGGAAACTGTTCCTATTAAAGAACTTTTCTTTCCAAATGGTCTACTTGCAGTAACTAATTTTTAAGATGGCGGGCATCCCTATATGCAGGAATTTGTCATTAACTTCCTCATCTTAAATAGAGCACCCTGTATACTAGCGATGATTTCTAAGTTCAGTTTATTAACTATAGTTTATGTCTACGAAGCCTATTTTCGGAGTTATTCTGCAATCTTTAAAAAAAAAATCGACGTTTGTAGCACTTCACAAAAAGTGTGAATATCTCGGAAGCTAATCAATAGGCACAGAAAGATGCGGTTTTCAGTTATGAAAAGATCAAGAAACGTACTTGTTGACAGTAAGACAATTGTTTCCAAAGCACATTAAATCAACAGACAAGCAATATTCATTACTAAAAAAAAAAAGTTTGATTTGAATGCTATGAAAATGAAGTTTTCCTTTTAAATTTTAACTATACAGGGTGTAACTAAATAAGTGTAAAACATTTAAGGAGGTGATACCTCATCAAAAAAATATAGGATCTTTCATATAGAGAAATTCCATTGGAGCTTCCCTTGTTAAGATACAGCCCCTTAAAGGTGGTACATAAAAAATTATTTAACAATTTTTTTCACAAGCGCTAAAAAAATACGATACTGAAATTAACCTGATATTTTCAACTACCGAAAAGACACTTAGCCAGTAATTTATCCGGTTTACCCCATGGTTTTTAGGGGTGGAAAACGCAACCCCTAAAATGTACTTCCAATGCAACTTTTTGTCTTATTATTTGTTTACCATTTAAAGTTTTACTTCCAATAGCCTGTTTCATTCTAAACAAAAAGTGCCTCTTGATTTTTTTGCCCAAAATAAACCAGTTCGCAGTAAGAAATTATTTTACGAACAACTACAGAGATACAGCGTCATAAATGCGAACTAGGATTATTGTTATTTTGTGGTTACTACCTGCATTAAATGATTAAAGGGGAATAAACAAAACTAATTTATTAATAACAAAACATACAACATGTAGAAATCATAGTAAGTATTCAACATGTTTTACCTTCAGATATTAGGCATGCGCCTAGACGTCGGCGCATGCCTAATATCTGAGGGAGGAACTTCCTCCAACAGTACGGGATCCACTTCTCTTAAAAGAACGTATGCCTCACCATTTAATCGAGGAGGTAGAAAATGAGGTCCAATTAAATAATCCCTAATAATTACGACCCACACGTTAAGAGAAAACTGTTCTTGATGGTTAGTTTCGACAATAGCGTGATGGTTTTAATCAGCCCATATGTGGTAATATGAAAGTTAATAATCTTGTCCCGAGAAAAACTACATTCGTCTGTCAATTCGATTGTCTTCAGAAAGGCACGATTTATTCTAATAATTTCCAGCATCCAATTGCAAAATTCAAGACGGTTCGGAAAGTCTCGCGGTAACAGTGCCTGTACTCGTTGTAGATGGTAAGGGTATAAGAGTTGTTCCTTTAAAATTTAAAATACCGTCATATGATCAACATTTAGTCGGAAAGCAATCTTTCTAGTACTGGTAGTAGGTTGTTCTTCAATCAAATCAAGTACTGCTTCCTCAAGCTATGGTGTTCTTAGTTCTCGATGGCGACCACAATCCTGCGTTCTTTTGTCGAATGAACCATATTCTCGTAATCGTTGACGAACTCTGGCAAATATTCTATGCTGCTGTTAAGGATACATTTCAGCATATCTTCTAGAAGCTTCTAAACCATTCCCCTACGACAGACCGTAAACGTAGTGCATATCAGTCATTTCCTCATTTGTGTATGCCATTTGAATAACAAGTTAATTATTAAAGTAACAAATTTAGGAACGGTTTCTCAATGTCCAGTTGAATATTTATCTGCAAGATAACAGCAACTGTTAGATAAATTGTTTAAACAATTGAAGGCTAAACTTACGAATTCACGTAAATCTTATCTGACAGTTGTATCCATAGCAACGCTATCTGGTAGATACCTATCTGACACTTTAACTGGACATTGAGAAACCGGCCCTAAGAACATAACAATAATAGGTACACAATTAGTATTACTTCAATCTCAAAAACTTACAAACTGACAGCTTGATACCAATTTAATTGTCACTATCGCTAATAGCCGCCTACGAAGCATTTCCGGACCCATGTTCATATGACATTTTCTTTCTATTTTTCGGAGTACTATTCGTGGTTAAAATTTGTTAACATACTCAATTAACACCCTGTATATCTATCTGTATACATAAAGTTGCAACTACAGTTCGAAAACATTGCTCATAATACCTTCCACGTGGTAAAATATACATAAATGAAATAACACATTAAAATCCATGTAAAAAGACAAAACATATAAAAATATATAACGTTTGAAACCTAGCTGAAGGCCAACACATATTCATCAACTGAGTAAAAACATCTCTTTTTAAGGGCCCATTGTACAAATGCGGGTTTAACACGAGCTTTGTTAAGCCTAAGCTTAGCTAAGCTCAGGCTTAAAGTCGACACCCGTTGTACAATCGTCGGCTTAGTTAAACCTGGTTGATAATGAAATCCACTACAGTTGGCTTCAATGAAGCAATACGTACTGACATAATCATCTGAAAAATTACCTTTTTTTGGTTAGGCACTTATGACAGTTTGTGTCAAATTTCTGCAACGACCGTTTCTGTCTCTTGTTCTTTTATTTACGCTCTTTGTTAAATTAGACACAAATCCTTCAAAAAATATGACCTAATAAAGTGAGCAATTTGAAGGCTCCTGCTTGATACATCATGTCATTTGTATTAGGTTAGGTTTAAACCTCACCTGTGGGGGAATTCTATAACTCTAAGCGAAGCGATAACGAAGCGATGGCGAAGCGATAGCGACATTCTTCAACGCTTTCGGTCGTTTCGGTATTCCATAAGTGTCTTCGTTCCGACTCGGACATAACGAACGCAGACGAACGGTATAGGCGATAGCGAAAGATTTTGGATCTCGTTTGTCAAGCTTTGACGTTATTATTGCTGTGTGTCAAAGTGACAATTTACTTAAATTTATTTGTGTACTTAATTAACAAGCAATGAATCGAAGAGAAAAAACTAATCCTTCGCAATGGTCGGCATTGCTGGATTTTGCAGAGTCTCATCCAGAGATATTTAAGCCAACTCGTGATTGCTCGTGAGTCATCGAGCTCCATGCCGAAAGCGTAACGAAGCGTTAAACTTTAGTTATGGAATGTCGTCAAAAATCGTTTTCGTAATTGATTAGCTTCGTCTTCGCCTGCTTTCGTTACTATAGCGAAAGTTACGGAATCGATCCACTGAGCTCGCGTTGAGCTTCGGCTTACGTAAGCTCGTGTTAAGCTTGGAGTGGGGGGCTAAGCCAGCATTGTACAACGGACGTTTTGCAACTGACGTGGTTTAACGTCGGCTTACCTGAAACCGAAGGTTAAGCTTGCATTGTACAACCGGCCCTAAAGGTATTAAAAGGAAGTTTCTTATAAGAATTGGGTAGTGCGTGATACAGTTTTACACAATTATATGCTATACTTTTCTCAAGAAGAGCAGCGTTGTGCTGTGAAATTTCGAGGATACAGTTATTTCGTGTCCTGTAATGGGGTATTTTCCGAACAAAATTTCATGACGGAATATTGATGTTACGTCCCCAAAAACCGTGTAGCTAATATTCTTACTTTTTACTGTGAACGCGAAGTGGCTTAAAAGCACCTGCAAAGTTCAAACATAACATTTCGCGCCAAAGCTGTGACGTAATAAATCTAAGCGTGACGTAATAAGTCTTTCGTGGAGCTATCCTTAGAATGTGACTCTACTTTGTCATATGACCTCCTTTTCTCCATCTACAGACATAACCTCCGCTTCATATTGATATTGACAGGTGTTTGTTTACATCATTTCATGATCTATCTTGGTTAAATGAGATACCGTGACAGTCGTGACACCTGGGGAGGTTATGTATGCATGACACTAGTGACAGGCTGTTAAAGACGAGTGAATGACGAGTAAAATTGTGAAAAGTAACTATGAAACATTCTCAGAGTAAACTACTAATTACATAAAAATGCAAAAAAATGGAATAGCTGTGCAATATAACATTTATAGTCTACAAAATGAGGGAAACTAAATAAACATAAAATAAAGTTTACATCCTTTATAGAAAAACTATGCAAAATATTAACAACGTGACAACCTTGCATCTACGCTCAATTCAAATTAAAATAGTCACATTCTATCTACATCCGGCATAAACATCACTTTGGATTGGTTGATTTCTTAGGCGGGAGGTTTAAGAGATTTAAATGAGCTCTTTTCAAAGGGATGATTTTCAAGGTCTATCTTACTCCACGTGGGCAGAAAAAAATTGAGCAAACACTGCATCATTACAAATTAGATACAAGCAATTCATTTCAGCCATTAAACAGGCAATATTAGCAAGTTGGAAAATACCCCATTGTGGTAATAGGCTAGCGGTTGAAATTTATTTATGTTTTTGTGGCAATGAAGTAGTGTTTGCATTATACAGTGTGGAACAGCCAAATGGAATAAATTCGTTAATAAATAAATGAGGGCGTGTTGGGAAAAATGCTCGGACACGTCGATTTGTATTTTTAGTTGCGCATTTTTTTTCAAAAATAAAAAATTATACAGGGTTGTATCATGTGACTGTGGCCAACACCAACTTTTTTATTTTAAATACAACACCCTGTATATTATTTATTTTTTGGATGCCTCAGAAAATTCTAGACATATTTCATGTACAATTTCCTATACCTATCTTCAACTGTTTCGGAAATATTAAGTGTTTTCAGATTCATTACAAACATTCACATTAAAAAAAGAAAAGTATTTTATTTCACAAATTCGCTACATTACACTAAAAAACTAATAAGTAATACTAATTATTTCATAATATTGGAAAAAAACATTAATGTCAATGTAGGAGGTGTTCAAAATGCTCGCCGCGAACGTCTTGGCAACATGCTAATCTGGAATAGAAATGTCTTCTAACGTTACTCAACATCTCAGGCGTGACTGATCTAATTGCAAGCGTGATTCGTTCTCTTAAGTCAGCTAGGTTGAGGGGTTTAGTTTTGTAAACAATACTTTTGACATATCCCCACAAAAAGAAGTCTAAGGGGCGTCAGATCAGGAGATCGTGCTGGCCATTCCATCGATCCGCGCCTCCCTATCCACCGATTTGGAAAAATTTGGTTCAGGTACTGCCGGACATTGATTTGGTAATGAGGAGGTGCTCCATCTTGCTGAAACCATATTGTATTAGCAGGAACTTGTGGGTTTGCTGGATCAGGATGTAAGTTTGCCAAAGTTGGCACGACATCATTTTGGAGCAGTTCTAAATATTTATCTCCATTCAAGTTCCCATCTATGAAAAAGGGGCCTACGATGTGATTACCAACAATTCCTGCCCAAACGTTAACTTTTCGAGGATATTGTGTATGTTCCTCTCTCATCCAGTGAGGATTCTCATCAGTCCAATAGCGGCAATTTTGTCGGTTAACGTGTCCGTGAAGTGTAAATGTGCTCTCATCTGAAAACAAAACATCTTCTAATTGGATCACATTGTTATCTAACATTGCCATCATTTGTTCGCAAAAATACGTTCTCCTCTCAAAATCGTCATCAAATAGCTCCTGAGTTGGTATCATTTTGTAAGGATGCATTTTATTTTCCTTTAATATTCGAAAAATTGATGTATGGCTAACGTTGAACAGTGATGATGCTTTTCGACCAGAAGTATGTGGGTTTTCTTGAAACTCAAGCATAACATCCAATTTCGTATCATTATTTACTACATGACCACTAACCTTTTTTATCTGTCTTACATGACCTAGCTCGCGAAACTGCTTCTCTATTTTGCTTATTGTTCCTTGGGATACAGCCGGCAAATTGGGAAATTTTTCGTGAAATAAGCGAGCAACTTCCTTTTGTGTTCGTGTGTTATCTCCATAACGAATCATTTGTAGAATTATTATTTTGTGCATTTCTGTTAAATAAACCATCTTTCTGATATTATAACGTAAAGTTAAAGAAATTCAAACGAGAATAGCACTGTCACTGATTGCTACTGTCATGCAGACACGTATCTAAAGTTAGCAGAACAAAGTCAGCAGAACAAATTATTGATAAGACCACAATTAAAGGCTAATTAAATGCCCTAATAAGAATGTTAATGCTCCTCTTTTTTTAGTAAAAATCGCATGTTCTGCTAACTTTAGATAAAGTTAGCAGAGCAACCCTGTATATAATGGTCATAATTAAAAAATGATAATGCCATGATGAAGAGCTAATTAAAGGCTAATTAAATGCCCTAATAGGAATTTTAATGCGCCTCTTTTTTTAGTAAATATCGCATGTTCTGCTAACTTTAGATAAAGTTAGCAGAGCAACCCTGTATATAATAGTCATAATTGAAAAATGATAAGGCCATACTAAAGAGATAATTAAAGGCTAATTAAATGCCCTAATAAGAATTTTTAAGATCCACTTTTTTAGTAAATCTTGCATGTTCAACTTGAGGAAAAGTTAGCAGAGCAACTCTGTATATAATGATTACATTAAAAAAATGATAATGTTATACGAAAGAGCTAATGGAAGGCTAAATAAATGCCCTAATAAGAATTTTAATGCTCCACTTTTTTTAGTAAAAATCGCATGTTCTGCTAACTTTAGATAAAGTTAGCAGAGCAACCCTGTATATAATGGTCATAATTAAAAAATGATAATGCCATACTAAAGAGCTAATTAAAGGCTAATTAAATGCCCTATTAAGAATTTTAATGATCCACCTTGTTAGTAAATCTCGCATGTTCAACTTGAGGAAAAGTTAGCAGAGCAACCCTGTGTATAATGATTACATTAAAAAAATCATAATGTTATACGGAAGAGCTAATGGAAGGCTAATTAAATGCCCTAATAAGAATTTTAATGCTCCACTTTTTTTAGTAAATATCGCATGTTCTGCTAACTTTAGATAAAGTTAGCAGAGCAACCCTGTACATAATGATTATAATTAAAAAGTGACGATGTCATACTGAAGAGCTAATTAAAGGCTAATTAAATGCCCTAATAAAAATTTTAATGCTCCACTTTTTTTTAAGAAAAATCGCATGTTCTGCCAACTTTAGATAAAGGTAGCAGGGCAACCCTGTATATAATTGTCATAATTAAAAAATGATAATGTCATGATGAAGAGCTAATTAAAGGCTAATTAAATGCCCTAATAGGAATTTTAATGCGCCTCTTTTTTAGTAAATATCGCATATTCTGCTAACTTTAGATAAAATTAGCAGAGCAACCCTGTATATAATAGTCGTAATTGAAAAATATTAATGCCATACTAAAGAGCTAATTAAAGGCTAATTAAATGCCCTAATAAGAATTTTAATGCTCCACTTTTTTCAGTAAATATCGCATGTACGGTGTTGTCAGTTTCTGTCATATCCGGAAAAACGTCTGGTACAAAACACGAAATACTGGCACAAAACAAAAAGGGATAACAGAAAACATCGTGCTCCTCTTTGGCTCTAATGTTTTCTGAAAGTTTGCGTAGCCCTTGGATAAGGAAGAGAGGGGATACCGCACGCCCGTTTGATGTTATATCAATTAGCTGTCAATTAGCTGTTACCGAAAATGAATAGCCACCAACATTTTTTTTTTAGGATATTTAGCGTTTTTAAGACCAATCATTGTAAAATATTGTGGTGTGCATAATGGTAACGGTTGTAAAAGCCACAGCAGCAGGAAGGAGCCAGAAATCATTTATCACAGGTAAATTTTGGTAGTTTTTCAGTGCCATTTGGTAAAAGAAAGGTCAGTCGCGCGTTCCGTCCCCTCTCTTTCCTTATCTAAGGCATAGCCACAACAAACTGACTTATATTTGAAATATGACAACGTTGCTAAATTAAGGTTTGCAGAATTTATCAGTTGAATGATACTTGACTCATATAATTTATTATTTATATAGAAAATCAGAGTTGTTAAAAAATACGAATAAAATGAAAACTAGTGCACAAAATATGCGAAAATAGAAATACATTATGCAATATATGCATTGATCTGTGCTTTTTATTAGAAACGCAAGGAACCATTCAATATTTGAGAAAAACAATGAAATACATTTTTGGTCAAAAATCCTAGCGGGGGCTAATTAGCTCTGCCCCCCCTTGTATACGCCTGTGCACGCTACCTAATAAATCATATAATTTTCTAGTTGGTCATCAGCTTTTTCCAAACACAAATACGGTAGAATATCAACTGCAAAGGCATCGTTCTTTTAATCTCATTTTTCATCAATAAGTTCGATTCTCAGTTTGTTTCATCATCTTTATTCCTTCTTCAGATGCATTCTAACAATTCATAATGTCATCACCGAATGATGGTCATCCCTTTGTCTTATTATTTCTATAATTGAAGCTGGAATTGAGCCAATTGTTTTTGTGAATCCATCGTATTATGTATTTCTGGATAAATTACAAGTGATATCTCCAAGTAGGTATGTGCTTGGCTATATATATTCTGATTCTGAACACTTAAGATACATATATAATTGTTTCAATTCCGCTATACTTTTATTTGAAACCTTGTTCGAAAATTCTCAGTTATCAGTTACAAAATAGTTATTTATGTATGAAGCGTGTAAAGATGTTTTTATGGCCCGAAGGGACTAGGAAAGGCTGTAGGGTCATAGAAGCAAATTCCGCCCGCCATACATACACTATTTAATGCACGGATGAAATGCTGTACAATTTTTATAAGTAAATACATTATTTAGCATCGTTGTTAGGGTCGCATGAATTAAAGTTAACAAGTGATCCGCGTATCAATAGCATCGGAAAAACAGCGGTAGCAGTTTTGCTTAACATCCCCAAGTTTTTTTTCTCTGTGCGGACATTGTGTGGTTATTGTGTGGTTTTAAAAAGCTAGTAGATGAATGAAGTTGAAGAAGCTGCAGAAAAATCAAGAAACAGTAGCTTAATTCCAGAAAAATCGAAAGTGTGTACCATTTCTACTGGATGATCTCTTCAGGTACCCATGTCTTTAGGGTAAGTTGGTATGATATAATACACAGATATGTTTGGCGTTTGACATTTCATTATAGCTTAACGGCTAATGGGCTATAATGTGACGCTTATGATAGAGAAATTTGTGTATAATCGTTAATTTATGAATTATGATTATCTGCGGACAAATAATTTTAATATTCACCCTTATGTGTATAAAGTGTAACGCCCATGGCAGGTTTTCCTTTGATGTGAACGGCATGCGTTTTTTATCCTATTTGAGTCGGCGGTTTTCTTTTCGGCTTTCTTAGACATTGTTGCCAAATTTACCACTTCTGCGGTATATGTACTACAAAAATTCAACTACCGGCTTAATTTTTCATTCTAGATATTCTGAAAGGTCTGTTCCTATGAGGGCATTTAATTAGCCTTTAATTAGCTCTTTAGTATGTCATTATCATTTTTCAATTATTACTATTATATACAGGGTTGCTCTGCTAACTTTATCTAAAGTTAGCAGAACATGCTATATTTACTGAAAAAAGAGGCGCATAAAAATTCCTATTAGGGCATTTAATTAGCCTTTAATTAGCTCTTCATCATGGCATTATCATTTTTTAGTTATGACCATTATATACAGGGTTGCTCTGCTAACTTTATCTAAAGTTAGCAGAACAAGCGATTTTTACTAAAAAAAGTGGAGCATTAAGTCTTATTAGGGCATTTAATTAGCCTTTAATTAGCTCTTCAGTATGACATCGTCATTTTTTAATTTTAATCATTATGTACAGGGTTGCTCTGCTAACTTTTTCTCACTTTGAACATGCGATATTTCCTAAAAAAAGTGGTGCATTAAAATTCTTATTAGGGCATTTAATTAGCCTTTAATTAGCTCTTCAGTATGACATCGTCATTTTTTAATTATAATCATTATGTACAGGGTTGCTCAGCTAACTTTTTCTCAATTTGAACATGCGATATTTCCTAAAAAAAGTGGTGCATTAAAATTCTTATTAGGGCATTTAATTAGCCTTTAATTAGCTCTTCAGTATGACATCGTCATTTTTTAATTTTAATCATTATGTACAGGGTTGCTCTGCTAACTTTTTGTCACTTTGAACATGCGATATTTCCTAAAAAAGGTGGTGCATTAAAATTCTTATTAGGGCATTTAATTAGCCTTTAATTAGCTCTTCAGTATGACATCGTCATTTTTTAATTATAATCATTATGTACAGGGTTGCTCTGCTAACTTTTTCTCAATTTGAACATGCGATATTTCCTAAAAAAAGTGGTGCATTAAAATTCTTATTAGGGCATTTAATTAGCCTTTAATTAGCTCTTCAGTATGACATCGTCATTTTTTAATTATAATCATTATGTACAGGGTTGCTCTGCTAACTTTATCTAAAGTTGGCAGAACATGCGATATTTACTAAAAAAAGAGGCGCATTAAAATCCCTATTAGGGCATTTAATTAGCCTTTAATTAGCTCTTCATCATGGCGTTATCATTTTTTAGTTATGACCATTATATACAGGGTTGCTCTGCTAACTTTATCTAAAGTTGGCAGAACATGCGATTTTTACTAAAAAAAGTGGAGCAATAGAAGTCTTATTAGGGCATTTAATTAGCCTTTAATTAGCTCTTCAGTACGACATCGTCATGTTTTAATTATAATCATTATGTACAGGGTAGCTCTACTAACTTTTTCTCAATTTGAACATGCGATATTTCCTAAAAAAAGTGGTGCATTAAAATTCTTATTAGGGCATTTAATTAGCCTTTAATTAGCTCTTTAGTATGGCATTATCATTTTTCAATTATTACTATTATATACAGGGTTGCTCTGCTAACTTTATCTAAAGTTGCCAGAACATGCGATATTTCCTAAAAAAAGTGGTGCATTAAAATTCTTATTAGGGCATTTAATTAGCCTTTAATTAGCTCTTCAGTATGACATCGTCATTTTTTAATTATAATCATTATGTACAGGGTTGCTCTGCTAACTTTTTCTCAATTTGAACATGCGATATTTCCTAAAAAAAGTGGTGCATTAAAATTCTTATTAGGGCATTTAATTAGCCTTTAATTAGCTCTTCAGTATGACATCGTCATTTTTTAATTATAATCATTATGTACAGGGTTGCTCTGCTAACTTTTTCTCAATTTGAACATGCGATATTTCCTAAAAAAAGTGGTGCATTAAAATTCTTATTAGGGCATTTAATTAGCCTTTAATTAGCTCTTCAGTATGACATCGTCATTTTTTAATTTTAATCATTATGTACAGGGTTGCTCTGCTAACTTTATCTAAAGTTGGCAGAACATGCGATTTTTACTAAAAAAAGTGGAGCAATAGAAGTCTTTATAGGGCATTTAATTAGCCTTTAATTAGCTCTTCAGTACGACATCGTCATGTTTTAATTATAATCATTATGTACAGGGTTGCTCTACTAACTTTTTCTCAATTTGAACATGCGATATTTCCTAAAAAAAGTGGTGCATTAAAATTATTATTAGGGCATTTAATTAGCCTTTAATTAGCTCTTTAGTATGGCATTATCATTTTTCAATTATTACTATTATATACAGGGTTGCTCTGCTAACTTTATCTAAAGTTAGCAGAACATGCGATTTTTACTAAAAAAAGTGGAGCAGTAAAATTCTTATTAGGGCATTTAATTAGCCTTTAATTGTGGTGTTATCAATAATTTGTTCTGCCGACTTTGTTCTGCTAACTTTAGACACGTCATGCAGACAACTAAACTAAAACCCAATTGGACTGATAACAATAGCGAGAATCCGTAACAGGTGCGTGCACAGTGCGAAAATAAAACGTTTTTTTGTTTCTTTTTTAATTATATCAGTAAAAAGGAACGCTGGAATAGTTTTTTCTTACTTTGTCATTATCAACAGCTAAATGGGAAATAAGTATTGACCGAATTTGTGAAATAAAATACTTTTTTTTTTAATGTGAATGTTTGTAATAAATCTGGCTGTTCCACACTGTATATACTGATGGAAGTGGTAATATTCCATGCTGTTTAAAAAGGGGTTTGCAATGTGCATCTGGGTTAGCCCTAGATAGAACTCGCACTATTCTTTTTTGGATGACAAACACTTTTTGTGATTCTTTGCTACTGCCCCGAACTAACAATCCGTAAGGTAGTACAGCGTGTATGTGGGCAAAATAAAAGGAACGGAGAGCATCAAAATTGACTAGTTTTTGAAGTTGTGTGAGAGCAAAGCAAAGTTTTGATATTTTGCTGGATACAGAATCTATGTTATCATCCCATTTGAGATTTTCATGTATTTGAATTCCCAAAAAGTTATGACTGTCAACTTGTTGAAAGTTTACCTTTCTATATTCAAAGTAGAAGTATTAATAACTACTCTAGTGTATTGATCACTAAAATATTGGTTTGGTGAATAAATCATAAGATTTTTTTATAATATCAATACCGACTTACTTTAGATATATTTTGGATATTTCGATATGTGCGCATTACCTGTTTAAAATATCAAAATTTATTCGTCGCGAAAAATCGAGACTATGTATAGTAGTATGCAGTAGTAGTAAAAAAACTTTTGACTTATTTACAGCAACGAAAACGGACCTGAGGGATGACCCTAGCATAGCATGCTATACCCCAGAAGATGGGCGTAGGCTAAAAAGGAAAGTGAAGGCACAAGGATACTTGGAATGTTCAGCTCTGAGATGTCAGGGACTTGACGAGATCTTCGTTGAGGCAATTAGAGTTTTTCTTCGATATAAAAATAAAAAACCTAAAGAGAAACAATGCATGATCCTATAGCGTTTTTGTTTAACAAATTCTTGAGGCAGAATAACGGAACATCAACAACATTTTAATACGAATTATTCGAAACACAAGAGATTTCAAAGCTGATGCTTCTCTATGTTATCTTTATTTTACTTGCATCTATAAATTAAACATTTTTTATCTTAAAACCATTTTTTTACTATAACTGTTTTAATTTATAATTATATATTCATAAAACCATATCGGTAAAACATGCTTTTGCATCGAGAACGTGTGTGGGCGGGTGTGTTTGTGTGAAAATGCCTTTTTCCAAAAAACCTGAGCTGATAGTATTGAGACTATGTTCATACTTAGATAAACTATGGTCTATCCTATCCCATCTATCAAGTTATGTGCTGCCTGTCTCAAAGGGTGCCACATTGAATGCCACCTTCTTCTTGCTCCCTATATCAGCCGAGTTCGTTCTTTTAGTTTGGACTGTTTCATCACCTAAAGATATTTCTGACTGCATATCTGAGTCTGTGTTCTGTAGCAAATCGAGCGTTGATTCCGATACGCCGATGTTAGCTTTTGTATTTTCAGGAACATCCAGATGGTCTGCTGGGTAGAAATCCCGGTAATCTGTCACTTCATTTGTTTTTAATTCATCTCTGAAACAATGAGAAAAATAAGACGAGTCACCTGGCATACCTCCAGTTATGCGGAGTACCATTGTAGTCTGTCCGTCTTTCTTCTGCCTGTTGTCTATATGTCTATCCGTTGCGAAATAAAGAAGTGGAAGTGTTCTCTGGAGTACCGAAAAAGTGACCGTCGCGGCGTGAGAATTGTTAATAGTTAAATATTTGGTTCAGAGATTTTCAAAATGACAGACCTTTAAAGACAAGAGCACACTTGCAGGGCAAAGAAATTATACTTACAGTTTTTGACTTGAGTTTTCTCTATGTCGAACCTTGGTAAAATTTGATAACTTTTTTTTGAATGAAGTATCAGGAGTGTCCAGTTTATCCTTTGACTTTGCTAGGATTAGTGTTTCTTCGATGGATGTCCTTACTAAAGAGTAATTGGCATATCTCTGTAAATAAGTGTATTAAATATAAGAATCATGCAATCCAATGCCATATCCACGGCTTGTGATTTTGAGTAACCTTTTTATTCATATTTGCCTGGTGTTTGATAATTTCCAAAGCATTTTTAAAAGACTTTTTTGGAAGGCCTTGCCCATCAAATATTACTCCAATATCCTCAAATTTAGCTCGTATTAAATCTTCTAACCTCTCTCGAATCTTTTTATTTGTAGAAAGTTGCCAATCTGGGCTGCAACGAATATATTAAGTCAGTATTACTACATTGAGGGTGCGTTGCACAACGTATTGGCAAAATTTAAACAGGTTTAAAGATTATTTGTACTTTTCTGTTGTTTACTGAACTGGCGGTATTACAAATCTTAAGCTAAGCCGTATTAATGAATGACTTGATGCAATAAGGTATATAAGCCACATTGTCTCAATTGTGAGCAAAAACCAGTGTAATTATTTTTTATACAGGGTGTCCCACGACAAGCAATATATCGGAACTGGGGAGTAGTAGCGAATTATAATTTTGGATGTCTAAAAAACAGCAAGTATAGTATATTTTCTCATTACTGTGTCACCCAATGAGGTATTTGTTTTTGATCACGTGACGTCCGATTCAAAATTTTTAGTGGGACACCCTGTATATTTGTGACTTTTTGTGTTGCTCCCGATAAAACAATTCCAACAAACTAACACACTTGGGTGTAAAGTGATTAATTCAAGAGCTACAGGTACTTAAAGGATGGTACCACTACCATTGATTATAACATGTACCCTACCTCTACAGTTAAATTACTTTGGTAGTGTTTCATAATGGTAGTGGTACAGTCCTTTAAGTACCTGTAGCTCTTGCAATCGAAGTAAAACGCTGTCCCATTCACTCGGACCGACCAGGCGGTTTGGCGCCGCCCGGCAGTTTACCTTTTCAGGCGAAAAAAAGATGTTATCGTAACTCACGTATTTTCCAACGTATTTCTATGGAGCTTCACAGTTTTACTCACATTACACAAAATACAGTTTCCCTAGGTAAATGTTAAAATTGTAATCCTTCATTTAACCACTTTACTAAACGATTTCATGATACGTCATCTATACCGTGTCGCAATAACATTATATACATAAAGGAACATAAATACTAGGACAACACAGGCGTTTCAATAAATTGATAAAATATGACATAAGAACAAAATACAAGCAGTCATTACAAAATTCATCTATACAATAAAGGCAGTGTTTATCTAGTAATTTTCGAAAGATAGCTGAATTGTTTCAATGGAGAAGTTTACTAATTTTTTTTATTGATTCAAAAGAAAATATGAGAGAAATAAAAGAAAAGCGTGAAAGAAATATGAATATATCTCTAAAGACAAAAAAAGTTATAATGTTTCAAAGTCGCGCTCCGCAGAAATATTTTTGGCACGACTGACCGAGTGGTGTGACGTCATCTCTCCGTAGCCAGTGCGGGCGGCCGCTGCTGCCGCTGAGCCACACGACGCGACGCACGTATCAGACAACGCACACAGGCACAGCGTGGTGGTGGCGTGAGCTGAGCAACCAATCGTCTCATCTGTTTTCTAGTTTAGTGCATATCAAATAATATTGCTATGATGAGTGACATTAAGAAAGGATGTTATAAAAAATATTGCATCGTTCCAAAGTGTGTGAGCACAACGATTAAAACACCTAATAAAGTTTTTTTCCCACGTATCATTTTGATGTATCAATCTTCTATTGATAAGTATTAATTATCAACTATATATGGATAGCTTCACTGGTTGTTAAAGATTACTTTACCGAATAGTAAATTAGTTACATTTATAATGTAATATTTATTCTGAATTACTTTATTGTGTTATATATTTCTATATTTTCGGATTCGTAGCTTATGTTGTTGTTTTTACTGCTTGAAAATGGTACTGAAAATCTAATCAAATATAAACCAGTTGGTGGTACATTAAAGCTGAAAACTGAAGGCTGCCCTCCATAAGTTTGACTGTCAAAAAGTTGTTCATCCTGGAAGAAAACTCAGAGCATATGAAAAAAGGCGAGGCGCAGAATGCTTAGAAAATTTATTGCAGAACGATGCTTCATCGACCTCAAGTTGGCAACCTTTCGAAGTAATTCAGTGTCATTCAATATACCTACAAAGAGCCGGATGGTACTAGAAAATCCACTATCTAAGGATTGCACAGTGAATGTATCAGATAATCCCGACAACAAAATTTAAACAAAGTGCAAGTTGAATCAAAGTTAAACAAAAAGATCAAAAAGTGCAAACAATCATGAGAAGGAAAAAAACGAACGATACAGAATATAAGTGTCTGATGACCATCCCCCAATCACCCGAGAGTTCTCCTTCAAAAGAATCAGTATCTTGCTAAGAGTTGCTACAGTTCAGTTAGTTATACTTTAATTACAACAGTCATCCCTCAGTATTGCAAAGAGACAATAACAAAAATATCAACAAATGCTGGTTTTTATTTGCGTTTACCGGAAGACGTTTATTTTCTCACGAAACTATTATCTTAAAGCGTTTCTAGATCAATAAGAGATAATATCACTTCGTCCTTTTAAAAGTCCTTTTTCCGTTATGGTCAAAAACTAAAAAACATTTAAAAATCAAAAATTAATTACGTCTGATGCGTTGAGCTCTAATGCGTTTTGCACAAGCTGTACATACAATGCACTCTACAGCTTCCACGATACATAGATCTACGGCAGCGCGCGGCACAGACGGCTGGCTATGCGGATTGCGGAGACGTGACGTCACAGCCAAATTGAAGGCGGCAACTATTTCGCGCAAAATATGCAAACTTTAATTATTGATTTCTCTGCCATTTATTGACGGATTTCAAAAATCTTTTCACTGACTAATTACTTTTCGTCTATATTTTACGGATACGTAACTGCTTATTTCATTATGAGTATCATGAGACTTCTCCATTCTCTCTGAATCTTAAATTGTACTACTTTTTAACCAGTGGCGTATATAAGGGGGGGGCTGGGGGCCCGGGCCCCCTCCGAAACCAGCCACGCATTCAGTTTTGACGTCTGGAAGAGGCTGAAGTTAGGATTATAATACGCCAATATTATAACATATGAACATTTTTCCAATTGGCCCCCCCCCCGAAATCTATTTCTATATACGCCACTGTTTTTAACATTTAATGAAAGCACAATAAAACCAGCAGTAATATAAGTTACCATGCCCCCCCATTATACAAATTATTGAATAAACATTGTAGGAAAACTGGATACGAAATTTAAAATACGAAATACGAATTTTTATTATCAGTAGTAACATAAAGTATAGGCTGTTTAAGATTTTAGGGAGAGGGGGGCATCGTCTTTCTTATATCTGACTTTACAAGGTTTGTCATGAAAGATAGCACTGATATAATCCGATGACCTCATTGCATTTGGAACAAATTTAGAAGAGCGTTTCGATTAAGACAAGTTTTTCATCGATTTGAATTTAATGAGTAGTTGACTTGTAGCTAAAAGTCAAGGCATCAGATCTTTACGCAGGGAACTGAAATACGTGTATGTCGGGCCTACGAACGATCGACTCTACCTACCAAGAAGCTTTAGACATTAAATCAAACTTTGACCACATCTCCGATACCAGGAGACTGTTTTATCTCAAGAAAGAGTCAGCAGTGGAGCACTTATTGAATATGACACTGAAAAATTGCAGATCACATAGATAATAGTGTGTCACTAGTAGTGTAGTAAATGAGAACGAAAATTTCCACTCCTTGTTTTGTATTAAAACCAGTCGTTAATGTGTGGGTTCAAGAACCCCGGAGGCCAACTTGCTCTCTAGATAGAATATCTAGAGTGCTAGTTATTCTCTAAATTCCTGAAGCTTATATTGAACACGTTTTTGACAAAAAACTATAGTTAAGCAAATTATACCTACTTACTTTTTCGTTTTAGAACAAAAAGTTTCCATTACGAATGTAGAAAATTAAACATCTTTAAAATACATGAATATGTAAAATGGTTGGCGCAGTTTGATTTCTGGAAAAGTTATTTCCGTTGTTCCAAGTCATTCATTCATCATCATCATACGGAACTCGACATATAATAAGTAATACCTTCTACTCGGGTTAACTACGAGCTTTTCTATAATTTTATCTCCGTTCGATTCTTCGAACTGTTCTGATAATTCTTGACCCCTTGATTGGATGGCACTCTCGTGCAGGTTTGTTTGTTTCTTTTTTTCGTTTCCCAGGTCACATCGATCCAGGTGACTTTTGTTTTTTTCAGGAACAGTCCTCAAAGCCTCAATATCCCCAATATGCTCCCTATGATACATGTGGGAATCTAACTGTGTTTTCAATTTTTCTGTTGCGCTGGAGGATTGGTTATTTTGAACTGCCGTAGGACAGCCCAATTTCGTTCGTGGTTTGATTTTCGGTTCTACCGTAGATGCTTCTTCACGATCCGTCAATGTACCATGAGATTGCTTTGGTTCAGTGCACTCTTGATTTTTATTTTGTAGTTCGGTTAGTTTTGACCAGAACGATTCCATTTGGGTCTGTATCGTTATGAGACTTGCAGATATCTATAATCAGAAACCAGATAATATAAATATCATAAACATAGTTTTTTGAAAAATCTCAACCTTCCATCATTTTCTACCCCTATTTTATCACTGCCAATTTTTGTTTAAATGCCAAAAAACGGGTTTAAATTTTTGTAATCATGTGTCTGGAAATATTTTCCAACCCCATTATATTTTCAGCGTTACCTCAGCAATAACCAAGCTACCACCAGAGAGCACACCGATTTAAGCAACGCTGTGATGACGTGTTCTCTTACTTCCCTTACTGTTACTAATAACGAAAATGCATTCCAAAAAATCAAGATAACTCTGATTGAAGTTTGCTTAATCAATCTACTGCTTTGTCCAAAAACGAAATTAATTCAAATTTCAACGTCTAACCTGTGTGGCGATTCTGTAACTTTCACTATAGTAACGAAAGCAGTCGCAGCGAAGCTAATCATTTACGAAAACGTTTTTTGACGGTATTCCATAACCAACGTTTAACGCTTTATTACGCTTTCGGCATGGAGCTCGACGACTCACGAGCATTCACGAGTTGGCTTAAATATCTCTGGATGAGACTGCAAAATCCAGCAATGCCGACCATTGCGACGGATTAGTTTTTTGTCTTCGATTCATTGATTGTTAATTAAGTACACAAATAAATTTAAGCAAATTGTTACTTTGACACACAGCAACAATAACGTCAAAACTTGACAAACGAGATCCAAAATCTTTCGCTATCGCTTATAACGTTCGTCTGCGTTCGTTATATCCGAGTCGGAACGAAGACATTTATGCAATACCGAAACGAGCTAAAGCGTTGGGAGAATGTCGCTATCGCTTCGCTATAGTTTCGCTTAGAGTTACAGAATCGCCACACTGAGGTGACCCATTTCGTGGTTCATACGGCAAAGTGACAGCCTTCTAAGTTTTATAATCCCTGCGATATTGAAATTTTTTCTGATATCGTCTTATAGCGAAAACAGTGTTTTGCACCTAAACGGCCTTTAAGTCCCTTATGTGCTACATAAAGTCGCACCAGAATTGACAAAGAAATCTGAATATGCAATAATATACAGAACTTTCCATTTAAAAAACACAACTTTGTTGTTGATTTATAAAGACAAATTAGTTCTGCCTCCGGACAAAGGAAATGCCACAGCAGTGATGGAAACAGAGCATTATAGAAGAAAAAATGAAGTCAAGTTGACAGAGTCTGTACTTACCACACATTACGGTGATACCAGTTTATTATTTTCCCATAGCGTGAAGCTATAGTCTGGGATCCCCTTGCAACCAAATAATCGCCATAATTTGTTGTATTTATAATAGGCTGTCCATCGACCTGTGTGGAAGAAATACCTAGCTGCATATTACACTTTTTTAGATCCATCTGAACATTGGCTTGCCTATTACAGAAACCAATTTTGTGATGTATACATACGAGTTTTGCTTTAATTTGTTCTATGTATATTACGTAACTTTTTAGGTTCATCCGTACATTGCCTCGCTTATTATAAAAACCAAGGAACTTAGAATTTGCGATGTATACATACGAGAATTGCTTTAGATCGTTGTATATTGCATGACGCGAAAATTATTGAACTTTTGGCACAGTATTACTCCCGAGGCGAGAATGGAAAACGCGTATGGTTTTTAGACATCGCTTCAGTGGCATTGCAGCAATAATAAAAAAAAAAACTAAAAATATAAAAATAGCTCAAACATTACTTTTAGACGTTTTAGGGGTTCCTGATCATTTTCTGTTTTGGCTGAGGGTGAAATTGGGGCGGTTGGGGGTGGGGGGTTGTAAAACTGAAAAATTGGTTGTATTTATAATAGTTTGTCCATTGACCTGTGAAAGAAAGACCTAGCGGAATAACATAATTTATTTTGTGGGCAGGTGGGTGATGATTTGGTTGCCAGGGGGATTTCAAACTATAGCGTCATGCTATGGGAAAATAATAAACTGGTATCACCGTAATGTGTGGGAAGTACTAAGTCAATCAACTTAACTTCATTTTTTTGGGTAGGAGAGAAATTGGGGTGGTTGGGGGGTGGTGGGTCGTGAAAGTGAAACATTTGTTGTGTGCATAATAGACTATCCATTTTCTATGAAAGAAAGATCTAGCGGCATAATACACTTTTTCAGGTCTTTCCTAACGATTCCTTGCGTATTACAGAAACCAAGGGACTTAGAATTTTCTGATGTACGTCCATACATACGAGTAGATCGTTCTGTATTGTGTATCCTAGAAATGACCGAATTGATTTTAATGAAATTTTGACACAGTATCATTACCTTGGCGAGGATAGAAAACACGTATGGTGTTTAGAAATCTTTTCAATGGTGGCGCTGCGATAATCAAAAAAACTAAAATATGGGGGGTTGTAAAACTGAAAAGTTTGTAGTATTGATAATAGGCTGTCCATTGACATGTGAAGGAAAGACCTGTCGGTATAACACAATTTGGGGAGGGGGGGGGGGGCTGGCTAGCGATGATTTGATTGCAAGGGGATCTCAGATTATAGCTTCATGCGATGGGAAAATAATAAACTGGTATCACCGTAATGTGTGGGAAGTCATGATTCAATCAACTTGACTTCATTTTTTTGTCTGAGAATAATTGCATTTGAAAGTGTGACTTAATGCACATTGCTATTTTGCTCAACGTTAAAGCCCTGAAGACGCTACTAAACATTGCCAAAAGCTTGACAGTTAACACGATAGTCTCCTTTGTGCAGTGGCCTATGCTTTTTTCAACGCGCCACCTATTTAATATTAATTTTCTTTAAATCATCTTCTGCCTTCTGTTGGTTTTATAACAGTTGTGTAAATTCTTTTTGTTCCTGGATACATATTTGGATTTCATAAGATTTTTCAGCGGTCCATTCTTCTGATTTCCTTTGATGATCCTTGCCTGTATTTCTTGTTTCTCCTGTGCTTTTTGCTCTTCACTGGTGACGTCACGACCTGGGCGGGAACTGTTTGCATTCAAAAAATTCAATATTTAGAGCAATTTTTTTCGGTTATAAATACGATAGAAAAATTTTGTAAAATTATTTATGGCATCTACGTGGTGTCAGGGTTCGTTTAAGCCGATAAACAAAAAATGTGGTATAGGCCCATTGTGATTTCTTACGCTGATTTATCATCAATAAGGACAGTTTAAGCGTTTTACAGGGTTTGAGGATTTTATGTTTACTGAGGTCTATTATCGCCATTCTAATCTAAAACCTCCATTTTTTTCAAAGTTTGTTGGAGAATTTGGCACGTTTCTCAGTTAATATTAATTATTTTTATATTTTAGCATGACTGAGAAAGCTTCAACTTAATACACGACTTTTATATTTGATAATCCCTAATGGGTTTTTAGGTTGGATTTGTTTTTGTTTGGATACTGAACGCTGACATTGACGAAGTGACATCACAGTTATGTGGCGTATTCAAACTTTACTTCTCATATTATGCAGGAAAGTGCGAGGGTAACTGCAATGCCCAAGAATTTACAAGTACGCTACGCACTTAATTTGACATACTGACTATAGACACTGGAACAACATCTCACTTTGCGGGTGGGCACAGATAAATGAAATCATTGCTGCTACTTGTTTTTTTTTTTGTTGAGCGATCCCGCTTCTGTCCATTTTAAAATTTCAGCAAAAAACAAAAACACAACCTCTCACCCTCTGCCACCCTTTACATGTTACATAAACACGGTCGTTGTGTTTGTGTAATTTTACATTTATATGTTGTTTGTTCCTTACCTGCTTGTTGTGAAGACGCCGATACTAGCATATACATTTTTTCAAGATTGTTTTGACGATTTTGTATTAAAGCTGGCATTTTAAGTCTTTGACTCAATGCATTGATGTTTTTTATTGGCAAACCTCAATGTTAAGGCCCTGAAGTTGGCAATACACATTGCCGAAAGCTTGGCAGTTAACACCCGTCTCCTTTATGCAGTGATCCTCAGTTTCTATTCAAAATGTTGGCCACAACCCCAACATTTTCTCATCTATACTAATTTCTTGGGCATAAGCTCCCTTGGTATAAAATATTTCATATACAATAGTGAGTACACCAGCTTCATTTTCCCACATGCATAGTTACCATGCGAGGTTTTAGTAAAATAACACTGTTTCATCAGATTTCACACGGTCTATGTGTTTGATATAGTAGAAAAGCAACCACAACCACCACCAGTAGAAAATGTTTCCCACCTTAATATGTTCCCCGGGTCACAGGCAGAATTTGGGTAAAGGACAAAATGGATCCGTGGACAGCATCAAGGATTTATCGGATACCGTGTACTGGTGGAAGTGTATACATCAGAACAACAAAGAGATCGGAATTTCGGAACACAAATCAAATTGTCAAATTGCCGATCAGGTCAAACAGAAAAATCTGCAGTAGCTAAGCAGGAAAGCAGTGCCCACAAAATAAAGTTTGAGGAGACACTGGTTCTTGCTACCTCCTCTTATTACGCCAGAGTGTAGAGAGAGTCCATCGAGAGTTATAAACATGAAAACAACTTCAACAACAAAGAAGAAGCATACAAGCTCAACAGAATATGGTTACCCGCCCTAAGAAACGCAAAGATTCTATGATCCGGAGGAGATCCACAGGAATCGGCGGTGCACAGCGCAGCCGCCCCCACTCCTAATCAGGGGTATATACGTGCTCAACCCGGTGACGCGGTCTTAGTTTGTCGGAACACGACAAACAGGTAACAGCTTCTGAGGATGCCAACCACTCGTTTGGGCGAAACGTCAAGCAGCGAAGCGCGCCGACGCCCAGGCGGCGAAGCGTGTCAACGTTTGCCGAATAGCCCAAGAACCAACAGTTCATCAGATCATGGCCGCGAAAGCCTTACACAATACAACTTAACACTACTTGAAAATTGTATGTGATCCATATGTAGTAGTGCATTCTTGTTTGTGAAATTTTTAACAAGAATCTGATAATAATAATAATAAAAAATTAATTATTTATACTATACGTCTGAAAGAATCGTCCATTTTCTAATCTATGTATTATCAAACTTAGCTTTAACCAACAAGACAGTACCTTATACTCCAAACTAGAACTTATTTCGCTGATTTTCCTATCAATCTTGCCATCCACTTTCTCTTCATTGTCAACTTCCGTATGGCTATCGGCAGGCTGGTCACCCGCTTTGTCACCATAATAATTGTCTTGAATCGTCACCACATCTAATTTTTTCGGTGTTGTATGAACTTGCTCCGATTTTTTGCAATCAATACTGATATTATCAGCTTCCTTTATTCTAGTTTCATCCACAATTAATGTATGAGTGCTACCTGTTATCTTTTGTGGTAATACTGTTTGTGATTCAGCATTTTTCATCTGAAAGACTACTTCGAACAGCCTATTGTATTTTTCTTCATAAAATGTCTTCTGTTTCAGTAGAGCTGTTATTTCGTTTTCCACTTGTTCTTTGAACTTTTCAAATTTGTTATAAATCTCTTGCACTTCTGAACCTTTTCCTTTATTTTCTTTCATTTCTGCATGATCAGTTTTATCTTTCAACATTTTTTCAGTAGCATTCAGCCGTTCTTTTAACTCTTTAATTTCGGACTGCAGTTGATCAGTTTCAGGAGTTTTCTCACCCTTAATCGGCGTTTTATCGGGGTCATTATGTCGTCTTTTAATGTGGGAGATTAAGTAGTCCTCAGTTATAAACGCCTTCATGCATTTATCACATCTGAAGGCAGAGGTAGTTTTATAACGTTGTATTTGGTTTTCTAAGTCTTGTACATATGACTTCAACTCTTTAATTTCCTGTAAGATAGTAAATGATAGTATAATGGTAGATAGTAAAAATATAAACAAATGTGGCAATAAAATCATTGATACAGATTAGATAGCGAAGTAAAGCTTTTAAGTAATTGACGTTACAGAAAAAACATATAATGGTGCAGTTGTTTTCCGAGGAACTTACATGAAGTGAAAACCACGGTAACAAACAATCAAAATCCATTAATCTGATGAAGAAGGAGAAATTACCGCGTAACGATTTTCTTATACAAATTTATAATCATTCTCGAACATATTACCTATATTAAGAAGATTATAAAACGTCAATATTTAAAGGCCTAACTGATAAATCTGCTTCATAATTATTCACGTCTATAATAATATTTCTTCAGTATACTTGACTTATGACGATGATTATAGTCTGTCCACTGAAGAAAAGGAGTAAAAAATTATTTCAAACCCTTATTTTGGGGCTTTACTCGGATAAATCGAACTTAATTTTTCTGTTTATAATAACATCACTGCTCTCAGTGTGCAGCTTTGTAGATGGTGTACATATAACCCTTGACCATACAGTAAAAATTTACATATATTGTGCATGGTTACTCCCTTTGTTCGGTGGATAAGGTATAGTTGTTAATTAGATAAAAATTCCATAGTACTTTCTCAAAATAAATAATTTTCAGTACACCAATAGAACATAATTTTAAAATTCGTAGAGAAATCGAAAATATCTCGGAATAAAACAATTTTTTGTTAAACAAAATATAGGAGTTACATTAAAAAAAAAAGAGAAAATCAAGATTTTGCTTTCTACCTCACTCTGCATATGAATATGAGTTAGCGACTTTTTTACAGCCGGCGTTAAAACTAAAGGATATTGTTTATCTTGTGATGTAAAGAAATAACCTTTGATCCATTACTTTATATTGGACAGCGATTTGGATATAAAAATGCTCAGAACTTTCACAATATCCGGTATAATGTTACAACACCTCATATTCTGTGAACGGGGATCATTAAAAGAAATATGGAATAACCATGGAGTATAAACCTACCATTTCTAGATTTATAGTCGGTGGCAATAACATATAGGGTGTCATATTTTGAAAAAATGTATGTTCGCATTACCACGTAGTGAATCATTGTGTATTAATCAAAATGTGTTCTGAGCAAGGAGCATATCCTTACCTACAACTATTATTGTATACAACTTTTTCCCATACTAAAAACTCACCCTGCATATAGCAGTGGGGCTGGTACTGAAGGGCACAAGGGCACATGCCCATCGAACCGCCCAGAAAAATTACATTAAATATAGCTTTCATTCAGTGCTTTATTCATTTATTTTTTTGCGTTACATCGTAACACGACTATGCATAATATATATTTAAAACAAAAAACAAAAAAGGTGCAACCCGAGCTGTTCCATTACCTAGTGACTACTCCTCACACCGTGAGGTGAGCAAGCACTGGGTCTGGTACAGACTGCAGCGTATCCCTCATACTACTTAGGGATCCAATCCAGCGGCAAAGTTTCCCCCACAGGAGGCAGGCGCAGCCCCAATCCTGTGGGCCGAGGGCTCTCGCGTTCTGCTGGCTGTGATAGCTAAGTCCGGGCTTGCCTCTTTGGTAGTGCTACGAGGACGAGGACGACCTGGCGAGGAGACGGTGATGAGTATGGAAGGGAACATACAGCGTCCTGGTACCATACGATGACGACATGGCGATGGACGCGGACTCAATTTTATTAAATATGGAAGGTTTACGTAAAGGAGCATTATTTACGGAGCAGGGGGTCGGATCCCCAGTTCAGGTCGGAATCGCGGGTGAGCGAGCAGGCCCCGCCCGATCGTTATCCAGCGACTGCTCAGCACTCTCGGCGGGATGTCAGGCCGAGGTGCAGGATACTGCTACTGACACTATGACCAACTAACAAAATGTTCGGAGTACTGCGGTAGGCGACCAGGCCACTTTCACTGGAAGAGAAGACCCGCTAGGCGGTAAAGAGGATGTTAATCCCTTTAGGAGGAAGGACCTTGTTCCAAGAAGTTCTCCGAGAGGAAGATCAACATCTGTCTCAGAGCTGGACCTTAGACGCACGGAGAAGTCTTTGGACAATCCAGCAAAGCAAAAAAGACAGGACCAGTCAGTAGTTGAAGATCGCGGCAGCTCTTCACCCTAAAGGTTAACGTCAATACCAAAACCTCAATTAGGAGAGGTGTTGACGAAATCGAAAGGCTAGTTGAAAGGTTGAAGGGTATAGACCCGACGGCTGGCTGTATAAAGCTCCCTGTAGAGAAAGCGACGCAGGGGACTCAGACTGCAGCACGTGCAACGGCATATGTGGCACAGCAGAAAAAGCGGGGAAGACGAACTGGCAAGGCAGCTACGTTCGACCATAACTAGAGGTCACGACGACTACAACGTTTTTGTAGAAGTCGTAAAGAAGCAATGGCCAGAAAAAACCTACCTAAATATCAAAGAGGTAATAGGTAACCCGGTATGGGGCCAAACGTGCCAAAGTGACCTCGTACTATGTACCAAGCCAGGACACAGCTACGAGAAAGGGATAAACTAGTACTCTAGGTCCAGATACCCAGAAATCATGACCCTCGGAGAAGAGGAAGATGGGGCCGACGGGTTTTCTTCCCTCAAGTACGAAACATGCGTCGCCAAAAGTACGTCTATAAAGTACTTATGGACGATGATGAGCGTAAAACGTTCCATAACTTTATGGAATTGAGGGATTTCGCCACTAAAGAGCAGCGGCTAGATATTGCAATTCCAGCCCCCGACCTCCCAACGACGAGCAGATTCCGAAAGCTCGTTGAGTGTGTTTTTGCGGGAACGAACGTGAATATAGGAATATATTCACCCCCAAGAAGACGGGCCAATGAAGCCAAGGAATCATCGCAAACGAACGATAGGAACAGGCAGAGGAGCAGTACAGAAGCTTTAATAGTCTCTGGGAAAGACATGAATTACTTGCAGCTGCTGAGGAAAGTCAAAGAGGACCGTTCAAACCATCAGGCAAACGAAAAATGGAGAACTATTGCTCACGGTTCCGAAGACGGGTGGGGGAGCTGAGACACTAAGAGACGCTATTGGAAAATAGAAGGAATCCATGAGCCATGTCATGCGCTGGCCATGGAGAAGAACATTGACCTAATATTAGTATCGGAGCCAAATCGGAAAATCTGCAGTCAATCCAGGTGGTACAACGACAACAACAACGACGTAGCGGCGTATATTCGAAATAGGAATATCGTCGTAACTTCGGTGGTTAGTGGAGATGGCTATATACGCCTAAACCTCGATAAACTGACGATCTTCTGTTGCTACTGCTCTCCAAATATAAGTATGGAGACATACGAAAAGTATATGCAGACGCTCTGGGACGATGTAGCTACGGCGGGCCGAGACGTTCTTGTTCTTGGCGATTTAAATGCTAAAGCTGCAGATTGGAGGTCACCAATCACAGATAAAAGGGGGAGAGTCCTATGCGAGTGGATAGCGGCGATGGACATGGTAGTGTTGAGTGATGGCTTGCTGCCTACCTTCTGCAGAAGAGATTCGTGTTCGTTCATTGACGTCACTCTAGCATCGCAGGAGGTAGCTAAGTGCATTCAAAGGTGGAAGGTCTTGGAAGACAAAACTTTGAGTGACCATAGGTACATCTATGTTGAGATGGACATGAAACTTGAAAGGAGATCAACGGAGCGCCACACGCCAGTAGATATACAAGGAGAGTATCAGACCACTTGTCCCATAAGTTCCGAGACTCTCATATTTGGAGTCTTTGGGGGGGCCGGAGGTGCTGTAGGGGGCTCCGCATGTGACCGTGGCATGTGTATGGGGCCCTGTGTATAATGGGGCTGTAAGGGAGCCCCAGATACAATCAGAAATTCGATAGATATACAAAGAAAATACGGGGCCACTTTTCCTAAAAGTTCCGAGACTCTCTCATTTAGAGCCTTTGGGGGGCCGTGGCATTGTAGAGGGCTCTGCATGTGTCCATGGCATATGTATGGGGCCCTGTGTGTGTGTAATGGGACCGTATGGGGCCCAGATACAATGAGAAATTTGATTCTTAATACCTTTCATCGGCGGCGCGCATTAGAAAAAATGGCGGACCTGTCTCAGCAAGTGGGATGGGTGCTTTGCATGTGTCTGGGGCCCCCTCTCAGGGCTTTGCGTCCGGATGGGGCACACATTGTGGCTTTGAATTGTGTACGATTTCTTGTTCGAACAAGTTTTCGATATAATAATATAATAATGATTAATCTATCGGATGCACGCGCACTGAGGTATCTCAAAGGTCAAGTAAGTTGTAGGAAAAACAAGATTCTATACATTTACGTCATACCTTCGAGGTCATCGTAATTTGTAGCGCAACGTCACACATGTTAACAAGGACGACGTCGTCGTTTCAATGTTGCCATATTTACAGAGACGACAGTCAAGTTAATACCTTTCATTAGAAATTAGGACGACGTCGTCGTTTCAATGTTGCCATATTTACAGAGACGACAGCCAAGTTAATACCTTTCATTAGAAATTAGAAAAAATGGCGGACCTGTCTCAGCAAGTGGGATGGGTGCTTCGCATGTGTGTGGGGCCCCCCTTTCAGCGCTTTGCGTCCAGGGGGACACACATTGTGGATTTGAATTGTTCTTATTCGAACAAGTTTTCGATAGTAGTAAAAATAAATGATTAATCTATCGGATGCAAGCGCACTGAGGTGATCTCAAAGGTCAAGTACGTTGTAGGAAAACAAGCTGATGCAATTACCGCACGCGATTGCAGCGAGGTTTCCATACTTTTACATCACACCTTTGACGTCATCGTAATTTGTAGTGCAACGTCACACATGTTAATGTGCAATGTCCACAATGCATTACTGTTGTACTCTTGAGCGGCGTTATTGGATAGTAACTCGAATTACGTAACCAATAGTTACGTTATTATCATTTCGGATGTCTGTTTCTAGCGGGATAATTTGCTTGGAGAAATACAGGGTATTAACATGGCAAATGTACTTACTGCTCCTTCATATAAGTTAAAGCGTCCATCATATTCCACTACTGGAATGGTATAGTTGCTTACTCAGTTTCCATATATCCAGTAGGCTAACATAAACAGCTGATTTGCGCTCTCGAAAGAGCAATGTGCATACGGCGATTGAACACCAGCAGCAGCGAGGTAACGCTCGCCGGCGGTCTGTCTGCTGCCTTTTGTTTTTCGTAACATAATCCATAAATCCATAGATATGGTACACTTATATGTGTAAATATTTTTAAACAAAATTAATGTAAATGATCTACTAGCATACACAGTGGCGTCTGCGACGTGGCGCGCGTGAGCCTGACCTAACCGAGAAAGAGAAAGCGGCAGCGTAAGGGCTATTAATTGTTCTACAAATTATAAAATGGTGTTGGTATAAAAATTTTGATTCAGAAGCAAAAGTAAGTTCCATCATGTGTGGTGTATCTGTCGATTACACAGAGTTTAACTCATTTGATAAGCGTCTAAGAACGTTTGGAAAAAACTGGTCTGGTTTTGCTGACCCTACCGAATTGGCATTGGCTGGATTTTTCTATCTGGGTTCACATGACATTTGTAAGACATTTTGTTGTGGAGTTAAAGTACACAGATGGAAGGCAGACGATATGCCTATAATAGAACACATAAAATTTTCGGGAGAATGTGTTTATGCTAAACGCATGCAGACACTTTTAGATAGAATAATGAGATCGAAGGATAACAGATATGAGAAAAGAGATGTTGGACTTATGAAAAAATGTTTTGTTTTACTTATCTCATGTTTTTGTTATGTCAAGCAAAATTGGATACTTTTATTAGCCTTATTTGTATTTCTCATACACTTTGTATGATGATGTATATAAATAAATCAAATAATGTATGTCTACAAAGCTCTTTATTTACTCTGCACATAATATAATACATAGATAGCTAAGTGTTTGTATAATACATAAAACATCTTCTACTTGGTTCCATGTGAGTCATCCAAAGTCAGTGCTGCTAAACGCTGCAGTAATAGCTTCTTCTCTTCATAAAGCCTGATTGCATGTTTTAGATGTTTGATTTTTTCGATGTGTGCCAGAATAGCCACAGTATTTGTGAGTGTGGAAGAACATTTTGTATTTACCCCTGCTTTATCTAACATTGTCTTAATTTTACTATGGTATTACTGAGGTAGCAGTGACGATATGCTATCAGATAATTGCTTACAGTTTTTTAAAGCACACATATATATCCCAGGTGAATGGTACAGACATTCAGGTATGCCAACCTTATATTTTATGTTCAGTCTCAGTGAATCATCAAAATTTTCCACGTTAATGATTTTCAACTTATAGTTGGTTATATAGCACTGTAACAAAGAAGTCAGTAATCGATGCTTTTGATGTCCACGAATGTAGATAAGGTTGACGTCGTTTATATGTAATTCTAACAGGTCACGTAAGTTGTCATATTCAATATTTCCACTGTTGTAAGTTAGACCATGATAGAAAGTATCTAACCACTTTACCTGTTTCTTTTCCTCCCCACTCAGAGCACCAAAAGAAGTTGGTGGCTTAAGCATATATTGAGCTATTTGTTTTCCATTAGATATTGCAACTTCTTTTGCAATGAAACGATCACCTAATTTGTATCCCTGAATGTCTACGAATAATACCTTCATTTTTACCTATTGCAGCTATGACTATGAATAGCACTACCTAAGCGTAGAGTAACAGAAAGGGGACTGACTGATGTATTGATCAACAAGCTCATAATAAACGTCGCACAATTTCGCTTAGCGGAAGGTATTCCATGACGCAATCATGAATGATAATGCAATATGCTCGAGTATTACTAGGGAACCCTTTGTTGGCCTCCATTTCTAGCTTTACATCCACAGTTGATGATTTTAAATGTTCACTTCTTCGAGAACAATCTATAACAAAAACTGCACGATCATGAAACGTTGAATAATTAATGAGGGAACGATGATTGTTTGTATTTAAGAACGCATTAGCGAATTGTGAATAAGCAAAATGCGCGTCAACATATTTTTTGGTTTCAAAGTTATGCGGATAATAATCTGAATTTATCATTAACTTCAAATTTGTTTATTGGAAGTAGGGTTATCTTTTCGATTAGTCTGAAATGCAACTATGACATATCTAGGTGCTTCTACAGCACTGCTTGTTTTGACAGACCAAATTGACTTTGTAGCATTTTCGGGTAATGCAGGCAGTTCATGTAATTCCCATCGACGGTATGCCATGAGAATAGGTGTATCTTTTTTGAGTTTTGACAGCATATCTAACTTCAGCGAATCACTGAGGAAAATATGCTTCACTTTCAGTTCTAGACAATTAATCGTAATTTTAGCTGTGGTTGACGCACCTGAAACTTCATTTGAAGTTATTTTGATACAATTATTGTCATGCTTTGCTCGTACTAAACGTAAGGTTTGTCTACCGAACATTGGTTTTTGGTAATCTATGAAAAAACCAAATATATGCCAAAGAGGAATTCTCATTGAAAATGTAAAATCTTCATTTAAAATTGCTCCTGATGGGTAATTCCATCCGGCAATTGAAAGATGCTGAGATGTATGTGGTTCGTAACATAAATATCCCCTTATCATACTAACAATACCCGGATCACGTACTCTATCAATTTCTTTGAAATTCAATTCATAAGATATGGAATCGAATAGAAATAAGCCAGCATTATTAACTAACTCAACTGTCCCACTACCTGTTTTTGTTATCGTTCCCTCTATATAGATGGCGGCATCATGCATTGACAACCATGCATCTTGTTGATTTATGGTAATTTCCACCTGATCGCTGTATTCAAATGACTTAACGAATGGATAGTATGTTCTAATGTCTTCTCTGACAATAGAATCATCAAACTTGGGACTTTGGAAGATGTTGTGTATTAATGACATTATATCCTAATGATTTCAAAAATAAAATGGTGTCGGATGTAAGTTGATGTAACCTTTACCGATGCTGCTTATACCGTGACTGACTATAGACTGAAGCTGCTTGATTAGATATATTTGTCTTATAGAAATAGTTATCGAAAACAAGAACCATCTTACAGCTTTTTTAGTTCTAATCGTATGATTATCTCTTCTCCTTGAACATTTACCAAATTGCCGTCTGGATCCAAAACTGTGAGTGTTATATTATCAATGAAATTTCTGAGAGTTACTGGTAAATATGTTAAATTTCTTGGCTGAATGTCGATTGCGTAACCCGCATCCACACCTATTGAAAACTCGAAGATGGTGTGTGATGGTTTTTGGTTATAGTAAGCACCTGACGTAAGATTACAATCAATATGTACTGTAACAACTTTGACTATTCGAACTGGCAAATCTGACGAGTGTACAACTTTTGGTTCCAATACCTTTCTCGAGAAACCAAGAATTCTTCCTATACTGTCTTCAGGACGGAAATCAACACTGAATTGATCACTAAATATTTCACACTTTAGTGTATTATTATTTGGTTTGAGAGAGAAAAGTGGTTTTGTGGGTTCTTTATGTACAAGGTTGACGATTTAGATTTACTTACTGCCTGATTAATATATTTTTCTATATCCGTAATTTCGTACAGACCAGTTGGTATTGTAATAACGTCTGCTTCACCTTGTTGCTGATAATAAAATTTATTAGCATCCCCTTCTTGGATGTTTGGAATGCTATTATAGGAATGAAAGCCAATCAGAGCAATACCATACAATGCGTCAGGATCTAATTCGATAGGATTATAAAAGTTTATGCTAAGCGTTGATGAGCGCCCTTTCAGAGTGAAAAGCTGAGACATAATGATACAGGAACTCAATTTCACGGTATTTTATATAAAAACTGTAAGCATAAATGTCCACAATTTGTTTGATTGAAGTTTTGATACCGTTTGCTGTTATATAATATTTTTACATGTTTACCCAAATATTGAACAAGTTCTTGTGGAGGCTTTAGCTGTCCAAAACTATCGAAATATGTAACATTTTGCCCCTGTTTTGCGTAAGCTACCCAATGCGTACCGGCTCCGGAATTTGTATCAAGATTGACTATAGCTCTTTCATTTTTATGAGGTGCTTTCGGTAATCCGTCTCGCATGAATACACCACGAAAATGTTTAATCTGTAGTACTTTAGCAAACTTTAACAGATCTCGATCGGTTAATGCTTTATTGGGCAGCTTTATTGGTAGTTTTTTGAAGATTATTTTTTCAAATATAATCCATGTCCACGTTGTTGTGTCCCTTTATCCAAAAATAAGCCCATGCCGCCACGTGAATGTTTTCTCAAGTATAAGCCAGAACCTTTTTTACCTAGAGCAATAGCTTCTATTGTTTTATTATGTCGTTCAGCTTCCTCTAACTGCTTTTTAGCATTTTTCGCATCAATTGCTGTTCGTGCTACCGCAGCAGCACCCCCTGTCAAACTTCCGAGTGCATTAAGTGCTCCTAAAATTGGTAATAATGGTAAAACACCTCCTGTTTTTAGTACTGGTATGAGTCTAGGAACCTTAACTTTTTTCTCCCACCTACATGCTTAATTGCTATACGTGCCGCGCGTAACGCTGCCAGAGCGGAGTGTTTCAAGTGACTTTTGGTATTATCAATACCTGCACCTTGTTTAGCTGGTACTTTGATTTTTTGTAAAATATCTCGATGAAAAGATATTAACCGTTGTTTACGTTTATTACTGACACCCATCCCTAATTTATGTTTTGCTTTCATCGTGTTGGCTACTAAATAAGCTGCTGCCTTTTCTACGTTTTTGTTCTTGACTGTTGAACATCAGACTAGAGACTGATGTCTCATAATGTCACTGCTAATATATATATAAGATGAAGAGCTAATATTATCTCCTATTTGGTAGCGAGATGCGCTTCGTACAACAACCAACTATGCTTTCCATAGAAAATTTGGATGATTTAGATACTAATATAACAATGTCACCAAGACAAAAACATGGTAAACTATTACCTAATTCCATCAGAGCTGCGATTTGCGGTTCAAGCGGGTCAGGAAAGACCAATATTATGTTAAGTTTAATTTTTAGTCCTAACGGTCTGAAATTTAAAAACATATATGTCTACAGCAGGTCCTTATATCAACCAAAATATCAGTTATTACAAGAAGTGCTTAATATGGTGAGGGAAATAAAATATTTTCCCTTTAATGACAATGAGGATGCCATCGCAGATCCATCGGAAGCTCTTAATGATCCAGTCTTCATATTTGATGATATAGCATGTGAGAAACAAAACAAAATAAGAGACTATTTTTCTAGAGGGAGACATCGTCAGATCGATAGTTTCTACTTATGTCAAACATACTCCAAAATCCCTAAGCAACTTGTGAGAGACAACTGTAACATTATTGTTCTATTTAAGCAAGGCGATGTTAATTTACGTCACGTGTTTGAAGAACACGTAACGATTGATATGGATTACGATAAATTTAAAGAAATGTGTTCCGAGTGTTGGAAAGACAAGTATGGATGCATAGTTATAGTGAAGGATTTTAACCTTGAGGATGGTCGGTATCGTAAGGGTTTTGATCAGTATATAAGGATATAAACCATTCACATTCATATCATTACTATTGTTCCATTTAAGTGTTAAACATCTCATCCTTCATGGATACCATTAATCGTAAAAGAAAAATTCAACAGCTCGCTAAGGATATTCGTAAAAAATATTTAGCCCTGAAGTTAGGTAGAACTGAGGAAGATGTTGCATTAGAGCGGATTTATAAACCAATTGTAGAACCTCTGAAACAGATCGTTTCTCGGCCCCCAACAAGTCAACCCATGCCACCGAAAACAAAAATCAAAATACAACCGAAATATTCACCTAAACGTGAAGAACAATCATCAGTCGTACCATTTCAGCCGATGGAAGAGATAGCATCAACAAAATATGACCTTAGTGATGATACTTTCGATGCAGACATCACTCCAGCTTCGGCATCTTTTCTTTCCGAAAATATTTCTAGTGCAGCAATTGATGATTACGTTGACCAGTACCCAGAAATTTCACAAAAATATGTAACTGAATATTGGCAAGCAGATGATAAAATTGATAAAGTTTACGGACCTGTTTATCATATTTCCAATTCATCATGGCGATTAGGTAAAGAACGCATTGATTTCGATCGTCGTACTGGTAATATTTTGATTAAAGGCAATCAGTACAAAGGAACACCGGGGGTCTATCAGCTAATATTTTACTCGGACCCGTCGTTTAATGATGAAGACTTAACTGCATACAAGCAAATTCTCGATGAAACAAATGTTCATAAAGATACTGTAGGTCGTTTAAAACATTCCGGTACATACAAATACAAAGAAATAATTAAGCCCTTATTCAGACCAAGAAGTCGATCTTTATCAAATCCGCAACAATTAGGACGTGGACTTTCACCTCCTACTAACATGGTATATAACACAAATTCTGTTGATTACGTATATTGGGACGATGCAAACGAGCTGATTCAAAGATTAAGATTACTGATGGCTTCCAAAAACGCTGGAAATACTTCAGTAGATAATGAAATTATAAGCACTTTGAATGAACTGCGTGAATGTGGCATCATTATTAATTAGGTTATGATAAAATAACTGGGTATATCACTAGCAATGGCAGTATCAGTATGAGCGTTGATAAATTTGGTCGTGTTGCTGTAACACAGCGACAAATTCAAGAGCCAGTCTCTTTCCATTCCACACGACGGGGTTTCTTGTTAACTAATGATGGTGATATTGATATTGAAAATCTAACATTAACTAATGTGAAAGAGCCAAAAAACTTAGGAGATGCTGCTACCAAAAAGTATGTAGATAACCAAACAGACAACTTGAATGAAAAATTCACACAATTCGAAACTAGGTTTGCAAGTTTGGAATCTAATACAAAGAAACAAATAGGTCAGTACGCATTAAGGTTAGATGATTTTTTTTTCAAAATCGACAACCCGCTCAAGAAATTGACAACGAAAGACGGTAATATTGACAAAGGTATTGACGATCTGAAGACAAAAATAAGTGTGATCGAATCTCAGACGAAAATGTTTACAGATCATCTTCTTGATGTTGCAAAACATGTAGATGCAAAATTCAATGATACAGACCAAAAATCAAAGTTAACAGATGACCTGATGTCAAAAATTAGTGTAATCTAATCTCAGACGAAAATATTTAAGGATCATCTTATTGATGTTGCAACGCATGTAGATGCAAAATTCAATGACATAGAAAAGGCTCATCAAAATTTAAAGTTAAAATATGACACAATACATGCAAAACTCAATGAAACTGGTAACATTTAAAATATGTCTAACTTACTACATATTATATTGATAACTAGATTTTCCATCTACTCATTAATGCCTAGATCATCATGAGAGCAGTTCATTCCAAAGAAAAGCTTCAGCTAATAAAAGAGTTACATAAGCCGGCAAGAAAAAATTTTAACCGAAGACGCACCATTATAAAAGGTCTTGATGAAACATGGCAATCTGACTTAATTGAAATGCAAAACTATTCCAAAATTAATAAATATTACCGCTATATATTGTTGGTAATCGATACATTTTCTAATTTCATATGGACAAGACCATTAAAGAGTAAAAAAGAGGATGATGTAACTAAGGCGTTCAAAGATATAATTGAGGATGGCAGGGTACCCAAAAACTTACAAACAGATCAAGGTAAAGAGTACTATAATAGTGAATTCAAAGGACTAATGAAAAAACTGAACATCAATCACTACAGTACTTATAGTATTAAAAAAGCAGTAATTGCAGAAAGAGCTATACGAACGATCAAGGAGAACTTTATAAATATTTCAGTTTGAATGGTTCGTATAATTGGATTAATATATTACAAGATGTAGTTGATGAATATAATCACCAAAGACATCGAACAACAAAGATGCGTCCATGCGATATCAACAAAAATTACCAGAGTTCCGTACTAATCAAGTCCTATAATCGTATCAAAATGATTGGTATGCGTAAATTTGAAATTGGAAATATGGTAAGGATAAGTAAGGCAAAACAATTATTTTCGAAGGGATACACTCCAAATTGGAGCACGGAAATATTCAAAATTGTTAAAGTTCAATTAACAAATCCAACAACTCATATATTAGAGGATATGACGGGAGCACCAATACTCGGAAGTTTTTATGAGCATGAACTTCAAAAAACGGAAGTGCCAGACGTTTACTTGGTAGAAAAAGTATTACGTCGCAAAGGCGGAAAGGCCTACGTAAAATGGTATGGGCTAGATAAATCACATAACAGTTGGATAGATGGCAGTAATCGCTTATGAGTCAAAGTAGTATAAGCTGTTAGAATACACACGTTAACTCAGTATCGTCAAAGATGTCGTCTGAAGAAGAATCACCTCACTTCTCTGATGATGATGCGGTTGATACCTATTACTGGCAACAAATAGATAACTCTCTCGAACGTTATAAGGTGCAAATTCTCTGCGAAAAACTTCCTTACCTGTTAGGAACAGATTATGATGTCGCTGACTCCAGTCCGTTGTACATTCATTGTGGGTTGAGTGTAGCCAGGGTTTTCACACCAGCAGTAAAATTAATCAACAAATCTAACAAGGACTTCAACATTTCGTTCAGTGCATACGAATGGAATCAGTTTATTCAAGAATTAGGACGTATGAAGATAGAATATTTAGACAATCCTGAATCAACAACCATATCTACATGTGGATGTTGTGAAAATTCTGTATCAATAACAAGTGCTGAAGACATAAAAGTTTGTAAGTCTTCATTGCTAGATTGTAAAGTATTGAAAGTGTTCAAGAATACATTAAACACTGTGACAAGTTTTTATTTGAATTCCTCTATAGTAAGTGATATAATTCAAACTGACGAACACGTAATCAATTTTAAAATCAACATGTTGTGTAAACTTAATTTTTCGCATTTTTATAATAACTTTTTAGATCCAAGTGCAAAAGTTGTGTTACAAACCCAAAATCACATTGAAAATGCTGAGGAATGTACAATTACTTCTTTCTGCGATGTATTAGACGATAGTATAGAAAGCTATTGTATTAGAGAATATTTCTTTTATTATAAAAATCGTCTGTTGGAAGACTTGCGTAAGAGAATAATGTTAGATATTAGATAATTCATTAAAAAAGTTAAGCCCATCTAATCGTTTTATTTCGGAATACATCAAAAACCCAGTTGTTACTCTCAATACATTTATTGATAAATATATCAACTGACATTACATTTCAAAAATATAATATACACAATTTTTATATCAGTTCAGTCTACTAAAACTACGCTATGGATAATGTATATCATATAAATCGTTTACACAATTTTTTTTGTCTTTGATTATAAATAAAGTTTCCATAAATGTATTTTGATTCCACAAGTTTTTCGATTTCAACATTTTATTGTTCCTAAAAGTATATAATCATATACATATGCTATGATGTCCCCAAGGTAGAGTATCATATGAATTGGGTACTAAATATCTTTTATCATCAAAAGGACTTAACGCGACTTTTTCCTGATTTATGCTGAAAACGTTATGAGTTTAAGATCGAATGGAACATTGGGATTCTGACTTTTCAGTTTTATTTTGCAAGCAGTGTAAGTAATCTTCAAAACAGATCTTATTTTTTATAAAGTTTGACTTTATACCCTTTGACTTTTTAACACATCTTTTTCTTTCACCTTCTACTAAAAAAGTGTACTGCTTTGATCGCAAACCTACAAAATAAGTCACTATTGCTCCGTTGTTTTCGTCCTTCATTAGTCCAGGAACTTTTTTGTTTAGTAATTGTATACCGTAAATATTATCAGGAGGATAACCGCTTGTATCAAACATATGACTATCTTTTTTAATTAAATCTATATAAACGTCCTTACAGTGGATCTCATACAGGAGGGAATCAGTGTCCATATAAAGGGCCTTACATGACCCTAAAGGGAATTTTTTCATCATATACTTATAATGGAAGTCATACAAACAAATCTTAGAAATATCAAGAATGGCCATACCTATGTACAGTGGTTTATTGAATACTATTTCTGTTTCGTTCATTTCTATAGCTACCAAATTTTCATCGAAAATCATTCTGCTGTGAAAGTTTGGGCTTGCTATTAAATTCAGAGCTCCGTATCAACCCCCCCCCACTTATTTACTAATTTTACGATGCGATGCTTACGAATGTTCTCCATTGTCTTACCGTAAATGGAATTTAATTTGGTCTGAGTTTCCTCAAATTTTGATTTTACTCTTTGACGTAATTCAGTATTGAAATCAATGTATGGTTTAAGCCAAGCTGTCTGTTTAAATTTTAGAACTCGATGAATTTTTGTGACAATTAGACCATTTTCCAAAGCCTGTTTCAAGAGTCGATAATGGATTATGTATTTAGATTTGTCATAAAGGGTTGTCATTAACTTTGGTAATTTTGAACCAGGAGGTACACGATGTTCTGGGCACAAAGGAAAGTCGCTGTGAGCATTATGCAATGATTTTGGATATAGAATGTCAACTGAAAGTATATATCCTATCTCACTATCGTCAAGTATTGTACGTACATCAATGTCCGTATCTACCCATTCAAAGCCTCCATATGGAAGGTAATCTGACATAGAATGACCATACATGTTATTTATATCTGTGTAAAGAATGTATTTTGATAATTGATTTGGGTCATAGTTAGTCATATAATGATTATTTGCCTTCGAAAGTCTACCACAGCATTGACTTATCCCACCTCTTATTCCCGATTCAATAAATAATAATTGATCAACATCTTTCATAATATCCAATTTACATTTAGTATATTTTAACATACATGGCCATGTATACCCTGGTAAAGTATAATACCATGCAGGATCTAGACCATACGTTTTATGAGCATTTGAGCGAAAATGCTCGAAAACATCGGCTAACAATAAAATATCAGTTTTCATATAGATGTCCGAATAATCACCAATATTTTTACAATTAAACATTTGCCAAACTTTACTAGCTCTCTCATACTGCTCCACTGATACGTTGCTATCATTTAGTTTATTATAAAAGGCTATGAGAGGTGGTAAACTAGTCTCTTCTAATTTACTTAGAGATGTAATATAATCATAAGGAAAAATACCTTTTTTGATTAATAAATGGAATGTCTCATCATCTACATGATGAAACTGTGTTTTCAAAATGCGTAAGTTTTCTGCATCGAGTAATTCCACTAATGTATCTAAAGATGTTCCAAGGAATCGGAAGGAATCTATGAATCTGAATTTAACATTTGACTCTGTATTTGTATAGACAGTGAAAGAGATATATTTTCCCTTATTTATTGGTAGCAACGTTATCCTATTGTTCCGGGCGATTTCTCGTAAAATAAAATGACTGTCGTAACCAGAAAAGTTATGGAAAACAACTGGAACCACGAATATATTTTTATAATTCAAGTTACAAGTAGAATGTGCGAAGCCACGAAAGTCGCCAGTGAAGTGATTGTGATCACGAACTATTTCGTCAACCCCTGTACGCAACTTCTTTTCGCATATATGACAATAAGAATTATCACCAACGTCCTTCAAATCTATTTGAACATTTAGCGGTTCTACATGTTTTAGCATTGACTCAACCAAGTCTGCTATCTGTTCTATTTATTTAACAAACCACTGCATACAGTCCAGACCTCTATAACTCTTAAAAAAAGAAAGTGAATCATCATAATCACATTTAAAGCAAAATCCACAACTATACACCTCATGCTTTTGATATTTGGTGGTTTTGGATGAATTTTGTTTATCACTGAATGGGACTAACAGTGATTCAAAATCAGAATAAATAACAAACGGGGTCTTTTCTTTGTATCGAAAATTCTTAAATTGAACGGATGGTTCTGATGGAAATGATACTTTACACTTGTTTAGTCGTTCACAATATTCTGTATGTTGATTTAATTTTTCCGTGCTTCGAAAATAATTTAAGCACCTATCACAAATAAACAACTTTCCATTATGCTTATTTGTTCGTTTATGAACTAACGCAGATAAAATTTTTCACCCAAACATAATGAAAACTGAAATGAGCTTTATCCTCATAGTCACCACTTTCATTATCACTGTCAGGTGGTACTTCATAATCCTTCAGCTTGGGATAATATATATCTTGAATCAATAAGAGATTCACATGTTTATTCCTCTTACAAGTTGTTAACTAACTGGTACGGTTTGATAAAAATATTTAGTTTTTTTCTTATTTTCAACTAATTCCAATCCAAATACGTTCACAGAGATGTCATTCAGCTTCTCAAATTTGTGAATGTTATTTAATTGCATGGGCATATCTAAATGTTCTAAATTCAAAACAGATTTTGGATTTGGATAAGAACTTGTACGATCAGCATGTTTACTAGTACAATATAAAGCTGATACAATAGCCCATGCAAGGCATAAATTATCGTTATTTTTTACATTAATACAAGCTCGTTTACGCTTTATCTCTATAGGAAGCTCAATGTATGACGAACCACCTGAAATAACATCAACTTTGTTGAAATTTACTTCCAACGATATAATTCTATCTATCCCTGAATCACGTTCTTGAAATTCTGATAGTTTATTTAAAATTTTGTCAGTGACATACTCGTGAAACCAGTTCTCCAAGTCTGTACTAATATCTATCGTATGATTTTTGGTATTGAAATATTTGAAATCTGATATCTCAACACCCTTCGACTTTTTTACAAATTCACCACAAAAATTAGTATTTATTTTCAACAGTGGCATCACCTTCAACGCATTTTTAATACGTCTACGGATTAACAAAAACGCTTCATCCAAAAACTGAAAAATGTCTTTATGTTTAAGATTAAATACTACTCCAGACCTCACTCTACTTGCAAACGCTGATTAATATCTTCCCACTTCACATTATGAATTTTAACGCCTTTTCATATTCCAGTTCCTGAATGATGATTTTTTAATAAATGTATGAATCTCTTCAGATGACATATGCTTGTATGTAATGACTTCACAGCATTATGACTTATATTACTGTACCTCACAGCTTTATAGAAAATTTTTAAGTGACCATTTGCTAATCGTATCCAATGCTCTCTATCTGAATTAGATGATGGACTTTTAACCAAATGATCACATGCTTGCTTAAATAAGCGAACAATATCTTTACTCGTATCAGCAATGGGTTCTGAAAGATCCATTATACTCTACCTTGAAGATATATGTAAGTACACTATATCCTAAATCTAGGTTTAACAAGTATACGCCAAAACCAACCAAATTATATTTTTTCAATCTTAAATTGTTGCATCTGGTGACCATTCGCTGTTCGTAGTTTACCCAAATACACTAGGGCGTAGTCACCTCCGGAAAACTTTTCCAACTGGTCCCTGAATATACTGGCTGTTCTGTTTGGTAGAAAGACCACGTTAGAGCCTAGATCAACCAAGGGACACTCGCCGTATCGACCTTCTATAATCTGAATACCCAAGATTTTGTATTTGGTATTTAGTGATAGGTCTTGTAGGGGAACCCTTGGCTTTCCAACGGTAACTGCGTTAATTTTGTCTAGGTTCATCTGAATCCAAAGAAAACGAAAATTATTTAATCATGCATTATCCGAAACGAAACAAACAAAATTCAAATTGAACTATTTTAAAAATATACAATCAATAAAGTTTTATGAAACTAGCATCAGATAAGTTTAAAGCAGAAAATTTTTTATTCATTTAGTCAGATTCATTCTATAATAAACAGGATTAGAAGAACACGGTGTTTGTTGAACAAATCTAATTCATTTAAGAATCAAAATAAAATAGAATTTTTTATACATCAGGACTGGTGAAACTGAATGCCTTCTAGTTTATTCTACAAAAAGATTACTAAAAACGTCCATACCAAAAAACACTTCTCAACCAAATATTCTTATTATAACTGAATCGATAAAAAATAAATATTTTCATAAAACAAACATTTGAAATACAAAAAACACTTACACACTTACGTTTATCAATTTCCAGATCTCACGTTTGCGACATACACTTTCACAGACGACGGTACTACTCTTAGTACGAACGGCCAGTTGTTTACGCAAACTGAGTTGAAGCAGAGCTCTTTTATAATCACGGTGTGACGTAAATGTATGGAAACCTCGCTCCAATCGCGTGCGGTAATTGCATCAGCTTGTTTTCCTACAACGTACTTGACCTTTGAGATCACCTCAGTGCGCTTGCATCCGACAGATTAATCATTTATTTTTACTACTATCGAAAACTTGTTCGAATAAGAACAATTCAAATCCACAATGTGTGTCCCCCTGGACGCAAAGCGCTGAAAGGGGGCCCCACACACATGCGAAGCACCCATCCCACTTGCCGAGACAGGTCCGCCATTTTTTCTAATTTCTAATGAAAGGTATTAACTTGGCTGTCGTCTCCGTAAATATGGCAACGTTGAAACGACGACGTCGTCCTTGTTAACATGTGTGACGTTGCGCTACAAATTACGATGACGTCGAAGGTATGACGTGAATGTATAGAATCTTGTTTTTCCTACAACGTACTTGACCTTTGAGATACCTCAGTGCGCGTGCATCCGAGAGATTAATCATTATTTATTTTTACTACTATCGAAAACTTGTTCGAACAAGAAATCGTGCACAATTCAAAGCCACAATGTGTGCCCCATCCGGACGCAAAGCCCTGAGAGGGGGCCCCAGACACATGCGAAGCACCCATCCCACTTGCTGAGACAGGTCCGCCATTTTTTCTAATGCACGCCGCCGATGAAAGGTATTAAGAATCAAATTTTTCATTGTATCTGGGCCCCATACGGTCCCATTACACACACACAGGGCCCCATACATATGCCATGGACACATGCAGAGCCCTCTACAATGCCACGGCCCCCCAAAGGCTCCAAATGAGAGAGTCTCGGAACTTTTAGGAAAAGTGGCCCCGTATTTTCTTTGTATATCTATCGAATTTCTGATTGTATCTAGGGCCCCCTTACGGCCCCATTATACACAGGGCCCCATACACATGCCACGGACACATGCGGAGCCCCCTACAGCACCTACGGCCCCCGCAAAGACTCCAAATATGAGAGTCTCGGAACTTATGGGACAAGTGGTCTGATACTCTCCTTGTATATCTACTCACGCCTTTCGTTGATGTCAGCAAATTCCAAGAGGCACTTACCCGTAGACTTGGAAAGCGTCACTGCAGCGGTACACGAGGCTGATACAAGCCGTTCTGAAAGAAGGTACCATAAAAAGGGGTGCAAAGACCGCTAAGGTACCGTACTGGTGGAACTCGGAAATCGAATCTGCTAGGGCGGACTGCCTTCAAGTACGGCGTAAGCTGTCGCACACACGACGTGGAAACCACCAGCCTCAAGCAGCCATAAATGCACTACAGGAGGAAAAGCTTATAAAAGGTCTGATCTGTACCTCAAAATCCAAACACTGGAAAGAACTATGCGAAGACTTAGAACATGACATCTGGGGTGAAGGGTACAAGTTGGTCACCAAAAGGATGATCAAGCAATCGTCACCGTGTCTACTAAGTAACGACAGAAGGGTAGAGATAGTGAGAGAGCTCTTCCCAAGTATTTCAGAAGCTTGGGAGACGGACAGCACCGAAAAGAATCCTGAGATCTTTACGGTGGAGGAGATTAAGACGGCAGCGGGGAAGATGAAAAATGGTAAAGCTCCTGGGCCAGATGGTGTCCCTCCGGAGGCCATCAAGGTGATAGCATCTACAGCACCACAGCTGCTATCAGGTCTATTCAACCACCTTCTGAGTACGCAAACCGTACCAAAGGCGGTGAAAAGGGCAAACGTGGTATTGCTTAGCAATATCGGAAAACCACCAGAGCTTTCCTCTTCACACAGGCCAATTTGCCTGCTAGATACCATCGAAAACCTGTACGAAATCCTGATAAGGCAGAGGCTCGAGAAAGAGATCGAAAAGGCAGGAGGACTCTCGCCATGACAATTCGGTTTCCGCTCGGGGAGGTCCGCCATCAATGCCCTGGAGACGGTAACGAGGATTGCGGAAAATACCAAGAAGAAATGGTGTGCGTTGGTGACGCTGGATGTCCGCAATGTCCGCAATGCTTTTAATACAGCATCGAGCATGATTACGAAGGAACTAGGAAAGCTGAAGATTTCAAAATACCTAAGGAATCTTATAAGGATCTACCTAGACTCCAGATCAATTTGCATTGCCGGAACCGAAATCTCTGACAATAGGCGTGCCTCAAGGATCTGCTTTAGGGCCGTTACTCTGGAACATCCTGTATGATGGGGTGCTGAAGCTTTCGCTGCCCAGCGGCGTAAAGACAGTAGCATACGCCGACGATCTGGCACTAGTTATCGTGGCAAATGAACAGGCAGAGCTGGTTCATAAAGCCAATGCATCGCTGTGCAAGATTGACAGATGGATGTGCGATCACAAGCTTAAGTTGGCTCCTGAGAAAACAGAGGCCGTTATAATGCGCGGCCCAAGGAGCAAGAGAGCTAACGTGGTCTTGCAACTAAAGGGGGTGCAGGTCCCACCAAGCAAGTCCATAGTGTACCTCGGAGTCACATTGGATAACGAGAGGTGTTATGGAGAACACCTTAAACGAGTGGTGACAAAGGCTGAGAAGAAGGCGGCAATTCTTTCGCGACTGATGCCAAATGTAGGAGGGCCCAGTGGCAACAAAAGGGCACTACTGTGCCAGGTTGTACAGTCGGTCGTCCTATACGGAGCTCCTGTGTGGTGTAAGGCCACGAAAAGGAAAAGGTATCAGACGGTCTTAGACAGCTTGCAAAGAAAGTCTCTGCTGAGGGTGGCCTATAATATTGTACGATCTTTCCTAAATTCCGATGAGTACTAGTTGAGGTGTTGACTTGACACAGCCCGTCAACATTTGTTCCTACAGCAGTCATTCGAGAGAGAAACTTGAAATGAGGTACAATAATAATAGTTGGCAAATCAAGGGTAAATTAAAATTCTATCTAGTATCTATGCAATGGTATTGTGCTGAATGTATGTATCTATACAGGTGTAACAGAGAAATGTAGGGTTGCCAATATCGGTATAATAAGTGAAAAACACATTATAGATACATATAAAAATGTAGAATGCTCTCCTTATATGTTTTGACAAAGAAGACATTTCCCTCCTTCGTCATACTTATCACATTTTCTATGGAAATTCTGTGTGCTGCAGACACACCAAATATCAGGTACTTCAGTTGAACACACTAAACCGGTATTTGTTAAATCTTCAGTATTACTTGTGATGGTGGCAATCGAGTGCAGTATGAAATAATCACTGACATCGTCATTAACTCAAGAAAAAAATTATTAAAGATAGTCAGATATACCTTTTCGCTAATAATTTACCCCTGCAGCACCCCCTACAGGCGAACAATCAACTCCACTAGCATAGTAGTATTACTTGTCATCGTGGCAATCAAGTGCAGTACGAACTAATCACTGACATCATCATTAACTCAAGAAAAAAATTATTGAAGATAGTCATATATACCTTTTTGCTATTGATTTTATTTGATTTAATCGATCATTGTACATTGAACATTCATTACAATTTTACCCATAGGGTGTTGATCACGTCAATATTTCTAACCTAACCTAGTTACATTAAAATAGATCTATTTACACCACTTAAAAGTTGAGTCAAGAAACACCTTGTAATATTCTATAAAATTTTGACACATATTACACAACAGAAATTTAAAATATAAAACGCTTAAAAAAAATAAAAACCATAGGTAACAATTATTTACTGTTGACATGAATTACATGTGTTCCTGAGATGTGTTCACATTGCTTTCTGTTTACTAGTTACCTTCATCTTCCAGAGTCTGAGCTGAAGAAGTCAGTGCAGAGGAGATTAGCGCACAAACAGCTACCATCAATTACTCATCCTTTATCTAAATTAAGCAGTTACCACAAAATTACTCATCCATATTCAATTTAAATGTTATTTTGTTTTATTTTTATTTATATTGTCCTAACTAGTCCATCTGAGAAAAATTCGTTCAGGGTGTAGTATGCTTTTGCCTTTAGGAAAAGCTTCAGTTTATTTTTGATCTTCTGTGGTGGTTGGTTGCTGGATGTCACCCTTTAATCTGATCAAAAGCAGATGTTCCAGCAGTTTTGCAGATGCACTAGTGAGGCACAATGGCCTATAATCCTTACTTTGACCTAATTTCTTTTGTTTCTTCAATAGGATTAGTACTGCTCTTTTCCAAGATTTTGGAAAACGTTCCATTTCTGAGCAGTACATTCACCATTTTGAGACATTCGGAAGGGTGTTTTGCAACACATAGTTTCACTACCTCCCCTGGAATCCCGTCCAGGCCCGGAGCTTTTCCTACCTTTAACTTGGAAGCTGCTTCAATTAGTTCCTCCCGGATGAACAGGGGTATGTCCTGGTCGCTCAGGGATGCATCTACACACTGTAGTAGCGCGGGATGTTCTGGAAACAAAGCTTTTGCTTTTTCAAACTGCTCCTCATCTGTCAGCTGTATGGGCGTATAAGCACCTGTCTTTTTCATTATTATGCGGTAGCCCTCTCCCCAAACATTGTTGTCAACATTATCAACCAGTTGTTGCCAAGCTTTCTCTTTTGCTTTTTTGCTTGCCAGATAGCTTTCATCAGTTGGCTGACAGAACAGTTACATCAATTACAGTGAAATTTGGTGTATGGTTTACTTACCAGTTCAGGTTTATTGCTTTCTTAGGTACCAGACGAGTTTTCAATATGCACTGGAGTGCAATCATGCTTAAAACCAGTGCACTAAGTCGAAAATGCTATTATACTCTCCTATACCAATTTTCAGGAATTTTTATGAACTTTTTCACTTGAAAAAACAATAAATTGTGGACTACAGTAAACGCACAAGTGTACTCTAGAAAAAAATCAGCTTATCTTAAAAAGTCTTTTTAATGGTAAATACTTCAAGACAAAAAACTCATGCAGCAGGTAGGTATTGTTCCTGTAGCTAGACATGACCTAAAAAAACTTGTCAGATTGCTGGATAGTGTCCCCAACCACGCCTATTTTATGCTTATTTGCCTGGAGTACTAGGCGAATGTATTTTTCTAAATGTGATGCTATCCTTATTTATCAGCAGTAGGCAAGATGAACAATTTCTTGACTAGTCAATGTGAGACAGTAGTTTGGAGCAACATCTACTGAGCTGCTTTGCAACACAACCAATAAGGTTTGTATCACTATGATGCTAGTCAACATTCAGAATTAAATAAGGTAAGTAATATAAAAATACAATGTTTGTGCTTTTCTCCAAACTTAGCCTAATGTATACCCATTTATAAAAAATATTTTACCTCTCTCGATTTAGCCATATCTCTCTTTAGCAAAACTACTGTATTATCTAAATATCTTTTGCAGAACAGTAGGTATTCAACTGCGAGCTGGCTCATTCGAAATACCTTTACAAAATTAGTATCCAATACTTCAGCATGTTCAGTATCCAGTACATATCCTATAACTATGGATAAGAACTGTTCAACTGTGGCTACATCCCTTTCTTTAATGACTCTGTCGATATCGATGAGACCTGCAAAATTATACCAATTGTTAATTACTATGGCATTGCAGATAGTTATACTTATACTTACATATCTTAGTTTTATCTACATTTGGCTGTTTTTGTTTATCAAACGAGAAGCCTGAATCCCAAGCTAAACGAATATAATCATAATGCCAGCGAAAATCTTCTGACAACATTTTCTGTATTTTGATTTTTTAATCCCTTTTTTGTTGACTTTTTTATATTCGAATTCGATTTGATTTGTCAAAATGTCACGTCACAACAAAGTACAAACCACAAAAGTACAAACGCCGTTGACAATGTTGACATTTATCGTCGGTGACATCATACCAGACATGGCCGACCATGGCTGTCTCTACTCACTAGGCCGGAGCATGAAATATGGCAACACTGAATCTACGGGCCGTCATTTTGTTTGTTGTTAAGTCATTAGTCATGGCATTAGTCATGGCCGACTCTACACTAGGCCGGAGCCTTAGATGTGACAACGTGGCTTAGCTGTCAAATAGTGGCCCTATAGTTTCAGAATAATTATTACATTTTATATGTATTAGAGTTCATCTCGGTTAATAAATTAAGAAAAATACTTTTTAGAACTACTACTACTAATATCACTTACATCTGTTGTCTGTTTCATCACAGTCAGACACTACAAAATAAAAATAAACTCAACCTGTTTCCTGCCGCCACTTCCATTTCCACTTGAATGAGCACTCAATTTACTTTGTAAATTATCACTTGAGCTAGAAAAAATCACTATTAGGTCACTGTGAAGCCATTCTTGCTGGTCTTGATTTCCCTTTCACTATCAAATGCTTTCGTAGGTATGCCCCAGGCCATGCCCAGATGAGTTCTATTAACTGTATCTTTCTGTGATATTTGGGGTGTCCAGAAAACATTATAGGTACCACATTGTGCTTTAAAATAGGTCTTATCCTTTGGAATGTTTGTCAATTATTGTCTTTATCCTTATAAATATAACCAGCCCTTCCGAGGAATACCTTTCACCCACTTCTGTTTATGTCCCTTATCGGACACACAATTGCTAGTGCAACCTGGTACTACACACTTTGCAGGCATCTTTTTATCTTTATAGTTTCATTTGTGCAGGTAAATAAGTAGAAACCCATTCAAAATCACCTTGCAACGTTCTTTTTAATCTGGAATAAGGTTATGTTGGGCCATGGTTTGGTAGTCCTCTACTCATGCCTCTACTAGGCTGCAACCTGGCACTACACGCTTTGCAGGCATCTTTTTATCTTTATAGTTTCGTTTGTGCAGGCAAATAAGTAGAAATCCATTAAAAATCACCTTGCAACGTTCTTTTTAATCTGGAATAAGGTGATGTTGGGCCATGGTTTGGTAGTCCTCTACTGGGCTGCAACCTGGTACTACACGCTTTGCAGGCATCTTGTTATTTTTATAGTTTCGTTTGTGCAGGTAAATAATTAGAAACAAATTAATAATCACCTTCCAACCATATTTTCTGCACCTGGAAGAATACACATGACATAACAACAAATGAAAACACGGCCTGATCTCCAACGTTGCTATATTTCAATGCTCCGGCCTAGTGAGTAGAGACGGCCATGCATTAGTGTAATCTTCCAGAGTGAAAAATAAGATTAGAAGGTGAATTTTAATGTTTCTAATCATTTACCTGCACAAACGAAACTATAAAGACAACAAGATGTCTGCAAACTGTGTAGTACCAGGTTGCAATAGCAATTGGGGCTTCCAAAGAAGGACATAAACAGAAGTGGGTGAAAGGTATTCCTCATAAGGGCTGGTTATATTTATAAGAATAAAGACAATAATTACAAACATTTCAAAGGATAAGACCTATTTTAAACCACAATGTGGTACCTACAATGTTTTCTGGACCTCCCAAATATCACAGAAAAGGACAGTTAATAGAACTCATCTGGGCATGCATCTGGGCATACCTTGATATTGAAAGAGAATCAAGACCAGCAAGAATGGCTTCACAGTGACCTAGTAGTGAATTTTTCTAGCTCAAGTGACAATTTACAAAGTAAGTTGAGTGTTCATTTAAGTGGAAGTGGCAGCAGGAAACAGGTTCCGTTTATTTTTATTTTGTAGTGTCTGAGTACGATGAACCAGACATCAGATGTAAGTGGTATTAGTAGTAGTAGTTCTAAAAGGTATTTTGCACAATGTGGTACCTACAATTTTTTCTGGACCTCCCAAATAACACAGAAAAATACAGTTAATAGAACTCATATGGGCAAGCCAACGAGGGCATGCATCTGGGCATACCTATGAAAAGATTTTATAGTGAAAAGGAATCAAGACCAGCAAGAATGGCTTCACAGTGACCTAATAGTGAATTTTTCTAGCTCAAGTGACAATTTACAAAGTAAATTGAGTGTTCATTTAAGTGGAAGTGGCAGCAGGAAACAGGTTCCGTTTATTTTTATTTTGTAGTGTCTGACTACGATGAACCAGACATCAGATGTAAGTGGTAGTAGTAGTTCTAAAAGGTATTTTGCACAATGTGGTACCTACAATGTTTTCTGGACCTCCCATGGGCCGATTCTACACCACCTCTACACTAGGCCGGAGCCTTAGATGTGGCAACGTGGCTTAGCTGTCAAATAGTGGCCCTATAGTTTCAGAATAATTATTACATTTTATATGTTCATCTCGGTTAATAAATTGAGAAAAATACTTTTTAGAACTACTACTACTAATATCACTTACATCTGTTGTCTGTTTCATCACAGTCAGACACTACAAAATAAAAATAAACTCAACCTGTTTCCTGCCGCCACTTCCATTTCCACTTGAATGAACACTCAATTTACTTTGTAAATTATCACTTGAGCTAGAAAAAATCACTATTAGGTCACTGTGAAGCCATTCTTGCTGGTCTTGATTTCCCTTTCACTATCAAATGCTTTCGTAGGTATGCCCCAGGCCATGCCCAGATGAGTTCTATTAACTGTATCTTTCTGTGATATTTGGGGTGTCCAGAAAACATTATAGGTACCACATTGTGCTTTAAAATAGGTCTTATCCTTTGGAATGTTTGTCAATTACTGTCTTTATCCTTATAAATATAACCAGCCCTTCCGAGGAATACCTTTCACCCACTTCTGTTTATGTCCCTTATCGGACACACAATTGCTAGTGCAACCTGGTACTACACACTTTGCAGGCATCTTTTTATCTTTATAGTTTCATTTGTGCAGGTAAATAAGTAGAAACCCATTCAAAATCACCTTGCAACGTTCTTTTTAATCTGGAATAAGGTTATGTTGGGCCATGGTTTGGTAGTCCTCTACTCATGCCTCTACTGGGCTGCAACCTGGTACTACACGCTTTGCAGGCATCTTTTTATCTTTATAGTTTCATTTGTGCAGGTAAATAAGTAGAAACCCATTCAAAATCACCTTGCAACGTTCTTTTTAATCTGGAATAAGGTGATGTTGGGTCATGGTTTGGTAGTCCTCTACTGGGCTGCAACCTGGTACTACACGCTTTGCAGGCATCTTGTTGTCTTTATAGTTTCGTTTGTGCAGGTAAATAATTAGAAACAAATTAATAATCACCTTCCAACCATATTTTATGCACCTGGAAGAATACACATGACATAACAACAAATGAAAACACGGCCTGATCTCCAACGTTGCCATATTTCAATGCTCCGGCCTAGTGAGTAGAGACGGCCATGTACCAGAGAGTAGAAACCACAGGACACAGGAGCAGAAACCGTACACGCATAAGAGGTATAAAAAATGTGGACGCAACTCCGGCACTAGCCATAGTCGTAGTTAGGTGGGGCCAAGCCCCCCCCCCTAAAAATGAAATAATTCCAATCCGCAATATTCTGCTGAATTTATTGCACCTAGGGCGGGGGCTTAAGCCCCCCCAGATCCAGGGACTTAACTACGCTTATGGCACTAGCACTAGCATTACAGTCAACGCTGGATTGAGGTTTTATGGGGCCCGGGGCTATTATAGTCTTAAGGGACCCTTTATGAATAACATAACATAATAATAAATAATAATAACAACATAGTATAACCCTCGCGGGGCCCCACTAAGCCGCGGGGCCCGGGGCTCCAGCCCCTTTAGCCCCATGGTTGATCCGGCCGTGATTACAGTGGGGAAACAGGTGCCGTGTTGCCAACAATCAGTCTGGCGGTCCATGATCACAGCATAGTAAATAAACAATCAGCACAATATCTCAGGTTGGCGGCAATTACACGCGCATCCCCCAATTTGGATGATTATTTGTAGGGATGCTAATATAACGACACTTCGATACTTGTACCACAGCATAGTAAACAACCAGCACAATATCTCTGAGGATTTCCTATATAAAAATGGTTCCCACGAAATTTGACCTTGGGATGATTTTACGGCTGTGAAGTTTGGGTAGAGATGCGAAAATGAAAATATCGATACCGGTACCAACTCGATATTTTTTACGCAGATAGGCGCGTTTGGTTCGTACAGGGAATTTTGTGCAATTGATTACACCCCTCAATAATTATATAACTATTTTGGATACAAAAGTAGCGATACCAGCTTGGAATCACTCAAAAAGTATCTAAGATAAAAATACTCGATATTAGTGCAGAAGTACAACCCGTGTGGGGGCGGGTTAGAATATCTCCTATTATACATCTTGCGTGTCGTAAAAGGCGACTAAAAGGTATTGAACTACTGTCGGTATAAGCAGTAACCTCTTCTCAACCAACAGCTTTGGGTGGACGAGTTGACAAGAGTCAGGACACCTTCTTGTCCTTGGGGTGAGAAATTGTCCCTAAAGGCGGATGAACCGGTATATACATCTGGTCAACAGCATGAGGATGCAGAAAGCAAATGGGAAACTACTGCATTAAAGATCTCTAAGATATCCCAAGAGAAACTTGTAAAATGAGTAACGTGAGAATCAGCGAGGCCTCGGATGTGATGCCTCGCGGTCCGACTGGCAATCGGCGCTGTTCCTCATCCGGGGAGGTCAGTGTGAAGTTGGTGACCGGGCACAAGAAGTGCGACCATCAGGCTTCTTGTGCGAAATTAGCTACTGATGACATTTTTAAAACGCGCCGAAAACATCGCCTGGCAACTTGGAACGTTAGAGATCTTCAAGCTATAGGAAAGCTCAGCATCGTCGAACAAGAGCTTACAGCAAATAAAATAGCCATTGCTGGATTATCTGAGACTCATTATAGAGATACAAGTCATTTTACTTCTAGCAAGGGCAATTTTATTTGCTTTTCAGGTAAATCAGATGAATGTGTTAACGGTGTTGGCTTTTGGGTGGCGAAAGCTCACCCAAGGACCATTCTTGGTTACAAGTGTATTAGTGACAGAATCATAACATTACGTATCAATGCGAACCCTACACCAATCAACATTGTGCAAATCTATGCACCTACGTCAAATTCGGACGAGGAAGCGATCGAATCTTTTTATAACGACCTAGAGTCTGCACTTGAATCTCTTTCAAATCGGGAAATGGTCCTTAATTTGGGCGATTTTAACTCAAAGGATGATGAACATCTTAGGGCACATATTGGTAAATTTGGTCCTGGTGTGAGAAATGAAAGAGATCAACGTCTGCTTCAATTCTGTATTGACCATAATTGCTCAATTGCCAACACTATGTTTTCACAACATCCATACTTGGACCTCTCCCGACGGACGATTTCGTAATCAAATTGATTACATTTTAGTTCGTACACGGTGGAAGTCATCTATTAGCCTTTGTAAGACTCTACCAGGTTCTGACTGCGGCTCAGACCATCAAATTACTTCTGTGCGAACTTCAGTTAAAAGTGAAGGTATGTCCACGTTCTAAGCGGATAGTACGGATGAAGATCGCTGACCCTTCTTCTTTTCGGTAAAATGTTCAGAGCTTTTTCGGGATGCCTCTATAACGGATATGTCAAATTCAAACGACATGTGGCTATCATTCAAAAATGTGCTCTTACATGCTGCCCAGATAAGTCAACCAAAGAGTAGCATTCAACCAAAACAACAATGGATTAGTAGCCACACATTGTCTGTTATTGAGGCACGTAGAAGCCTTAAGACCTCAGGTCTTGATTCAAATACAAAGCAAAACGCATATAGATAGCTCTCACGCGAGATTCAGAGACTATGCCAAAGAGAAAAGAACTCTTATATACAGCAATTGTGCCGGGAAATAGAGATGCATGCCAATACTAATCATCCGAAAAAGATGTTTTTTAAGGTCAAATGCCTCAGTCGGGATTTTAAACCCAAATCTTGGGCTGTTAAAAATCCCGAGGAACAGCTAATTACAAACTTGCATGAGGTTATTGAGGTATGACAAAATTACTGCGAAAACCTGTACCATGAGGATGGCCCTCAGGCCCTCCCATTGGATTTTGAATATGAACCTGATATTCTTTTGTCTGAAGTGGAACATTCCCTCAACAAGTTAAAAACTATAGAGCTGCAGGCATTGATGCTATTTCTGCCGAAACATTAAAATGCTTGGGTGAAGATGGCATCTCTCCTTTATACAGGGTTATTCACGCTATTCGACATGGAGCATTATGGCTAAAGTATTTGATAAAAAAGAAAATAATAATTTCGGATGGATAGAGACCCATAAAGGCAACATTTTAAAAATATTTTCATGTTATACAGGGTGTCCCAAAAACACGAAATGTATCAAAGTTATGCTTTTTTCAAATAGAACACCCCGTATATTAATGCATATTCAGATTTTTTGGTGAATTCTAGTGTGACTTTATGTATCATACATGGGACCTAAAGCAAACCGTTTAGGTGTAAATCACCATTTTCGGTATAAGTAGATATCAGGAAAAAATTGAATATCGCAGAAATTATAAAATATGGAAGGCTGTGACTCTGCCGTATCACTAAGGATAAAATGCGTCAGCTTTGATGAGACTGTCAAATTTAAATTACGTTTATGCTTGGAGAAATCGGTCGATTAATTAAGGAAACTTCGATCAGCGATAACTTGATTTTTTCAAATGGGAATGCCTATTTTTTTATACGTTTAAACGTAGAATTTGATAACCTTTCAAATGATATAAGGTTGTGAATATCAATCTCTGGTAGTTTTCATTTAATTTTAAATTTTCAAACAAATCGGCGTTTTTCAGCTTTCCTACCTATAAGCAACGTAGTAGGGCATGAAATATAAACAAACACCTGTTCAGGTGGAAGAAAATAACTAACTTAGCTGAAAAATACACACTAACTAGACTAAAGGGACAAGATTATAAATATTCCTTACAACAAATCAACTCTCCCAGAAACAACTGCGACATCTCTAAGGTCAAAGAGAAGCTGGAGTATGGCAGTAATAGATATTTTTTACAGTCTACTGGCTAACGCAATTCACTAGAGATTAAAAATTTCCAAGACAATTAAAAACCCTGATATGAAACAAAGACAACCAGCGACTGTTGCTCCAGCACGCAACTGTCAATCATATGTAATGGTATAAAAAAGTAGTAATTTACATCGAAGTCGATAGCTCTGGCTGGAGAGCCCTTCTATTTTTCAATATCTATTAGCAATATTGTAAAAAGGAATACTAACATATCAGATTTAAATTTTCTGCCATTTAAGTTATATTTCATAATTTGAACAAATTTTAATTCATTCTTCATTTTCTGCGATCTTGCTAATAGGTACTGAAGAATTTTCAGAGCTCCAGTCAGAGGTTCTTTTGACTTGAGTTTTGACAAAAATTGCATACTTTTTTATATCATTAAATGTGAAATTTTATTATGAAAAGAATAACCTTCCTACAACATTGTCTAGTAGTTTTCGTTTCATTTCAAAATTTTTAATGGTTTTGGAAATTGCCAATCTCTAGTACATTGCAGTAGCTAGTAGGCCGTGAAAAAATCCATTTCTGCCATACTCCAGCTTCTCTTTGACCAAAGATATGTTACCGCCGTTGTTTTTGGTTAGACTTTGTTTGTTATGAGTAATTTTTATAATCTTGACCCTTTAGTCTGGTTCGTGTGTATTTTTCAGCTAAATTAGTTGTTTTCTTCTACCTGAACAGGTTTTTGTTTATATTTCATGGCCTACTACGTTGCTTATAGGTAGGAAAACTGAAAAACGCCGATTTGTTTGAAAATTTAAAATTAAATGAAAACTACCAGAGATTTATATTCACAACCTTATATTATTTGAAAGGTTATCAAATTCTACGTTTAACCGTATAAAAAAAATTAGGCATTCCCATTTGAAAAAATCAAGTTATCGCTGATCGAAGTTTCCTTAATTAATCGACCATTTCTCCAAGCATAAACGTAATTTAAATTTGACAGTCTCATCAAAGCTGACGCATTTTATCCTTAGTGATACGGCAGAGTCACAGCCTTCTATATCTTATAATCTCTGCGATATACAATTTTTTCCTGATATCTACTTATACCGAAAATGGTGATCTACACCTAAACGGTTTGCTTTAGGTCCCATGTATGATACATAAAGTCACACTATAATTCACCAAGGAATCTGAATATGCATTAGTATACGGGGTGTTCTATTTAAAAAACATAACTTTGATACATTTCGTGTTTTTGGGACACCCTGTATAACATGAAGATATTTTTAAAATGTAGCCTTCATGGGTATCTATGCATCCGAAATTATTATTTTCCTTTTTAACAAATACTTTAGCCATAATGCTCCGTGTCGAATAACGTGAATAACCCTGTATAATATTTGTAAGAGGGTCTGGTCCTCCGGTGTTTGGCCAGATGAATGGTGCACATCCATTTTTGTTCCACTTCATAAAAAAGGATCTCCAACAAATCCAGACAATTATCGCCTACTTTCGTTAATCTCTCATGCAAGCAAGGTTCTACTATATATTTTACAGTCTCGTTTGGAGGGTTTTATTGGCTGGCAAATTTCTCAGGCGTAGGCAGGTTTCGTAAAAGGACGCGGTACGCGTGAACAGATCTTAAACTTAAGACAGATTATTGAAAAAGCCAGAGAGCATTATTTTGCCGTTTTTATCTGCTTTGTGGACTATTCTAAGGCGTTTGATATCGTAAAGTGGCCTAAACTGTAGGAAATCCTTATCTACATGGGAGTCCCTTACCACTTAGTATTTTTCATACAGCAACTCTATGAGTCTAGCTCAGCTCGTGTAAGAATTGATGGTAACCTGTCTGGTCAAACAACAACCAGAAAAGGAGTTCGTCAGGGATGCGTATTATCTCCGATGTTACTTAACATTTACTCTGAATTTGTGATGAGACAGGAGTAACAGGTATTGGACAACTGGAATTGGCAGAAGCAAAATATCTAACTTAAGATTTGCTGACGATACAACCCTTATTGCTGCTTCTCAGGAAGAATTAGTAGCTCTATTGAACGTTTTAGAACAACACAGTGCAGCATATGGTCTTGGTATAAACTAGACTAGACTAGACTAGACCAAGGTTATTATCGTAGATAGAGAGCATGACAATCATCGAGAAATAAAGTCAATAGGCCGTTGTGAGGTAGTTCAAGGTTTTGTGTATCTCGGTTCTTTGATCGACAATTCAGGTAGCTGTGAGAATGGGATTCGACGGCGCATTCAACAGGCACGGGTGGCCATGACAAAGCTTACTAGAATATGGCGTGACCATAACATCACTAAAGCTACCAAAATGTCACTGGTTCAGTCTCTTGTGTTCTCCATATTTTTGTATGCCTCGGAAACTTGGACTGTTAAAAAGGCAGATCGAGCTCGCAAAGATGCTTTTGAAATGTGGACGTGAAGGAGAATGCTGAGAATTCCTTATACCGCCCATCGAACTAATGTTTCCATACTGGATGAGCTCGGTAATACAAAGAGACTATCCTCTATTGTGTCGATGAAAATGCTTATATTCTTCGGACATATTCACAGAAGCGATAATATGGAGAAACTTGTAGTTCAGGGTCACGCCCCGAGGGGGCGGCGCCGTGGTCGTTCCCCTACACGCTGGGTGGATACGACGAAACAGTTGCTAGATATGAGTCAAGAGCGCCACTGAACTGACAGTAAATCGCGAACGATGGAGAGCTACAGTTCTCAAAACTATTGATAATATTCGTGTCGGCAATACTCTAGCTCCGACTTAATGCATTTTGCCAGTTCACAACATATCTGTTAAGGCATTGTGACTATGATGGTGACAAGCATGGAAGTATCATTAGCATCTCTACAAAAAAATCATCCAAAAGTGGGGACGCGCGTGTAATTGCCGCCAAGCTGAGTTATTGTGCTGGTTGTTTACTATGCTGTGCTTGTACTTCTGCACTAATATCGAGTATTTTTATCTTGGATACTGTGTGAGTGATTCTAAGCAGGTATCGCTACTTTTGTAGCGGTATCGGTATAGAAAATAATTATATAATTATTGAGGGGTATAAATTCTCATTACGAACCAAACGCGCCTATGGCGCCACCCATGGCCGCCTTTACTCACTCACCAGAAAATTGTACAGGTGGGTGAGGTGGGGCGACTTGCTTAAATTGAGTGCTCAAATAAGGGCAGGGGGGACGAATTTGATTTTTGTTCATACAAGTTTCTTATCTTCGCTGCTCCAGGGGGGGCCACCCACCCCCTGCACCCCTCTGCTGGCGCCCATGAAACGCGCCTACTTGACTAAAGGAAATCGAATTGGTACCGGTAACCGGTACTCCATATTTTCATTTTCGCATCTCTACCCTAGACTTCACACCCTTAAAATAATCCCAAGGTCAAATTCTGTGGAAATCCTCAGATCAGAGATAGTCGTTGTCAGTAGTGATGCGCATAATCGCATTATTTCAATAATCGGATTATCAGGTTATGAGTGATTTCAATAATCGGATTATAATTCAAATTACAAATCACTCATATTCGTAATTCTAGAGCGCGCTGTGCAACGTCGCAAGTCGCAACGCATGGCCATCATCTGATCACTCATTACTCATAATTCATGTTTCGCCAGTGCCGGTATAAGTGTTGGTAGTGCCGCTTGTTGCGTTTGCTTCCAAGACGCGCTGTAGCCGTTTCTCATAAATCTGATAAATATATTGTGTATTCAGAGTTTTCAAGCTTGTGTCACATATATTCTTATAATTAAGATTAGAAAATTAGTAACGAACCTTGATTGTGTGACAAAAGAGGTAAACCTGTGTATTTTACATTATTATTAATATATTTGTTTGGTTTTCGTGTTTGTTTTTTGGAATAGCTGCATGCGCGTGTGTTGTAAATGAAGAGAAAGTCAATTTGGTGCCGGAGAAGTTTAGCGCCCTCTGAATTTCCTGACTTTTCTAGTGCCAGCATACATGGGATAGTCTAATATATTTACAATCAAAAAATTGCTGCAAATGCATTTAAAGAAAAATGATCGTTTTGACAGCAGCCTCTAATTACATTTTTTTTGTTATTCATATGTTGTATTATGGATACATTTTATTTATTTTTGATTTTTATCTTTCTGTTTTTCATTTAAAGAATGATTTGTTTATTTTTTAGATGAGTACTGTTTTACTGTATTTGTGATGATTTGCCAAAGAACATATTTTAGTTTCTGTTTTAAAAAATAAAAGCTTCAAGAAAAACTGAAATAATTATTTTATTTATTTTATGAAAATCAGTAATAACAAAAAATATTATTATTAAACAATGAACATTGAGTTCCTTATTACAATCTATTCTTATTATATTCGTTAAAATAACAATGGCAACGCAGCATACTACTTCATAACTTACACCTTAAACGGCTTCGAGTCTGCGCTTCCCGCTTTTCCATTCCGTAATCCACATCGTATTATAGACAACGATCATGGTAACAAAAAAATAAAATATTACAAGTTCACAAGATCGACCATATTAATTTCTCACTTGACAACGCCGCATTTTATATGATTACATTTGTCACTGATCTCATTATTCAAAATGTGTTCCTAAAAAATCCAAAATTTGTGAATTTCGTAGCGATCCTCACCTCGTTCAATTATTCGGACGGAATAATGTCCATATGTACTAATTTTTATTTTGAAAATCGGCCATTCGATAAAACCCGGCTCGTGCCCAGCATCGCAATCGCAACCCAAGGCCATCATCTGATCACTCACTATGATCACTCATTACTCATAATTCATATTTCAATAATACCCGATTCGTGGCCAACGTCGATGATTACGCCACCTTTTGGGCGATCGCGAACGACACGATTAAAGAATTCAAATTACAATGTTCCATGGAATGTTCATAATGTTGACGATTTTTTGCATAATCGGATTATGAGTGATTTTTAATTTGAATTACCATGAATTATCCCATCATTGGTTGTCAGAGATATTCTGCTGGGATGGGATTCCGTTTTAAAAAAGATATCGAGTTTGATCTCAAAAACGATAGTAGCGATTCCGTTTGCCACAATTCGACAATAAACTCGATACCTATACTCGACAGCTGCAGGCTGCAGTCAGTGTATATAGGCCTTTACGGAAACACTGATCTGGATCCGCGGACCTATCAAGTGTCACATCGGCAATCGATCGTTGGAAATTCGTTGGATAATTTCTGGATAACACGTCATTTCGTACGCATGCGCCAAATTTGGAAATATCCAGCGAGTGGCAATCCTGAGAGGCGTGTCATGACAGTGATGGCGGCTTCCTGTTCCTCAGCAGTCAGCTGATGAGCGTAACCTAACAACCTAACCGTACTTATTTTTTATTTTATTCTTCATTGTTGTTGTTTTAGCCGAGAATAGCCACCACAGCTGTATACATATTCTCGGGTGCGTAATGTGAGAAGACCCCCCTGCAGTACATGATCGACAGAGGGTTCGTGAAAGTGGTATGTGCAGGTATAAAGTTTATTCGCGCCTCAGATACTGTGTGGATAACAAGTGCGTATGTTGTTTTTCATTTTCTACACTGGAACAAACGGAGCCAACGACCCAACGTGAGGGACGTAGGTTGGTAGAAGAACATTTGTTATTAGCCAGTGAGTTTAGGAAAGCTTACTGAGACCATAGAAGTAGGATGGGTTGGCCGACAGTTTCAATACTCATGGTTCTGAAGCTACAAGGAATGGTGCGTGCTGGACACAGGTAAAGTAGCATGATAGTGTTTTATGTGATCTCATAAAAGGGGCAAAATCAATTTCATATTTGTCAGGCTGTGCTCTATATGTTAGATATTATTGTGGCACATCATAATCTTCGTGGAACTTATAGGGTTATACACCTTATTTTGGATAATCCCTATTTTCATAATAATTGTTACCATGACTGGGTCTCATGCATAGGTACTCGTTACCCAGCCTTTGTGTTTAAATGAGAATTTAATGTTGCATTAGTTCTAAACGATTCTACAGTAGTATGTTGTTATTGTCAGCGTGTCTACTAGTTATGATAGTGGTCTTATGATAGTCACATTGTGTTGTATAATATTTACATTTGCAGTAACCAACAATTATTCATATGTATGGGTGACAGTTTTTATCACAGCACTGTGATTAAAGTTGGGGAATTGTGTGTTGTATGATGGTACCCTAAAGCACCTTATGCTATGCAGTTATGTTCTTCGCAATTACTGAAATGAAAATATCAAAGATAATTCAACACTGCAGTTCCCCACACGTGACCTTTATTCACATTCATATCTAATTTGAAGAGTTTATTGCTATTGATGAACTGTAGTTACTATGTTATAGTCATGCAATTCCCGTGTGGTTGGGTGCCTATCGGGTGCGTCCCCAGGTGGCGGATAGGGGAATGGCCGGGGGAAGAGGAATCTCGGAACCCGGTTAGTGGCAGCCATAGTAGAGTACGAGGGCTTAAAAACCCTCAATCCTTTTGCGAAAGCTGTCGCCGTGGACCAACCCACCCAAAGCTAAGGTGTAAGGTATCGTGCTGAGGGCTGAATGGTCGCAGGGTAAAGTGCGGCCACAAACAATCCCCTTGGGGAACCAGGCGACACCCCATTGTAATAAGCCTTACCCTGGCATGCGGGGCTCTGCCAGTGGTGGACTTATCCTTTCCCTTGCTACTCGTGGGAACGACTATGGATAACACAAAAATCAATAAACAAAATCCCGAGGCTGGACCATCAAGCTCACCTCAACCTGAATCTGCAGCTAGGGCTGGACAATGTTCACCTCAAGCTGCGGCACAGACCGAGGCTGGACGAGAGGGATCACCTCAGATACAATACAAAAAACAATGGCCAAAGCGTCGACGAGTTTGTGGCGCTGAGGCTAAAAGGAGAAGGAAGGCGAGGCAGGCGAAAGAGGCGGCATCCACAGGAACTACCTCCTCCTCCTCAGCCCCTTCAAAACTAAAGGAGAAGGCGCCCAGTGAGTCAGGTGGCAAAAACCTCGCCTCTAAAAGAGGCCAGGAGGTAGCGACACCTGGGAAACGCCTTCACCCAAGTACCTCCACAGAGGGCACGCCGAGAAGGATTAAGAAGGTTCGCAGAGACACAAAAGCCGCTGCACCTTCCCAAACCTTCGCGGAGGCAGCCTTAAAGCATCTTAAGGTTGCCATAATAGATAAGGATAACCCCTACGGCAAGGTCTCTGTAGAGCGGGCAAGCCTTATCAAAAGACGGCTAATGGAGGAGCTGGACAAGTTAATCTTGACGCCCTCCAGCAGCCAAAACAAAGTGCCGACATTCAAGTCGTGGACTCACTCTGGTGAGATCATCAGGATCGTCTGTGACGACGATGGGGCACTACATTGGCTTTCTGGGGCTGTTAAAAACCTTAGGCCATGGGAGGAAGCATCACTGGCGGTCGTCAGTTTGGACAAGCTCCCAAAGCTCACCAAAGCCTCTCTTTGGGTCCCGGAGGATGACGCTACCGCCACCTCTGAAGACCCGGAGAGGGTGCTGCGGCGGCTGACGGTGCAAAATCCGGAACTGTCGGTAGCCAAGTGGTGCACCTTCCACCATGAGGTCAAGAAAAGCCCTCCAGGACACCTGTTCGTCTTCGGTGTTGGAGACGAGGATATGGCTGTCCTAAAGAAGAGGTCGATGAGGATGAGCTATGCGTTCACCTCATTGACCATCAGAGCCTCCAGTAATAGGACGGGAGCTTCTGCAGAACCAAGGACCTCGGATGAGGGTACATCCAACACCGAGGCCCCCTTGGAGAACGCAGAAGGCCCCGAACATATGGACGCCATCCCTCCTCGGACGGAGGAGGAGATGGAGTCCTAAAGAGGCAAATCTATGACATCTGAGCCATGGGCAAGGACGTCATAAAAAAGGTGAAAATCCTTCAATGCAACCTCCAACACGGTAGGTCGGCGACAGCAACTTTATGCCGCCGACTTGATGTGCTGGAGGATGCAATAGCACTAATCCAAGAACCTTGGATCATAAAGACCAGAATAACAGGTCTAAGCTCACTAACTGGTCAAATTTTCAGCTTACCAAGCAACTTACAACCCAGGACTGCAATATATGTACCTAGGAAGATTAAAGCCACCCCAATGGCACAATTTTGTACCTCCGATTTAACTGCGGTTAGATTGGAATGTCCATGGGAAAGAGGCAACAGCAGGGCGTTGGTCCTAGCATCGGTCTACCTTCCTTCAGATGCAGCCACCCTACCACCAACAAAAGAATTGGAAGAGCTAGTAGACCACTCCCTCAACCAGAAATTGGAGCTTGTCATTGGCTGTGACTCGAACTCCCACCATCTGGCATGGGGCAGTAAGGACATTAACTCTCGAGGTAAGTCTCTTTATGACTATATTGTTAAGAAGGATTTACGAATCTTAAATAGAGGCACGGAACCGACTTTTATTAACGCCCGCAGCCAAACTGTCATAGACATTACGCTGGCAACAGCCAAAATCTCCAATAAAATTCTGGACTGGCAGGTGTCAGAGGACATTTCGATGTCTGACCACCGCTGGCTGAATTATACTTTAAGTCTGGAACTCAAAACTCTCGTAAAGTCTCGCGACCCGAAGAGGACTGATGTAAATCTCTACAATCGACTCTTAGAAGGTGCTCTGCGTAACGAACAGGTTTTGACTCCGTGCACTAACGAAGAATTGGAAAGATATACAATATCTATCCAAGATAAAATAAGTTATGCTTATAAAAAATCCTGCCCCATAAGGATGGTCCAGGAAGGCGGCAAAACCAATAGTTGGTGGTGCAGCGAACTGGAACACCTCAGGAGAGCAGCAAGAAGAACTTACAACAAAGCAAAACGTACCAAACTAAAAAAGGATTGGGACTTGTACCAATCCAACATCAAAGAGTTTAAGAAAGTCTGTAGACAAAAACAGAGGGCTGCCTGGAGAACCTACTGTGAAGAAATAGAGGATTTCCCACAAGCATCCAGACTGCAAAAAATGCTCTCTAAAGATCCACATCGGTGCATCGGCATTCTAAAAAGGGAGGATGGAAGTAAAACCTCCAACCTCCGGGAAAGTGCCGAGCTCCTGATGGACACACACTTCCCTGGTTCGATTGTCACTGCGACGTCGAACTGGATGGAAGACATTAACACACCCTCACCGATTGACTGGCAATTCACCAGAGAAATAATCAGTGAGGAAAAGATAAACTGGGCCATATCCTGCTTCTCCCCCTTCAAATCACCAGGGCCAGACGGCATATGTCCAGCCCTACTTCAATGGGGTCTGGATCATCTTATGCCGCACTTGGTGGGAATATTCAGAGCCTCCTTGGCTCTAAAATATATTCCCAAAAGGTGGAGAGAGGTGAGAGTGGTCTTCATACCTAAACCAGGTAGGATGGACTACACCCTACCGAAGGCATTCCGACCAATAAGCTTAACATCGTTCTTCCTCAAGACGATGGAACGGCTATGCGAGAGGTATATAAGAGATGAGGTACTAATTCATTTCCCACTTCATCCAAATCAACATGCATACACTCCAGGCAGATCCACCGACTCTGCACTACATCAAGTAGTTGGCAGAATTGAGAGATCACTGGACAACAAAGAATCCACCCTTGGTGTATTCATAGACATAGAGGGAGCGTTTGACAAAACAACATTCCCAAAAATTAGCCAGCAACTCCAGGCTAGGAACGTGCCTAGCACTGTAAGCGAATGGATACTTAGCATGCTCTCCAACAGAGCAATAACAATCAACGTAGAGGACATTTCTGTTAAAGGTGTTGTTACCAGGGGTTGTCCGCAGGGAGGTGTTCTGTCACCACTGCTTTGGAACGTGGTTCTGGATACCCTCATCAATCACCTCAACAGCAATGGACACTACACAATAGCATATGCGGATGACATAGTCATCCTGCAAACAGGTAGATTTGAGAACACGTTGGGTGAACGCACCCAAGTAGCACTCAAATCAATAGAAAAGTGGTGTCTAGAACACTCATTGTCCATTAATCCCAAGAAGACTGAGATGGTTCTGTTCACCAGAAAAAGGAAGATCAGGGGCCTAAACCCCCCTGAGCTTCTCAGTGTCAAGCTACATTTCTCTGAAGAGGTGAAATATCTTGGTATTACCCTCGACAGAAAGCTGACGTGGAACTCTCACTTAGATAGTAGAGCCAAAAGAGCATATGTCGCTTATGAACAATGTCAGCGAACAGTGGGACGCACTTGGGGCCTGTCGCCAAGAGTTACCCACTGGATCTATACCACAATCATTAGGCCTATGCTAACGTATGGAGCCATTGCCTGGGTACCTAAAGTTATGCAGGCGACGGCGGTTAATAAATTATATAAAATACAACGTATGGCCTGCATTAATATAACAGGAGCCATGAGCACAACACCGACTGCTGCTATGGAAGTAATAATTGGCATTACCCCTCTAGATATTTACATCAAAGAGGTTGCGTTACAGTCAATGTTACGACTTCGCACGATTGGTATTAATCCAGATGTAGGTATGGGACGACTGAGGCAGCTGGTATGGTGGGAAGCGCTAAAGGCACTACCCATGCTACAAGTAACCAGCGACTCAATTAAACCAACATTCGTTTTTAAGAAACCCTACAAAATAGAGATTAAACAGAATGTTGAGCCAAATGTGACAAATGCAATTTGCATATACACAGATGGCTCCAAAACAAGGGACGGCACTGGATGTGGTGTATACTCCAGGTCTTTAAACCTAAGAACAAAGTGGGCTATGGGCAAACACGCCAGTATCGTTCAAACGGAACTGGCTGGCATATCGATAGCCGCAAATGAACTAGCCAGGAGAGATGTATCTGGCAAAACTGTAGCAATCTGCACTGACAGCAGACAAGCACTTCTAACCCTGAAGGGGCTAGCAATGGAATGCCACCAATCTTTAGCCCATGCTTCGGACAAAAACAATATTGTCCTGAAGTGGGTTAAAGGACACAATAACAACAAAGGCAACCGTATAGCGGATGGTCTAGCCAGGAAGGCCGCTGACCAACGAACTTTAGGACCATGTGACCTTTCTGGAATGTCGACAACCACAATTTCGGAAATAGCCAAAAAACACTCCCATGCCCAAATGGTAAAACGATGGGAAGAACTACAAGGATGTCGATTTGCCAAGGAAACCCTTGCAGATTTTGACATGGCAATATCCAAGAAGTATTTGGCGATGACCAGACCAAACCTACGTCTCTTAGTAGGATTCCTGACTGGCCATTGTCAACTCAGGAAACACCTCCACACTATGGGGTTAAGTGACACACCGATATGTAGAATGTGTGAAAGTGAAGACGAAACTGTGGAACACGTCATATGTGAATGCCCAGAGTTATCTTCTATTAGAGAGTGTGCGTTCGGCGAGTCTTGGCCTACACCTGCCCACATAAGGGAGATGTCCCCTAGCGACTTGTTCACCTTCCTACAATTGGCAGGATGGACGATGACCTGAGGAAACGACTCCCTGGGAGGATGCACAATGGGCCAGTTGTGGCCTAAGTGCAGTGGGACCACTCACCCTCCCCACTCTACAGATACAGATAGTCATGCAATTTACTTTTGCAGGATGGGGTGGACATGATACATCGAGTGACATCTCAAGCAGCACATAAGAAGTAAGATGCTACAGGGACTGGGGCCCTTCCAGGGTAGATTATGTATTGTGTTAAAGTTAGAACATTGTTTATTATGATTACAACATGTATTTTAACTTTGTGTAAGCACAATATGATATGAAGTTATTTTCTAATAATAAATGATAAATCCCATGTATTCATACTTTAATATACAAAATAAATCCAACAAACTATCTGTGATCATGGTTAGCTCTTAATAAAAACCTAGATGTAACTAGGCCCATCAAATCACTTCAATCAATCAATTTATTGGTGATAATATACAACATATTTACAAAGGTCATATGGTGAACAAAAGTAAAATTACAAACTAGAAATATGAGAATATTGTTAAAAACTTGCACATATAAAAACAAACTACAAAAAATAGTTTATAAACAATGATAAAAAACAGGCGAGGCTACTATATGTATTGGGCATACCTATATATGTCCTATCCCTAGATTTATAGTCGGTGGTCCCATCTTACTAAATAAAAAAAAATTGAAAATTCATCGAGTAAAATGCTTCTGATATCAAAATTTGTTTTATTTTTATTTTGAACTCAAACTATGGCACAGTGCTGTAGCTTAATGGTAACTTATTATATAATTTAACAGCCAGATATCCTGGACCACATTGACATCTTGTTAAACATTGAGAAATTGGCATAAGTTTCTTTCTATTTTTGGTTTCATAACTATGGACATCACTGTGCAATCTATATTGATCCTTATTACCCACAGTAAATTTTGAAGTATATAAACCGCTGGTAAAGTGAGTATGCCCATATTTAAGAAAACATGTCTGCAAGGTAAATAGCTTTTTGCGGAGCATTTTTCATCCGTGTACGAAAATACACATAACAGAGATTACAGATCTACATTTCCGGCAAAACTCATGAATATGGTAGACATAACAGAATTTAAAATTAAGATTTCAGATATATTTGAAAAATTATCGGGCATTGATGTTAATAAGGGACAGGGCCGGATGCCATCACTCCGTTTTTCATTAAAAATTGTGCATTTGCGCTAAGTAGACCTCTCTGGATCTTATACAATAAATCTTTGACATCTGGAATCTTTCCAGATGAACGGAAACTTTCATATGCCACTCCCATCCATAAAAATAAAGGAAAAAGAAATGAAGTTAAAAATTACCGACCAATTTCAATTGTCTCACAATTTCCTAAAGTCCTTGAGTCCCTAGTTACTGATTACTTAACTGCAGTTTTTAAAAATATAACACCCAAACAACATGGATTTTTAAAAAACAAGTCTATTGCAACTAATCTATTGGTGTATAATGAAACGCTGTTTAGTGCTTTGGAGCATGGATGTGCTGTAGATTCTATTTACACTGATTTCTCCAAAGCATTTGACAAGGTTGATATAAATCTCCTTACTATGAAGCTAGAGGCATACGGTGTAGGTGGCGTGTTGTTGCAGTGGATTAATTCTTACCTCACTGATAGAAGACAATTAGTCAAAATAAAATCGCATAAATCACGTTTTCACAGTTGGCTCAGGAGTACCACAGGGCGGACATTTAGCTCCTTTATTATTCTGTATTTTTATCAATGACATCACTCAGTGCTTTCATCATTCTGAATACCTTTTATATGCGGATGACTTGAAAATCAGTAACGCCATTAAATATGAAAATGATATCAAACATTTGCAGGAAGATTTAAGTCGTTTCCAACATTGGTGCGACGATAATTACATGTTCCTCAATATAGATAAATGTCAATATATTCAATTCTCTAAGAAAATTAATTTAGCATTAAATACATACAAACTTGGCGCTCAGTCAATAAAAAATGTCTCAACTGTTAGAGATCTTGGAGTGTACTTTGACTCAAAACTGTCATTTTCTTATCACATTGAATTTTCCTGCAACAAGACAAGTAGAGTGTAAAAGATAGTTCTGAAACATACCCCCCACTCTCCACGCCTGTAGACCCCCCACCATTAGCCCCCCACCCATACCCCCTCTCCACAAATTCTGAAACAGACCTCCCACTCTCCACGCCTGTAGACCCCCCACCATTATCGCCCCACCCCCCTCTCTTCACAAATATAGCCACCTCTCTGATGTATTAGAATGTAGTATATCCTCCCACCACCGTCTTAGAACATAATGAAACCTCTCTCCAATAAGAATGCCACACCCCAAGACCATTAATTGATAACCGGTTTGGGTGGAGGTGAGTGGGTTTTCAGTATAGGTTCAAGGGAACCAAAATGAAAGAAGCGTAAGCCGGTTTTATCGAGTTCAATAAACTGTTGATTGATGGTCATGCACCTGAGAAACCTGTTTGAGCGGATGTGAACCGGTTTGATGGGGTTCAAGAAGATTCAATGAACTTGCTCTCCGAATGCCACACTCCTAGACCATTAATTGATAACCGGTTTGAGTGGAGGTGATTGGGTTCTCAGTATAGGTTCAAGGGAACCAGAATGAAAAAAGAGTAAACCGGTTTGATCGAGTTCAATAAACTGTTGAATGATGGTCATGCACCTGAGAAACCTGTTTGAGCGGATGTGAACCGGTTTGATGGGATTCAATGAGATACAATGAACTTTCTTTTTGATGTATTAGAATGTAGTATACCCTCACACCACAATCTTAGAAGATAATTAAGCCTCTCTCCAAGATAAACACCACTCCCCTTAATTGCACACATACCAAAAAAACACACGTATGAGATGGGTGGCCACCAAGGAGAATATTTTTGTTGTGAGTGTAATTTACAGTATATGTCGCTGAGCAGTAGAATGTATCTTTTTTTGAAATATATAAAAGTGCTATTTTTTTCTATTATCACCGCAATCAATGTGTGGTAGGCTGTGAGCTGTTTTTACTCCACTGGATAAACTAAGTGAAACTGTGACATGGGAACAATGTAATTAGAGAAAAATACTGTCCAAATCAAGAGGAATTCAAGAATCACTTGGATTGTCTAAAAAACTTAATGCAATGATTATATACAACATATAGTGTAACAGACGGAAATGAGTCATAAGAATTACTATACCCAAAAAAATACTGACGAAGGCTCTACACCTATAGCAGCTGGTCATTGTCCTAACACCAGACAAAAAAATACTGCCGACTACATAAATGCATCGATGCAAGGTCAAAAAAGTAACAAGTTATGATGGCTACAACCACGTAAGGAAAAATGAATGTACCAGACTGCTTGAAGGTACATGGAAGTAAATTGTTAAATTAAGTACCTGAAAAAGCAATCAGAACACCAGTGCACTTCAAAACTCGATGCCTGTCTACAAAAAACCAAGGATGTAATGCTTATTTAGCAAGTGCATTGCTCTCTCATAAAATGAAAAATCCCTCAACGTATGGAAGGCGATTTAATTTATTGAGCCATTAAGAAACTGCCTTATGACAGGAGATACATATATGGAAATCCGTGAATAATAAAATTAATGAGTAGTAATAAATTGAAACCACTAGTGGTAGAATGCAGGTAGCAATTTGTTTGCATTGAACAGGACAAAAAAACCGTACTGGTATATAAAGGCACTAGAACTGTTCTCGTCCTCGTACAAGATATTTGATATTTTGTGAACATGGCAGCGATCAAGATTTTGTCCCACATGAGAAGGCAGGCAGAGGAAGAGAGTTTTGAGGAAGTTGATACCAGCTTCGAAGTTATCTCTGGAAGGCTGGAAGAGCTACGACCCATTAACGCTTCCACACCGGTGAGTAAAAAAAACTATTTAATCAGTTTAAACCTCTACTCTTTAGTGATGTTTTTTGTAAGAAAGTGTTGTGTACCCAAAAATTATCCAAAAAACTATTTAGTCAGTGTAAACTGCTACTTTTTAGCGATTTTTGTGAGATTATTTAGGAAATATTCATAAATGAATAAGTACAGTTTTAAAGCTCTATTAATTAAATATATGATATAGTAAGAGTTATCAGTATTTGATCTACTTTCAGTGCTTCAAACCTTACCTCAAGACTTGAAAAACAATATTAGGATTTTGTTAGATCAATCTCTTAGGTTTTTACAATATTAGGATTTTGTGAGAATAATCTCTTAGGCTTTTTACAAGAATAGAATTCTTAGAAATAAATTATTTTTATTCGTTATAGATACGCAGTCGTCAGGACCACGCAGAACCTGAGGAAACCGAGGGGGAAGATGAATTTAATACGACTATAAGCGATGAGGCAGAAAACTTCCTGCAGGAAGTGAACAATTTAAAAAGTAGAGGATTACAATTAGCTAGAAAACATAAAAAAAAACAGATGGATATTCAAAGAAAAATTAATAAACACAGAATGAAAATTTTAAAATTAGAAAGTAAATTAAAAAAAATTGATGATTTTATCAATTTATGTCAAAATTTAAGCACGTAGTTTTTTGCTGATTTTTTATTTTTTGCTGATTTTTTGAGAAATTCATTTCGCTTTTTTATTTTTTTATTTTATAGATCTCAAAATTTCCATCTTTTCTTTATTATGGTTTCTGTATAGTTCTTATTTTTAAGTTGTTATTTTTAAGTTGTTATTTTTAAGTTGTTATTTTTAAGTTGCTTTTTAAGTTGTTATTTTTTAATTGATAATCTTAATAAATATTTTTAACTGATAACTTCGTTTTTGATTTAACAAAACAGAAAATGCGTTCAGAGTGTTATGAAAAGAGTACTATGAAAAGAAGATTGACAAAGAGATGCAACAACAACAAATATGGCTGAACTTCAAAAATTGATTTTGTTATGTTATTTCAATAAATGAAAAAATCTCTGGTCTACCATACATTAAGACAAGATTGTCTTTCAACTAAATGGGTGAACAATTGTAAAGTCACACTTACTCGAAAGAAGACTGGCCTCTATATACCACCACAAAAACACATCATAACTAATTACAATAAGTCCCACATTCTTCACGTTGTATTGGAAAACGACAGCGGATCCACGGCGCGACGCATTGCGATGAAACGGTGGTACGGTTAGAGTGAGAGTCAAGACTGGTTATCAAAATTCGGCGACCCGGGGCCGGCGACCGAACAACGGGTCCTACCTACCTGCAGCTGTACCAGTTTTGGTTGAGGTGTATAATAACGGTAATTTATCACCCCAAATCCACGACCACAAAATGGAGCTCAGTAGCGTTGTACGAGGGCAAGCTGAGTAATATCTACACTACGAGGGGAAGCTGTGTAAGATCTACACTATGTGGGGGAGCTGAGCAATATCTACACTACGAGGGGTATCCTTTATGTTCCAACCACCCCTCCCTCAGCAACTTCCACCATTACGGTAAACGCGACCTCGTAATACGGTTGACGACAAAGCAGAACAGGTTTAACAGGTATGCTAAAGTGATTTTTTCGTTTGGATTGAAGTATTATAAAATGGGGCTCCAGCGCAGATCTCTCAGTAGTTGTATAGATATAGCTAACAAATGGCGAACTCAACCAATGTTTGTGATGCGATCAAAGCGCAAATAAAAAATGAGTTTGACGAGTGGCAATCTAAAACAAATATTCCAGTGCGATTTACAAAGATGGAACAGCTCAAAACATTGTACAACGCGGTTAGAGATTTTGAAGCTGGTTGGATATGTCAATGTGATTTAATCAATAGTATTAAATACAGTGAAAGGGCGGATTTATTTTACCCTCAGATGAGTCGACTGCCACCAAAGTTATACTGTTTTTTAAAAGAACAGTTTGAAGCTGAGGATCAACAAGCTCCCGTACGTACAGCAACCTCTCTACAAGTCACAGTGTTGTCAGATGGAAGGCGACAAGTTTGTGCTTATGAATTGTAAGCCACAGGAAGAGGAGTATGTGAAGACCCCCCCTCCACCATCTTGTAACATGAAACATGTTAGTTTTTGTGACGATAACATCACAAGATACATAGTTGTGTGGTCCACCGCGGCAAGATTTGCGCGACAAGGAACGTGGCAACAGACTTTAGCAGACCGGTGTAGATTTGAGCAGCGCGTGACGCAAACTGCACAGGTTTTAGACAGAGTGTTGTGTGGAAACCATAGAGACAAAGTGTATAATGAGCGATTTGAGAATATAAGTGTGTCAAGTATATTGCAGGGTTATGCCCAGAATGTTATATCTAAATTGAAGAAAAAAATGGGGCAATAATAATACATTCATACATTCCAAACCCACACAGATCTATAACAATGGAGGGAGGCTTTCAGTTTTGTAATTATTTTTGATATGTATAATTGGGGGTATGAGTTGTTTTATTATATCCATTGTAGACATGTTATGTATGTACATTTCTTCACGTGTTAAGACAAGTTGTTACATTTAAACCTCACCTCTTGTAATTCATCAAGTAGAAATAAAAAAAGACGTTGAATACAATTATGCTTTTTTATTAAAAATTAGAACTCAATTGTTACAGCATCAAAACATACAATACTTTCACTTATACAAATCTTTCTTGTCGATCCAAGAAGACTTATTTAGCCCAAACCATGAGACTAAAACCTTCGACCCCTTCCGTTTCAAAATTTTTTCAACCAAGTACACGTCTGGATATTTCACTTTCTGAAGTTCGGGGGTATAAAAAGTACCCAAGATATCTTGACCATCTTCGTCCTCCAGCAGGTAAGTGGTAGGGTTTGTATAGCGAACTTTTCTGATTTTAAAGACTTCATTGGACCAGTTTGGTGTGTAGGCCTTATTGAAGGTTGTTCTATGTTTGCTAACCCGCACATGAGTACCTGCTTGATATTTGACGCCCTTGGGGTCAATGGTCTTCAAACGCTTGTACACCGTATTCAAGAGGAGTTTGGCGTTCTTTTTGCTAACATCTTTTGGCCTCATTCGAATTGTGCGATGTATTGTGGCATTGTATGCGTCAGTTATCTTCGGTAGAAGGTCTAACCATCTGTATGATCCTTGGAGACTGAATTGCTTCCACATATGGTTTTTCAACGTACGATTAACTCTTTCAACTACGCTTGCTTTCATTGTAGAGTATGTACTATAGTGATTAATTTTGTAGTGTTTCATTAATTTCTGAAAGTCATTATTGTAAAACTCTTTCCCCAAATCCGTCTGCAAATTTTTTGGTATATCTGGCATTTGCGCAAGAATGTTATTCATGGCTGCTGTAACTTCTTTTCCTGTTTTTCTTTTAACCGGTTGCGCCCACACAAATTTACTAAAGACGTTGATAACAATTAAGATGTAACGAAATCCTTTGTTAGTCTTCCAGTATGGAAGCATTTCCACGAGATCTGCCTGTAGAAGATCATTTAGCCCCTTTACAATAACTCGACGACGTCGGTATGTTTTTCTAGCGGGTTTATGTAGTTCTTGAACAATTTGTGTTTTAAAGTTCATCATTGTTTTACTAGTGGGCATCGAAGTACAATGTGAGCGTCGAGGTTGGGTTTAGGGTCTCGACTTGTGTAAAATTGTAATATGTCACCTTTTTGTAATATAGTATTGGCGGTAATCGAGCGTGAATCACGTGTTACCCTAACTTTTTTTGGTAGAGAAAGACTATCCACGATCCCTGCCACCGGGACGATATAATCTTTTTCATTATCACCGAATGTATAGAACATCCCTTCAGATGTAGTAGAATAAATAGGTAATGCACACAAACTATATAAGTTTGCTGTTAGAAAATCCGTGAATAAAGATGAAATAATATTGTTTTTTGAATGAAAAATATGTCTTCCAAATTTATCGACAGGCATTGTTACAGTGTAGCTGTCCAAACCTTAATGAAGAGATTTGAGTCCTCACATTTATTTTATAATTTTTAATTCCCGGAGCTCCTCCAGTATAGAAAGTATCTCATTCTGATGTGAATTGTTTCCCGCTAATTTTGAGGCAATTAAAATTCGAAGGCGGGGGATCAACTCATTGGGGTCATTATAATAGACATAGTCAATTGGATTATTCGTAAGGCGAAGCATTCCTTTTCCTTTAAAAGAATGTACTCTTCGTAACCGACCTTTCGGTGGAGCAGGTTTCTCAAATGATTCTGGTCTGTAATCCGTCACACCTTTTAGTATGTTGTGTTCTTGTAAATATGGTTTGATTATATTCCTATACTTAGGTATTGTGGTCCCCTGTATTTGAGTATGGGGCTCATTATTTCTCCGGTATGTATTAGTACGGGCTAGCATATCCATATATTGAGTTAAATCATGTTGTGTGAATCCAATGGGGTTCTTTTTGAAAAGTAGTTCATAGAGACCTGGCGTACCTTTATATTTTATCTTTTCAACTACTATATCTGGTCCATCGAAAGTGACTAAGCTTTTACCCAGATTAAACTTATCGGTATCAAGATCATGCGTTAAGCCATACGTGCGATCGAAATCTTTTTCATCTCCGCGCAGAGACGCATCTACATACTGTCGAGGTAAGGGGTCAAAACTTTCAAGGTATGATTCATATCCAGGTGCATCAATCAGTTGCTCTAATTCTTGTCGAGCATTTGTGACAGCTTGATTGATTGACTGATTTTCTCTATCGAATATTGTTGAATTAGGATCATACTCCTCTAGTGTCGAAACGGTGTTGGGATCTGGGAGATTGGAATATGTGTCCTCCAGAAAGCTTACTCCTACCGGTGGTAGATATCTTGTGTACAAATCTTCTTTCAATTCTTTACGGAGTGAATCCAACTTTTTAGGTGTAGATGTTGTTGATTCTACTTTTGTCGGTTCCTGTTTAATTTTAGGTACTTCAACCTTCTCAAGCAGTTGCTGCAAGGGCTCTGATATAGGTTTGAACCGCTTGTGTAGCTCACTTTCTGTATCAGCTATATCTGATTTCAGAGCCAGATATTTTTGCTTGACAGCTTTTCTTGTTTTGATCAACTCTTTTGCTAATTTAGGATCCATGTTTCTATACGAAATGTTTGTTTTATACTACGAAAATGGTTGAGTAAACAATATTTATATACGATTTCTAAAAACTAATGTTGCTGGTGAAACACTTTCTATACCGTCCTGAGTTCCTGGGGGCATCCTTGTCGATCACTACAAAACTGTGTGGCTCTTGCCAACATAACGAACACAAATTTTTAAATTCGTTAAAAGACATATCCAAACTTATGTGATCATCATAAATATGTTTCAAATTCAAATTGTCTTGTGGGAATAAAATCAACAGGTTGAGATTGTCTCTCAAATTATGCTTGGGTGTTGCAGTATACGTTTGACAAAGATAGAAGCAGTCTGTATTTCGGTGTCGTCCAAAACTGAAATATTGTCTAATGATATTTTGACTGCAGGAGGAAACATCATCGAAAATAATAACAGCGTTTGGTTTGATGAGTTCTGGTGATACAATATTCTCATCCTCACTATATTCAAAGTACCCTATTTGCTTCAGTGGTTTGAATAAGGTGCGTAAATACTGATATTTAGGTTGGTACAGTGACTTGCAGTATAAGTATACGTTTTCGAATCGCAATCCATTTGGGTGTGTCAACAAACTTATCATGACATTTGTTTTCCCTGATCCACTAGGACCGACAATTAAGGCTCGCTTAGAAGCTCCATTGAAAAGATGACCATGTTTTCTAAGCAGATGTTCCTGAGCAATTCCGTCATAATTTTGCACAGGTAATTGTACGACTGATGGTTCCACCTTCATTCTTCGAAGCTATAAATAGTACTGATGCCAAACTTCTCAGCATACTTAACTTTATACCTGATAAAAAGTATAAAAATGACGATTCATCGCAAGTTATTGAACAGTAACAAACGAGCAGTGGCAGCGAAAGGTACCGGTTTATTGGACTCTGTTATAGATAAGCTCCCTTTTGAATTACATCTACCCTCCTACAGATTTTGTGGGCCAGGTACTGCCCTGCAACAACGCCTTGAGCGAGGTGATACTGGAATAAATCCACTCGACAACGCCTGTAAAAAACACGATATTGCTTACGCATCATCCAAAGATAGCAATACTCGTCGTCAAGCGGACACAATCTTACGTGATCAAGCTCTCAAACGAGTAGTGGCATCTGACTCATCAATAGGTGAAAAGGTAGCTGCACTAGGTGTCACAGCTGCTATGAGCATCAAGAAAAAGTTAGGTCTTGGTATGCGCAAAAAAAAGTTTAGCCGTAAGGCGAAAAAGACTGGGCATGGTCTAAGGAAAAAACGACGCAGTGTGAAAAAATCTCGACTGCTTCCGATTCCTAAAACAGGAGGATTCCTACCTATACTTCTCCCACTTCTGGGTGCACTAGGTGCACTTGGAGGGGGGGCAGCATCAATCGCAAAAGCTGTTAATGATGCAAAGGCTAGTCAGTCTCAGCTGGCGGAACAGAAGCGACACAATCTAGCATTAGAACTTGCTAAACAAGGAAAAGGTTTATATTTGGCACCATATAAAAAAAACTGCTAATTAGCCTTCCTAGACATGCTCTAACGAACATAGATTTGATGGAATTTGCAAAAAAAATGAAGATTCCAAAGTTTAGGGGGGTTTTCATGAGAGACAGTTTACCTAGGAGAATTCGTGCTAAAGAGTGTGGTATCATTAATTTAGATGTCTCAACGGGTAGTGGTTCTCACTGGACTGCCTATTTGAAAAACAATAATCATGTCATATACTTTGATTCTTACGGTAACTTACGTCCTCCGAAAGAAATTGTTAAATACTTTTACAGCAATAACGATGTCACAGATATAGAGTACAACTATGAGACTATTCAATCATTTAACTCACACAACTGTGGGCAGCTGTGCTTGAGATTCCTATATAAGGTCAGCCCAATGCTCCTCCACTGAATATTGCTACATCATGTCAATGACATTTACTCTTACCGGTAATTCTTCTACTCTCCAAGCTGACTTCAATCCTCCAATCGAGCTAGCTGATGATGCAGAGTATGAAATAGGTTTATGCAACTTTGAATCATTCAACGTAATTCCTAATATCAATGACTCCAACAATACGTTCATCTACTCGACGACTTCACTTGAGACAGATAGGGTTTCGTTTAAAATTCCTGTTGGTACATATGAAATATCAGACATAGTTGCTTTTCTTCAACGCAAACTTCCAGCTGGGTTGCAAATAACACTTACTGCCAACCAGGCGTCATCAACCGTCACTTTAAGAGCAAATTTTGATATCGATTTTACTCCAGCAAATACTATTGGACGCTTGTTAGGTTTTCAGCCCCAAGTATTACAAAGGAACATGTTCTATGATTCCGATTTCCCCGTTGAAATTTTGAAAGTAAATTCACTGTGTATCGATTGTAGCATAGCAACAGGTTCCTTCACGAATGGGCAACCTAGTCATATAGTTCACCACTTTTTCCCTGGCACCGGTGTAGGGTATAAAATCATAGAAGCTCCACAAACTGTGCTTTATTTTCCTGTGACTGTCAAGACTATCACCACGTTAACTTGTAAAGTGCTTGATCAAGACAACGATCTTGTGGACTTCAGAAACGAAACTATTACTATCCGTCTGCACTTACGTAAATCAAATAATGGTAATTAGATACAACGTTCCATACCACACGGAAAAAACCTATAAAAACCTGAATCGAAGATTTTACGACATCAGTGTTGGACCAGTCAACGCTACATCACGTCGTCGCACCTTGACCAAGGCAAACAAACAATATTTAAAGTCATTGGGGCTTCAACTGCTGCTCTAAAAATGAGTATTTTAAATGTTACCGAATCACCACTGATCGATAGATCCATAACAGATCTGGAGTACCACACCTATCAACCATATATTAATGCCAACTTTGATCATAACGATGAAATTAGAATTGGTATCCAGGAGCTGGACGCCATTACTTTACCTTCTCAAAGTTTTGTATACATTGAAGGAGCCTTAAATAAGGCTGATGGTTCACCATCTACAAATTTGAAATTCATCAACAATGCCTTTAGCTTTTTGTTCCGAGAAGTTCGGTATGAGTTGAATGGAGTGGTAGTGGATTCGGTTCGAAACGTGGGACTCACTTCAACCTTGAAGGGGTATCTGTCTTACAATGAAAATGAGAGTTTGCGGCTACAAAATGCTGGTTGGTTTCCAAAAGAAACACACTTTTCCAGTGCTGGTAAATTTAATGTTTGCATTCCATTAAGCATGTGGATGGGATTTTTTGAAGACTATAGAAAAATAATTCTGAATATGAAACAGGAACTAGTTTTAATTCGTAGTAATGATGACGTTGATGCAGTTGTTACAACTGCAGATGAACAACCCAAAATTACTATAGAGAAAATTCAGTGGCGAGTACCCCACGTTTCGGTTGATATACCAGAACAGTTAGCTCTAACAAAACTGGTAAACAAAAATGTTGATATACCGCTTTACTTCCGTAGCTGGGAGCTTGTAGAGTATCCCTCCCTACCACAAACTACCAGACATACTTGGCCAGTTAAAACTAGTACCAAACTAGAAACCCCTAGGCATGTGATAATTGCTTTTCAATCAGATAAAAAAGGTAAATTGCAATCCAATATGTCAACATTTGACCACTGCAAGCTAACCAATATTCGAGTTTTTTTAAATTCGAATCGATATCCTTATAATGATTTATATTTGGACTTTCCAAATCAAAAATTTGCTGCCTTGTATGACATGTTTTCAAAATTTCGTCATTCGTATTATGAAACTGGAAATGAACCACTTTTCACCCCTAAGGACTTTGCAACTACTGCACCACTGACACATATTGATTGTTCTAAGCAGAAGGAAAGTATTCAAACTGGGTCTGTTGTTATGCGAATTGAATTTGAAACTAGCGAGAATGTGTCACCTAACACCTCAGCGTATTGTCTCCTGCTCCATGACCGGCTTTTTTTTTACAACCCTCTAACAAAGATAGTTAAACAGCGTTAGACTATAAAATCATTAAGCTACCAGACCAACCACTCATTCAAATCATGAAAGCGTACCGAAAAGCTTTAACAAGGCATCTGCAAAAGCTCAGGGCTCTGAGAAAAGCACTAAACTTTTATTGCTTGAAACAGCGTGTTGTGAGACAGTTTGCTGATTTAAAACTATGAATTTAATTGTGGACATACAGGGCTTCAAATTGGAGCACAATAAGTTCATAGTGAAAGAGCTGGCTGCCTTTGATGGAGTTAAAATCTGTCACTACATTTTTAAACCACCGTTTCCTTGGGACCTATTACCACGTGACCTGCAAACGCAAGCTCGATGGCTGATAAATCATCATCACTGCATTCCATGGGCTTCTGGATTCACACCACTTCATAAGGTATCTACTATCCTCCAGGAGTTAACGTCCACAGCAAACCAAATTTTTGTGAAGGGGAGAGAAAAAGCAAACTATGTAAGGCAGTATTCAGTAAAACCGATAATCGAACTGGATGAACACCCTCGCCTACCGGAAGGTCCAGCGCGCTGCTTTTACCACGTCAAAGATACATGCATATGTTCCTTATCAAATGTCTATTTTTTATATGATACTTTCATTATGTCATAGGTTATTCAAAAAATAAACTGTTTTTACCATTCTTATAGTTTTATTTACAGCAGAAATGCTGAACTAATATCTAACATTACATTTATTAGTGGCAATTACATTCTTCTTTGAAGGTGTTCTCATAGACGTACAGGAACTCCATCGCCATGGTAGTATTTTCTGTTGGAAAACTCTCTGCTGAATGTAGTAAATTGGCTGCATTTGTGATAAGATCCCCACCTTGAGTTTGAAGCCCGTTCTGTAACACTCTAAAGTAGTTTCCAAATTTTTGTAGTTTGAAGAGTTCAACGGTGTGATTCACAACTGGTAGCAAGTTCCACAGCGATGCCAAAGATTCGTATCCCAGGTATATCACTGAGCCATCTTTTGTCAATTTTAGAACTGGTGTACCGGAAATGTGTGTAAAGTTGATGGAGCAACAGCTCGTCAGAATTGGTGCACTTGCATCCGTTGCATACATGTTATGGGATATAACGTTTTGATAATCCAGGAACTCTTTCCACTCACTTTCAGTAAACACGATGTTATCACCTTTAACCCCCATCAGCTTAATTCCAGGCGAGTAATTGTATGCAGGATAAACTCCAATGGTCACATGTTTGCTTTTTGATTTGTTTAACGGATATCTTCTTTCACCTAGTACCACAACTGCATTATGGCTGGTCTGAGTGCTGCTGTCCACCATGTTGTATGAATAACTCTCTTTCAACACTGGATTTTTTTGCTGGGTAAACATTTCACTAGTCGTTGAGTATAGTTGGCTGATCCACTGTTGACTGTACCACTTCACACTGTCTTCACCACTTTTGAACCAGTGTCTAGTCATCGTTTGATTGTGGGGGGTATATACCGGTGCACTGCTGAGAAGTGGGAGGTATAAAACCAGCAGTACTAGGGTACACAACATCGCTGTAATCACAGGAATCCTCTGAAGTTTTGAATAAACACTAGTGTTCTCCTCCTCCTTCCGCACACACATGCGTTGTAACAGTTTATTGATGTGTTTTGCATAAACACAACCTTTTGTATACTTAACATGATCCTTGATAGGACAATCACCTTTTCTCCAATTATACAGTTTAACTCCACAACAAAATGCTTGACATATGTCACCCCTTCCAGTGTAAAAGAATCCAGCTAGAGCGATAGGTAGGGGGTCGACGTGATTTGGCCACTTACTAAATGTTAATAGACGTTTATCTAAAGAATTGAACTGCTTAAAGTTCACTGAGTGATCTTCACCACACATGACTTACAGTGTTTTCGAGACAACTAAGCAATCATCGATATGTTGCATCAATATAACTCAATATCTTTAGTGGAGGGGGGTTGTGACTGTGCAATTACGTACACGCTCTGTATCTTTTTATTCTCACCGTAATTGGAGAGTGAGTATTGATAGTGCGTGAGTATGACAATAACAACACATAATGTTCTGTATCACAAATAGTTTTATTGTTTTAAAAAAGAAAAAACCATGCCATAATCAAACATTATGCTTCTTCTCAATCCATTACACTTGTTGGAGCAAGTATATCTGTAGACTCTGGTGTTTCTGATAGACCTGATGCCTCTGCTGGACCTTGTGTATCTGTTGTGCCTTGTGTCTCTGCTGGACCTGGTGTCTCGCTGTCTTCAACACCCTCAACTACAGTCTGGATTTGTTGTCGACACTCCAACTCACAGGTGGCTGGTTCCTCAGGAAAAGCGATTCGTATTTGAACATCTTCAGGTAGAAATCGGAAGACTTGTCTGATTTCTGGAAAGTATGTTTTCAGGCGAATGATGGCTCCTATCCAACATTCTCCGCAGATCTTCCCTTCTTGGTACAGTTCTGTAAGTTCGAGCGCTGTACCTTCCAGTTTTGCTCGTTTCTGGCACTCTTCCATCGACCACCATCGCTCCATACCGTAAATTGCTTCGTGGTCGTACTCCCAACGATTTTTACTGAGTTCATCACAGAGGTAGTCTAACGCGCTGGTGAAATCCGTCACAGATACTGTATGACTGTATGCACGCCACATGTTTGCTGACTATGTGTACCATGAATGACTGCAGGCCTGTTAATACATCTACGTCTGTATAACTGGAGGGGGTGAGATGTAGGAGGGGATGTGGTTAGTGGTGGGAGGTGTTAAAGCAGTTTCAAGTCAAACTCAGCGATATAAAATTCTTCTTCTTCTTCTTCTTCGTCTTCTTCTTTGTCTTCTTGTTTATCATTACTTTTAGGTTGGACAAGTGTATCAAGCATATCCCCAAACTCTATCTGGTTTTCGATTTGTCTGTATCTTTCCATTACTGGGATTGCGTGATGCCCCCAAGCCATAGTATGAATACTGCCAGGAACAAAATACCTTTTGTCATCTACACTCGTCAAAGCTACCTTGTTCTTCAGCTCTGTGTAAATAGTGTGCAAACATGATTTAAAGACAAACATTTTCTTGTACAAGTTTCCTCCTTCCTTAACTATGTGCTTGTAATCAGCTACAGTTAACTCTTTGATAGCACTATTTCTCACACCTTTTGCTTTTTTGATATCACCGTCCTGTAGTTTTATACAATATGTTTTTGCACCTAAGCCATAAAATTTGTGAATTGGAGCTCCCGCATATTCATCTTTCATTTTTCCAACCACAGATGGGGTCTTCGTAATTCCATGTATATTATTTTCTGGAAAATTCGATGTATCAAAATAGTTGATATTACTTCTCATATCATCATAAAAGTTGTCTGTTCTTATATGCATCACTAACGAATCTGTATCTGTGTAGCATAGTACAGCATCATCACCATATTTTGCTTTGATATAGTCATAGTAAAAGCTGTACATTATATTTTTGGCTATCTCTAATACAGTGAAGCCCACAAATAATGGTTTGTCATAAGTAATTTCTATGGGAGACATTTGCACTGCGACTAGATTCTCGGAAAATATGGAAACTGATTTGAAATTCGGCTTACTAATCAAATCTTGTGCTCCAACACTTCCTTGAGTTGACTCCCAGTGTGTACAAAGTCTGATGTCAACACGTTTGTCTGGATTCTCCATCGTTTTGCCAAATACTGCATTATTGAATAATTTGAATAAATCTTTCTCAAATTTGCTACTTGCTTTATTCCTCAAAATGGTATTTAGATCAATGTAACTTTTCAGCCAGGGTGATTGGTCAAATTCAAGAATTCTGTGTATTTTTTTTAATTGTAGCCCATGTTGTAAACACTGTTGTAGATTTCTGTAGTGGATGACGTACTTGGTTTTATTTTTCAATGTGGCCAGAAGCTTCTTGTGTTTTCCTTTGGGTGGCACAGCTGTTTCAGGGCAGAAAGGAAGGTCGTTGTGGAGGTCATGTAAATGCTTTGGATACAGTAAGTCAACTTCTAAAATATACCCCTTTTTACTGTTTTCATCGGCAGTGGACCACTTGCAGCTTTCAATCTCTCCTTCTGTTAACCATTTGAAACCTCCGGTTGGTAAGCACTGTGACATTGCTTTTCCATACAGATTCGTGGCATCGAGGTAAACTACATATGAGGAGGGTTTTGTTTCATCATAATCTGATATGAACTTGTTGTTTGCTTCTGCAGCTCTTTGACTGCATTGGCTCAAACCTCCTCTGATAGCCTTTCGAAAAAAGTGGAGCATATCCACATCTGTTAGCAGGTCCAACTCCACTTTCGTTTTACGCAGCATTGCATCCCATGCCAACGAAGGTGCTGTGAAGTACTGAGCTGGATCCAACTTGTACGTCGTCAAACTCACTATACGAAAACGTTCAAACACATCTGCTAAAAGCAGCACGTCTGATTTAATATACACATCTGAATAATCCCCCAACGTTTCGCACTTGAAAAGCTTCCAAACGTAGCAAGCTCGATTATATTCTTCAGTAGTAATGTTTTCACCCCGCAATATATCAAAAAACTCAGCTCTGCTAGGTAACGAGGTGACACTTAGTTTTTCCCAGGAATCAACGTATGAATATGGAAAAATTCCTTTTTTTCTTATTTCATTGAATTCATCTTGATTTGAAAAAAATTTTTTTATTTCACAGCATTCCTCTGAGGCTAACGTTTCACTTAATTTATCCAGTGCACTGGGTAGAAACCTGTATGAATCCAGGAATCGCAACTTCATGAATACATTGTCTTCTTTTTCATTTCCTTGCTCTACTAAAATCCTTTTTGAAAACGAAATATACTTTTCTTTGTTTTGTGCAATGACGTCTACTTTTTCTTTGTCTAATGCTAGTTTTTTTATAAATAGGTGACTATCGTAATTACTTAAGTTGTGCAGGAACACAGGCACAAAGCGTGGTAGCTTATAGTTGAGATTGCACACTGAATGAGCGGCAAACCTGTATTTCCCTGTCAGGTGACAATGATCTCTAACTTTGATATCTGCTTCTTGGAACTCTTTTTCACACACATGGCACACTGTGCTTTTCTTGAATTCATCTTCTTCTTGTGGTGTCAGTGGTAACATCTCTTTTGGTTGTTTCAAATATGTATGATATAGTCTAACTACGTGTTCTTCTAGTTTCTCTACAAATTTTTCAGCAGCATCGAGTCCTCTATATTGTACTATTTGTGATACAGAATCATCGAATGAGCATTTTATATAGAAGCAGAATGAAAACGGCACATGCTCGAACGTTTTTACTGAGAACGAATCTTCACTATTCGGCTCAGCATACTGAATAGGTTTCAGCATACTTTCGAAATCGGCATAGACTACAAAGGGGACTTTTAACTGCTTCTCTAGATTAGTGAATTTTAATTTGTTTTTTGGTATATACTCTCCATACTTGTTCAAACTCATATTTGTTGTTGGTAGCTTCGTTGTAACATGATTGCAATCATAAGTTTGATGTCGTTTCAATTTTTCCATTGCATCGTAGCATTGTAGACATCCATCACATATATAAATGCGACCCACATGCCGTGACCTTTGTCTGGAGATTAGTCGGGACATATCTTTGATCAGACAATAGTGATGTTCACCATTTTCTGTGAGTAGTAATAAATTTACATGAGTGGCTCTTCTTCCAGATGTAAAGTATAGGGGGCCAACAACCTTCCATATATTTGTTTTGTACTCATACTCCAATCCAAACACGTTGATGGAGATATTATTCTGTTTTTCAAATCTTGGTATGTCTTTCAGCTGTACAGGGAAATCTATACCATCAAAATTCAATAAACTTGAGAAATGTGGGTAAGATGTAGATCTACATGGATGCCCCATCGGTGGTATAAGAGCTGCTACAATCGAGTGCGCAAAACAACACTGGTCTTTGTTTTGGATATTCAGCACAGCCCTCTTGTATTCTATTTGTTTTGGTAGCTTGATGAAGCTTCCTGCTCTTAAAGGATTATATTGGTTTATATTTACCTCCAAATATAATAAACTCATTAACAACCACCCTGATTCTTTTTCTTCGAATGTTCCACACTTATTTACGATTTCTGTCTTGAATTCTTCATATATTTCATCCAACGCTGTTGATATCACAATAATTTTGTTTTTTGTATTAAAAGATTTTATATCTGTAGTCTGTTTCTCTGGTTTGCTATAAATACCAAAAAGCTCACAGTTTACTTTTAATGCCTGATATTCTGTTCGGTATTGTTTGATAATAGCAATTACTTTTTCTTTGACTCCTTGAAAAAATGCATCACAGTCCAACTTCACTTCTTCATTGGTTGTAAAACGATATGTACAGATCCTAGACTTGAATGCACTTGCTACCTTCTCCACACCTGGTGCTACAGCGGTTCCCGTTGCTTCCAATCGTCTCTTCCGTCGCCTTTGATTGTCTGCTCCCTGATCAGTTACAGATGTTGATGATGCATTGGCTTCACACCGTCTCCCACCCACTCTATCACTTTGGTTGTCTGCATTATGATCGAGCGTTGGTTGACCGTTGCTTCCCGATGTTGATGGTGTTGGATCATTGCTACTTCCAACCCTTCGCCTTTTGCTGCTCGACACTACATCAAATCTAAACGGACAGCTCTCTTTTTTGTGACGGCTAAGCGATGACTTCGATGCAAAAAGTTTGTAACACAATGGACACTTCATTTTACACAACACAGCAAATGTTCGCCTTTGTAGTCTATACCGATTTTTTCATATGCCTAATACTTTCAAGAGTTGCAGCTGTACTAACCTCCTTCCTTTTTAAAGCCATCTATATTCATCGCTGATGGAGATTATCCCCCACCAAACCTGTTTACTATTTTTTCTTTCTGCTTGATTTTCACTTCAAGTTCATTGTATCTTATTGAATCCCATCAAACCGGTTCACATCCACTCAAACAGGTTTCTCAGGTGCATGACCATCATTCAACAGTTTATTGAACTCGATCAAACCGGTTTACTCTTTTTTCATTCTGGTTCCCTTGAACCTATACTGAGAACCCAATCACCTCCACTCAAACCGGTTATCAATTAATGGTCTAGGAGTGTGGCATTCGGAGAGCAAGTTCATTGAATCTTCTTGAACCCCATCAAACCGGTTCACATCCGCTCAAACAGGTTTCTCAGGTGCATGACCATCATTCAACAGTTTATTGAACTCGATCAAACCGGCTTACGCTTCTTTCATTTTGGTTCCCTTGAACCTATACTGAAAACCCACTCACCTCCACCCAAACCGGTTATCAATTAATGGTCTTGGGGTGTGGCATTCTTATTGGAGAGAGGTTTAATTATGTTCTAAGACGGTGGTGGGAGGATATACTACATTCTAATACATCAGAGAGGTGGCTATATTTGTGAAGAGAGGGGGGTGGGGCGATAATGGTGGGGGGTCTACAGGCGTGGAGAGTGGGAGGTCTGTTTCAGAATTTGTGGAGAGGGGGTATGGGTGGGGGGGCTAATGGTGGGGGGTCTACAGGCGTGGAGAGTGGGGGGTATGTTTCAGAATTTGTGAAGAGAGGGGGTATGGGTGGGGGGCTAATGGTGGGGGGTCTACAGGCGTGGAGAGTGGGGGGTATGTTTCAGAACTATCTTTTACACTCTACTAAGACATACAAAATGTTAGGTTTCCTAAAACGTCACACTAAAGAATTCAACAACGTCTTCGTTATCAAGGTCCTATATAATACACTTGTTAGATCACATCTTGAGAACTGCACAGCCGTGTGGTCTCCTTATCATATAACATACATAGAGGCATTGGAACGTGTCCAAAAGAAATTCTTACAGTACATAGCTTATAAACTTCATATACCTAGGGACCATGTAAACTATAAACAATTATTAGAGCTTTTGCATTTGGAGACACTACAGAAGCGCAGATATAATTTTGATGTAATTTTTACATGCAAACTTGTAAATGGAGTCATTGATTCTCCGGATCTTTTACAGGATTTAAATTTTCATGCCCCCACTGTCAGTCTTAGAAATAATGTCTTTTTTTATATTAATTTTCATCGCACGCTATATGGTCTGCAGTCGCCTTTAAATAGAATGATGTCCAATACTAATCAAGTTAAGTTTGACATCTTCAATACATCTATTAATGAGGTAAAATGTATACTGACTAGAGTACCTGTTTAAAATCTTACTACTCTTAAATTTCTCAAATGTAAATTTGCACTTTTAACCTGACCGATTTTAATATTTTAATGTGTTGAATTAGTTTTATTTTATTGTGTATTAATATGTAATGTGTTGTAATTAGGTTGTTTTAGCAACTTTTACTTTTTAATCTTGCTGTGTCACTACTCTCTTATTAATGCAATATTGTATCTGTAACTCTCTCTAAATGGGCGCTAGCCCGTTAATTGAAAATAAATAAAACCTTTTCATTTGCGGGGCATGGCCCTACGCTAGGATGGCATAAGTAGGTACAGGGTGCCCTAGTCGCACATCATGCCATGAAGCCTACCAAATTGCAGCAGAAATAATGTTCAGTTTATTGGGTTATACAAAATACTTTTTTATTAGTCTACAAAATAATACATTTCACTTATACACTGTAATACTTTCACTCCACTACCTTTAAGCTGCAATTACAATACTCAAGTCACTGTTGCAGACCTAAAAAGAAAAGCATGATTAAAGTTTCCTACTCACTTGTCAGCTGCTGTAGTCAGCCACACATGAGGTTTAGATGTACATTTAATTGAATGTAGCAAATAAAATTGTACAAGCATTATTCGCTGACTGATGAACTTTGAATATGAATTTGAACATTGGTATTAATGTTGCTAACATGATGCAGACATGCCATTGATTAGTAGTTTTTGTTTGTTTTAAACTCAGCACCAGTCTACTTCTTTACTTCACATGTTACTCAACATTGCTTCACATAACTGTATATGCAGTTGTGCACATATTTCGAAAAGTACAGGTCAGTAACAATGTAGCCCCGTTGTAGTTAATGTTGATGGCCCCTGCATTTGATAAGGTGTCACTATATCTTCATCATGTACTAGACATTGGAACACATACACAAGTCCTTGTGTGCAGTGGATGGTTTCAGTTGAGGCTAACATGATACAATCATGTTTGAGAATTATTCAAAATACACCACAACTTTCTCTGTATTTGAACGATTCATAATATGCTTGGCCATGTGCAGCCGCTTGTATCATGTATTTGATAGCTACATTATGCAAATGTATGTAGTGGGTGTTTCCTCATACAATGTCATCCTTCTTATCTTTTTTATTTGAAGTAGTAGAAAAAAGTTTCCCATTTAAAAAAAAATATACATCTATACAAAAAACAGTTTTTTTTTATTATTTTATCTTTTTGTTCATATTGTATTCTAAATGACAACAGAAGACTATAAAAGTTTCATATAAAAACTTGTTTCTACCTCTACAATTAAAAGAGATTAGAGGGGAGGCGAAGTATGAGGAAACACCTGGCATAACCACCCTGCCTCTTTAACCAGCTGAGGGACATAAATATGTCATGTCACAGTATCAGGATGATTTCATGGATCTACTACTGTTTACTCAGAGTGTCTGATCCAGTAGGTGGGCTAAGACCATGACAATACTCACACCAATCGGTTTCTGGTATGCGCCTAAACTATAAACTTACTGAGCATGGTTGGTCAGACAACGAAAACTGCTCACCTTGCCCTCTATCCTTACAGCCGTGCTTCTTCGTGCGTCCACGAGGTACGGTGTTAGCTCGTGCCATGCCTGTTGAAATAACTTAACTATGTCAGCCTGTTGTAGTGCGCCCTACACTAACTGTCCGATGGGATCATATCCCCTGTTCAGGACGATTTCGGCGTAGGCGGCTAGCAAAGTCCTTGGTCTTCGATCTCCCTCCCAAGCTTCGATACACAACACTACTCACGACGTAGTGGGGGCAGTATACACGCTGAAGTAGTCACATATCGATTCTAGCCCTACTCAAAGTATATCACACTAAGCTTTTCTTCGATACATTGTGTTTGTAACACCGTACGATCCTTCATCACTTGGTCAGCGACACAAAATAGGTGTCAGTGACCTCAGAGTTCAGCGACTAACAGCTGATCTGCACCACCATCCTGCACAAACACAAACAAGTGAAACAAGTCTTTTAGGTTAGGCTCATCAGCTGACTGCTGAGAAACAGGAAGCCGCCATAACTGTTTAACTGTCAAAATTGGGCTAACAGGCCTGCCACTCGCTGGATATTTCCAAAATTGGCGCATGCGTACGAAATGACGTGTTATCCAGAGATTATCCAACAAATTTCCAACGATCGATTCCCGATGTGACACTTGAATAGGTCCGCCGCGGCAATCGATCGTTGGAAATTCGTTGGATAATCTCTGGATAACACGTCATTTCGTACGCATGCTCCAATTTTGGAAATATCCAGCGACTGGCAGGCCTGTTAGCCCTATTTTGACAGTTAAACAGTTATGGTGGCTTCCGGTTTCTCAGCAGTCAGCTGATGAGCCTAACCTATAAGACTTGTTTGTGTTTGTGCAGATCAGCTAGCTGTTAGTCGCTGAACTCTGAGGTCACCGACACCTATTTTGTGTCGCTGACCAAGTGATGAAGGATCACTTTTGATTTAATAGTCGATGGTAGTGATCGTACGGTGTTACAAACAAACACAATGTATCGAAGAAAAGGTTAGTGTGATAACGTGATATACTTGGAGTAGGGCTAGAATCGATATGTGACTACTTCAGCGTGTATACTGCCCCCACTACGTCGTGAGTAGTGTTGTGTATCGAAGCTTGGGAGGGAGATCGAAGACCAAGGACTTTGCTAGCCGCCTACGCCGAAATCGTCCTGAACAGGGGATATCATCCCATCGGACAGTTAGTGTAGGGCGCACTACAACAGGCTGACATAGTTAAGTTATTTCAACAGGCAGGGCACGAGCTAACACCGTACCTCGTGGACGCACGAAGAAGCACGGCTGTAAGGATAGAGGGCAAGGTGAGCAGTTTTCGTTGTCTGACCAACCATGCTCAGTAAGTTTATAGTTTAGGTGCATACCAGAAACCGATTGGTATGAGTATTGTCATGGTCTTAGCCCACCTACTGGATCAGACACTCTGAGTGAACAGTAGTAGATCCATGAAATCATCCTGATACTGTGACATGACATATTTATGTCCCTCAGCTGGTTAAAGAGGCAGGGTGGTTATGCCAGGTGTTTCCTCATACTTCGCCTCCCCTCTAATCTCTTTTAATTGTAGAGGTAGAAACAAGTTTTTATATGAAACTTTTATAGTCTTCTGTTGTCATTTAGAATACAATATGAACAAAAAGATAAAATAATAAAAAACCTGTTTTTTGTATAGATGTATATTTTATTAAATGGGAAACTTTTTTCTACTACCTCAAATAAAAAAGATAAGAAGGATGGCATTGTATGAGGAAACACCCACTACATACATTTGCATAATGTAGCTATCAAATACACTAATACACAATACAAGCAGCTGTACATGGCCAAGCATATTATGAATCGTTCAAATGCAGAGAATGTTGTGGTGTATTTTGAATAATTCTCAAACATGATTGTATCATGTTAGCCTCAACTGAAACCATCCACTGCACACAAGGACTTGTGTATGTGTTCCAATGTCTAGTACATGATGAAGATATAGTGACATCTTATCAAATGCAGGGGCCATCAACATTAACTACAATGGGGCTACATTGTTGGTGACCTGTACTTTTCGAAATATGTGCACAACTGCATATACAGTTATGTGAAGCAATGTTGAGTAACGTGTGAAGTAAAGAAGTAGACTGGTGCTGAGTTTAAAACAAACAAAAACTACTAATCAATGGCACGTCTGCGTCATGTTAGCAACATTAATACCAATGTTCAAATTCATATTCAAAGTTCATCAGTCAGCGAATAATGCTTGTACAATTTTATTTGCTACATTTAATTAAGTGTACATCTAAACCTCATGTGTGGTTGACTACAGCAGCTGGCAAGTGAGTAGGAAACTTTAATCATGCTTTTCTTTTCAGGTCTGCAACAGTGACTTGAGTATTGTAATTGCAGCTTAAAGGTAGTGGAGTGAAAGTATTACAGTGTATAAGTGAAATGTATTATTTTGTAGAATAATAAAAAAGTATTTTGTATAACCCAATCAACTGAACATTATTTCTGCTGCAATTTGGTAGGCTTCATGGCATGATGTGCAACTAGGGCATCCTGTACCTACTTATGCCATCCTAGCATAGGGCCATGCCCCGCAAATGAAAAGGTTATTTACCTTGCAGAGGAAAGCCATAAGAATAGTGGGTAGGTTGAATTATTAGGATGTCTGCAGACATGTTTTCTTAAATATGGGCATACTCACTGTACCAGCGGTTTATATACTTCAAAATTTACTGTGGGTAATAAGGATCAATATAGATTGCACAGTGATCTCCTTGAGTGGTTGCTAGATCCTCCATAGGAGCGCCTCCCCGGGTGGCGGATAGGGGGACGCCTTCCAGATATGGAAGGTACTGGGGGGGATTCCCCCAGGGCGGACCAAAACTAGCACGCGCACCGTGGTGAATGAACAAGATCGGGTAACCAACCCCCGGTGGCGTGAATCACCACGGAGAAGCGCACAGACAGCGTCTGACCCGGAGCGGGCGGCTGTCAAGGACTGCTACGATGAAGACCCGGCGATGGAGAAGGACCTGACCATATTAAGAAATGTACCGCGACTCGGCTCAGTTCTGATGATGACATGGCTATAACCTGGATAACGATCCCAACTCAAGGTGTGATGCGACCCGTGCCGAGGAGTGCGTGGCGGTAGGGGAGTGCCGTCTCAAACGGAGCCTCTGAGATACCGGGCGACCTCTCAGAGTACTGAGCCTTGCATCCGCGCAGGGGGCACCGCGGATGTCGACATCGCTTCCCCCATACTCGTGGGACCAAGTATGGAAAATGGAAATGAAAAAATAGAAAATGAGGAGGAAGGAGCAAATAAGACGATGGTCAATTGGGAAGAAATAGAAGACCCTTTTAAGCGCAGGAGCTCTCTGACCAGAAGTCCACCAGAGTCAAGGAGAGGATCGTGTAGCTCTCTTAACTCTGTTAATTCGACTGCGAGTCTGCCCGCTCAATTGACACCAAGAGACCATGTTGAGAGAAGGGGTTCTGTTGGAAATAGAACAGGAGAAAACTACTCCAAGAGAAAACGGGAGATAGGGCTGACGGCTACATCCGTGGAATCTGGGGGTGAGATGGAAGACCTTATAGAAGCTTTGTTGGCAAAAGCTCGCAAGCTGGAATGCCACACAAACCAAACGACTAACACCAAAAAAGAAATTAAAGATGCTGGATCAGACATTCTGAGAATGCTGCTCAGACTGAAGCGCATAAATAGAGACCATAGAGCGACATCTAGCGCTAGCTCACGGACAGACAGTGGGACCCAAACTTGGCTCTCTACTGCCGAAGTAGGGACACAATCGGACGAGACTCCTAGCAACAACGCGAAAGCCCTCAGAGCTAACGCATCCACACAGACGACCGATGAGGATAAAGAGACAATAGCAGTAACCATGGAAATAAAGACTGCTATAGAACAAGGAAGCAGCCTCGATGACCTGAGGGAATTTGTCGACAAAGACTGGCCACCCGGTGTGTATACCAGGGTACATTTAGAGACAGGAGACGTTATGAATGCTCCTAAAGATCTGGACCTTGGCATTATTACCACTGGTGACCTACAAATGAACAAGGGTGTAGCCAGGAGATTTCAGGAGAGATTTGGTGGTCTGGAAGAGTTACGGGGCCAAGCCCAGAAACTAGGTGGTGTGGCGTACCTAGTCAACACCATTACTATCCCCAGTACCACTGACAAGGGAATAGACAAGAGTGAGAGGTACGTCTGGTACATGCTAGGAGAGAAGGAGCCACTGGAGCTTGCTGATATGACAACAACATATAGCTCTGCCTGCAAGCTCAGAGATATGATGATGCTACATGGCAGAAACAAGATTGCCTTACCACTAGTGCCGACATACTGCGAAAGCGATTTGATGAAAGTTATCGAGTTCGTTTTCAACAAATCCCAAATAGATGTATATATATATATATATATATATATATATATATATATATATATATATATATATATATATATAAGAGACCTGAAAGAAAGAGCCAAAAAAACACAAAGGGAAAGCATAATCTCCAAGATACCGATCAGAGGTCCAATAAGAAAACAAAGGGTGGACGCGAAGGGGTGATTGTGAAGAACAACGGACAGACATACGCAGAACTAGTAAAAGAATTAAAAAGTGGGGTAAACCTCAAAGGCGTAGACGTGGAAATTTCCAGCGTGCGAAAAACCCAAAACGGCGATGTATTGTTAGAATTGGGTAAAGGGAAAGTAGAAGACCTGTTTTCGGCCATAAGTAGTCAAATGCAGAGTGTCCAAGTAAAGAAAAAGTTAAAACAGTCAGTGTTTCACATCAGGGGTCTGGGCCAGGAGACAACTGCGGAAGACATCAAGGAAGCAATTGAAGAATATGCCGGCATTGCGGCCTCTGACTGCAGGGTGACTTCACTCCGACCAGGAGAAAGACGCACTCAAAATGCTACCCTAATCGTGGATCAACAGACAGGAGATAAGCTGCGTCATATGCGCAAAATTATAATAAACCTTGTGCACTGCCAGATCAATGAAAGGAGGGAGGCTGAGAGATGTCGAAAGTGTTGGGCTTACGGCCACCAGCAGACGAAGTGCAATGGACCCGACCGGTCAACCCTCTGCCTTAAATGCGGAAAGCCTGGACATCAAGCTCGTGACTGCAAAAACGCGGCCTTCTGCCCAATTTGCAATAAAGAGGGTCACCAAGCCGGACGCAGAGGTTGCGGCGGAGGAACGCAGGCCCAATAGATCATGCCCTTCTCACAAATAAAAATATTGCAGATCAATATCGACAGGGGTAGGGAAGCACTAGACATCCTGCTTGCCACTGCTGCCGAAACGGACGCCGATATTATTATAATTGCAGAACCAAATAAGACCTTGGTAAACCGACCAGACTGGTATATTGACAACCGAAAAGATGCAGCTATTAGGCTACGGAACCCCCATCTCTCCGTTCGGAAGAGTGGTAGTGGAAACGGATTCGTGTGGATCGACATCGGAGAAGCAGTAATTTACAGTTGTTACTTTTCTCCAAATGCCTGTTTGTCTGACTTTCAAACTGATCTTTTTCACCTTAGAGATTCCGTCTTATGTTCAGGTCAAGAAGTCATAATAAGTGGGGATTTTAACGCCAAAGCTCCTGATTGGGGGGAAATCCACACTAATAAAAGAGGCGATATCCTTACAGCATGGACAGCAGAGCTCGACCTAGTGGTAATAAACCAAGGAAATGATCCTACATTTACCAGAGGAGTGTCGAAGTCTATCATTGACTTAACCCTATCCACAGTAAAGACTGCAAGCAGGGTAACGGAATGGAAGGTGCTTCCACATGAGAGTCTGAGCTGTCATAATTTTATCTATTTCACCATCGACAAAAGGCAAACTATCAAAACACCCGTTGAACATCCTAGACATGGTTGGAATCTGAAGAAGCTGGATCTCCAGAGTTTCACAGAGAAGCTGAATCTCAGCGTGGAAAACACCATCGTTGGAACAGCTGAACAACTAACTGAAATCCTAATAGCGGCCTGTGATTCATCAATGCCTAGGAAGCGGAACTCCAGTAGGCGTAAGCCAATGTACTGGTGGACAACAGAGATAGCTACCCTCCGAACAGCTTGTCTAAAGGCGAAACGATCATCGGCCAAAAGAAATTTAACAGACGAGGCTAGACTGCAAAGAAAACAGGAGTACAAAGACCTAAGGAAAACGTTACGCCAGAAGATCAAGATCTCCAAGAAAAACTGCTGGAAAAAGCTAATCGACGATGTAGACTCAGATATTTGGGGGAAAGGATACCAGTTGGTGGTGAAGAGGCTTAAAGTGGGCCCACCTACTCCAATTATGACAGCCGAAGAAAAGATCGGAATACTGATGGAGCTGTTCCCAAGCCACTCGCCTCTAATTCATGAGGTAACACCATTGGGTGAAGTAAGCTTTTTCACAATGGACGAATTGATCAGTGCCTCAGACAAGCTGAAAGATCATAAGTCGCCAGGTCCGGATGGTATCCCAGCTGAAGTCATCAAGCTTGCTGTAAAAGAGCAACCGCGCGTGTTTCTTTGCGTAGCAAATTATGCCTTAGAGACTGGATGCTTCCCGAAAATTTGGAAGGTTGCTAATACTGTGTTGCTAAAAAAAAGCAACCTGGTGCATACAGAAATATCGCGCTACTGGACGCAGCAGGCAAGCTATTGGAGCATATGCTGCTGCATCGTCTCCTAAAAGAACTAGACGCTAAAGGAGGCCTCTCTGACAGACAATATGGATTCCGAAAAGGCAGATCTACAATAGATGCCATTCAGAGAATTGTTGGCATTGCCAGAGACGCGTCAATCAAAATAAAGAGAAAAAGCCAATTGTGCGCCTTAATAACCTTAGACATAAGAAATGCTTTCAACTCAGCCCCAAGAGACGAGATTGTGCGTAAATTAGAAAACACCATGGTGGACAAACATGTATTGAGACTACTGGTTGATTACCTGCGCGATCGGAAAGTTAAGGTCGAGTATGGGGAGAAGGCAATTGACATGAACAGTGGAGTCCCGCAGGGCTCGATTCTGGGTCCTATGCTATGGAATCTCCTGTACGACGGTGTTCTGGATATCGAGATAATAATAATAATAATAATAATAACCCCCATCAGGTGCTAGAACGTTGTCGCTCGTTTGGGGGCTTAGAAAGTGACTTTTTGATGGGCAAGATATGTCGGTTGATGGCTCATCGGAGGCTCTAATACCACCGCGGGGTTGTTATGCCGGCATGGCTCGTGATCAACAAGTCACTTCAACCAAGGCTAGCACACTCAGGAAGCTGTGGGCTAGGTAGACTTTACATCCTCTACCGAGCACAAAGCTTCTTTCCCCAAGCTATCCTGACCTCAGTCAGATAGGGATTTGGCAAATCCGGGGAGAAATGCCACAGAAGGCTGAGCGCCGGTCCTTCTGTCATATACCGTTATTGCGCCCCACACTTCAACGACCTCAGCAGGGCGTGGCTGGGGAACGTTGTGGGGGGTACGCAACCGGGGGGCTTGCCTTAACCGGCCGGCCCGCGAGGAGAAAGCCTCAACAAAACCCGACAGTAAAGTCGCAAATCCTCCGGAGCACCTTGGGCCAACTTCGGAGTAAATATAAGTCCCTTCTCTCCTGGAATGGGCGTCACCCGGGAGAGCGACATTTAGATCGTCCCTACTCGTGGGAACACGATGGATAGAGTTAATTTTATAAATAACCAACGACGGCCTAGGGTACGTCGATTAAACTCACCTGAACCCCAAACCGAAAAAGAACAACCAATAGGAGATAACCCAGTTGCGGATGTTTTGCCGGTAGAGCCGGCAACCACCAAAGCTGGCAAGCCAAGACAGCGCTTACAGTGGACTACTGAGATGAACACATCTGTAATGCACTGTTACTATACCGCTACAAAACTAGAAACAATCTCCACAGGCTACAGGCATGAACTACACAGGCTATTTACAGCACAATACCCACACCTCTCAGCACGGGTAACTGAACAAAGACTTATTGACCAAAAACGTGTCATTACCAAAAATAACCGACTTACACCTCAACAACTACAAGCTATAAAGAATCTTGTAGCGGACGAAATAAATACAGTTGAAACGAATGATTCTCTAGTCAATGAATCAATCACGGAAACACAACACGATCATACCCTAAACGATAAGACTCCCAACCCAAACACAACCAACACCATCGGCACACACTTAGAAGAAAACCCAGAACATGAGTTTATACCAGATGCCCCAGACACAGTATGCACTAACCGGCCTCCCACAACCACGCGAAACCAAAACGTTACTCAAACACCTTCCTTCACACAATCTGCCGAACAAGTGATGAACGCACAATTTAACAAATGGTGTGGCACTAACCCTGCACTGCGAGATCCCCTGCCCAGACTAATTTTCAACAGCAACACCCAAAAAATATTACATACAATAAATACCAACGTAATACCACAATTCTTAACAAACGGCAGTAACTTAGAGGACATCCACACCGTCATATATGCTGCCGCAGCAGCCACACTTATAGTTAACGGCCAAAAACTTCCGAAACGGTCTAATAACCACACAAGCAAAAGGTCGAAACCTAAATGGCAAATGCGAATCGAAAACAAAATTACCACAATCAGAAAGGAACTGGCACAGCTCGCACAATACACCAACAACAACAACCGTTCAAAACGCATACAGACAACAATAGATATCCTCAAATCCAAGTCGCCCCAAAAATCAATACCAGAAATAACTGATACACTCAAACAAAAACTTGCAGTCTACGCAGCTCGACTACGCAGATACAATGAATCAAACGACAGAAAGGACGCTAATAACCTTTTTCAGAAAAGTGAAAAACAATTCTACAAAAAGATAACAACCGACAACCAGATAACAGCAGTAGAACTTCCTAGTAAACAAGAGTTAACTGAATTTTGGGGAAGCCTATGGTCAGAACCCAAAACACATAATGAAAACGCTCCATGGATCAGACAGGAAGAGGAAAAACATCAACATATAGTGGAACAGGGAAACGTTATTCTTACGCCAGAGGAAATAGCTGAAACAATAAAACATACTCACAACTGGAAGTGTTCAGGCGTGGATAATATACAAAATTTTTGGTACAAGCAGTTCAGCTTAGTATACGAAGTGCTCACAGACCAAATTAATAAAGCCATACTCCAACCCAATAGGCTTCCCAAATTCCTCACGCAAGGAATAACGTATATAAAACCCAAAAACGCAGACACCAAAAACCCTGCCAACTATCGCCCAATCACTTGTCTTCCCACCTTGTACAAGATCATCACCGCAACGATATGCAGAAGAATTGAAAAACACCTCACGGAAAACAGCATCCTGACTGAAGAACAAAAAGGATGTAGAAAACAAAGCCAAGGATGCAAGGAACAACTTATAATTGATAGTGTGATCATGGAGCAAACCAGAAAAGAACACAGGAATCTTCATACCTGTTTCATCGACTATAAAAAAGCTTTCGACTCTGTACCCCATAGCTGGCTAACAAAAACTCTTCAAATATACAAAATCAACCCAGGGCTTCGTCAGTTTCTTACAAGAACGATGGAGACATGGCGAACAAATATACACCTTCAAACTGAGGACGGTCATATTCAAACGGATGAGCTACATATACGTCGTGGTATCTTTCAGGGTGACTCTCTCAGTTCACTATGGTTCTGCCTCTGTCTCAATCCGCTCTCCAACACACTTAACAGCACAAACTGTGGTTTCACCATCAGGCACCAGAAAGCAAATCAGCACAAAATCAATCATCTTCTTTATATGGATGATCTAAAACTATATGCCGCCACAGAAGTGCAACTGAGAGAATTACTCAGGATAACGGAAGCTTGTACGTCAGATATCAAGATGGAGTTTGGCATGAGTAAATGCAAGGTGCTTCACATCAATAAAGGCCAATGGAAAAACCATCCCGAACAGGAAGTAGTAACTGGCCAGGCGCTAGACAACATGGACAAGGATGAAACATACAAGTACCTGGGTATTAATCAAAACGCTAAGATAGACCACACAAAAATCAAATCACAACTAACACAAGAGTTTAAAGACCGCCTTATTAGACTGTTAAAGACGAAACTAAATTCTAGAAATCTTACAAAAGCTATTAACACATTTGCTATACCAATCCTAACATATTCATTTGGCATTATCAAGTGGTCGCACACTGACATAGAAAACATCCATATACTCATCCGAACAGAACTCACAAAACACAGAATGTCACATCCCAAAGCATGCAAGGAAAGGCTCACCATAGACAGAAAACAAGGGGGCAGAGGAATTATAGATATACAGTCACTTCATGCAAAACAAATAAAATCACTCAGACATTTTTTCCACAGTAAACAAACAAACTTGCATAAAGCAATAGTAAAAGCAGACAAAAACTACACACCACTCGCCCTTTCTTGTCCAGATCACGCAGCAGACGCACACAACCACACACAAGCACAACAAGAAAAAATAAACACCTGGTCGCAGAAGGCACTCCACGGCAAACATAGATACCGTGTTTCACAAGACCACATTAATGAAAAGCAGTCATACACCTGGCTGCAGGATGGCCAGCTCTTTCCGGAAACGGAAGGTTTTATGCTTGCTATCCAGGACCAAGTGATTGCGACACGAAATTACAGGAAGTACGTAATGAAAGATCCATCCATCTCTGATGACAATTGCAGAAAATGCCACCAACAGAAGGAAACAATAGAACACATAACTAGTGGATGCAAAACTCTCGCTGGAACTGAGTATACAGCCAGACATAACTCTGCAGCCAAAGTCATACACCAAGCACTAGCCACAACAAACAAGCTAATTGAAAACACAGATCCATATTATAACTACACACCGACCTCAGTACTAGAGAACAATCAATTCAAACTATACTGGGACATTGAAATACATACGGATAAAACCATCCCAGCAAACAGGCCAGATATAGTATTCCAGTCAAAGACAGACAAAGTGACCTACTTAATAGATATTGCGATTCCCAATGATATGAACATCCAAAACACTTACGCTGGGAAGATATCTAAATACACCGACCTCGCCATAGAAATAAAACGACTATGGAAACAAAACAAAGTTGTCATTGTCCCTCTCATTATGTCGGTCTCAGGCCTTACCCCAAATACATTTACGCCACACCTGCAACAATTGGGCCTGGATGAAAGGTTACATAAAACCTTCCAAAAGTCTGTAATCCTCAAGACTTGTAGCATTGTACGGTCCTTCCTGAATTCAGAATAATAATAGGTCAGGTATTGACTTGGCACAGCCCGTCAATGCTTGTTACTACCGCAACCATGCGAGAAAAAATAAGACATGCATAATAATAATAATAGCGTTTATTGTAAATATAAAATAAATAAAATACAATAAACAACAGGTGACCCAAAAAAAGTTAAAAACTTGTGCTTGGGTATAAGTAGTTATTATAAAATGGAAACAACAAATAAGGGTCAATTCAGGAATATTTATATTTAAATATTATGTATTCCATATATATCAGTAATAATAGGTATTGCATATGTCTACAAGTTGGTGAATTTTAATGCGCTTATTATTTACTATCCATTGTTTTAAACCACACTTGAATGAATTTAAAGGCACTAGACATTTTATGCTTTCTGGTATCTCATTGTATAGTCTTGGAGCAAGAAATGTATGACATCGTAATAAAGTATTTTTTCTTGCTTTTGGTACAACATTACATGCAAATCTTATGTCATATTTATGGTCGTGTTTTGTCAAGTTTGATTTATTTTTATATTGGTAAATACCTAATGACATGAAAAATGTTTGGCGGATATCTAGAATTTTTGTTTTAGAAAATAACAAGTCACTAGGATATGTACATTTCACTTTATATAAAATTTTTATTAAACGTTTTTGTATAATTTCTATTGCTTTTATATTATTTTTACATGCTGCGCCCCACACCACAATACAATATCGTATATGACTATGAACAAGTGCTTCGTATACAATGATCATCTGTTCATAGGTAAGTATAGTGGAAAGGAGTTTAAATTTGCTTATAACGTAACGAATCTTTTTGACAACATATTCGGTATGCTCTTTCCATTTGATATGGCAATCTAGATATATTCCTAAGTACTTGATACTGGTGACCATTGATATAGGAGCTACCTGTTTACAACTGATTTGTAAGTTGGTGTATTTCGGTAAGCCGTTTGCGTATGATGCGAATGGAACAAAGTGAGTCTTGTTGAAATTGACTGTTAAAAGTCGACTACTGAACCAATTGAACATTTTTTTAAAACCATTTTCAGCCTTTGATTTTAATATTTCCCAACTTTCAGCAGAAAATATAACAGCTGTATCGTCTGCAAAACTCACTATATCTCCGCTCACATCAACCGCAAATAGATCATTTATATATATGTTAAAGAATAATGGTCCCAGTACCGTTCCTTGAGGAACACCGCATGTTATAGGCAATGGAGAACTAGAGCATTTATTTATCACAACAGTTTGTGTTCTATTACTTAAGTAACTTTTAATTAGATGATAGATTTGACTCCGTATACCATAATTTTGTAAAGTTTTCATGAGTATCATATGATCAACTGTGTCAAATGCTTTTGCTAGGTCAACAAATACACATAATGTTGGAATATTTCTGTCTACATTTTTGCATAGTTCTCCTATTACATATGTCACCGCATCTTCAGTAGATTTATTTTTTTTGAAACCGAACTGTTTATCAGAAAATATGTTATATTTCTCTAAAAATTCTGTCAATTTGTTCTTTATTATATTTTCAAAAACCTTTGCCAAACAGGAGATAAGTGAGATAGGTCTATAATTGGATAAATCATATTCATCGCCAGTTTTATGTACAGGCATCACAGTCGCAATTTTGAGTATAGATGGAAAAATACCCTTTTCCAGACAACAATTAATTATTCTAGTGAATGGCTCCGAAATCAGATGTGCTACGATTTTGAGTGTTTCAGCAGTTAAATTGTCTATTCCAGGTGTTTTGCCATTTTTCAGCAGCATTATTGAATTAATTACTTCTTGTTCAGTGATTTCTTCTACTACAATGGAGTTTGAGAGTCTGATTGTTTGTGTGTCTAGGTATCGGATACTTGATTTAATTTTTTCTGCTAGATGTTTACCAATAGAGCAAAAGTATCGGTTAAATTCATTACTAATATCTAAGTTAGTGTTCAACATGTCTCCACTTTGAGACATAATTTTACCAATGTCTTTACCAGAGTTATTTACACCTATAACGTTATTCACACATTTCCATAGCTTTTGTGTATCGTTGGTATGGTTCATGATTTTATCTTGATAATATGACAATTTTCTAGCTCTGATTAAATTTGTAAGCTTATTATGATATTTTTTATATTTTTCTTTATTTTCTACTGACGGATCATTTATCATTATTTTGTAAAGCCTATTTTTTTCATTTACGGAATTTATTAAAGCAGCAGTGATCCATTCTTTTCTTTTCTGTTTGTTCTTTTTTATTCTCACTTTTGTTGTACAATTTTTAATGTGTGTTGTCAGAGTTGTAATGAATGTTTCTGTTGATTTTTCAATTTCACTAGCGAAATACACCCCATTCCACGATTCATTTTTTAGTTCATTTAAAAGTTTATTTTTATTTAAGTATTCTTTGTATCGCAACATTTCACTATTAAGTGGATTATTTGTTCCTGGAAGTAGTATCTGTAGTACTTGAGAAAAATGATCTGTAATTGATGTTTCAACGATAACGGGAATTATTCTCACATCTTTAATTTTGTTATTAATAAATATGTGATCAATACACGATTTTGTACTATCAGTTATTCGAGTGTAGCTGTTTATTGCAGATGTGAAGCCATGAATGCTTAAAATATTAAGATAGTCCTGAATGTTGGTTTCTTCTCCAAGAATATTAATATTTATATCACCTATTATAACATGCATATCTGCAGATATGCATGCTGCAAGATAGTGATTGAGATTTTCAACAAATTCATTTACGAGCGTTTGTGGTGATCTATATATGCACGTAATCAAAATTCTTTTATTACACTTAGTGAAGTATATCTGGACAATTTTGATATTCCCAATAATAAATGTATTATAACTATGTAAAGTATTTCCTCTTATATACACTACCACTCCATCATTTTGATTCACATCGCCATTGTTGTACACTAATGTGTATCCATCAAGCTTATACAACGATATATCATCTAGCTTCCAGGTTTCAGATAGAATTATGAAATCTAAACCAAAATTAAGTTCACTTAGTAGTAATTTAAGTTCATCTAAATTTTTGTTTAAACTCCTAATGTTCATATGAAACATATGCAAACTATTCTTACTTTTTGTAATATTTAGTAGGTTATTGAGATCATATGTGTCTTGAGCAGTATGAGTATTAAATGTTTCGATTTTAAAATCTCTAATATAACTATCCATTTAATACTTTATGTATAATTATTATCTACTTTTATTTTCGTTCAATCAAATATAGCTTAAAATTCAATGTTCGAAAGGTACTGAGATTGAAAATATTTGTAAGTAGGACATTTCTGATCGTCAGATGTGTGGGTAACATCGTAATTCCTATTAAGGGTCTCATTATAATATGTACAATTAGAACATTTCACTAAATTTTGTTTACATGATTTACTTTCATGATTTTGACCACATATCGCACAAACATGTGAATTTAGACAGTGTTTTTCTGTATGATTAAATCGTTGACATTTCCGACATTGCAGTACTTTATTATTTTCGTAAACGTTTAAAACTTGGAAATCAACCAATAGTTTACTACTATAGTTTTCAAAAATATTCCTGAAACCCTTACCTGATATTTCAGCATAAATTATATACATTTTTTTCTTTGTTATATATCTAATGTAGGTGACTTTAATTTCATTTTCTTGTAAAAAAGGATTTTGTTTAAGTATGGTTTCTTCTATTTGTTCCACTGTAGGCGTCTCATCAGATTTAAAACCCGAAATTTGAATTTTTGGCTTGAACGTCTTCGGTTCCGTAATTTTGTATTTTTTTGGTAATTTCTGACCCATTTCTTCTTTCATTTTGCAGCAATCGTTTTCTTCTATATGTACTTCTACGCAACTGTTTTTCATATTGCGAACATTTTCTACTCGTAGCTTAAGATTTTGTAAATTTATGTGTTTAGTTAAGTCATTTCTAGTTTCATGACACGGTTGGATTACGTCAGGCTTTACAATGATTTTTTTCAGTTTTCTTTCTTTCTTTTCAGTATTATTTTTCGTGATTTCTGCATACGATAACCTGTTGCAACCTTTTTCCTCCAAGTGATCAAGTCTTTTAACGACTGAATCTAAAGTGTCTACTATAGAGTCTTTTGGTGCAATATTAGATGTAATCAATTCATATTGTTCCTGTAATCGTCTATTTTCACTTGTAATTTGGTATATCAGATTATCTTTTTCTGCCAATATTTCTTTTAGGTATTTATTTTCTTCTTTTAATAATTTTATGTTATTTTCATCCCCATTTTGATCTTTTGTTATATTATTCAGTGTAGCTTCATCTGTGTCTTGAGAATTTTTATTTCTTTTCTTCCTATTCATATTATGACCTACTGTATGCACATAGGCATTGGGATAGACGTTGACTTCAGTTGACTTTCACTGACCTTGACGTTTTATCTTGAACTGTCAAAATATCAATACAAATATGGCCGATCGAACCTCTTACACAGTTTCTCGCAGGCTGCCTTTATGTCCAGCGATACAATTCAACTTAATAATACCTTAGCACAGCAGTTATCCAAAATTTGTGACTTCTGTTAGAAAAAACGGTAGGTGTAACAAGGAAGAGCTTTTTAGAACGTAAGTGTAGTTAATAAATTGCAATGAGGTGCCACGAGGAATCACCACTGTTGCGTATGCCGGCGATCTGGCCATTGCGGTGGTTGCACGGGACGAGGAGGGTCTGCAGAAAAAGGCATGGCTATTGAAGAAGTGTCACACTGGCTGAAAAACAAGAAGCTCGCTTTGGCACCCGAGAAAACTGAGGCGATCCTTTTGACAAAACGAAGGAAAATAACACCGGTATCTTTCTTAGTGGAGGGTCAAGTCATCCAGCCTCAAAGAGCAGTAAAATATCTGGGCGTATGGCTTGATAGCCGGTTATCATTCGGTGAACACATAGGCAAAATAGCAGAAAGGACCTCGAAGCTAGTCGCCGCTCTCACGAGGATAATGCCAAACGTGGGAGGGCCCAGATCGAGCAGAAGAGCTTTATTAAGTTCCGTGGCCTTCTCGACCATGCTTTACGCCGCGCCAGTATGGAAATCAGCAATGGAGGTCAAGATACACCGCGACAAATGGCAATCTATCAATAGGAAGATCGCCATTAGAATTTGTAGTGCCTATAACACCATCTCGGCAGTTGCGGCTGAGATGATTTCGGGAGTTCCCCCCATAGAGCTCATGGTCAAAATGAGGGCAGACCAGTATGATCAGCCAGAACACTGGAATCCGGAGGTAGGCCGAGCAGAGCTACTGGAAAAATGGCAGCTACGGATCACTCAAAGTGACAAAGGGGCGTGGACAAAAAGGCTCATACCAGACATAAGAACATGGACCACCAGAGACTTCGGCGAAGTAGACTTCTACCTGACCCAGCTGCTGTCTGGGCACGGGTGTTTCCGCCACTATTTGTGGCGTTTTGCGATATGCGATGATCCATCTTGTTGGTACTGCGGCAGGGTAGACGACGCGGAGCACACGTGTTTCCATTGCAGTAGATGGGAACAACTTAGAATGGAGTGCAATAACACTTTGAAGGTCACTTTAACGCCAGACAATCTTGTCAACCACATGTTGTCCTCCTTGGAGAACTGGTTGACCATCGCCCATTGTACAAGAGCCATTCTGGAGACGAAACGTATCGAAATGCGCCAGCACGAATCGACATTCCCAGATAAGTACAGAACAGGCTAAAGCTAGAATAGGACAATCTACACTCTCTAGTAATGCTCACGCGGTTCCAGAGATGTGGGTGGAGAGAGGGGGAAGGGTTTAGTCCGTAGGCACCCCAATGGTGAATCGGGCACACGCTGTGGCATTTGAGCCAGAGAGCCAGCCCAGAGTGTCTTTCGAAGATTCCTAATCCCCTCTATAAAAAAAAAAAGATTGCACAGTGATGTCCATAGTTATGAAACCAAAAATAGAAACTTATGCCAATTTCTCAATGTTTAACAAGATGTCAATGTGGTCCAGGATATCTGGCTGTTAAATTATATAATAAGTTACCATTAAGCTACAGCTTTGTGCCATAGTTTGAGTTCAAAATAAAAATAAAACAAATTTTAATATCAGAAGCATTTTACTCAATTGATGAATTTTAATTTTTTTTTTATTTAGTAAGATGGGACATATATAGGTATGCCTAATACATATAGTAGCCTCGCCTGTTTTTTATCATCGTTTATAAACTATTTTTTGTAGGTTGTTTTTATATGTGCAAGTTTTTAACAATATTCTCATATTTCTAGTTTGTAATTTTACTTTTGTTCACCATATGACCTTTGTAAATATGTTGTATATTATCACCAATAAATTGATTGATTGAAGTGATTTGATGGGCCTAGTTACATTTAGGTTTTTATTAAGAGCTAACCATGATCACAGATAGTTTGTTGGATTTATTTTGTATATTAAAGTATGAATGCATGGGATTTATCATTTATTATTAGAAAATAACTTCATATCATATTGTGCTTACACAAAGTTAAAATACATGTTGTAATCATAATAAATAATGTTCTAACTTTGACACAATACATAATCTACCCTGGAAAGGCCCCAGTCCCTGTAGCATATTACTTCATATGTGCTGCTTGAGATGTAACTTGATGTATCATGTCCACCCCATCCTGCAAAAGTGAATTGCATGACTATAACTTAGTAACTACAGTTCATCAATAGCAATAAATTCTTCAAATTAGTTATGAATGTGAATAAAGGTCACATGTGGTGAACTGCAGTGTTGAAATTATTATTGATATTTTCATTTCAGTAATTGCGAAGAACATAACTGCATAGCATAAGGTGCTTGAGGGTACCATCATACAACACACAATTCCCCAACTTTAATCACAGTGCTGTGATAAAAACTGTCACCCATACATATGAATAATTGTTGGTTACTGCAAATGTAAATTTTAATATTATACAACATAATGTGACCATCCATGGCCGACTCTACACTTTGAGTGAGTAGAGACGGCCATGGACCATCATAAGACCACTATCATAACTAGTCGACATGCTGACAATAACAACATACTACTGTAGAATCGTTTAGAACTAATGCAACATTAAATTCTCATTTAAACACAAAGGCCCAGTCATGGTAACAATTATTATGAAAATAGGGATTATCCAAAATAAGGTGTATAACCCTATAAGTTCCACGAAGATTATGATGTGCCACAATAATATCTAACATGTAGAGCACAGCCTGACAAATATGAAATTGAGTTTGCCCCTCTTATGAGATCACATAAAACACTATCATGCTACTTTACCTGTGTCCAGCACGCACCATTCCTTGTAGCTTCAGAACCATGAGTATTGAAACTGTCGGCCAACCCATCCTACTTCTATGGTCTCAGGAAGCTTTCCTAAACTCACTGGCTAATAACAAATGTTCTTCTACCAACCTACGTCCCTCACGTTGGGTCGTTGACTCTGGTTGATTCCGTTTGTTCGAGTGTAGAAAATGAAAAACAACATGCGCACTTGTTATCCACACAGTATCTGAGGCGCGAATAAACTATACCTGCACATACCACTTTCACGAACCCCTCTGTCGATCATGTACTGCAGGGGGTCTTCTCACATTACGCACCCGAGAATATATATACAGGGTTATTCACGTTATTCGACACGGAGCATTATGGCTAAAGTATTTGATAAAAAAGAAAATAATAATTTGGGATGGATAGAGACCCATAAAGGCTACATTTTAAAAATATTTTCATGTTATACAGGGTGTCCCAAAAACACGAAATGTATCAAAGTTATGTTTTTTTAAATGGAACACCCCATATATTATTGCATATTCAGATTCCTTGGTGAATTCTAGTGTGACTTTATGTATCATACATGGTACCTAAAGCGAACCGTTAAGGTGTAAGTCACCATTTTCGGTATAAGTAGATATCAGGAAAAAATTGAATATCGCAGAGATTATAAAATTTGGAAGGCTGTGACTTTGCCGTATTACTAAGCATAAAATGCGTCATCTTTGATGAGACTGTCAAATTTAAATTACGTTTATGCTTGGAGAAATCGGTCGATGAATTAAGGAAACTTCGATCAGCGATAACTTGATTTTTTCAAATGGGAATGCCTAATTTTTTTTATAAGGTTAAACGTAGAATTTGATAAGCTTTCTAATGATGTAAGGTTGTGAATATCAATCTCTCGTAGTTTTCATTTAATTTTAAATTTTCAAACAAATCGGCGATTTTCAATTTTCCTACCTATAAGAATGCTATAAGCAACGTAGCAGGCCATGAAATATAAACAAAAATCTGTTCAGCTAGAAGAAAACAACTAACTTAGCTGAAAAATACACACTAATTACACTAAAGGGACAAGATTATAAAAATTCCTTACAACAAATCAACTCTCCCAGAAACAACTGCGATAACATCTCTAAGGTCGAAGAGAAGCTGGAGTATGGCAGTAATAGATATTTTTGCTGTCTACTGGCTACCGCAATTTACTAGAGGTTAAAAATTTCCAAGGCAATCAAAAACCCTCATATGAAACAGAAACAACCAGCGACTGTTGCTCCAGCACGCAACTATCAATCATATGTAATGGTGTAAAAAAGTACTAATTTGCGTCGAAGTCGATATCTCTGACTGGAGCCCTACTATTTTTCAATATCTATTAGCAATATTGCAAAAAAGGAATACTGACATATCAGATTTAAATTTTCTGCCATTTAAGTTATGTTTTATAATTTGAACAAATTTTAATTCATTCTTCATTTTCTGCGGCCTTGCTGCTACGTACTGAAGAATTTTCAGAACTCCAGTCAGAGGTACATTTGACTTGAGTTTTGACAGAATTGCATACTTTTTTATATCATTAAATGTGAAATTTTATTATGAAAATAGTAAACTGCTTACAACATTCTCTAGTAGTTTTTACTTTATTTCAAAATTTTTAATGGTTTTGGAAATTTCCAATCTCTAGTACATTGCAGTAGCTAGCAGGCCGTGAAAAAATCCATTTCTGCCATACTCCAGCTTCTCTTTGACCAGAGATATGTTACCGCCGTTGTTTCTGGTTAGACTTTGTTTGCTGTGAGTAATTTTTATGATCTTGTCCCTTTAGTCTAGTTCCTGTGTATTTTTCAGCTAAGTTAGTTGTTTTCTTCTACCTGAACAGGTTTTTGTTTATATTTCATGGCCTGCTACGTTGGTTATAGGTAGGCAAATTGAAAAACGCCGATTTGTTTGAAAATTTAAAATTAAATGAAAACTACCAGACATTGATATGCACAACCTTATATCGTTAGAAAGGTTATCAAATTCTACTTTTAACCGTATAAAAAAAATTAGGCATTCCCATTTGAAAAAATCAAGTTATCGCTGATCGAAGTTTCCTTAATTCATCGACCGATTTCTCCGAGCATAAACGTAATTTAAATTTGACAGTCTCATCAAAGCTGACGCATTTTATGCTTAGTAGTACGGCAAAGTCACAGTCTTCCAAATTTTATAATCTCTGCGATATTCAATTTTTTCCTGATATCTACTTATACCGAAAATGGTGATTTACACCTAAACGGTTCGCTTTAAGTCCGATGTATGATATATAAAGTCACATTAGAATTCATCAAGGAATTTGAATGTGCAATAATATACGGGGTGTTCCATTTAAAAAAACATAACTTTGATACATTTCGTGCTTTTGGGGCACCCTGTATAACATGAAAATATTTTTAAAATGTAGCCTTTATGGGTCTCTATCGATCCCAAATTATTATTTTCCTTTTTATCAAATACTTTAGCCATAATGCTCCGTGTCGAATAAAGTGAATAACCCTGTATATATATATATATATACATATATATATATATATATATATATATATATATATATATATATATATATATATATATATATATATCGGTATCGGAAGCCGGCTCTGGGCAAGGTGGCGGTGCCTCGGATCGCCCTGACGACGACACACGCAACGACATGGACTGTTTTAGGTGGACGACGGAACTGAAGGATGACTTGCTGAGCTGCTACGAGAGCAGTAGCCCGCGCCGTAGGGGATACATGGCCCGCATGCATGGGAGGTGGTGTGAAATGCATCCAGAGCATAGCACAATTTCCTCCCAGAGCTTGCGGAACCAGGTATTTTACCTTCGGGGGCAGGGATACGTTCGTGCTCCAGCTCAGCCTGCCCCTCCGGCGACTGAAAGGCCTGTTAACCAGGCTGAAAGGTCGCCGATGAGGCCCGCTGAGAGGGAAATCGACGAAGCCGTCTCACCTGGAGATTTCAGTGACCGAAGGGCCTTGCATAACAACAAGAGGTCCTTCAAGCTGGCAGATTTAAAGAGAGAGGATGAGGCGTTGAGTGAACGTCTATCGGAGGTCTCTGACATTTGGAGCATCAATTGCGAAATTTACGCTGCGGCTCTGAGGCTGGCTGGACAGGGGAGAGTGAGAGACTCTCCTGTCGAGAGAGCACAGAGGCGGGTGCGCCAGATGGAAGCGAAAATCCAGTTGGCTCGCCAAGAAGCATCCCGTATCCAGTGTGTGATGGAATATACAGCGGCCGGTAGGCCTTTTACGCGCCGCGTGCGCCAGATAGCCCGAGAGCTAAGGCGCGACCATCACACGCTCAGTCAAGCGGTACTGGTTGTTGTCAAGCAGCATTGTCTTGACAGGATACGGACGCTAATCGCTGCTAAACGATCACTGGTGACGCGGGCGAGAGGTTTGGAGGAAAACAGATTGTTTTCCGAAAAGCCTGCTCGTCTCTTCCAACAGCGACCACCAGTCATAGAGCAGCCGCCAACTGCTGATCGCGTGGAGACTTTCTGGAGGGGCATTTACGAACACCCCAAACCTCTCCAAGCAGACACTCCGGCCTTGGCGCAGTTCGAGTCCGTTTGTAGGAGGACTCCAAACCTGAATGTACTGCGTCACCCGATAAACACGGAAGAAATTCTTGGTGCCTTACGAGGCGCAAAGAATTTCGCAGCTCCTGGCCCGGATGGCATAAACACCTACTGGTTGAAAAAGTTTCCCAGTTGCCACCGGCATTTAGCTAGAGTTTTTAACTCGTGGCTAAATCAGGAGCAGCCAATTCCGGCTTGGTTTGTCGAGGGTCGAACCGTGCTTCTCCCGAAGACCGGAGATTTGTCTGATCCTAAAAACTACAGGCCAATAACATGTCTGAACGCATGTTACAAGCTCTTCACCAGAATCTTGTACATGCGTATCCTTCAAGCTGTAAATCCCGTATTTCTCAGCGTATATGAACAAAGAGGGTCTAAGAAAGGAGTAGCTGGCTGCAGGGATAACCTGTTGATTGACCGCTGTGTCACACAGGACTCCGTGCATTACCTGCGAAACCTTTCTATGGCCTGGATCGACTATCGGAAGGCATTCGACACTACATCTCATGAACTGATTGTGCGGCTGTTGGAATGTCTTTCGGTAGATGATCAAATAGTGGGATGCATCAAACAACTGATGCCGCTCTGGAAGACTCGGTTCACTATAACATCGGGTGAAACCAGGGTTCGAACAGAGTTGGTATCATTTAAAAGAGGGGTCTTCCAAGGAGACTCCTTGAGTCCCTTGCTCTTTTGCATCTCGCTACTGCCTTTGTCCATAGCGCTGAAAAATACTAAGGGATACAGCTGTGGCAAGCCCAATTACCGGAGGCACAAGGTCACCCACTTATTTTACATGGATGACCTGAAACTCTATGCCTCCGGACAACGCGATTTAGAGCAGTCGCTGAGGGTAGTGCAGGATTACAGTCAAGCTATTGGTATGGAGTTCGGGATAGACAAATGTGCCATGGTTCATCTCAAAAGAGGACGTTGCGGAGATAGTGAAGATGAGGAGCAGCTCGTTGATGGGAGCATCTTGCGACAACTGCAGGCCGGAGATACTTATACCTACCTTGGAGTGGCGCAGCGTCACATCCAAGAGGCAGAATTGGTCAAAGAGTGTCTCCGCCGCAAGTATTTGCACCGACTCCGGCAGATCTGGTCGTCAGAACTGTCCGGCAAAAACAAAGTCGCTGCCACAAACATGCTTGCGGTCCCATTGTTGCTATACAGCTTTGGTGCTATCCACTGGAACGTGGAAGAGCTGCGACAAATCGACATAAAGACCCGCAAAAGGATGAATATGGAGGGAAGTCTACATCCTAGATCCTCTGTCCCGCGAATATACCTCCCGCGACACCTGGGAGGGCGTGGACTATTGAGTTTGGAGCATCTGCACAACAGAGTAGTACTGGCCACTGCCTGCTATGTTACGACGAGCACCGATCCCCTGATCCGCTTTGTGCGAGAGCACGAGATTGCGGGTAAAGGAGCCTTCCTTTTTAGAGCAGCAACACGGGCAGCCGAAGAACTTAGTCTCACGCTCGACTTCACGCGGAGGTGTCAGCAGTCCGTTACGGAACTTGCTCCCGCACAATTAAAAACCCGGATTAAAACTGCTGAAGTCCAATTGCTTTTAAGACTTCACAAAGATAAACCAATGCACGGAATCTTCTACAAACATCTAGAAGAGCATGGTTTATCTGAGCAGTTGACCTTCTCCTTCCTAAGGTCTAATGGGTTGAAGTCGGAGACTGAGAGCTCTATAATGGCTTGCCAAGACGGTGTCTTCAACACCTTAGTATACCGTAGCCGGATTATGGGTATGGATGTGCCCGATATCCGCTGTAGAGCCTGCCTGCAGGCGCCAGAGACCCTTACGCACCTCTTGTCGGCGTGTAAGGTGTACGCTGGCACAGCCTACGTCTATCGGCACAACGCGGCTCTACGAGTGCTATACTACCATTTAAGGCACTCATACGGTATAGATGAGACACCGGTGCTGCCGTATGCTCCAGGGGACATTGAGTCCGTTGTGGAGAACGAGAGGTGCCGAATTTACTGGAACTACTCATTCTCCACGCTCGAGCTTATACATGCAAATAAGCCCGACATAGTCCTCCTCGACTACCAACAAAAGACGATGTTCGTTATCGAGTTCTCGGCGCCTGCCGAGGGGAACATCGTCTCTAAGGAGGAGGAAAAGCGGACCAAGTATCAGGAGCTCCTCGGACAACTTCGCAGGCTCTGGCCGGACTACACTGTGAGTCTGCTAATAATGGTCATTGGATCCCTAGGTGGTATGAGGGATACGCTGCTCTCTGCACTGCGCAAAATGCCGGTGTGCCGTGCGGCGGCGCACATCTTAGCCGCCAGAATGCAGAAGGCAGTCATCCATGGGTCCCTTCGTCTGCTTAGGACACACGATTCGCGGACCCAGTGATTGCTCACTTCACGGTGTGAGGAGTAGTCGCTGGGAAATGGAACAGCAGCCCGGTGTGTCGGAGCCCGGGTTGCACCCTTTTTGTTTTTGTTTTGTCTTATATATATGTATACTTGGCTGGCGCACCAAGTGAGGACAGTACATATTAGTGACCAAGTGAGGACAACGAGATAATGGCATCATTTTACGATAGATATTACGAAGATGTGCCATTTGATAAGAAACATTCAAATATACACATGAAAGCTATTTTACCGATGAGAAAATGGATACGTGTATATCGAGACAAGTGAGGACCTTTCAATGAAAGAATTAAGTGAGCCACGATATACCCGCTTTTTATCCCAGAGAACAACGGAGGTCCGAAATCGGTATACAACGCACCAAGCGAGGTCATAGCTGTGTTGCCAAAATGACACCGCAATATAAGCCGTTCTACGACTTTTACTGAATAGGTGTTTTTTAAATTACACTTTACAACAACTACCCTGTTGTTGTAACGTGTAACCTGATGGACTTCAATGATGTGTGAATTCACAAATGCTTTGACATCATGTTCTGCTCCCATAGACATATGGTCATGAATCCTCCAAATAATTGATTTAGAATCAGTGTTATATAGATCTTTGTAACTACATTGTTTTTCCATTTATTGGCGAATAGTCTTTGAGACTTTGCTTTTGTTATTTTTGTGTGAATTTTAAGAATATCTGATTAATATTTTTCCTTTTAGTAAGGTGCTAAAATTTGGGTGATGGACTTTCCGTGATACTGAATAAAGTTGGTCGTTGTAATGTTCTGTACTTGGCTTGCCTTTACATAGTTTGAGGACTCAAGGTTTTTATCTAACGTGTGTATCTAACATTAGCAATAAAACTTTGACAGATTATTATTACCACGGTGGGGTCGAAAAAGGTGCATGCTTTTGAAATATCATCTTTGTGATGGCGGATTTATGAACATAAAATTAAGTCAAGTTGAGTGAGTTAGTACTTCGCACACATTGCGGTGATACCAGTTTATTGTTTTCCCATACCGTGAAGCTATAATCTGAGATCTTTTTGCAACAAAATACAAGCTGCACCGCTATTGACACGATTTCTAAAAACCTTACGCGCTTTCCAACCTTGAAACGGAAATAACACTGCGTTATATAGTACAGAACGGTCTAAAGCAATACCCTTATGTATACAACAGAAAATTGGGGTTTTCAATTAAAAGCCAAACGCGTTTACCCTCCTCGCTTAGCTAATAGTATCTGCTAGTAATACTGTGTCGAGATTTCATCAAAATCAGTTCAATATTTTCCACGCTACAGAACGATCTAGAGCAATGCCATTATTACGTATACATCAGGAAATTCTTGGTTTCTGCAATAGGCTAGACAATGTTCGGATGGATCTAAAAAAGTGTCACAGGTCAATGGACAGCCTATTATGAATACAATAAGCTTTTCAGTTTTACAACCCCTCACCCCCCAACGATCCCAATTTCTCCCTTACCAAAAAAGTAGAAAATGATCAGTCACGTCTCAAACGCCTAAAAACGATGTTTGAGATGTTTTTATATTTTTAGTTTTTTTCATTATTGCTGCGCCGCCACTGATACGATTTCTAAAAACCATACGCATTTTCATTCTCGACACAGTAATAATACTATGTCAAAATTTCATTAAAATCAAACAAAAGTTTCCACCAAATACAGAACGACCTAAAGCAAAACTCGTATTCGAAGTCCCTTGTTTTCTGCAATACGCAAGGCACTGTTAGGATGGACCTAAAAAAGTGTATTATGCCGCTGGGTCTTTCTCTCACAGGTCAATGTGTTTGCGTGTAGTCTGTATGTGTGTGTGTGTAATGGCTTTACTTTTAGCATTTAGATTTTACATTAAATTATTAAATGTTACATCATTATGCGGAATTAACCCAAGATTGACAAGTTTCATATATTTGGCCATTTTTTGATAAGCTTTAGACAGCCTATTATGAATACAGCAATTTTTTCATTTTCATAGCTAGAGATGTGTAGAACGGTTCTGATCCGGTTCATTGATCCGGATCTTTAAGGTGACCTAACTGAACCGAATCCTAAATTTAATCTCAACGGGTCAACGGGTCAGTCGGGTCATAAATTCGGCGGCTTGTTCATCAGAATCACAAAGCATGATGGTGCGTGCCACAGCGATATATGTCGGTCAGTCGATATGACGATTGGCGATGTTCAGTTTTCGGTTAAGTGTTCTGCTTAAGCTACAGGATAGCCATAATGCTCAATGTTCTGGGATCTGAATTTAAAACAATATTTAGATAGATATTTTAGGGCGAATAATAAATGAATATTTTTCTTGTATGGTGAGTTGTGGCTGTTTATAGTAGAGACAAAAAATTCCTTTTACGTGCTAGGAGTGTATTTTAACAAATACGAGAAACTCAAAACTGAATAATTATTTACTCAAATCGAAATTTATAAAGAATAGTATTAATACATATACATCTTCTAGGTACATATTTATAAAAACATAAATATCATCTGATATAAAGATAAAACAAATTAATAAATTATACATGAAGTGTACTGCACTGTACTGGCTCATTTCTGTCTGCACCGAGTACCCAGATTGGGCGGTTCCCTCGTGCTTCGGTTGACCAATCGTTCACCTTCGATCTTGAGATCGAAGGTGAAGGATTGCATTCGCTAGTCGGGATCCGACTGACTCGTGAACCGGATCATTGTTCCGGATCTTTGAGGTGTTCTAGATCCGGTGATCCGCATCTTAAAAATGACCCAATATGCCCACCTCTATTCATAGCCCTCCACCATCCATCCTGTAGTACAAAATGATTACATTATTTCCAACTTTCAGCATGCGCACAGGTCATTTTAAAGTTATACAGGGTGAGTCAAGCTCAACGCCTCGGACTCTTGTGACCAAACGATACCACTTTTCGAAAAATCGACTTTGCGAGTGTATGTAGGTCGAGTTGGACTACATTTAAAAAATAATGACCTTTATATAGGATGTCTAATAAAAGCGTGACATATCAAAGCTGTTTTTTTAAATGGAATACCCTGTACATTATTGCATATTTAGACTCCAGTGCATTTTAGTGTGACTTTATGTATCACACATGGGACTTTAAGCGAACTGTTTAGGTGCAAAACACAATTTTGGGTATAGGTAGATGTCAGAAAAAAATTGAATATCGCAGCTATTATAAATCTTAGAGGGCTGTGACTTTGCCATGTTACTAAGCATGAAATGTATCAGCTTACGTTAGACGGTCGAGTTCGAATTACATTTGTACTTGGACAAATCGGTAGATCAATTAAGGAAACTTCAATCAAAGGTAACTTGACTTTTTCAAAGGGAATGCATAATTTTTTTTATACGATCAAATGTGCAATTTGATAGGCTTTCTAATTATATCAGGTTGTGAATATCAATCTATGGTAGTGTTTATTAAATTTCGATATTTCAATCAAATCAGTGTCTTTCAATTTCCCTACCTATAAACAAACTAGCAGGCCATGAAATATAAACAAAATCATATTCAGATGGGAGAAAACAACTAACTTAGCAAAAACATCCAGCAGAACTATAGTAAAAGAACAAGATTATAAAAATTCCCTACAACAAATCAACTCTAACCAGAAACAACGGCGATAACATGTCTAAGGTTAAAGAGAAGCTGAAGTATGACAGAAATGGATGACTTTTACAGCCTACTAGCGACTGCAATGTACTACAGATCAAAAATTTCCAAAATCACTAAACACTTTGAAATGAAAACAAAACTTCCAGCGATCGTTGCCGTCAGTCTAATATCTTCAGAGCGCAATTTCACATTTAATGGCATAAAACAGTAGTCATTTCCGTCAAAGGCAAAAGTAGTGATACCTCTCACTGTCGTCCTTTGAACTTTTCAGTATCTATTAGCAAGATCACAAAAAAGGAATACTGACAAATCATATTTTAATTTTCTGCCAGGTAAATTATGTTTAATAATTAGAGCAGATTTTTAATTTATTCTTCATTTTCGGCAATCTTGCTTATGAGTATTGAAAAATTTGCAGAACTCCAGTCAGAGGTATCGGTTACTATTTTTTTAAATCATGAAATGTGAGATTTTATTCTGAAGCTATTAAGCTGCCAGCAACATTACGTGGTAGATTTCCTTTCATTTCAAAATTCACAATGGTTTTGTGAATTTTCAATCTTTAGAATATTGTAGTAGCCGGTATGCTGTAAAAAATACCTATTTCTGTCATACTCCAGCTGCGTTTTGACCTTAGATGTGTTATGTCTGCTATTTCTGGTTAAAATTGATTTGTTGTAAGTCATTTTTATAATTTTGTCCTTTTACTTTAGTTCGTCCATAACTATCTGCTAAGTTAGTTGTTTTGTTCCATCTGAACAGTTTTTTGCTCATATTTCATGGCCTGCTAAGTTGCTTATAGGTAGGAGAATTGAAAAACACCGGTTTTACTGAAAGTTTGAAATTAAATCAAAACTACCAGAGATTTATATTTACAACTGCATATCATTAGAAAGCTTATCAAATTGCACATTCGATGGTATAAAAAAATTATGCATTCCCATTTGAAAAAATCAAGTTACCTTTGATTGGAGTTTACTTGATTGATCTACCGATTTGTCCAAGTACAAATGTAATTCGAACTCGACCGTCTAACGTAAGCTGACACATTTCATGCTTAGTAACACGGCAAAGTCATAGCCCTCTAAGATCTATAATAGCTGCGATATTCAATTTTTTTCTGACATCTACCTTTACCCAAAATTGTGATTTGTACCTAAACGGTTCGCTTAAAGTCCCATGTGTGATACATAAAGTCACACTAAAATGCACTGGAGTCTAAATATGCAATAATGTACAGGGTATTCCATTTAAAAAAACAGCTTTGATATGTCACGCTTTTATTAGACACCCTGTATAAAGGTCATTATTTTTTAAATGTAGTCCAACTCGACCTACATACACTCGCAAAGTCGATTTTCCTAAAAGTGGTATCGTTTTGGTCACAAGAGTCCGAGGCGTTGAGCTTGACTCACCCTGTATATGCGTTGTGCAGCCGATTCGGGTTCAGTACGGTTAACGGTTACATGAATTTCAGATCGATCCGAAAATATACCTACTCGAAGAACAATAATAGTAAAAGGGCAAGAAAGACGCTTACAAAAAATACTCAGGTGGTCCTCTGTCGTCTATATCACCCGGTCCTCGTTTATCACTTCTAATAGTATAAACACGTAAACACTGTATATTATACATAACAGGTAGAAAATGCGAAATTAGCTTAACAGTCCTAATATCTTCGAGTGATTTACCACCGCCTACCGGTCCTCACTTATTCCACCTATTCGTATAGAGGTATACTAATTCAACGTTCATGCAGTAAAATAACATTCATTAATATGTGCTAGTACGGATTTCAGTTGAGTGAAAATAAATACAACTGAATGTAAAATTAACCTTTGCAGGGATGTAGGTAATTTGGTATCTTAGATAAGAACTCTGTTAAAATTTGACCATTATAGGGGAAAAAATCAAATTATCTGTGACTGAGGTTTCTTTAATTAATCTACTGATTTTTCCAAGTTCAAAAAGATTTCAAATTTAACCGTCTGACGCACCTTATGCTCAGCCATACCGAAAAGTCGTGGCCTTCTAAGATTAGTAATCACTGTGATACTTAATTTTTTTCTGATACCTACTTATACCAAGAATGGTGATTTGCACCTAAACAGTTCGCTTAAGGTTCCATATAAAATACATGGGGTCAAACTAGAATTTACCAAGCAATCTAAATACGCAATAATATATTCCACTCCATTCATTTAAAAAATGTAATTTTATTATGAATCACCCTGTATAAACTTAAAAATTTAAGTGAAAATATTTTAACGTTATAGCAGTCAAGGGTTCCCACCCCCCACCAAGTGACAGTCTTTTTAAATATGTGTTAGTAAGTCAACAATCCTCCGTCCACACAGTGTTGGCCCACCCTGTATAGGTAAATAAACATATCAAATGTCTCCTAGGTCAGTATTCGGATAAGTCTGAAAAGCCTAGAATTTCATATTTTTAGGGCAATCGAGGGTATTTTATGTTTACAAGAAATTTTCGGGATTTCGACTCTCCCATCCCCACCTTCCCAATTTCATCCCCTCCCAAAAACGGTAGATGATTGGTAACTTATAAAAATAATTCTGAGGGGTTTTGTCTCTCACTACACCAACGCGAAGCTGTTTATAAAATGAATTTTTACTTCCCACACGATAGGTGAGGGGAGTATTGCGATCGCGAAAATTTTCGATTTTGAGATAATACGCTTCTTGGGCGTTTTATGATGTGTACATAACGAAAATCCACGTCACTCATTTCCGTCGGTCTGTCTGTCTGTCTGTCTGTCGGTCTGTCTGTCGGTCTGTCTGTCGGTCTGTCTGTCGGTCTGTCTGTCGGTCTGTCTGTCGGTCTGTCTGTCGGTCTGTCTGTCGGTCTGTCTGTCGGTCTGTCTGTCGGTCTGTCTGTCGGTCTGTCTGTCGGTCTGTCGGTCTGTCGGTCTGTCGGTCTGTCGGTCTGTCTGTCGGTCTGTCTGTCAGTCTGTCTGTCGGTCTGTCTGTCGGTCTGTCTGTCGGTCTGTCTGTCGGTCTGTCTGTCGATCTATCTGTCCGTCTGTCTGTCGGTCTGTCTGGCGGTCTGTCGGTCTGTCTGTCGGTCTGTCTGTCGGTCTGTCTGTCTGTCGCGTTTTTCTACCCTCGTAATCTCAATAACCGCTGCATGGATTGTGATGAAATTTGGGCAGCGTTATGCTGTGGGGTCGTAGTAGGTAATGTTCCTATAATTTTGAAAATCGCTATACGGGGGGCGGAACGAAAAATGTCAAATATGCCTCAAACTTCGTTTTTAAGCGTTTTAGGGGTTCCTGATCATTTTCCATTTTTTCTTGGGTGGGGGTGAATTTGTGGTGGTTGGGGGGTGGGGGGTTGTAATACTGAAAATTTTGTTTTATTCGCAATGGGCTGTCCATTAATATGTGAATGAAAGGCTTAGCGGCATGATACACTTTTTTAGGTCCATCCGAACGTTGCACGCTTATTATAGAAACCACGGGACTTTGAGAATTTTCCGATGTATACATATTAGATCGTTCTGTATTTTATAATGTTGAAATTACTGAATTGATGTTCATCAGAATTTATGATGTACACATACGAGTGTTGTTTTAGATCGTTCGATATCGCGTAACGCGAAAATTGTGCAATTGATTTTAATGAAATTTTGACATAGTATTACTCCCAAGCCGAGGATGAAAAACGCGTATGTTTTGGAAAAATAGTGTCAGTGGCGGCGCAGCAATAATAAAAAAACTAAAAATATAAAAACAGCTCAAGCATTGTTTTTAGGCGTTTTACGGGTTCCTGATCATTTTCAAATTTTTTTGGGTGGGGTGAAATCGGGGCGGTTTGGGGGTGGGGGGTAGTAAAACGGAAAAATTTGTTGTATTTATAATAGTCCGTCTATTGACCTGAAGAAGAAATACCTAGCGGCATATTGCACTTTTTTAGGTCCATCCGAACATTGGCTTGCCTATTACAGGAACCAATTTTGTGATCTGCACATACGAGTTTTGCTTTATTTCGTTCTATGTATCTTGCGTAAAGCGAAAATTATTGAATTGATTTTAATAAAATTTTGACACAGAATTGCCGCTGCGAGAATGGAAAACGACTCTGTTTTTGAAAAACCATGTCAGAGGCGGCGCAGCAATAATCAAAAACATAAAATCAGCGCAAACTTCGTTTTTAGACGGGTTGGAGGCTCTTGATTGTTTCGCATTGTCCAGTTCAAGCATGTAGAAAAAAACTGTGGCGCCCTAGTTCCTAAGAAGGGAGACGTAAGAAACTATTTACGAGGGTTTCTGTGTTGGATGTTGTTTTTGGAGGCGGATGGGCGATAATTCAGTTGCAAGGGGATTTTAGGCTATAGCTTCATGCAATGGGAAATAATAAAATGGTATCATCATTATGTTTGGGAAGTACTGAGTCAATCAACTTGACTCCATTTTTACCTATTACTACCCAGCACCATGCTGCTGTTTATAAAAATATCGTCCTCTTAAAAACGCAACTTTCGGCATGCACACAGGAGACTTTCATGTGATGTATTCGTTGTGCGGCCGATTTGGTTTTAATGCAGTTGTCGTTTACGAGAAGAGCAGGAAAGACGTTTACAAAAAATACTCAGGTGGTTCTCAGTTTGTCGTGCATGTCAGCCGGTCCTCGTTTATCAGTTCTAATAGCATAAACACGTAAAGACAGTAAACATGACATGCAGAAAAGTCGAAATTAGCTTAATAATACTAATATCTACGAGTAAGTCACCACCGCCAGCGGTCCTCGCTTATTCCTCCTATTCGTAAAGAGATATACTGATTCAGCTTTCATGGAGTAAAATAACATTCATTAACATGTGCTACTACGGATTTCAACTAAGTGAAAATAAATGCAACTAAATGTAAAATTAACCTTTTCCTTTGTTAAAATTCGACTATAGGGATGTAGATACCGCGTGGCACATATAGCGAAAAATTCGACCCCTCTACTAACTTAGTTCAACGGATCTATTTTGAACGTCTATTGACTAGTCTAGGCACTGCGACTACAGGAGCAAGACTTTTTCAATCAGACCAACTGAAATAGGACATGACTCGCTTTGCTTCACAGTCGTAATTGCTAAATCGCTGATGTTGAAAATGGTATCGCCCTTCGTTATGAAAAACAAGTATTCCTGAGAAGAACTGAATCAATAAACTTGACTTCTATTTTTTTAATATCTGACCATGTTTTGGGAATTATTCAATATTTGTAGACGCGTAATTCGAAAATTGATTTAATTTAACGCGTGAATCAGTTGACTGCACTTTCGGTTGGCATTTGGCGTCATAAAACGTGTCTATGCCTGTGATACAATAAAGTTAACTAGAAAGGCAACAAATCTGTAACAAGAATATACTGTTAGATAAGGGTAGGTATGCTTGACAGGGGTACAACATTTATGAATTCAGAAATTTGTACTGTACAGTTATATATGAGGTTCAATCAATATGAACAATAATTGACTAACTTAGTACTTCCCACACATTAAAGTGATATCAGTTTTTTATTTTCCCTTTGCATTAAGCTATAGTCTGAGATCCCCTTGCAACCAAATCATCACCCTCCTGCCCTCAAAAAACATCCAACACAAAAACTCTAGTAAATAGTTTCTTGATACTCCTCTCCGTAGGAACTAGATCGACACTGGTTTTATTCTTCGAGCTTTAATTGGATGAAACGAAACGACTAGGAACACCCAAATCGCCTAAAAACGAAGTTTGAGTTATTTTTATATTTTTAGTTCTGACACGATTTTTAAAGACCATACGCATTTTCCATCCTCGTCACGGTAATACTACTGTGTCGAAATGTAATTAAAATCAATTTCAGGTTACATAATACAGAACTATGTAAAGCAATACTCGTATACAACATACGTCAGAAAAAATCCCTCAGTTTCTGTAACAATAAAGGCAACGTTCTGATAAACCTAAAAAGTGTATTATGTCGCTAGGTCCTTTTTTTGTAGGTCAATGGAGAGCGTATTATGCATACAAAAACTTTATTAGTTTTGCAACCCTTCACCTCTCAACCCAACCACCTCAATTTCACCCCCACTCAAAAAACAGAAAATGATCAGGAACCCCCAAAAGGTCTAAAAACTGGTTTGAGTTGTTTTTATGTTTTTAGCTTTTTTATTGTCGCTGCGCCGTAGTGACGGCACGATTTCTAAAAAGCATACCCATTTTCCATGCTTGGCACGGTAATCATACTGTGGCAAAGTTTCATTAACGATCTAAAACAATTTTCGTATGTGTATGCATATATCCGAAAATTCCAAGTCCATTGGTTTTTGTAGTAGGCAAGGTAATGATCGGATGGACCTAAAGGGCCGCCGCGCCGCTAGCACTCTTTAATAGGTCAATGGACGAATGGAAAATACTTTAGGAGAAGACGTATAGCTTATTTCCAACAAAAAAGTTATATAAAGTAGAGTCCGATTTTCAACTGTTTCAGAGATACCTAAATTTGATTTTCATTGAAATGCAGACCTCCAAACGAAAACCATAATAAAACAAAATTTCATCGTCGGATTTTGGAATTTTTAGTATTAGTGATTAGAAAAGACGATTTCACGTCATTATTTACTAAAAGAAAGTGATCATGTATCAAACACTCAAACTCGAGATAGTATCAAAATCAGCATGTTTTGAAAAGTGACATCAAGAAACATTACAAAAAAGGAATTTATCTTAAAAGATCGCCAAATAGTTAACCACGTACTTTACGGTAAATACATGCCCATCTTTCTAGTTATCCATTGGTACCACAAACTTCTTATAAATGGTAAACATAGGCAACAAAATTGCATTTAAGCTCTAGAGGTGTATTGGATCTCGGGGACCGCAAAATTTCAACAACCGTATGCAAAAACGTGTCATCGGATTTTTAATTTTTGTGTACTTTAATAATGTTCTGTTACATCATAAAAAAGAGATCTATCAACTAAAACTTCAGTATAGGGTCTACAAATTGTATGATATTAGAAGAAAACTTCAAGTTTTAACTTAAAATCGAATCGTCTTAAAAAGTCGCTAGGTAATTTCTTAAAAGATGGTAGATAATCAAGCAGAACATGCAAGCCACTTTATAAAGTATCGTGTATCCATAGATTTTCACAAGTGTATAAATGAGAGGTTGTAAATAATCCAGAACGAAGTAGGGCTAAAATTAAGCATGATATCTTTAGGGAACAACCTCGTATTATGGATCAGTCATGAACATACATACGCTAAAGCTGAAACTGTAGATTTTGTGCTGTGGATCAACAGTAATGAACGCACGCCTGCGCAAATTAAGATACAGTAGTTTGTGACAGCTGCGTCTCTACTTTTAGAACGGCGTTGGTGTTCACGCATACAAGGAAATCATCCTACAGCTCCACCTACGCTGTTGCTGGTATTTCTTAGCGGAAGATGTGGTTCACTGCGCAAACAGCTGGTATGTATGCGTACATCCGTACCATTTCATGCCAGTACACATTTTGGAGGAAGGCGATCCTGTCAGAAGAATGGATTTTTGTCGACTTATGCTTCATGTGGATGCCGGAGATGCAACTTTTTTAAGTAGGATTCTTTGGACGGATGAATTCATACATAACTGAAAATCTACGGTTACAAGACACTTTATAACGTGGTCTGCATGTTCTGTTTGCTTGCCTAACTTCTTAAGACGAATCTATTTTAAATCGCAACTTGAAGTTATCTAAAATTACAGTTTTGAGGCCATATACCGAAGTTTTGGTCAACTGATCACTTTTTATGACTAATCGTGATGTGATAGCACATCATTCAAGTAACCATAACAAAAATTAAAAACCTGATGACAAGCTTTTGCCAAACCGTCTGTTGAATTTTTGCACTCTTAGCGATCCAATATGCCTTTAGAGTTTAAATCTCTTACTGCATATGTTTTACCACATTTACAACAAGCTTATGGTACCAATGAACAACTAGAAAGGCATGTGTTTACCTTAAAGCGCACGGTTAATTATTTGGTGATATTTTAAAGATTCCTCTTTTTGTAACGTTTTTGAAGTCACTTTTCAAAGCATGCTAATCTTGACACTATCAAGAGTGTTATACCTGATCCCTTTTTTTAGTTGGTAATGACGTGATAGCATATTTTCTAAGGACTGATACCAAAAATTTCGAAATCCGACAATACAATTATGTTTTATTAGGGTTTTAGTTTGGAGGCCTGCATTTTAATGAAAATCTCTATAATGAATACAACAAATTTTTGAGTTTGACAACCCTCCGCTCCCCCCCCCCCCCCCCAATGGCCCCAATCACACTCTCACCCAAAAAAGTAGAAAATTATCATCAAATCCTAAAACGCCCAAAAACCAGGTTTTTGTTTTTTGCAAATTACTCCGCTGCCAATGCACCGATTTTTAAAATTATAGGAGCAATACCTACTAGGACCCCATAGGATACCGGTACCCAAATTCTATCACAATCCACGGTTACTGATGTGACTAGCCTAGAAAAACACGCAAAGACAGACAGACCGACGTTATATAGACATCATAAAACGCCCAAAAAAGCGTATTATCTCAAAATCCAAAATTTTCTCGATCACAATACCTATCACAATTTCCTATCGGTGTGGGAAATAAAATTACCTAAAAAGGAGCAGAGGTCATAAAAAGGCGCGAAAGGCATTTCAGATGGTAGGGTAGTATCGATTAATTAATATGCATGTGGACCTCGGTTATTGCCTTAGCTACCGGTCCTCGCATATTTGTTCTAATCGTAGAGATATACAGAGATTGTGGAAAAAGTGCAACTATTTTTTAAATACTAAGATGGTCAGATCGTTTTGTACCGGTGATCACTTGTTCTCTCCTATTAGTACAGAGATATACTCAGGGCCGTAGCTAGGTGTTGACCATGGAGGGGGTTCATGGTGACCTTAGGAGGGGATCATGTATAAAAGAATATGTAATGTCTTAACTTGTTAAACATCTGTATAGATTGTATCGCTGCTTATGTGTCATGAGCACCGAGGGATTGGTTAGTAGTAGAATAAATCACTAAGCTTGGAGAAAGCATCCTTGATTATCTTTATTTTGTATTATTTTAGTAGTTATTTCATTCATGGGAATACTCATGGGGGGGTTTGAACCGGCCCTGGATATGCTTGCTGATTGCTTATTCCGTCTAAGCTACCATTCATTGGTCCTCCTGTTCGATTAGTTTAGATGAAATACTACCGCTGCGGTCAATGAACTTTGTTATTTATCTGCGCAGCGTCCTAAAACGTGTCTCCAGGTAAATCGATCCATAAGGTCGATTATAGACTTCTATTTACTACAAGATTTTCAAGTATCATGATGTGTCGATTGATTCACTGTCTTCAATTATCTTCTTGAAATGTATAGGCAATGACATCTGAAACAGATATTACGAAACAGCTGCCGACACGTTCCAAATAAATCTGTTACTTTGAGACCTTTTCTGTGCCTACCTATTCCTTGACAAATAAAATCAAATGAAAATTTGTCCTTAGTAACGTAATCTGAAGGCTTGATACCTCGGTGACTACACATCTGCTGTTCACGTAGAACTGCCGTTTCTACTAGCAAAATCGATGTAACAACTAAATACTACTGGAGTTCAGCTTTAAAGGTGGACAGAGAATGTTTTTTAAACTGTGGAACAGCAGCGGTTCCTGAATTTTTGAAAGGGGGTGCACAAAAGTTTAAATAAAAAAATACACAAAAATCCTACCAGAGATTATTTAGGCCGCAGCTGCACTCTGCACATAAGTATACACAAGTATCTTTATACGAGTAGGAGGAATAAGCGAGGACTAGTGGCGGCCGTAAAGGACTCAAACATCAGTATTGTTATGCTAATTTCGACTTTTTCACGTCATGTGTGCAGTGTATACCTGTTCATACTATTAGAACTGATAAACGAGGACCGGGTGATATACGCGGCAAACTGAGGACCACCCGAGTATTTTTTATCGATCTAAAAGAATAGTTCATTTTAATTAACCAGAGTTGGTCATATGGTTTAGGTGTACCTAAGTTGCGTTTTTTAAGTGGATGAAATTTGAAAAGCGGCATGCTGCTGGGTGGTAATAGGTAAAGCTTCATTTCATGAAAGCTGTGCGTTGGCGTAGTAAAAGGCAAAACCCCTCAGACTTCTGTTTGAGCGTTTTATGAGTTAATCATCTACCGTTTCTGGGAGGGGCTGAAATTGTTAAGCTGGGGAGGGTGGAAACCTTGAAAATTTGTTGTAAACATAAAATACCCTCCATTGGCCTAAAAATATGAAATTATATAGGTACTTTTTCAACTTATTCGGTTACTGACCCAGTAGACATTTGATACGTTCATTCACATATACAGGGTGGGCCAATAGTGAGCAGATGGAGCATTGTTGACTTACTAAAACATATTTCAGAAATCTGTCACTTGGTCATGGTAGGGACCTTTGAGTGATATAACGTTGAATATTTTCACTTAAATGTTGATGTCTATATAGGGTGGTTCATATCAAACTTACATTTTTTTGAAGGAGACTCCCTATACATTATTGCATATTTGAATTCCTTGGTGAATTCTAGTGTGACTCAATGTATCTTATATTGAACTTTAACGAACCGTTTAGGCACAAATCAGCATTCTTGATATAAGTAGGTATCAGAAAAAATTTAAATATCGCAGTGATTATAAATCTTAGAAGGCCGTGACATTGCGGTACGACTAAGCATGAGATGCGTCACCTTAGGTCAGACGGTTAAATTCAATTTTTTTTTTGTACTTGAAATCAGTAGATTAATTAAGGAAACTTCAGTCACAGAGAACTTGATTTGTTCAAATAAGATTACCCATTTTTGTTTACAGAATCAAATGCAGAATTTGATTACCTCGATCCCAACCTTTTTAGTTTCCATTTTATTTAAAATTTTCAGTCAAATCAGTGTTTTTCAGTTTTGCTACTTATAAGAAATCTAGCAAGTCATGAAAAACAAACAAAAGCCCGTTAAGATGGAAGAAACCAACTAACTTAGTAGAAAGACACAAACAAACTAAACAACACAACAAACGGAAATTCCTTACAACACATAATCTCTAACAACAGCGATAAGAAATCTAATGACAATGACCAGCTGGCGTATGACAGAAGTGTTATTTTTCCACAGCCTACCAGCTATTGAGATCTACTAGAGCTTGATAACAAAAAACGATTAAAAATATTGAAACAAAAAAAAACTACCAATGATTGCTGCTGACAGTTTAGCATCGTCAGAATGAAATTTCACATTTAATGGGATAGAAAAGTAGTCATTTCTGTTAAGTCAAAAGTAAAGATATCTCTAACTGGAGCACTCTGAGCATCTATCGATGTGATTGTTAGATTTTTTTATTACTCCATGTTGTAACTGTGTTTATTTCATGTATGTTCCTACCAAGTAAATAATGTTTTATCATATAACATACTGCAATTCAGTTTTCATTTTTTGCGATTTTGCTAATAAGTAGAAGTACCAGTGAAGAATTTGAAGGGCTCCAGTCAAAGGCATCATCACTTTTGACTTACGGCTATTTTATGGAAATAAATGTGAAAATTTATTCTGAAAATATAGATACTCTCCTGCCAGTAACGATCGCTGGTATTTTGTCTTTTATTTAATTTTTTTGTACTGATTTTGGATATTTGCGTATAGCTAACAGGCTGTGAAAAGTAAGCCTTCTTGTTGCCGCTGTCGTTTCTGGTTAGAGCTGATATCCTGTAAGACATTTTTATAATCTTACCTCACTAATCTAGTTTGTTTGCGTTTTTATGCCAAGTTAGTTGGTTTCTTCCATCTGAACAGGTTTTTGTTTATTTTTCATGGACTGCTAGATTGCTTATAAGCTGGGAAAGTGTAAAACACCGATTTGACTTAAAATTTGAAATAAAATGAAAATTAAAAAAGATTGATTCCAACAATCCTACATTGTTGGAAAGGTTATCAGGTTTTAGATTCGATGGTATAAGAAAAATTAGGCATTCCCATTTTAAATAATCAAGGTACATGTGATTGAAATTTCCTTAATTATTCTACTGATTTCTCCAAGTGCAAAAAGAATTCAAATTTGATCGTATGACCTAAGATGACACGTTTTATGCTTAGTCACACCGTAAAGTCAGGGCCTTCTAAGTTTTATGATCGCTGCGATATTCAATTTTTCTCTTATACCCACTTATACCAAAAAAAAGTGATTTGCGCCTAAACGGTCCGTTTAAAGTTCCATATAAGATACATGAAGTCACACTAGAATTCACTAAGCAATTCAAATATGCAATAATATATAGGCGATTCTATTAAAAAAATGTTAGTTTGATAATCAGCCTATATAAACGTTAAAGTTTGCGTGAAAGTATTTTAACGTTATAACCTTCAGGGGCCCTACCATGATCAAGTAACAGATTTTTGAAATATCCTTCTAAGTCAACAATCCTCCGTCTACTCACTATTGGCCCACCCTGTATTGCATCTATCACATAATAATATGTACTCTGAGAGGAACTCACATATTTTGTTGGAATGTTTGAAAAGAAAAGCATTTTATAACTTATCGAATTTTTAAAGCTGAAGCTGGATTGACATGAAACGAGTGAAATCGGGTCAAGCCAGACCAAAAACTCTTAAGATGCTTATCGGAGCAGCTACAATCTGACGAACTTGGAACGATTTGACTCGGATAGCACTCTACTCTCTCAGACACTCTCTCACTCTCACTCTAAAATATGCTTCTCAGTTGTACAAAAATGAGCTTTAACAATTTCAAAAGGCATATCACACGGTATCTAAAACGTCAGTTGAATTGACCATCTTAGATTCCAAACGAAAATTGTATCACTCGATATTAAACTAATTGAAACACCTGCTAGTTCTTTCGCATAAGGGCATGGTTCATGATTTCAGAACTGTCTAGTAATCGCTATACCGAAGATCCTACTCCTTTCAAGAATTAAACCCTTCATGCATAGAGCGATGACCTGCAATCTAAAACTTTTCTGCCATAAAAGCCGCCTAGATATCATTCCAAAAGTTCCTCATGATGGGGCACTTCTGAACAAAATCACGACTCGCAACACCTAATTTTTTTCTCAAAGACCTCAACGTGTAATATGGGAAGCTAAACAATCAAGTACACAAAGAGAACGCGAAATATCGTGAGAGGCATTAGTCTGCCGGTATTTCATCGTTGCCGAATTTCAGGTCCTCACTTGTTGCATGCACTGGTATGTAACGTATATGGGGTGGCGGTATACAAACTCGAGAAACCATCTGGTGCCAAAGCGGTGAACTAAAATGTATACGTTTACCATAAAACGAAAAAAATGAGGACCAGCTGAAATTTTCAAATTTGACTCAAGACCATATCCGCAACTCACCACAAAAATTTCAAGCAAAGTCCTTGTGAGGTCCGTATATTGGTCCTCACTTGGTCGAGGTCCTCACTTGTTATGCAGATTTTGCACGGGCTAGCCTCACTTGTACCACGGGCCAAAAATATATATATATATATATATATATTTTTGGCCTGTGGTACAAGTGAGGCTAACCCGTGCAAAATCTGCATAACAAGTGAGGACCGCGACCAAGTGAGGACCAATATACGGACCTCACAAGGACTTCGCTTGAAATTTTTGTGGTGAGTTGCGGATATGGTCTTGAGTCAAATTTGAAAATTTCAGCTGGTCCTCATTTTTTTCGTTTTATGGTAAATGTATACATTTTAGTTCACCACTTTGGCACCAGATGGTTTCTCGAGTTTGTATACCGCCACCCCATATACGTTACATACCAGTGCATGCAACAAGTGAGGACCTGAAATTCGGCAACGATGAAATACCGGCAGACTAATGCCTCTCACGATATTTCGCGTTCTCTTTGTGTACTTGATTGTTTAGCTTCCCATATTACACGTTGAGGTCTTTGAGAAAAAAATTAGGTGTTGCGAGTCGTGATTTTGTTCAGAAGTGCCCCATCATGAGGAACTTTTGGAATGATATCTAGGCGGCTTTTATGGCAGAAAAGTTTTAGATTGCAGGTCATCGCTCTATGCATGAAGGGTTTAATTCTTGAAAGGAGTAGGATCTTCGGTATAGCGATTACTAGACAGTTCTGAAATCATGAACCATGCCCTTATGCGAAAGAACTAGCAGGTGTTTCAATTAGTTTAATATCGAGTGATACAATTTTCGTTTGGAATCTAAGATGGTCAATTCAACTGACGTTTTAGATACCGTGTGATATGCCTTTTGAAATTATTAAAGCTCATCTTTGTACAACTGAGGGGCATATTTTAGACTTAGGTAAAAAATGGGAGAGAGTGTCTGGGAGAGTAGAGTGCTATCCGAGTCAAATCGTTCCGAGTTCGTCAGATTTTAACTGCTCCGATAAGCATCCTAAGAGTTTTTGGTCTGGCTTGACCCGATTTTACTCGTTTGATGTCAATCCAGCTTCAGCTTTAAAAATGCGATAACTTATACAATACTTTTCTTTTCAAACATTCCAACAAAATATGTGAATTCCTCTCAGAGTACATATTATTATGTGATAGATGCAATACAGGGTGGGCCAATAGTGAGTAGACGGAGGATTGTTGACGAATGATATTCCCAAAATCTGATAGTTGATCATGGTAGGGCCCATGAAGGCTATAACGTTAAAATACTTTCACTCAAACTTTAACGTTTATATAGGCTGATTATCAAACTAACATTTTTTAATAGAACTGCCTATATATTATTGCATGTTTGAATTGCTTAGTGAATTCTAGTGTGACTTCATGTATCTTATATGAAACTTTAAACAGACCGTTTAGGCGCAAATCACTTTTTTTTGGTATAAGTAGGTATAAGAAAAAAATTGAATATCGCAGCGATCATAAAACTTAGAAGGCCGTGACTTTGCGGTGTGACTAAGCATGAAATGTGTCATCTTAGCTCATACGATCAAATTTGAATTCTTTTTGTACTTGGAGAAATCAGTAGAATAATTAAGGAGATTTCAATCACAGGCACCTTGATTATTTCAAATGGGGATGGCTAATTTTTCTTATACCATCGAATCTAAAACCTGATAACCTTTCCAACAATGTAGGATTGTTGGAATCAATCTTTTTTAGTTTTCATTTTGTTTCAAATTTTAAGTCAAATCGGTGTTTTACACTTTCACAACTTATAAGCCATCTAGCCGTCCATAAAAAATAAACAAAAACCTGTCCAGATGGAAGAAACCAACTAACTTGGCTTAAAAACGCAAACTAGATTAATGAGGCAAGATTATAAAAATTTCTTACAAGATATCAGCTCTAACCAGAAACGACAGCGGCAACAAGAAGGCTTACTTTTCACAGCCTATTAGCTATACCCAAATACCCAAAATCAGTACAAAATATTAAATAAAAGACAAAATACCAGCGATTGTTACTGGCAGGAGAGTATCTATATTTTCAGAATAAATTTTCACATTTAGTACCATAAAATAGCCGTAAGTCAAAAGTGATGATGCCTTTGACTCGAGCCCTTCAAATTCTTCACTGGTACTTCTACTTATTAGCAAAATCGCAAAAAATGAAAACTGAATTGCAGTATGTTATATGATAAAACATTATTTACTTGGTAGGAGCATACATGAAATAAACACAGTTACAACATGGAGTAATAAAAAAATCTAACAATCACATCAATAGATGCTCAGAGTGTTCCAGTTAGAGATATCTTTACTTTTGACTTAACAGAAATGACTACTTTTCTATCCCATTAAATGTGAAATTTCATTCTGACGATGCTAAACTGTCAGCAACAATCATTGGTAGTTTTTTTTTGTTTCAATATATTTAATCGTTTTTTGTTATCAAGCTCTAGTAGATCTCAATAGCTGGTAGGCTGTGGAAAAATAACACTTCTGTCATACGCCAGCTGCTCATTGTCATTAGATTTCTTACCGCTGTTGTTAGATATTATGTGTTGTAAGGAATTTTCGTAATTATCCCCGTTGCTCTAGTTTGTGTCTTTCAACTAAGTTAGTTAGCTTCTTCTATCTTAACGGGCTTTTGTTTGTTTTTCATGACTTGCTAGATTTCTTATAAGTAGGAAAACTGAAAAAAAACTGATTTGACTGAAAATTTTAAATAAAATGGAAACTAAAAAGATTGAGATCGAGGTAATCAAATTCTGCATTTGATTCTGTAAACAAAAATGGGTATTCTTATTTGAACAAATCAAGTTCTCTGTATTGAAGTTTCCTTAATTAATCTAGTGATTTCAAGTACAAAAAAAAATCAAATTTAACCGTCTGACCTAAGGTGACGCATCTCATGCGTAGTCGTACCGCAATGTCACGGCCTTCTAAGATTTATAATCACTGCGATATTTAAATTTTTTCTGATACCTACTTATACCAAGAATGCTGATTTGTGCCTAAACGGTTCGTTAAAGTTATATATAAGATACATTGAGTCACACTAGAATTCACCAAGGAATTCAAATATGCAATAATGTATAGGGAGTCGCCTTCAACAAAATGTAAGTTTGATATGAACCACCCTGTATAAACATCAAAATTTAAGTGAAAATATTTAACGATATATCACTCAAAGGTCCCTACCATGACCAAGTGACAGATTTTTGAAATATGTTTTAGTAAGTCAACAATCCTCCGTCTGCTCACTATTGGCCCACCCTGTATATGTGAATGAACGTATCAAATGTCTCCTGGGTCAGTAACCGAATGAGTTGAAAAAGTATATAATTTTATTTTTAGGCCAATGGAGGGTATTTTATGTTTACAACAAATTTTCAAGGTTTCCCCCCTTCCCACCTTCCCAATTTCAGCCCCTCCCAAAAATGGTACATGATTAACTCATAAAACGCTCAAAACGAAGTCTGAGGGGATTTGCCTTTCACTACGCCAACGCACAGCTTTTCATGAAATGAAGCTTAACCTGGTACTACCCAGCAGCATGCCGCTTTTCAAATTTCATTCACTTAAAAAACGCAACTTAGGCACACCTAAACCATATGACCAACTCTGTTTAATTAAAATGAGCTGTTCATTTAGATCGATAAAAAAATACTCGGGTGGTCCTCACTTTGTCGTGTATATCACCCGGTCCTCGTTTATCAGTTCTAATAGTATGAACAGGTATACACTGCACACATGACGTGAAAAAATATAGGGTGTCTCATTTAAAAAAATGCATTGTTTGCATCACCACGTAATTTATTGGGCCTGCGGGTGTTGGCCTATTCATACTACTACTACTACTACTACACTGCGTTAATAAACTTCCCCTAACATGACCTTTTCACGATAGCCGCGGTACTCTGGTAGTTTGGTATTTAGGCTCTGCTTATGCGATCTGCTCAGTGGAGAAAAACAGGTCTTTTCGCTAAGGGTAAGTATTCAGATATGCAGATTGCGTCTATCGCTTCCATCAGTCAGTTTTTTCACAGTACTGATAATAATAATCTGGTGGTATTTCACCTTACTTTTTAAATAATTATTTAACCGGGAGATATCAATTGTATTATATTTACCTACCTATATGAAAATTTGTGAAAAAAGTTTGAGTCCTTTACGGCCGCCACTAGCCCTCGCTCATTCCTCCTACTCGTATAAAGATACATATGTATACTTATGTGCAGAGGCAGCTGCGGCTTCAATAATCTCTGGTAGGATTTTTGTGTATTTTTTATTTAAGCTTTTGTGCGCCCCCTTTCAAAAATTCAGGAATCGCTGCTGTTCCACAGTTTAAAAAACATTCTCTGCCCACCTTTAAAGCTGAACTTCAGTAGTATTTAGTTGTTACATCGATTTTGCTAGTAGAAACGGCAGTTCTACGTGAACAGCAGATGTGTAGTCACCGAGGTATCAAGCCTTCAGATTACGTTACTGAGGACAAATTTTCATTTGATTTTATTTGTCAAGGAATAGGTAGGTATAAGGTAGGCACAGACAAGGTCTCAAAGTAACAGATTTATTTGGAACTTGTCGGCAGATGTTTCGTAATATCTGCTTCAGATGTCATTGACAGCGAATTAATCGACACATCATGATACTTGAAAATCTTATAGTAAATAGAAGTCTATAATCCACCTTATGGATCGATTTACCTGGAGACACCTTTTAGGACGCTGTGCAGATAAATAACATTCACCGCAGCGGTAGTATTTCATCTAGACTAATCGAACAGGAGGACCAATGAAAGGTAGCTTAGACAGAATAAGCAATCAGCAAGTATATCTATGTACTAATAAGAGAGAACAAGTGATCATCCGTACAAAACGATCTGACCATCTTAGTATTTAAAAAATAGTTGCACTTTTTCCACATTCTCTGTATATCCCTACGATTAGAACAAATATGCGAGGACCGGTAATGTATAACCGGGGTCCACATGCATATTAATCAATCGATACTACCCTACCATCTGAAATGCCTTTCGCGCCTTTTTATGACCTCTGCTTCTTTTTAGTTAATTTTATTTCCGACACCGATAGGAAATTGTGATAGGTATTGTGATCGCGAAAATTTTCGATTTTGAGGTAATACGCTTTTTTGGGCGTTTTATGATGTGTATATAACGTCGGTTTGTCTGTCTTTGCGTGTTTTTCTAGGCTAGTCATATCAGTAGCCATGGATTGTGATAAAATTTGGGTACCGGTATCCTATGGGGTCCTAGTAGGTATTGCTCCTATAATTTTAAAAATCGGTGCATTGGCAGCGGAGTAATTTGCAAAAAAACAAAAAGAATTGAATATTCCTCAAACCTCGTTTTTGAGCGTTTTAGGATTTCCTGATAATTTTCTACTTTTTTCGGGTGAGAGTGTGATTGGGGTCGCTGGGGGGGGGGGGGGGGGGGGGGAAGGGGGGCAAAAATATAAAAATAACTCAAACTTCGTTTTTAGGCGATTTGGGTGTTCCTGGTCGTTTCGTTTTATCCAGTTGAAGCTCGCAGAATAAAACCAGTGTCGATCTAGTTCCTACGGAGAGGAGTATCAAGAAGCTATTTACTAGAGCTTTTGTGTTGGATGTTTTTTGAGGGCAGGAGAGTGATGATTTGGTTGCAAGGGGATCTCAGACTATAGCTTAATGCAAAGGGAAAATAATAAACTGATATCACTTTAATGTGTGGGAAGTACTAAGTCAGTCAATTATCGTTCATATTGACTGAACCTCATATATAACTGTACAGTACAAATTCCTGAATTCATAAATGTTGTAATGTTGTACCCCTGTCAAGCATCTACCCTTATCTAACAGTATATTCTCGTTACAGATTTGTTGCCTTTCTAGCTAACTTTATTGTATCACAGACATAGACACGTTTTATGACGCCAAATGCCAATCGAAAGTGCAGTCAACTGATTCGCGCGTTAAATTAAATCAATTTTCGAATTACGCGTCTACAAATATTGAATAATTCCCAAAACATGGCCAGATATTAAAAAAATAGAAGTCAAGTTTATTGATTCAGTTCTTCTCAGGAATACTTGTTTTTCATAACGAAGGGCGATACCATTTTCAACATCAGCGATTTAGCAATTACGACTGTGAAGCAGAGTGAGTCATGTCCTATTTCAGTTGGTCCGATTAAAAAGTCTTGCTCCTGTAGTCGCAGTGCCTATAAGTTTGAGAACCCCTAGACTAGTCAATAGACGTTCAAAATAGATCCGTTGAACTAAGTTACCTGAATTCGCCGTTATTGACATGTTCAGATAATTAGCAAAATTTAGGTAATTAGATGGGTCGTATTTTTCGCTATATGTGCCACGCGGTATCTACATCCCTATAACAGTCGAATTTTAATAGAGGTCTTATCTAAGAAACCAAATTACCTACATCGCTGAAAAGGTTAATTTTACATTTAGTTGCATTTATTTTCACTTAGCTGAAATCCGTAGTAGCACATGTTAATGAATATTATTTTACTGCATGAAAGCTGAATTAGTATATCTCTATACGAATAGGAGGAATAAGTGAGGACCGCTGGCGGTGGTGAATCACTCGTACATATTAGTATTGTTAAGCTAATTTCGACTTTTCTGCATGTCATGTTTACAGTGTTTACGTGTTTATGCTACTGATAAACGAGGACCGGCTGGTGTACACGACAAACTGAGAACCACCTGAGTATTTTTTGTAAACGTCTTTCCTGCTCTTCTCATGTAAACGACAACTGCATTAAAACCAAATCGGCCGCATAACGAATACATCACATGAAAGTCACCTGTGCGCAAGTTGCGTTTTTAAGAGGACGATATTTTTATACATAGCATCATGGTGCTGGGTAGTAATAGGTAAAAATAGAGTCAAGTTGAATGACTCAGTACTTCCCACACATAATGATGATACCATTTTATTATTTCCCATTGCATGAAGCTGTAGTCTAAAATCCCCTTGCAACAAAATTATCGCCCATCCGCCTCCAAAAACAACATCCTACACAAAAACCCTCGTAAATAGTTTCTTGCATCTCCCTTCTTAGGAACTAGGGCGCCACAGTTTTTTTCTACTTGCTTGAACTGGTCAATGCGAAACGATCAAGAGCCTCCAACCCGTCTAAAAACGAAGTTTGGGCTGATTTTATGTTTTTGGTTTTTTGATTATTGCTGCGCCGCCTCTGACATGGTTTTTCAAAAACAGAGTCGTTTTCCATTCTCGCAGCGGTAATAAATTCTGTGTCAAAATTTTATTAAAATCAATTCAATAATTTTCGCTTTACGCGATATACATAGAACGAAATAAAGCAAAAATCGTATGTGCAGGTCACAAAATTGGTTTCTGTAATAGGCAAGCCAATGTTCGGATGGACCTAAAAAAGTGCAATATGCCGCTGGGTATTTCTTCTACAAGTCAATAGACGGACTATTATGAATACAACAAATTTTTCAGTTTTACTACCCCCCACCTCCCAACCGCCTCGATTTCACCCCACCCAAAGAAAAAATTGAAAATGATCAGGAACCCGTAAAATGCCTAAAAACAAAGTTTCAGCTGTTTTCATATTTTTAGTTTTTTTATTATTGCTGCGCCGCCACTGACACTATTTTTCCAAAACATACGCGTTTTTCATCCTCGCCTTGGGAGTAATACTATGTCAAAATTTCATTAAAATCAATTGAATAATTTTCACGTTACGCGATACCGAACGATCTAAAACAATACTCGTATGTGTACATCATAAATTCTGATGAACATCAAGTCAGTAATTTCAACATTATAAAATACAGAACGATCTATTATGTATACAAGTTTGGGGCATATTTGACATATTTCGTTTTTTTCTAATTATTCCGCCCCCCGTATAACGATTTTCAAAATTATAGGAACATTACCTACTACGACCCCACAGCATAACGCTGCCCAAATTTCATCACAATCCATGAAGCGGTTATTGAGATTACGAGGGTAGAAAAACGCGACAGACAGACAGACCGACAGACAGACCGACCGACCGACAGACCGACAGTCAGACAGACCGACGGAAATGAGTGACGTGGATTTTCGTTATGTACACATCATAAAACTCCCAAAAAGCGTATTATCTCAAAATCGAAAATTTTCGCGATCACAATACTCCCCTCACCTATCCGTGTGGCAAGTAAAAATTCATTTTATAAAAAGCTTCGCGTTGGAGTAGTGAGAGACAAAACCCCCCAGACTTATTTTTATAAGTTACCAATCATCTACTGTTTTTGGGAGGGGATGAAATTGGGAAGGTGGGGATGGGGGAGTCGAAATCTCGAAAATTTGTTGTAAACATAAAATACCCTCGATTGCCCTAAAAAATATGAAATTCTAGACTTTTCAGACTTATCCGAATACTGACCTAGAAGACATTTGATACGTTTATTTACCTATACAGGGTGGGCCAACACTGGACGGACGGAGGATTGTTGACTTACTAAAACATACTTAAAAAGTCTGTCATTTGGTGGGGGGTGGGAACCCTTGACTGCTATAACGTTAAAATATTTTCACTTAAATTTTTAAGTTTATACAGGGTGATTCATAATAAAATTACATTTTTTAAATGAATGGAATATATTATTGCATATTTGGATTGCTTGGTAAAATCTAGTTTGACCCTATGTATTTTATACGGAACCTTAAATGAAATGAAATGACTTGGTATAAGTAGGTATCAGAAAAAAATTGAGTATCACAGTGATTACTAATCCTAGAAGGCCATGACTTTTCGGTACGGCTAAGCATAAGGTGCGTCAGACGGTTAAATTTGGAATCTTTTTGAACTTGGAAAAATCAGTAGATCAATTAAAGAAACTTCAGTCATAGATAATTTGATTTTTTCCCTATAATGGTCAAATTTTAACAGAGTTCTTATCTAAGAAACCAAATTACCTACATCCCTGCAAAGGTTAGTTTTACATTCCGTTGTATTTATTTTCACTCAAATGAAATCCGTAGTAGCACATATTAATGAATGTTATTTTACTGCATGAACGTTGAATTAGTATACCTCTATACGAATAGGTGGAATAAGTGAGGACCGGTAGGCGGTGATGAATCACTCGAAGATATTAGTATTGTTAAGCAAATTTCGCCTTTTCTACATGTCATGTATAATATACAGTGTTTACGTGTTTATACTATTAGAAGTGATAAACGAGGACCACCTGAGTATTTTTTGTAAGCGTCTTTCTTGCCCTTTTACTATTATTGTTCTTCAAGCAGGTATATTTTCGGATCGATCTGAAATTCATGTAACCGTCAACCGTACTGAACCCGAATCGGCCGCAAAACGCACATACAGGGTGAGTCAAGCTCAACGCCTCGGACTCTTGTGACCAAACCACTTTTCGAAAAATCGACTTTGCGGGTGTATGTAGGTCGAGTTGGACTACATTTTAAAAATAATGACTTTTATACAGGGTGTCTAATAAAAGCGTGACATATCAAAGTTATGTTTTAAATGGAATACCCTGTACATTATTGCATATTTAGGTTCCAGTGCATTTTAGTGTGACTTTATGTATCACACATGGGACTTTAAGCGAACCGTTTAGGTACAAATCACAATTTTGGGTATAGGTAGATGTCAGAAAAAATTGAATATCGCAGCTATTATAAATCTTAGAGGGCTGTGACTTTGCCGTGTTACTAAGCATGAAATGTGTCAGCTTACGTTAGACGGTCGAGTTCGAATTACATTTGTACTCGGAGAAATTGGTAGATCAATTAAGTTAACTCCAATCAAAGGTAACTTGATTTTTTCAAATGGGAATGCATAATTTTTTTTATACCATCAAATGTGCAATTTGATAAGCCTTCTAATGATGTGCGATTGTAAATATCAATCTCTGGTAGTTTTGATTCAATTTCAAATTTTCAGCAAAACCGGTGTTTTTCAATTTTCCTACCTATAAGCAACTTAGCAGGCCATGAAATATAAACAAAAAACTGTTTAGATGGAACAAAATAACGAACTTAGAAGATAGTTACGGACGAACTAAAGTAAAGGGACAAAGTTATAAAAGTGACTTACAGCAAATCAATTCTAACCAGAAATAGCAGACATAACACATCTAAGGTCAAAAAGCTGCTGGAGTACGACAGAAATGGGTATTTTTTACAGCATACCGGCTACTACAATATTCTAAAGATTGACGATTCACAAAACCATTGTGAATTTTGAAATTAAAGGAAATCTACCACGTAATGTTGCTGGCAGCTTAATAGCTTTAGAATAAAATTTCACATTTCATGATTTAAAAAAATAGTAACCGATACCTCTGACCGGAGTTCTGCAAATTTTTCAATACTCATAGGCAAGATCGCCGAAAACGAAGAATAAATTAAAATATGATTTGTCAGTATTCCTTTTTTTGTGACCTTGCTAATAGATACTGAAAAATTCAAAGGACGACAGTGAGAGGTATCATTACTTTTGACTTTGACGGAAATGACTACTGTTTTATGCCATTAAATGTGAAATTGCGTTCTGAAGATATTAGACTGACGGCAACGATCGCTGAAAGTTTTGCTTTCATTTCAAAGTGTTTAGTGATTTTGGAAATTTTTAATCTCTAGTACATTGCAGTCGCTAGTAGGCTGTAAAAATTATCCATTTCTGTCGTACTCCAGCTTCTCTTTAACCTTCGACATGTTACCGCCGTTGTTTCTGGTTAGAGTTGATTTGTTGTAGGGAATTTTTATAATCTTGTTCTTTTACTCTAGTTCTGCTGGATCTTTTTGCTAAGTTAGTTGTTTTCTTCCATCTGAATACGATTTTGTTTATATCTCATGGCCTGCTAGTTTGTTTATAGGTAGAGAAATTGAAAGACACTGATTTGATTGAAATCTCGAAATTTAATAAAAACTACCATAGACTGATATTCACAATCTGATATAATTAGAAAGCCTATCAAATTGCACATCTGATCATATAAAAAAATTATGCATTCCCTTTGAAAAAATCAAGTTACCTTTGATTGAAGTTTCCTTAATTGATCTATCGATTTGTCCAAGTACAATGTAATTCGAACTCGACCGTCTAACGTAAGCTGATACATTTCATGCTTAGTAACACGGCAAAGTCACAGCCCTCTAAGATTTATAATAGCTGCGATATTCAATTTTTTTCTGACATCTACCTATACCCAAAATTGTGATTTGCACCTAAACGGTTCGCTTAAAAAGTGTGATACATAAAGTCACACTAACATTCACCCAGGAATCTAAATATGCAATAACATACAGGGTGTTCTATTTAAAAAACATAACTTTGATATGTCATGCTTATAGTAGACAGCCTGTATAAAAGTCATTGTTTTTAGAATGTAGCCCAACTCGACCTACATACATTTGCAAATCGATTTTTCGAAAAGTAGTATCGTTTGGTCACAAGGCGTTGAGCTTGACTCACCCTGTGTAACCTTAAAATGACCTGTGCGCATGCTGAAAGTTGGAAATAATATAAAAACGAAATGAGTTCTCGATCTAAAAGAATAGTGAAAACTTTAATCAAACAGAGCTGGTCATATAGCTTACAGTATATTCAATCCCAAGGTAGACTCCACATAAACAGTCGCAGGCAGCATTAGCGTGGTTACTGTCCGCTGCCATCTGCGAACACGCCAGCTATAGTCCAGTACAATTATGGAATTTTATATTACTATTTAAAAGAGTTGCCCTATTAATCCATTGCAACTTAAAAGCAGCCAGTTGCCAGTTTGAAATGATCATTTAGGCAATGAACACTTGACATCGCATATTTCGATCTGATTTCCAGTCAGTCTTGGGGGTTTTTACTTGCCGGATTATAACATACAATTCACACATAGTGTATTGGACTATTAGGGACCCTACCGACACGAGCCGATCTCGCACGCCGGCTTGTTTTCATTTGGTCTAGCTTGGCTGTGAATACAGTATAGGTGCACCTACGTTGCATTTCGCATTTTTTAAATGGATGAGATTTGGATAGCAGTATGTTGCTGAGTAGTAGTAGGTAAAGCTGAACTTTATGAAAAGCTGGACGTAGGCGTAGTGAAAGATAAAACCCCTCGGCCTTTGTTTCAAGCTTTTTATGAGTTTTCAATTATCTATTATTTTTTAGGAGGGGATGAAATTGGGAAGGTGGGGAGAGAGGGAGATGAAATCTCGAAAAATTGTTGTTAACATAAAGTGCCCTCCATTGCCCTAAAAACTATTAAATTCTATGCTTTTCAGACCTACACGAAAACTGTCCTTGAACACTTACCTACATTCTTTTTTGATACCCATTCATTACACTTAGGGCTGGTTTCACCGCTCTCTGATGGTTTCGGATAGCGTATCTATCACATAGGTCCATATCATTTATATGACAGATAGGCTTTTGGTCTGTCGGTTTATCTGTCTGTTACACTTAAAACCGGTTTCACCGGTCTCTGATAAGTTTCAGATAGCGTATCTGTTAGATAGGCCCATAATATTTATATGGCAATATCGGACAGATAGGCTATCAGTCTGTCGGTTTATCTGCCTGTTGGCTTCTACCCTCGTAGTCTCAGTAAACTTTGCACGGAGCGATATACTGCGGGATCGTAATAGGTAGTATGCTGCTATAATTTTGAAAATCCGTGCATGGGCGGTGAAGGAATTAGCAAAAAACAAAAAAAAATCAAATATTGCTCAAACTGCGTTTTTAGGATTTTTGGGGGTTCCTAATCATTTTGTACTACAGGATGGATGATGGAGGGCTATGAATAGAGACGGGCATATCGGGTCATTTTTAAGATGCGGATCAGCGGATCTAGAACACCTCAAAGATCCGGAACAGTGATCCGGTTCACGGGTCAGTCGGATCCCGACTAGCGAATGCAATCGTTCACCTTCGATCTTGACCGAAGCACGAGGGAACCGCCCAAACTGGGTACTCTGTGCAGACAGAAATGAGCTAGTACAGCACAGTACACTTCATGTATAATTTATTAATTTGTTTTATCTTTATATCAGATGATATTTATTTTTTTATAAATATGTACCTAGAAGATGTATATGTATTAATACTATTCTTTATAAATTTCGATTTGAGTAAATAATTATTCAGTTTTGAGTTTCTCGTATCCTGGCACGTAAAAGGATTTTTTTGTCTCTACTATAAACAGCCACAGCTCATCATACAAGAAAAATATTCATTTATTATTCGCCCTAAAATATCTATCTAAATATTCCTTTAAATTCAGATCCCAGAACATTGAGCATTATGGCTATCATGTAGCTTCAGCAGAACACTGAACCGAAAACTGAACATCGCTAATCGTCAGATCGACTGACCGACATATATCGCCGTGGCACGCACCATCCTGCTTTGTGATTCTGAATGAATAAGCGAACAAGCTGCCGGATTTGTGATCCGACTGACCCGTTGAGATTAAATTTAGGATTCGGTTCAGTTAGGTCACCTTAATGATCCGGATCAATGAATCGGATTAGAACCGTTCTACACATCTCTAGCTATGAAAATGAAAAAATTGTTGTATGCTGTCTAAAGCTTATCAAAAAATGGTCAAATATATGAAATTGTCAATCTTGGGTTAATTCCGCATACTGATGTAACATTTAATAATTTAATGTAAAATCTAATGCTAAAAGTAAAACCATTACACACACATACAGACCTACACGCAAACACACTGATCTGTGAGAGAAAGACCTAATACACTTTTTTACGTCCATCCTAACAGTGCCTTGCGTATTGCAGAAAACAAGGGACTTTGAATACGAGTTTTGCTTTAGATCGTTCTGTATTGGGTGGAAACTTCTGTTTGATTTTAATGAAATTTTAACATAGTATTATTACTGTGTCGAGAAGGAAGTGCGTATGGTTTTTAGAAATCGTATCAGTGGCGGCGCAGCAATAATGAAAAAAACTAAAAATATAAAAACATCTCAAATATCGTTTTTAGGCGTTTGAGACGTGACTGATCATTTTCTACTTTTTTTGGTAAGGGAGAAATTGGGATCGCTGGGGGGTGAGGGGTTGTAAAACTGAAAAGCTTATTGTATTCATAATAGGCTGTCCATTGACCTGTGACACTTTTTGAGATCCATCCGAACATTGTCTAGCCTATTGCAGAAACCAAGAATTTTCTGATGTATATGTAATAATGGCATTGCTCTAGATCGTTCTGTATTCTATAGCGTGAAAAATATTGAACTAATATTGACGAAACCTCGACACAGTATTAGTAGCAAGTACTATTAGCTTAGCGAGGAGGGTAAACGCGTGTGTCTTTTAATTGAAAACCCCAATTTTCTGTTGTATACATAAGGGTATTGCTTTAGACCGTTCTGTACTATATAACACAGTGTTATTTCCGTTGCAAGGTTGGAAAGCGCGTAAGGTTTTTAGAAATTGTGTCAGTAGCGGTGCAGTGTGTATTTGGTTGCAAAAGGATCTCACATTATAGCTTCACGGTATGCGAAAACAATAAACTGGTATTACCGCAATCTGTGGGAAGAACTCACTCAACTTGACTTAATTTTTTGCTCATAAATCCGCCATCACAAAGATGATATTTCAAAAGCATGCACCTTGTTCGACCCCGCCCTGGTAATAATAATCTGTCAAAGCTTTATTGCTAATGTTAGATACACACGTTAGATAAAAACCTTGAGTCCTCAAACTATGTAAAGGCAAGACAAGTACAGAACATTACAGCGACCAAGTTTATTCAGTATCACGGAAAGTCCATTACCCAAATCTTAGCACCTTACTAAAAGAAAAAATATGAATCAGATCTTCTTAAAATTCACACAAAAATAACAAAAGCAAAGTCTATTCGCCTATAAATGGAAAAACAATGTAGTTACAAAGATCTATATAACACTGATTCTAAATCAATTATTTGGAGGATTCATGACCATATGTCTATGGGAGCAGAACATGATGTCAAAACATTTGTAAATTCGCACATCATTGAAGTCCATCAGGTCACACGTTACAACAACAGGGTAGTTGAAATTTAAAAAAACACCTATTCAGTAAAAGTCGTAGAACGGCTTATATCGCGGTGTCATTTTGGCAACACAGCTATGACCTCGCTTGGTGCGTTGTATACCGATTTCGGACCTCCGTTGTTCTCTGGGATAAAAAGCGGGTATATCGTGGCTCACTTAATTCTTTCATTGAAAGGTCCTCACTTGTCTCGATATACACGTATCAATTTTCTCATCGGTAAAATAGCTTTCATGTGTATATTTGAATGTTTCTTATCAAATGGCACATCTTCGTAGTATCTATCATAAAATGATGCCATTATCTCGTTGTCCTCACTTGGCCACCGATATGTATTGTCCTCACTTGGTGCGTCAGCCAAGTATATATATATATATATATATATATATATATATATATATATATATATATATATATATATATAAGATTTATAATAGCTGCGATATTCAATTTTTTTCTGACATCTACCTATACCCAAAATTGTGATTTGGACCTAAACGGTTCGCTTAAAGTCCCATGTGTGATACATAAAGTCACACTAAAATGCACTGGAGTCTAAATATGCAATAATGTACAGGGTATTCCATTTAAAAAAAACAGCTTTGATATGTCACGCTTTTACTAGACACCCTGTATAAAGGTTATTATTTTTTAAATGTAGACCAACTCGACCTACATATACCCGCAAAGTCCATTTTTCGAAAAGTGGTATCGTTTGGTCACAAGAGTCCGAGGCGTTGAGCTTGACTCACCCTGTATATGCGTTGTGCGGCCGACTCGGATTCAGTACGGTTGACGGTTACATGAATTTCAGATCGATCCGAAAATATACCTACTTGAAGAACAATAATAGTAAAAGGGCAAGAAAGACGCTCACAAAAAATACTCAGGTGGTCCTCTGTCGTCTATATCACCCGGTCCTCGTTTATCACTTCTAATAGTGTAAACACGTAAACACTGTATATTATACATAACAGGTAGGAAATGCAAAATTTGCTTAACAATCCTATCTTCGAGTGATTCACCACCGCCTACCGGTCCTCACTTATTCCACCTATTCGTATAGAGGTATACTAATTCAACGTTCATGCAGTAAAATAACATTCATTAATATGTGCTAGTACGGATTTCAGTTGAGTGAAAATAAATACAACTGAATGTAAAATTAACCTTTGCAGGGATGTAGGTAATTTGGTATCTTAGATAAGAACTCTGCTAAAATTTGACCATTATAGGAAAAAAAATCAAATTATCTGTTACTGAGGTTTCTTTAATTAATCTACTGATTCTTCCAAGTTCAAAAAGTTTTCAAATTTAACCGTCTGACGCACCTTATGCCCAGCCGTACCGAAAAGTCGTGGTCTTCTAAGATTAGTAATCACTGTGATACTCAATTTTTTTCTGATACCTACTTATACCAAGAATGGTGATTTGCATGGGGTCAAACTAGAATTTACCAAGCAACCTAAATATGCAATAATATATTCCATTCCATTCATTTAAAAAATGTAATTTTAGTATGAATCACCCTGTATAAACTTAAAACTTTAAGTGAAAATATTTTAACGTTATAGCAGTCAAGGGTTCCCACCCCTCACCAAGTGACAGACTTTTTAAATATGTGCTGGTAAGTCAACAATCCGCCGTCCGCCCAGTGTTGGCCCACCCTGTATAGGTAAATAAACGTATCAAATGTCTCTCAAGTCAGTATTCGGATAAGTCTGAAAAGTCTAGAATCTCATATTTTTTAGGGCAATCGAGGGTATTTTATGTTTACAACAAATTTTCGGGATTTCGACTCCCCCATCCCCACCTTCCCAATTTCATCCCCTCCCAAAAACGGTAGATGATTGGTAACTTATAAAAATAAGTCTGAGGGCTTTTGTCTCTCACTACACCAACGCGAAGCTTTTTATAAAATGAATTTTTACTTCCCACACGATAGGTGAGGGGAGTATTGCGATCGCGAAAATTTTCGATTTTGAGATAATACGCTTCTTGGGCGTTTTATGATGTGTACATAACGGAAATCCACGTCACTCATTTCCGTCGGTCTGTCTGTCGGTCTGTCTGTCTGTCGCGTTTTTCTACCCTCGTAATCTCAATAACCGCTGCATGGATTGTGATGAAATTTGGGCAGCGTTATGCTGTGGGGTCGTAGTAGGTAATGTTCCTATAATTTTAAAAACCGTTATACGGGGGGCGGAGTAATTAGCAAAAAACGAAAAATGTCAAATATGCCTCAAACTTCGTTTTTAAGCGTTTTAGGGGTTCCTGATCATTTTCCACTTTTTCTTGGGTGGGGGTGAATTTGGGGTGGTTGGGGCGTGGGGGGTTGTAATACTGAAAAATTTGTTTTATTCGCAATGAGCTGTCCTTTAATATGTGAATGAAAAGCCTAGCGGCATGATACACTTTTTTAGGTCCATCCGAACGTTGCATGCTTATTATAGAAACCACGGGACTTTGAGAGTTTTCCGATGTATACATATTAGATCGTTCTGTATTTTATAATGTTGAAATTCTTGAATTGATGTTCCTCAGAATTTATGATGTACACATACGAGTATTGTTTTAGATCGTTCGATATCGCGTAACGCGAAAATTGTTCCATTGATTTTAATGAAATTTTGACATAGTATTACTCCCAAGCCGAAGATGAAAAACGCGGATGTTTTGGAAAAATAGTGTCAGTGGCGGCGCAGCAATAATAAAAAAACTAAAAATATAAAAACAGCTCAAACATTGTTTTTATGCGTTTTACGGGTTCCTGATCATTTTCAATTTTTTTGGGTGGGGTGAAATCGGGGCGGTTGGGGGGTGGGGGTAGTAAAACTGAAAAATTTGTTGTATTCATAATAGTCCGTCTATTGACCTGAAGAAGAAATACCTAGCGGCATATTGCACTTTTTTAGGTCCATCCGAACATTGGCTTGCCTATTACAGAAACCAATTCTGTGATCTGCACATACGAGTTTTGCTTTATTTCGTTCTATGTGTATTGCGTAAAGCGAAAATTATTGAATTGATTTTAATAAAATTTTGACACAGAATTACCGCTGCGAGAATGGAAAACGACTCTGTTTTTGAAGAACCATGTCAGAGGCGGCGCAGCAATGATCAAAAGACCAAAAACATGAAATCAGCTCAAACTTCGTTTTTAGACGGGTTGGAGGCTCTTGATCGTTTCGCATTGTCCAGTTCAAGCATGTAGAAAAAAACTGTGGCGCCCTAGTTCCTAAGAAGGGAGACGCAAGAAACTATTTACGAGGGTTTTTGTGTTGGATGTTGTTTTTGGAGGCGGATGGGCGGTGATTTAGTTACAAGGGGATTTTAGGCTATAACTTCATGCAATGGGAAATAATAAAATGGTATCATCATTATATGTGGGAAGTACTGAGTCAATCAACTTGACTCCATTTTTACCTATTACTACCCAGCACCATGCTGCTATGTATAAAAATATCGTCCTCTTAAAAACGCAACTTTCGGCATGCGCACAGGTGACTTTCATGTGATGTATTCGTTGTGCGGCCGATTTGGTTTTAATGCAGTTGTCGTTAACATGAGAAGAGCAGGAAAGACGTTTACAAAAAATACTCAGGTGGTTCTCAGTTCGTCGTGCATATCAGCCGGTCCTCGTTTATCAGTTCTAATAGCATAAACACGTAAACACGGTAAACATGACATGCAGAAAATTCGAAATTAGCTTAACAATACTAATATGTACGAGTGATTCACCACCGCCAGCGGTCCTCACTTATTCCTCCGATTCGTATAGAGATATACTAATTCAGCTTTCATGCAGTAAAATAACATTCATTAACATGTGCTACTACGGATTTCAACTAAGTGAAAATAAATGCAACTAAATGTAAAATTAACCTTTTCCTTTGTTAAAATTCGACTATAGGGATGCAGATACCGCGTGGCACATATAGCGAAAAATTCGACCCCTCTAATTACCAAAATTTTGCTAATAATCTGAACATGTCAATAACGGCGAATTCAGGTAACTTAGTACAACGGATCTATTTTGAACGTCTATTGACTAGTCTAGGGGTTCTCAAACTTATAGGCACTGCGACTACAGGAGCAAGACTTTTTCAATCGGACCAACTGAAATAGGACACGACTCACTTTGCTTCACAGTCGTAATTGCTAAATCGCTGATGTTGAAAATGGTATCGCCCTTCGTTATGAAAAACAAGCGTAATTCGAAAATTGATTTAATTTAACGCGTGAATCAGTTGACTGCACTTTCGGTTGGCATTTGGCGTCATAAAACGTGTTTATGTCTGTGATACAATAAAGTTAGCTAGAAAGGCAACAAATCTGTAACGAGAATATACTGTTAGATAAGGGTAGATATGCTTGACAGGGGTACAACATTTATGAATTCAGGAATTTGTACTGTACAGTTATATATGAGGTTCAATCAATATGAACGATAATTGACTAACTTAGTACTTCCCACACATTAAAGTGATATCAGTTTATTATTTTCCCTTTGCATTAATCTATAGTCTGAGATCCCCTTGCAACCAAATCATCACCCTCCTGCCCTCAAAAAACATCCAACACAAAAACTCTAGTAAATAGTTTCTTGATACTCCTCTCCGTAGGAACTAGATCGACACTGGTTTTATTCTGCGAGCTTTAATTGGATGAAACGAAACGACCAGGAACACCCAAATCGCCTTAAAAAGAAGTTTGAGTTATTTTTATATTTTTAGTTCTGACACGATTTTTAAAAACCATACGCATTTTCCATCCTCGTCACGGTAATACTACTGTGTCGAATTGTAATTAAAATCAATCTCAGGTTACACAATACAGAATTATGTAAAGCAATACTCGTATGCAGCATACGTCAGAAAAAATCCCTCAGTTTCTGTAACAATCAAGGCAACGTTCTGATAAACCTAAAAAGTGTATTATGTCGCTAGGTCCTTTTTTTGTAGGTCAATGGAGAGCGTATTATGCATACAAAAACTTTATTAGTTTTGCAACCCTCCACCTCCCAACCCAACCACCCCAATTTCACCCCCACTCAAAAAACAGAAAATGATCAGGAACCCCCAAAAGGCCTAAAAACTGGTTTGAGTTGTTTTCATATTTTTAGATTTTTTATTGTCGCTGCGCCGTAGTGACATCACGATTTCTAAAAAGCATACCCATTTTCCATGCTTGGCACGGTAACAATACTGTGGCAAAGTTTCATTAACGATCTAAAACAATTTTCGTATGTGTGCATATATCCGAAAATTCCAAGTCCATTGGTTTCTGTAGTAGGCAAGGTAATGATCGGATGGACCTAAAGGGCCGCCGCGCCGCTAGCACTCTTTCACAGGTCAATGGACGAATGGAAAACACTTTAGGAGAAGGCTGTATAGCTTATTTCCAACAAAAAAGTCATATAAAGTAGGGTCCGATTTTCAACTGTTTCAGAGATACCTAAATTGATTTTCATTGAAATGCAGACCTCCAAACGAAAACCATAATAAAACAAAATTTTATCGTCGGATTGTGGAATTTTTAGTATCGGTGATTAGAAAAGACGATGTCACGTCATTATTTACTAAAAGAAAGTGATCATGTATCAAACACTCAAACTCGAGATAGTATCAAAATCAGCATGTTTTGAAAAGTGACATCAAGAAACATTACAAAAAAGGAATTTATCTTAAAAGATCGCCAAATAGTTAACCACGTACTTTACGGTAAATACATGCCCATCTTTCTAGTTATCCATTGGTATCACAAACTTCTTATAAATGTGGTAAACATAGGCAACAAAATTGCATTTAAGCTCTAGAGGTATATTGGATCTCGGGGACCGCAAAATTTCAACAACCGTATGCAAAAACGTGTCATCGGATTTTTAATTGTTGTGTACTTTGATAATGTTCTATTACATCATAAAAAAGAGATCTATCAACTAAAACTTCAGTATAGAGTCTACAAATTTTATAATATTAGAAGAAAACTTCAAGTTTTAACTTAAAATCGAATCGTCTTAAAAATTCGCTAGGTAATTTCTTAAAAGATGGTAGATAATCAAGCACAACATGCAAGCCACTTTATAAAGTATCGTGTATCCATAGATTTTCACTGGTGTATAAATGAGAGGTTGTAAATAATCCAGAACGAAGTAGGACTAAAATTAAGCATGATATCTTCAGGGAACAACCTCGTATTATGGATCAGTCATGACCATACATACGCTAAAGCTGAAACTAGATTTTGTGCTGTGGATCGACAGTAATGAACGCACGCCTGCGCAAATTAAGATACAGTGGGTTGTGACAGCTGCGTCTCTACTTTTAGAACGGGCAACGGCGTTGGTGTTCACGCATACACGGAAATCATCCTACAGCTCCACCTACGCTGTTGCTGGTATTTCTTAGGGGAAGATGTGGTTCACTGCGCAAACAACTGGTATGTATCCGTATATCCGTACCATTACATACCAGTACACATTTTGGAGGAAGGCGATCCTGTCAGAAGAATGGATTTTTTTCGACTTATGCTTCATGTGGATGCCGGAGATGCAACTTTTTTAAGTAGGATTCTTTGGACGGATGAATTCATACATAACTGAAAATCTACGGTTAAAAGACACTTTATAACGTGGTCTGCATGTTCTGTTTGCATGCCTAACTTCTTAAGACGAATCTATTTTAAATCGCAACTTGAAGTTATCTAAAATTATACAGTTTTGAGACCATATAAGTTTTGTTCAACTGATCACTTTTTATGACTAATCGTAATGTGATAGCACATTATTCAAGTAACCATAACAAAAATTAAAAATCTGATGACAAGCTTTTGCCAAACCGTCTGTTGAAATTTTGCACTCTTAGCGATCCAATATGCCTTTAGAGTTTAAATCATTCTCTTACTGCATATGTTTTACCACATTTACAACAAGCTTATGGTACCAATGAATAACTAGAAAGGCATGTGTTTACCTTTAAAGTGCACGGTTAATTATTTGGTGATATTTTAAAGATTCCTCTTTTTGTAACGTTTTTGAAGTCACTTTTCAAAGCATGCTAATATTGACACTATCAAGAGTGTTATACCTGATCCCTTTTTTTAGTTGGTAATGACGTGATAGCATATTTTCTAAGGACTAATACCAAAAATTTCGAAATCCGACAATACAATTTTGTTTTATTAGGGTTTTAGTTTGGAGGCCTGCATTTTAATGAAAATCTCTATAATGAATGCAACAAATTTTTGAGTTTTACAACCTTCCAAATTACTCCGCTGCCAATGCACCGACTTTTAAAATTATAAGAGCAATACATACTAGGACCCCATAGGATACCGGTACCCAAATTTTATCACAATCCACGGTTACTGATGTGACTAGCCTAGAAAAACACGCAAAGACAGACAGATCGACGTTATATAGACATCATAAAACGCCCAAAAAAGCGTATTATCTCAAAATCGAAAATGTTCGCGATCACAATACCCATCACAATTTCCTATCGGTGTGGGAAATAAAATTAACTAAAAAGAAGCAGAGGTCATAAAAAGGCGCGAAAAGCATTTCAGATGGTAGGGTAGTATCGATTAATTAATATGCATGTGGACCTCGGTTATTGCCTTATACATTAACGGTCCTCGCATATTTGTTCTAATCGTAGAGATATGCAGAGAATGTGGAAAAAGTGCAACTATTTTTTAGATACTAAGATGGTCATATCGTTCTGTACCGGTGATCACTTGTTCTCTCCTATTAGTACAGAGATATACTCAGGGCCGTAGCTAGGCGTTGACCATGGACGGGGGTTCATGGTGACCTTAGGAGGGGTTCATGTATAAAAGAATATGTAATGTCTTAATTTGTTAAACATCTGTATAGATTGTATCGCTGCTTATGTGTTATGAGCACCGAGGGATTGGTTAGTAGTAGAATAAATCACTAAGCTTGGAGAAAGCATCCTTGATTATCTTTATTTTGTATTATTTTAGTAGTTATTTCATTCATGGGAATACTCATGTGGGGGTTTGAACCCCCAAACCCTCCCCCTTATATACGGCCCTGGATATACTTGCTGATTGCTTATTCCGTCTAAGCTACCATTCATTGGTCCTCCTGTTCGATAAGTCTTAAATGAAATACTACCGCTGCGGTCAATGAACTTTGTTATTTATCTGCACAGCGTCCTAAAACGTGTCTCCAGGTAAATCGATCCATAAGGTCGATTATAGACCTCTATTTACTATAAGATTTTCAGGTATCATGATGTGTCGATTGACTCGCTGTCTTCAATTATCTTCTTGAAATGTACAGGCAATGACATCTGAAACAGATATTACGAAACATCTGCCGACACGTTCCAAATAAATCTGTTACTTTAAGACCTTTTCTGTGCCTACCTTATACCTACCTATTCCTTGACAAATAAAATCAAATGAAAATTTGTCCTCAGTAACGTAATCTGAAGGCTTGATACCTCGGTGACTACACATCTGCTGTTCACGTAGAACTGCCGGTTCTGCTAGCAAAATCGATGTAACAACTAAATACTACTGCAGTTCTGCTTTAAAGGTGGACAGAGAATGTTTTTTAAACTGTGGAACAGCAGCGGTTCCTGAATTTTTGAAAGGGGGCGCACAAAAGTTTATTTAAAAAAATACACAAAAATCCTGCCAGAGATTATTTAGGCCGCAGCTGCACTCTGCACATAAGTATACATATGTATCTTTATACGAGTAGGAGTAATAAGCGAGGGCAAGTGGCGGCCGTACAGGACTCAAATATCAGTATTGTTATGCTAATTTCGACTTTTTCACGTCATGTGTGCAGTGTATACCTGTGCATACTATTAGAACTGATAAACGAGGACCGGGTGATATACACGGCAAACTGAGGACCACCCGAGTATTTTTTATCGATCTAAAAGAATAGTTCATTTTAATTAAACAGAGTTGGTCATATGGTTTAGGTGTACCTAAGTTGCGTTTTTTAAGTGGATGAAATTTGAAAAGCGGCATGCTGCTGGGTGGTAATAGGTAAAGCTTCATTTCATGAAAAGCTGTGCGTTGGCGTAGTAAAAGGCAAAACCCCTGAGACTTCGTTTTGAGCGTTTTATGAGTTAATCATCTACTATTTCTGGGAGGGGCTGAAATTGTTAAGGTGGGGAGGGGGGAAACCTTGAAAATTTGTTGTAAACATAAAATACCCTCCATTGGCCTAAACATATGAAATTATATACTTTTTCAACTTATTCGGTTACTGACCCAGGAGACATTTGATACGTTCATTCACATATACAGGGTGGGCCAATAGTGAGCAGATGGAGGATTGTTGACTTACTAAAACATATTTCAGAAATCTGTCACTTGGTCATGGAAGGGACCTTTGAGTGATATAACGTTAAATATTTTCACTTAAATTTTGATGTTTATATAGGGTGGTTCATATCAAACTTACATTTTTTTGAAGGCGACTCCCTATACATTATTGCATATTTGAATTCCTTGGTGAATTCTAGTGTGACTCAATGTATCTTATATTGAACTTTAACGAACCGTTTGGGCACAAATCAGCATTCTTGGTATTAGTAGGTATCAGAAAAAATTTAAATATCGCAGTGATTATAAATCTTAGAAGGCCGTGACATTGCGGTACGACTAAGCATGAGATGCGTCACCTTAGGTCAGACGGTTAAATTTAATTTTTTTTGTACTTGAAATCAGTAGAACAATTAAGGAAACTTCAGTCACAGAGAACTTGATTTGTTCAAATAAGAATACCCATTTTTGTTTACAGAATCAAATGCAGAATTTGATTACCTCGATCTCAATCTTTTTAGTTTCCATTTCATTTAAAATTTTCAGTCAAATCAGTGTTTTTCAGTTTTCCTACTTATAAGAAATCTAGTAAGTCACGAAAAACAAACAAAAGCCCGTTAAGATGGAAGAAACCAACTAACTTAGTAGAAAGACACAAACAAACTAAACAACACAACAAACGAAAATTCCTTACAACACATAATCTCTAACAACAGCGGTAAGAAATCTAATGACAATGAGCAGCTGGCGTATGACAGAAGTGTTATTTTTCCACAGCCTACCAGCTATTGAGATCTACGACAGCTTGATAACAAAAAACGATTAAAAATATTGAAACAAAAAAAAACTACTAGTGATTGCCGCTGACAGTTTAACATCGTCAGAATGAAATTTCACATTTAGTGGGATAGAAAAGTAGTCATTTCTGTTAAGTCAAAAGTAAAGATATCTCTAACTGGAGCACTCTGTGCATCTATTGATGTGATTGTTAGATTTTGTTATTACTCCATGTAGTAACTGTGTTTATTTCATGTGTGTTCCTATCAAGTAAATAATGTTTTATCATATAACATACTGCAATTCAGTTTTCATTTTTTGTGATTTTGCTAATAAGTAGAAGTTCCAGTGAAGAATTTGAAGGGCTCCAGTCAAAGGCATCGTCACTTTTGACTTACGGCTATTTTATGGAACTAAATGTGAAAATTTATTCTGAAAATATAGATACTCTCCTGCCAGTAACGATCGCTGGTATTTTGTCTTTTATTTAATTTTTTGTACTGATTTTGGATATTTGCGTATAGGCTGTGAAAAGTAAGCCTTCTTGTTGCCGCTGTCGTTTCTGGTTAGAGCTGATATCTTGTAAGACATTTTTATAATCTTACCTCACTAATCTAGTTTGTTTGCGTTTTTATGCCAAGTTAGTTGGTTTCTTCCATCTGAACAGGTTTTTGTTTATTTTTCATGGACTGCTAGTTTGCTTATAAGCTGGGAACGTGTAAAACACCGATTTGACTTAAAATTTGAAATAAAATGAAAATTAAAAAAGATTGATTCCAACAATCCTACATTGTTGGAAAGGTTATCAGGTTTTAGATTCGATGGTATAAGAAAAATTAGGCATTCCCATTTGAAATAATCAAGGTACCTGTGATTGAAATTTCCTTAATTATTCTACTGATTTCTCCAAGTACAAAAAGAATTCAAATTTGATCGTATGACCTAAGATGACACGTTTCATGCTTAGTCACACCGTAAAGTCACGGCCTTCTAAGTTTTATGATCGCTGCGACATTCAATTCTTCTCTTATACCTACTTATACCAGAAAAAGTGATTTGCGCCTAAACGGTCCGTTTAAAGTTCCATATAAGATACATGAAGTCACATTAGAATTCACTAAGCAATTCAAATATGCAATAATATATAGGCGGTTCTATTAAAAAAATGTTAGTTTGATAATCAGACTATATAAACGTTAAAGTTTGCGTGAAAGTATTTTAACGTTATAGCCTTCAGGGGCCCTACCATGATCAAGTAACAGATTTTTGAAATATCGTTCTAAGTCAACCATCCTCCGTCTACTCACTATTGGCCCACCCTGTATTGCATCTATCACATAATAATATGTACTCTGAGAGGAATTCACATATTTTGTTGGAATGTTTGAAAAGAAAAGTATTTTATAAAAACTTATCGAATTTTTAAAGCTGAAGCTGGATTGACATGAAACGAGTAAAATCGGGTCAAGCCAGACTAAAAACTCTTAGGATGCTTATCGGAGCAGCTAAAATCTGACGAACTTGGAACTATTTGACTCGGATAGCACTCTACTCTCTCAGACACTCTCTCCCATTTTTTACCTAAGTCTAAAATATGCTTCTCAGTTGTACAAAAATGAGCTTTAACAATTTCAAAAGGCATAACACACGGTATCTAAAACGTCAGTTGAATTGACCATCTTAGATTCTAAACGAAAATTGTATCACTCGATATTAAACTAATTGAAACACCTGCTAGTTCTTACGCATAAGGGCATGGTTCATGATTTCAGAACTGTCTAGTAATCGCTATACCGAAGATCCTACTCCTTTTAAGAATTAAACCCTTCATGCACAGAGCGATGACCTGCAATCTAAAACTTTTCTGCCATAAAAGCCGCTTAGATCTCATTCCAAAAGTTGCTCATGATGGGGCACTTGTGAACAAAATTATGACTCGCAACACCTAATTTTTTTCTCAAAGACAGCAGCGTGTAATATGGGAAGCTAAACAATCAAGTACACAAAGAGAAGGCGAAATATCGTGAGAGGCATTAGTCTGCCGGTGTTTCATCGTTGCCGAATTTCAGGACCTCACTTGTTGCATGCACTGGTATGTAACGTATATGGGGTGGCGGTATACAAACTCGAGAAACCATCTGGTGCCAAAGCGGTGAACTAAAATGTATACGTTTACCATAAAACGAAAAAAATGAGGACCAGCTGAAATTTTCAAATTTGACTCAAGACCATGTCCGCAACTCACCACAAAAATTTCAAGCGAAGTCCTTGTGAGGTCCGTATATTGGTCCTCACTTGGTCGCGGTCCTCACTTGTTATGCAGATTTTGCGCGGGTTAGCCTCACTTGTACCACGGGCCAAAAATATATATATATATATATATATATACAGGGTGTCCCAGAAGTCAACGTCAAGCCGCTACGGGGTGACAGGATTGGTTGTAACTATCATGAGAAAAATCAGAAAAAAAATCTATCCCATGTAGTTTGAAAATTATAGGCATTTAAAAAAAACCTAGAAATTTTCTCAAATTATAACAATTTTTCGGTTATTGTGGTTAACTTTTATTATTTTTGTTCATTTAAACTTTGGAACCGTAACCCTAAATAACATTTCTAGAAGCACAGTCAAAAATAATGAAACAATTGCCCCGAGTTTGCTAGAATGAAGACTATTTATGAAACTATGATTTTAAGATTTTCAAAGTTTGCCAACTTTGAAAGACCCTCCTTTAAAAAAAATGTATTAAAGTACCTTGGCAAGTACCATTAAAAGTTGGCGCTTTTAACCAGGATTGTAAAATGGTACAATACTTGTTAGTTTCATACTAAAAAAAATCGAGTAAAAAAATAAAAACCTCAAGTAACCCGATTTTTGCTAACCCATTTCACTCTGATCAGATGTCCTTTATTCGCATTAGGTTTTGGTAGATTCTTAATTTTAAGGCAAAATGATGAGAGATATGGATAATGAACATATTTGCTATGAGCGAGCGAGACAGATAGTGACGCCACTTTTAGCAAAGTCAACAAAAATAAGTAAAATTAATAAAATAATGAAAAATTTTGACCTAGTTTAGTTTAGGTTTATTGGAACAAAAGTCAGGCAATAAAATAATGTTCAAATTGTTTACCATTAGCCTCAATGCACGCCCTACATCTTCTTACTTTACTATTACTATTTTACTATCTAATTTAACTTATTACCCAGGCATATCCTCGAGAGTTGATATCCTCAGCAGCTTGAGAAATTCGTTTACGCAGCTCGGCTACGCTCCCAATGCAATGAGCTTTGAATAAACTTTTTCTTTGAGAACACCCCGATAACAAAATTCCAGGGGATTTGAATCTGGGGAACGGGCTGGCCACGAGATAGTGCCTGAACGTCCACCTCCAGTTTCCGGATATTTTTGGTCAAGAAAACCTATTATTTGCACTGCGTAATGCGCTGGGCAGCCATCTTGTTGATACCTCATGTGGCGACGATCTGTTAAGCGGTCTACAGACGTTGATGCATGCTGCGATTCAGGAATCGACTTCTACGTTTCATAACACAAGTAGCAGCGTGTGTGGTACTGAATCACGAATTTGGTGTCAGTTGCGGCTTGCAGCGATGCAGATTCTGGAATCCTATTATGGACGGTGAGCCATGTCGCCGAGCCGGTGACGCTGATGCAGTGATGCAGGTTTCAACGTGTATAGTATTGCGTCAATGCAAAGAAATAAGCCCAACCTACTATGCTTGTGTTGCATAAAACGTGCATGAAATATCAAGTCGATTCAGGCATCGCAACAGGTTTCGATTTGAGTAGGAACTTATGCAACTGATGCAAGTTTCATGAAATCTTGAGTCGATTGAGGAATCGCAGCTTACATCAGCGCCTGTAGGCCGCTTTAGTGGTACGTCCTATAACAAAGTTGGTAAATTTTATCGAAAAAAATGTAGGTAATTCGTGCCATTCAAATTCTCAGGCAGCTCAAAAGGCCCAACAATTTTGCCGTTTAAAATTCCGGTCCACAGGCTTACTTCAAAGCGATACTGGGATCCGTCTTCTCGCATTAAATGTGCCTGGCTAATAAGTAGATCTTTTTTAAGAAAATGTAGGACGTGTATTGAGGCTGATGGTACACAATTTGAACTTTCATTGTAATAAAAACCTAAACCTAAACTAAGCTAAGTCAAGATTTTTCATTATTTTATTAATTTTACTTATTTTTGTTGACTTTTCTGAAAGTGGCGTCACTCTCTGTCTTGCTCACTCATGGCAAACATGTCCACTATCCACCTCCCTCATCAATTTGCCGCAAAATTAAGAACCTACCAGAAGCTTGTGCGAATAAAGAACATCTGACCTGAGTGAAATGGGTTAGCAAAAATCGGGTTACTTGAGGTTTTCCTTTTTTTACTCGTTTTTTTAGTATGAAACTAACAAGTATTGTGCTATTTTACAATCCTGGTTCAATGCGCCAACTTTTAGTGGCACTTGCCAAGGTACTTTAGTAATTTTTTTTTAAAGGAGGGTCTTTCAAAGTCGGCAAACTTTGAAAATATTAAATTCATAGTTTAATAAATAGTCTTCATTCTAGAAAACTTGGGGCAATTGTGCCATTATTTTTGACTGTGCTTCTAGAAACGTTATTTAGGGTTACGGTTCCAAAGTTTAAATGAACAAGAATAATAAAAGTTAACCGCAATAACCAAAAAATTGTTATAATTTGAGAAAATTTCTAGGATTTTTTTAAATGCCCATAATTTTCAAATTGTATGGGATAGATTTTTTTTCTGATTTTTCTCATGATAGTTACAACCAATCCTGTCACCCCGTAGCGGCTTGACGTTGACTTCTGGGACACCCTGTATATATATATATATATATATATATATATATATATATATATATATATATATTTTTGGCCCGTGGTACAAGTGAGGCTAACCCGTGCAAAATCTGCATAACAAGTGAGGACCGCGACCAAGTGAGGACCAATATACGGACCTCACAAGGACTTCGCTTGAAATTTTTGTGGTGAGTTGCGGATATGGTCTTGAGTCAAATTTGAAAATTTCAGCTGGTCCTCATTTTTTTCGTTTTATGGTAAATGTATACATTTTAGTTCACCACTTTGGCACCAGATGGTTTCTCGAGTTTGTATACCGCCACCCCATATACGTTACATACCAGTGCATGCGACAAGTGAGGACCTGAAATTCGGCAACGATGAAATACCGGCAGGCTAATGCCTCTCACGATATTTCGCGTCCTCTTTGTGTACTTGATTGTTTAGCTTCCCATATTACACGTTGAGGTCTTTGAGAAAAAAATTAGGTGTTGCGAGTCGTGATTTTGTTCAGAAGTGCCCCATCATGAGGAACTTTTGGAATGATATCTAGGCGGCTTTTATGGCAGAAAAGTTTTAGATTGCAGGTCATCGCTCTATGCATGAAGGGTTTAATTCTTGAAAGGAGTAGGATCTTCGGTATAGCGATTACTAGACAGTTCTGAAATCATGAACCATGCCCTTATGCGAAAGAACTAGCAGGTGTTTCAATTAGTTTAATATCGAGTGATACAATTTTCGTTTGGAATCTAAGATGGTCAATTCAACTGACGTTTTAGATACCGTGTGATATGCCTTTTGAAATTATTAAAGCTCATCTTTGTACAACTGAGAGGCATATTTTAGACTTAGGTAAAAAATGGGAGAGAGTGTCTGGGAGAGTAGAGTGCTATCCGAGTCAAATCGTTCCGAGTTCGTCAGATTTTAACTGCTCCGATAAGCATCCTAAGAGTTTTTGGTCTGGCTTGACCCGATTTCACTCGTTTGATGTCAATCCAGCTTCAGCTTTAAAAATGCGATAACTTATAAAATACTTTTCTTTTCAAACATTCCAACAAAATATGTGAATTCCTCTCAGAGTACATATTATTATGTGATAGATGCAATACAGGGTGGGCCAATAGTGAGTAGACGGAGGATTGTTGACGAAGGATATTCCCGAAATCTGATAGTTGATCATGGTAGGGCCCATGAAGGCTATAACGTTAAAATACTTTCACTCAAACTTTAACGTTTATATAGGCTGATTATCAAACTAACATTTTTTAATAGAACTGCCTATATATTATTGCATATTTGAATTGCTTAGTGAATTCTAGTGTGACTTCATGTATCTTATATGAAACTTTAAACAGACCGTTTAGGCGCAAATCACTTTTTTTTGGTATAAGTAGGTATAAGAAAAAAATTGAATATCGCAGCGATCATAAAACTTAGAAGGCCTTGACTTTGCGGTGTAACTAAGCATGAAATGTGTCATCTTAGCTCATACGATCAAATTTGAATTCTTTTTGTACTTGGAGAAATCAGTAGAACAATTAAGGAGATTTCAATCAAAGGCACCTTGATTATTTCAAATGGGGATGCCTAATTTTTCTTATACCATCGAATCTAAAACCTGATAACCTTTCCAACAATGTAGGATTGTTGGAATCAATCTTTTTTAGTTTTCATTTTATTTCAAATTTTAAGTCAAATCGGTGTTTTACACTTTCCCAACTTATAAGCCATCTAGCAGTCCATAAAAAGTAAACAAAAACCTGTCCAGATGGAAGAAACCAACTAACTTGGCATAAAAACGCAAACTAGATTAATGAGGCAAGATTATAAAAATTTCTTACAAGATATCAGCTCTAACCAGAAACGACAGCGGCAACAAGAAGGCTTACTTTTCACAGCCTATTAGCTATACCCAAATACCCAAAATCAGTAAAAAAAATTAAATAAAAGACAAAATACCAGCGATTGTTACTGGCGGGAGAGTATCTATATTTTCAGAATAAATTTTCACATTTAGTACCATAAAATGGCCGTAAGTCAAAAGTGATGATGCCTTTGACTCGAGCCCTTCAAATTCTTCACTGGTACTTCTACTTATTAGCAAAATCGCAAAAAATGAAAACTGAATTGCAGTATGTTATATGGTAAAACATTATTTACTTGGTAGGAGCATACATGAAATAAACACAGTTACAACATGGAGTAATAAAAAAATCTAACAATCACATCAATAGATGCTCAGAGTGCTCCAGTTAGAGATATCTTTACTTTTGACTTAACAGAAATGACTACTTTTCTATCCCATTAAATGTGAAATTTCATTCTGACGATGCTAAACTGTCAGCAACAATCATTGGTAGTTTTTTTTTTTTGTTTCAATATATTTAATCGTTTTTTGTTATCAAGCTCTAGTAGATCTCAATAGCTGGTAGGCTGTGGAAAAATAACACTTCTGTCTTACGCCAGCTGCTCATTGTCATTAGATTTCTTACCGCTGTTGTTAGATATTATGTGTTGTAAGGAATTTTCGTAATTATCCCCCGTTGCTCTAGTTTGTGTCTTTCTACTAAGTTAGTTGGCTTCTTCTATCTTAACGGGCTTTTGTTTGTTTTTCATGACTTGCTAGATTTCTTATAAGTAGGAAAACTGAAAAACACTGATTTGACTGAAAATTTTAAATAAAATGGAAACTAAAAAGATTGAGATCGAGGTAATCAAATTCTGCATTTGATTCTGCAAACGAAAATGGGTATTCTTATTTGAACAAATCAAGTTCTCTGTATTGAAGTTTCCTTAATTAATCTACTGATTTCAAGTACAAAAAAAATCAAATTTAACCGTCTGACCTAAGGTGACGCATCTCATGCTTAGTCGTACCGCAATGTCACGGCCTTCTAAGATTTATAATCACTGCGATATTTAAATTTTTTCTGATACCTACTTATACCAAGAATGCTGATTTGTGCCTAAACGGTTCGTTAAAGTTATATATAAGATACATTGAGTCACACTAGAATTCACCAAGGAATTCAAATATGCAATAATGTATAGGGAGTCGCCTTCAAAAAAATGTAAGTTTGATATGAACCACCCTGTATAAACATCAAAATTTAAGTGAAAATATTTAACGTTATATCACTCAAAGGTCCCTACCATGACCAAGTGACAGATTTTTGAAATATGTTTTAGTAAGTCAACAATCCTCCGTCTGCTCACTATTGGCCCACCCTGTATATGTGAATGAACGTATCAAATGTCTCCTGGGTCAGTAACCGAATGAGTTGAAAAAGTATATAATTTTATTTTTCGGCCAATGGAGGGTATTTTATGTTTACAACAAATTTTCAAGGTTTCCCCCCTTCACACCTTCCCAATTTCAGCCCCTCCCAAAAATGGTAGATGATTAACTCATAAAACGCTCAAAACGAAGTCTGAGGGGATTTGCTTTTCACTACGCCAACGCACAGCTTTTCATGAAATGAAGCTTTACCTGGTACTACCCAGCAGCATGCCGCTTTTCAAATTTCATTCACTTAAAAAAAGGCAACTTAGGCACACCAAAACCATATGACCAACTCTGTTTAATTAAAATGAGCTGTTCATTTAGATCGATAAAAAAATACTCGGGTGGTCCTCACTTTGTCGTGTATATCACCCGGTCCTCGTTTATCAGTTCTAATAGTATGAACAGGTATACACTGCACACATGACGTGAAAAAATATAGGGTGTCTCATTTAAAAAAATGCATTGTTTGCATCACCACGTAATTTATTGGGCCTGCGGGTGTTGGCCTATTCATACATGACGCAGTACACTGCGTTAATAAACTTCCCCTAACATGACCTTTTCACGGTAGCCGCGGTACTCTGGTAGTTTGGTATTTAGGCTCTGCTTATGCGATCTGCTCAGTGGAGAAAAACAGGTCTTTTCTCTAAGGGTAAGTATTCAGATATGCAGATTGCGTCTATCGCTTCCATCAGTCAGTTTTTTCACAGTACTGATAATAATAATCTGGTGGTATTTCACCTTACTTTTTAAATAATTATTTAACCGGGAGATATCAATTGTATTATATTTACCTACCTATATGAAAATTTGTGAAAAAAGTTTGAGTCCTTTACGGCCGCCACTAGCCCTCGCTCCTCCTCCTCCTACTCCTCCTACTCGTATAAAGATACAATATGTATACTTATGTGCAGAGTGCAGCTGCGGCTTCAATAATCTCTGGTAGGATTTTTGTGTATTTTTTATTTAAGCTTTTGTGCGCCCCCTTTCAAAAATTCAGGAACCGCTGCTGTTCCACAGTTTAAAAAACATTCTCTGCCCACCTTTAAAGCTGAACTTCAGTAATATTTAGTTGTTACATCGATTTTGCTAGTAGAAACGGCAGTTCTACGTGAACAGCAGATGTGTAGTCACCGAGGTATCAAGCCTTCAGATTACGTTACTGAGGACAAATTTTCATTTGATTTTATTTGTCAAGGAATAGGTAGGCACAGGCAAGGTCTCAAAGTAACAGATTTATTTGGAACTTGTCGGCAGATGTTTCGTAATATCTGTTTCAGATGTCATTGACAGCGAATTAATCGACACATCATGATACTTGAAAATCTTATAGTAAATAGAAGTCTATAATCGACCTTATGGATCGATTTACCTGGAGACACGTTTTAGGACGCTGTGCAGATAAATAACATTCACCGCAGCGGTAGTATTTCATCTAGACTAATCGAACAGGAGGACCAATGAATGGTAGCTTAGACAGAATAAGCAATCAGCAAGTATATCTCTGTACTAATAGGAGAGAACAAGTGATCATCCGTACAAAACGATCTGATCATCTTAGTATTTAAAAAATAGTTGCACTTTTTCCACATTCTCTGTATATCTCTAAGATTAAAACAAATATGCGAGGACCGGTAATGTATAACCGAGGTCCACATGCATATTAATCAATCGATACTACCCTACCATCTGAAATGCCTTTCGCGCCTTTTTATGACCTCTGCTTCTTTTTAGTTAATTTTATTTCCCACACCGATAGGAAATTGTGATAGGTATTGTGATCGCGAAAATTTTCGATTTTGAGGTAATACGCTTTTTTGGGCGTTTTATGATGTCTATATAACGTCGGTTTGTCTGACTTTGCGTGTTTTTCTAGGCTAGTCATATCAGTAGCCATGGATTGTGATAAAATTTGGGTATCGGTATCCTATGGGGTCCTAGTAGGTATTGCTCCTATAATTTTAAAAATCGGTGCATTGGCAGCGGAGTAATTTGCAAAAAAACAAAAAGAATTGAATATTCCTCAAACCTCGTTTTTGAGCGTTTTGGGATTTCCTGATAATTTTCTACTTTTTTCGGTGTGATTGGGGTCGCTGGGGGGGGGGGGGGAGGGTGGGCAAAAATATAAAAATAACTCAAACTTCGTTTTTAGGCGATTTGGGTGTTCCTGGTCGTTTCGTTTTATCCAGTTGAAGCTCGCAGAATAAAACCAGTGTCGATCTAGTTCCTACGGAGAGGAGTATCAAGGAGCTATTTACTAGAGTTTTTGTGTTGGATGTTTTTTGAGGGCAGGAAGGTGATGATTTGGTTGCAAGGGGATCTCAGACTATAGCTTAATGCAAAGGCAAAATAATAAACTGATATCACTTTAATGTGTGGGAAGTACTAAGTCAGTCAATTATCGTTCATATTGATTGAACCTCATATATAACTGTACAGTACGAATTCCTGAATTCATAAATGTTGTAATGTTGTACCCCTGTCAAGCATCTAACCTTATCTAACAGTATATTCTCGTTACAGATTTGTTGCCTTTCTAGCTAACTTTATTGTATCACAGACATAGACACGTTTTATGACGCCAAATGCCAATCGAAAGTGCAGTCAACTGATTCGCGCGTTAAATTAAATCAATTTTCGAATTACGCGTCTACAAATATTGAATAATTCCCAAGACATGGCCAGATATTAAAAAAATAGAAGTCAAGTTTATTGAATCAGTTCTTCTCAGGAATACTTGGTTTTCATAACGAAGGGCGATACCATTTTCAACATCAGCGATTTAGCAATTACGACTGTGAAGCAGAGTGAGTCATGTCCTATTTCAGTTGGTCCGATTAAAAAGTCTTGCTCCTGTAGTCGCAGTGCCTATAAGTTTGAGAACCCCTAGACTAGTCAATAGACGTTCAAAATAGATCCGTTGAACTAAGTTACCTGAATTCGCCGTTATTGACATGTTCAGATAATTAGCAAAATTTAGGTAATTAGAGGGGTCGTATTTTTCGCTATATGTGCCACGCGGTATCTACATCCCTATAACAGTCGAATTTTAATAGAGGTCTTATCTAAGAAACCAAATTACCTACATCGCTGAAAAGGTTAATTTTACATTTAGTTGCATTTATTTTCACTTAGCTGAAATCCGTAGTAGCACATGTTAATGAATATTATTTTACTGCATGAAAGCTGAATTAGTATATCTCTATACGAATAGGAGGAATAAGTGAGGACCGCTGGCGGTGGTGAATCACTCGTACATATTAGTATTGTTAAGCTAATTTCGACTTTTCTGCATGTCATGTTTACAGTGTTTACGTGTTTATGCTATTAGAACTGATAAACGAGGACCGGCTGGTGTACACGACAAACTGAGAACCACCTGAGTACTTTTTGTAAACGTCTTTCCTGCTCTTCTCATGTAAACGACAACTGCATTAAAACAAAATCGGCCGCATAACGAATACATCACATGAAAGTCACCTGTGCGCATGCCGAAAGTTGCGTTTTTAAGAGGACGATATTTTTATACATAGCATCATGGTGCTGGGTAGTAATAGGTAAAAATAGAGTCAAGTTGAATGACTCAGTACTTCCCACACATAATGATGATACCATTTTATTATTTCCCATTGCATGAAGCTGTAGTCTAAAATCCCCTTGCAGCAAAATTATCGCCCATCCGCCTCCAAAAACAACATCCAACACAAAAACCCTCGTAAATGGTTTCTTGCATCTCCCTTCTTAGGAACTAGGGCGCCACAGTTTTTTTCTACTTGCTTGAACTGGTCAATGCGAAACGATCAAGAGCCTCCAACCCGTCTAAAAACGAATTTTGGGCTGATTTTATGTTTTTCGTTTTTTGATTATTGCTGCGCCGCCTCTGACATGGTTTTTCAAAAACAGAGTCGTTTTCCATTCTCGCAGCGGTAATAAATTCTGTGTCAAAATTTTATTAAAATCAATTCAATAATTTTCGCTTTACGCGATATACATAGAACGAAATAAAGTAAAAATTGTATGTGCAGGTCACAAAATTGGTTTCTGTAATAGGCAAGCCAATGTTCGGATGGACCTAAAAAAGTGCAATATGCCGCTAGGTATTTCTTCTACAAGTCAATAGACGGACTATTATGAATACAACAAATTTTTCAGTTTTACTACCCCCCACCTCCCAACCGCCTCGATTTCACCCCACCCAAAAAAAAAAGAATTGAAAATGATCAGGAACCCGTAAAATGCCTAAAAACAAAGTTTGAGCTGTTTTCATATTTTTAGTTTTTTTATTATTGCTGCGCCGCCACTGACACATTTTTTCCAAAACATACGCGTTTTTCATCCTCGCCTTGGGAGTAATACTATGTCAAAGTTTCATTAAAATCAATTGAATAATTTTCACGTTACGCGATACCGAACGATGTAAAACAATACTCGTATGTGTACATCACAAATTCTGATGAACATCAAGTCAGTAATTTCAACATTATAAAATACAGAACGATCTATTATGTATACAAGTTTGGGGCATATTTGACATATTTCGTTTTTTTCTAATTATTCCGCCCCCCGTATAACGATTTTCAAAATTATAGGAACATTACCTACTACGACCCCACAGCATAACGCTGCCCAAATTTCGTCACAATCTATGCAGCGGTTATTGAGATTACGAGGGTAGAAAAACGCGACAGACAGACAGACCGACAGACAGACCGACAGACCGACAGTCAGACAGACCGACGGAAATGAGTGACGTGGATTTTCGTTATGTACACATCATAAAACGCCCAAAAAGCGTATTATCTCAAAATCGAAAATTTTCGCGATCACAATACTCCCCTCACCTATCCGTGTGGCAAGTAAAAATTCATTTTATAAAAAGCTTCGCGTTGGAGTAGTGAGAGACAAAACCCCCCAGACTTATTTTTATAAGTTACCAGTCATCTACTGTTTTTGGGAGGGGATGAAATTGGGAAGGTGGGGATGGGGGAGTCGAAATCTCTAAAATTTGTTGTAAACATAAAATACCCTCGATTGCCCTAAAAAATATGAAATTCTAGACTTTTCAGACTTATCCGAATACTGACCTAGAAGACATTTGATACGTTTATTTACCTATACAGGGTGGGCCAACACTGGACGGACGGAGGATTGTTGACTTACTAAAACATACTTAAAAAGTCTGTCATTTGGTGGGGGGTGGGAACCCTTGACTGCTATAACGTTAAAATATTTTCACTTAAATTTTTAAGTTTATACAGGGTGATTCATAATAAAATTACATTTTTTAAATGAATGGAATATATTATTGCATATTTGGATTGCTTGGTAAAATCTAGTTTGACCCTATGTATTTTATACGGAACCTTAAATGAAATGAAATGAAATGACTTGGTATAAGTAGGTATCAGAAAAAAATTGAGTATCACAGTGATTACTAATCTTAGAAGGCCATGACTTTTCGGTACGGCTAAGCATAAGGTGCGTCAGACGGTTAAATTTGAAATCTTTTTGAACTTGGAAAAATCAGTAGATTAATTAAACTTCAGTCATAGATAATTTGATTTTTTTCCCTATAATGGTCAAATTTTAACAGAGTTCTTATCTAAGAAACCAAATTACCTACATCCCTGCAAAGGTTAATTTTACATTCCGTTGTATTTATTTTCACTCAAATGAAATCCGTAGTAGCACATATTAATGAATGTTATTTTACTGCATGAACGTTGAATTAGTATACCTATATACGAATAGGTGGAATAAGTGAGGACCGGTAGGCGGTGATGAATCACTCGAAGATGTTAGTATTGTTAAGCAAATTTCGCCTTTTCTACATGTCATGTATAATATACAGTGTTTACGTGTTTATGCTATTAGAAGTGATAAACGAGGACCACCTGAGTATTTTTTGTAAGCGTCTTTCTTGCCCTTTTACTATTATTGTTCTTCAAGCAGGTATATTTTCAGATCGATCTGAAATTCATGTAACCGTCAACCGTACTGAACTCGAATCGGCCGCAAAACGCACATACAGGGTGAGTCAAGCTCAGCGCCTCGGACTCTTGTGACCAAACGGTACCACTTTTCGAAAAATCGACTTTGCGGGTGTATGTAGGTCGAGTTGGACTACATTTTAAAAATAATGACTTTTATACAGGGTGTCTAATAAAAGCGTGACATATCAAAGCTATGTTTTTAAATGGAATACCCTGTACATTATTGCATATTTAGGTTCCAGTGCATTTTAGTGTGACTTTATGTATCACACATGGGACTTTAAGCGAATTGTTTAGGTACACATTACAATTTTGGGTATAGGTAGATGTCAGAAAAAATTGAATATCGCAGCTACTATAAATCTTAGAGGGCTGTGACTTTGCCGTGTTACTAAGCATGAAATGTGTCAGCTTACGTTAGACGGTCGAGTTCGAATTACATTTGTACTCGGAGAAATTGGTAGATCAATTAAGTTAACTCCAATCAAAGGTAACTTGATTTTTTCAAATGGGAATGCATAATTTTTTTTATACCATCAAATGTGCAATTTGATAAGCCTTCTAATGATGTGCGATTGTAAATATCAATCTCTGGTAGTTTTGATTTAATTTCAAATTTTCAGCAAAACCGGTGTTTTTCAATTTTCCTACCTATAAGCAACTTAGCAGGCCATGAAATGTAAACAAAAAACTGTTTAGATGGAACAAAATAACTAACTTAGAAGATAGTTACGGACGAACTAAAGTAAAGGGACAAAGTTATAAAAGTGACTTACAGCAAATCAATTCTAACCAGAAATAGCAGACATAACACATCTAAGGTCAAAAAGCTGCTGGAGTACGACAGAAATGGGTATTTTTTACAGCATACCGGCTACTACAATATTCTAAAGATTGACGATTCACAAAACCATTGTGAATTTTGAAATTAAAGGAAATCTACCACGTAATGTTGCTGGCAGCTTAACAGCTTTAGAATAAAATTTCACATTTCATGATTTAAAAAAATAGTAACCGATACCTCTGACCGGAGTTCTGCAAATTTTTCAATACTCATAGGCAAGATCGCCGAAAACGAAGAATAAATTAAAAATCTGCTCAAATTATTAAACATAATTTACCTGGCAGAAAATTAAAATATGATTTGTCAGTATTCCTTTTTTTGTGATCTTGCTAATAGATACTGAAAAATTCAAAGGATGACAGTGAGAGGTATCATTACTTTTGACTTTGACGGAAATGACTACTGTTTTATGCCATTAAATGTGAAATTGCGTTCTGAAGATATTAGACTGACGGCAAGGATCGCTGAAAGTTTTGCTTTCATTTCAAAGTGTTTAGTGATTTTGGAAATTTTTAATCTCTAGTACATTGCAGTCGCTAGTAGGCTGTAAAAATTATCCATTTCTGTCGTACTCCAGCTTCTCTTTAACCTTCGACATGTTACCGCCGTTGTTTCTGGTTAGAGTTGATTTGTTGTAGGGAATTTTTATAATCTTGTTCTTTTACTCTAGTTCTGCTGGATCTTTTTGCTAAGTTAGTTGTTTTCTTCTATCTGAATACGATTTTGTTTATATTTCATGGCCTGCTAGTTTGTTTATAGGTAGAGAAATTGAAAGACACTGATTTGATTGAAATCTCGAAATTTAATAAAAACTACCATAGACTGATATTCACAATCTGATATAATTAGAAAGCCTATCAGATTGCACATCTGACCATATAAAAAAATTATGCATTCCCTTTGAAAAAATCAAGTTACCTTTGATTGAAGTTTCATTAATTGATCTATTGATTTTTCCAAGTACAATGTAATTCGAACTCGACCGTCTAACGTAAGCTGATACATTTCATGCTCAGTAACACGGCAAAGTCACAGCCCTCTAAGATTTATAATAGCTGCGATATTCAATTTTCTTCTGACATCTACCTATACCCAAAATTGTGATTTGCACCTAAACGGTTCGCTTAAAAAGTGTGATACATAAAGTCACACTAACATTCACCCAGGAATCTAAATATGCAATAATATACAGGGTATCCAGGAAACAGATGGTTGGGTTTAGGTCAAGAAAAAGAGGGAGTCTCTTTTACCGTTTTGCCGACGTTTCGGCCTTTATTAGGCCATCTTCAGGGCAACCAGTGATGGACTCCTTGAGTCAATTATAGTGAAAAGGCACATGTAGTATAAACAAAGTATATAAGGGTAAAAAAAACGACACTTAATAAATAAATAAGACAATCTCCGTCTTATTATTGTCTTATTTATTTATTAAGTGTCGTTTTTTTTTACCCTTATATACTTTGTTTATACTACATGTGCCTTTTCACTATAATTGACTCAAGGAGTCCATCACTGGTTGCCCTGAAGATGGCCTAATAAAGGCCGAAACGTCGGCAAAACAGTAAAAGAGACTCCCTCTTTTTCTTGACCTAAACCCAACCATCTGTTTCCTGGATAGTATACAGTAGGTCACTAAACAATTGAGCTAATATACAGGGTGTTCTATTTAAAAAACATAACTTTGATATGTCATGCTTATAGTAGACAGCCTGTATAAAGGTCATTGTTTTTATAATGTAGCCCAACTCGACCTACATACATTTGCAAAGTCGATTTTGCGAAAAGTAGTATCGTTTGGTCACAAGAGTTCGAGGCGTTGAGCTTGACTCACCCTGTGTAACCTTAAAATGACCTGTGCGCATGCTGAAAGTTGGAAATAATATAAAAACGAAATGAGTTCTCGATCTAAAAGAATAGTGAAAACTTTAATTAAACAGAGCTGGCCATATAGCTTACAGTATTTTCAATCCCAAGGTAGACTCCACATAAACAGTCGCAGGCAGCATTAGCGTGGTTACTGTCCGCTGCCATCTGCGAACACGCCAGCTATAGTCCAGTACAATTATGGAATTTTATATTACTATTTAAAAGAGTTGCCCTATTAATCCATTGCAACTTAAAAGCAGCCAGTTGCCAGTTTGAAATGATCATTTAGGCAATGAACACTTGACATCGCATATTTCGATCTGATTCCCAGTCAGTCTTGGGGGTTTTTACTTGCCGGATTATAACATACAATTCACACATAGTGTATTGGACTATTAGGGACCCTACCGACACGAGCCGATCTCGCACGCCGGCTTGTTTTCATTTGGTCTAGCTTGGCTGTGAATACCGTATAGGTGCACCTACGTTGCATTTTGCATTTTTTAAATGGATGAGATTTGGATAGCAGTATGTTGCTGGGTAGTAGTAGGTAAAGCTGCACTTTATGAAAAGCTGGACGTAGGCGTAGTGAAAGATAGAACCCCTCGGCCTTTGTTTCAAGCTTTTTATGAGTTTTCAATTATCTATTATTTTTTAGGAGGGGATGAAATTGGGAAGGTGGGGAGAGAGGGAGATGAAATCTCGAAAAATTGTTGTTAACATAAAGTGCCCTCCATTGCCCTAAAAAATATTAAATTCTATGCTTTTCAGACCTACACGAAAACTGTCCTTGAACACTTACCTACATTCTTTTTTGATACCCATTCATTACACTTAGGGCTGGTTTCGCCGCTCTCTGATGGTTTCGGATAGCGTATCTGTCACATAGGTCCATATCATTTATATGACAGATAGGCTTTTGGTCTGTCGGTTTATCTGTCTGTTACACTTAAAACCGGTTTCACCTGTTTCTGATAAGTTTCAGATAGCGTATCTGTCAGATAGGCCCATAATATTTATATGGCATTATCGGACAGATAGGCTATCAGTCTGTCGGTTTATCTGCCTGTTGGCTTCTACCCTCGTAGTCTCAGTAAACTTTGCACGGAGCGATATACTGCGGGATCGTAATAGGTAGTATGCTGCTATAATTTTGAAAATCCGTGCATGGGCGGTGAAGGAATTAGCAAAAAACAAAAAAAAATCAAATATTCCTCAAACTGCGTTTTTAGGATTTTTGGGGGTTCCTAATCATTTTGTACTACAGGATGGATGATGGAGGGCTATGAATAGAGACGGGCATATCGGGTCATTTTTAAGATGCGGATCAGCGGATCTAGAACACCTCAAAGATCCGGAACAGTGATCCGGTTCACGGGTCAGTCGGATCCCGACTAGCGAATGCAATCGTTCACCTTCGATCTTGACCGAAGCACGAGGGAACCGCCCAATCTGGGTACTCGGTGCAGACAGAAATGAGCTAGTACAGCACAGTACACTTCATGTATAATTTATTAATTTGTTTTATCTTTATATCAGATGATATTTATTTTTTTATAAATATGTACCTAGAAGATGTATATGTATTAATACTATTCTTTATAAATTTCGATTTGAGTCAATAATTATTCAGTTTTGAGTTTCTCGTATCCTGGCACGTAAAAGGAATTCTTTGTCTCTACTATAAACAGCCACAGCTCATCATACAAGAAAAATATTCATTTATTATTCGCCCTAAAATATCTATCTAAATATTCCTTTAAATTCAGATCCCAGAACATTGAGCATTATGGCTATCATGTAGCTTCAGCAGAACACTGAACCGAAAACTGAACATCGCTAATCGTCAGATCGACTGACCGACATATATCGCCGTGGCACGCACCATCCTGCTTTGTGATTCTGAATGAATAAGCGAACAAGCTGCCGGATTTGTGATCCGACTGATCCGTTGAGATTAAATTTAGGATTCGGTTCAGTTAGGTCACCTTAATGATCCGGATCAATGAATCGGATTAGAACCGTTCTACACATCTCTAGCTATGAAAATGAAAAAATTGTTGTATGCTGTCTAAAGTTATCAAAAAATGGTCAAATATATGAAATTGTCAATCTTGGGTTAATTCCGCATACTGATGTAACATTTAATAATTTAATGTAAAATCTAATGCTAAAAGTAAAACCATTACACACACATACAGACCTACACGCAAACACATTGACCTGTGAGAGAAAGACCTAATACACTTTTTTACGTCCATCCTAATAGTGCCTTGCGTATTGCAGAAAACAAGGGACTTCGAATACGAGTTTTGCTTTAGATCGTTCTGTATTGGGTGGAAACTTCTGTTTGATTTTAATGTAATTTTAACATAGTATTATTACTGTGTCGAGAAGGAAATGCGTATGGTTTTTAGAAATCGTATCAGTGGCGGCGCAGCAATAATGAAAAAAACTAAAGATATAAAAACATCTCAAACATCGTTTCTAGGCGTTTGAGACGTGACTGATCATTTTCTACTTTTTTTTGGTAAGGGAGAAATTGGGATCGTTGGGGGGTGAGGGGTTGTAAAACTGAAAAGCTTATTGTATTCATAATAGGCTGTCCATTGACCTGTGACACTTTTTGAGATCCATCCGAACATTGTCTAGCCTATTGCAGAAACCAAGAATTTTCTGATGTATATGTAATAATGGCATTGCTCTAGATCGTTCTGTATTCTATAGCGTGGAAAATATTGAACTGATATTGACGAAACCTCGACACAGTATTAGTAGCAAGTACTATTAGCTTAGCAAGGAGGGTAAACGCGTTTGTCTTTTAATTGAAAACCCCAGTTTTCTGTTGTATACATAAGGGTATTGCTTTAGACAGTTCTGTACTATATAACACAGTGTTATTTCCGTTGCAAGGTTGGAAAGCGCGTATGGTTTTTAGAAATTGTGTCAGTAGCGGTGCAGTGTGTATTTGGTTGCAAAAGGATCTCACATTATAGCTTCACGGTATGGGAAAACAATATACTGGTATTACCGCAATCTGTGGGAAGTACTAACTCACTCAACTTGACTTAATTTTTTGTTCATAAATCCGCCATCACAAAGATGATATTTCAAAAGCATGCACCTTGTTCGACCCCGCCCTGGTAATAATAATCTGTCAAAGCTTTATTGCTAACGTTAGATACACACGTTAGATAAAAACCTTGAGTCCTTAAACTATGTAAAGGCAAGACAAGTACAGAACATTACAACGACCAAGTTTATTCAGTATCACGGAAAGTCCATTACCCAAATCTTAGCACCTTACTAAAAGAAAAAATATGAATCAGATCTTCGTAAAATTCACACAAAAATAACAAAAGCAAAGTCTATTCGCCTATAAATGGAAAAACAATGTAGTTACAAAGATCTATACAACACTGATTCTAAATCAATTATTTGGAGGATTCAGGACCATATGTCTATGGGAGCAGAACATGATGTCAAAACATTTGTAAATTCGCACATCATTGAAGTCCATCAGGTCACACGTTACAACAACAGGGTAGTTGAAATTTAAAAAAACACCTATTCAGTAAAAGTCGTAGAACGGCTTATATCGCGGTGTCATTTTGGCAACACAGCTATGACCTCGCTTGGTGCGTTGTATACCGATTTCGGACCTCCGTTGTTCTCTGGGATAAAAAGCGGGTATATCGTGGCTCACTTAATTCTTTCATTGAAAGGTCCTCACTTGTCTCGATATACACGTATCAATTTTCTCATCGGTAAAATAGCTTTCATGTGTATATTTGAATGTTTCTTATCAAATGGCACATCTTCGTAGTATCTATCATAAAATGATGCCATTATCTCGTTGTCCTCACTTGGTCACCGATATGTATTGTCCTCACTTGGTGCGCCAGCCAGTGGAACAGCAGCCCGATGTGTCGGAGCCCGGGTTGCACCTTTTTTGTTTTTGTTTTGTTTATATATATATGTATACTTGGCTGGCGCACCAAGTGAGGACAATACATATCAGTGACCAAGTGAGGACAACGAGATAATGGCTTAATTTTATGATAGATATTACGCAGATGTGCCGTTTGATAAGAAACATTCAAATATACACATGAAAGCTATTTTACCGATGAGAAAATTGATACGTGTATATCGAGACAAGTGAGGACCTTTCAATGAAAGAATCAAGTGAGCCACGATATACCCGCTTTTTATCCCAGAGAACAACGGAGGTCCGAAATCGGTATACAACGCACCAAGCGAGGTCATAGCTGTGTTGCCAAAATGACACCGCAATATAAGCCGTTCTACGACTTTTACTGAATAGGTGTTTTTTAAATTACACTACACTACACTGTTGTTGTAACGTGTAACCTGATGGACTTCAATGATGTGCGAATTTACAAATGTTTTGACATCATGTTCTGCTCCCATAGACATATGGTCATGAATCATCCAAATAATTGATTTAGAATCAGTGCTATATAGATCTTTGTAACTACATTGTTTTTCCATTTATAGGCGAATAGACTTTGGTTTTGTTATTTTTGTGTGAATTTTAAGAATATTTGATTCATATTTTTTCTTTCAGTAAGGTGCTAAAATTTGGGTGATGGACTTTCCGTGATACTGAATAAACTTGGTCGTTGTAATGTTCTGTACTTGGCTTGGCTTTACATAGTTTGAGGAATCAAGGTTTTTATCTAACGTGTGTATCTAACATTAGCAATAAAGCTTTGACAGATTATTATTACCAGGGCGGGGTCGAACAAGGTGCATGCTTTTGAAATATCATCTTTGTGATGGCGGATTTATGAACAAACAATTAAGTCAAGTTGAGTAAGTTAGTACCTCCCAAACATTGCGGTGATACCAGTTTATTGTTTTCCCATACCGTGAAGCTATAATCTGAGATCCTTTTGCAACCAAATACACACTGTACCGCTACTGACACGATTTCTAAAAACCTTACGCGCTTTCCAACCTTGCAACGGAAATAACACTGTGTATACAACAGAAAACTGGGGTTTTCAATTAAAAGCCAAACGCGTTCACCCGCCCCGCTAAGCTAATAGTATTTGCTACTAATACTGTGTCGAGGTTTCATCAATATCAGTTCAATATTTTCCACGCTATAGAATACAGAACGATCTAGAGCAATGCTATTATTACGTATACATCAGAAAATTCTTGGTTTCTGCAATAGGCTAGACAATGTTCGGATGGATCTAAAAAAGTGTCACAGGTCAATGGACAGCCTATTATGAATACAATAAGCTTTTCAGCTTTACAACCCCTCACCCCCCAACGATCCCAATTTCTCCCTTACCAAAAAAAGTAGAAAATGATCAGTCACGTCTCAAACGCCTAAAAACGATGTTTGAGGTGTTTTTATATTTTTAGTTTTTTTCATTATTGTGCGTCGCCACTGATACGATTTCTAAAAACCATACGCATTTCCTTCTCGACACAGTAATAATACTATGTCAAAATTTCATTAAAATCAAACACTGTTAGGATGTTAGGATGGACCTAAAAAAGTGTATTATGCCGCTAGGTCTTTCTCTCACAGGTCAGTGTGTTTGCGTGTAGGTCTGTATGTGTGTGTGTAATGGTTTTACTTTTAGAATTAGATGTTACATTAAATTATTAAATGTTACATCAGTATGCGGAATTAACCCAAGATTGACAATTTCATATATTTGACCATTTTTTGATAAGCTTTTAACAGCCTATTATGAATACAACAATTTTTTCATTTTCATAGCTAGAGATGTGTAGAATAGTTCTAATCCGATTCATTGATCCGGATCTTTAAGGTGACCTAACTGAACCGAATCCTAAATTTAATCTCAACGGGTCAGTCGGGTCACAAATCCCGCAGCTTGTTCGCTTATTCATTCAGAATCCCAAAGCAGGATGGTGCGTGCCACAGCGATATATGTCGGTCAGTCGATCTGACGATTGGCGATGTTCAGTTTTCGGTTCAGTGTTCTGCTGAAGCTACATGATAGCCATAATGCTCAATGTTCTGGGATCTGAATTTAAAGGAATATTTAGATAGATACTTTAGGACGAATAATAAATGAATATTTTTCTTGTATGATGAGTTGTGGCTGTTTATAGTAGAGACAAAAAATTCCTTTTACGTGCCAGGAGTGTATTTTAACAAATACGAGAAACTCAAAACTGAATGATTATTTACTCAAATCGAAATTTATAAAGAATAGTATTAATACATATACATCTTCTAGGTACATATTTATAAAAAAATAAATATCATCTGATATAAAGATAAAACAAATTAATAAATTATACATGAAGTGTATTGTACTGTACTGGCTCATTTCTGTCTGCACCGAGTACCCAGATTGGGCGATTCCCTCGTGCTTCGGTCAAGATCGAAGGTGAACGATTGCATTCGCTAGTCGGGATCCGACTGACCCGTGAACCGGATCACTGTTCCGGATCTTTGAGGTGTCCTAGATTCGCTGATCCGCATCTTAAAAATGACCCGATATGCCCGTCTCTATTTATAGCCCTCCACCATCCATCCTGTAGTACAAAATGATTAGGAACCCCCAAAAATCCTAAAAACGAAGTTTGAGGAATATTTGCTTTTTTTTTGTTTTTTGCTAATTCCTTCACCGCCCATGCACGGATTTTCAAAACTATAGCAGCATACTACCTATTATGATCCCGCAGTATATCGCTCCGTGCAAAGTTTACTGAGATTACGAGCGTAGAAAAACGCCAACAGGCAGATAAACCGACAGACCGATAGCCTATCTGTTCGATAATGCCATATAAATATTATGGGCCTATCTGACAGATACGCCATCTGAAACTTATCAGAGACCGGTGAAACCGGTTCTAAGTGTAACAGACAGATAAACCGACAGACCGAAAGCCTATCTGTCATATAAATGATTGGGCCTACGTGACAGATACGCTATCCGAAACTATCAGAGAGCGGTGAAACCAGCCCTTCGTGTAGGTCTGAAAAGCATAGAATTTAATATTTTTTAGGGCAACGGGGGCACTTTATGTTAACAACAATTTTTCGAGATTTCATCTCCCTCTCTCCCCACCTTCCCAATTTCATCCCCTTCTAAAAAATAATCGATAATAATTGAAAACTCATAAAAAGCTTGAAACAAAGGCCGAGGGGTTTTATCTTTCACTACGCCTACGTCCAGCTTTTCATAAAGTGCAGCTTTACCTACTACTACCCAGCAACATACTGCTATCCAAATTTCATCCATTTAAAAAACGCAAAATGCAACGTAGGTGCACCTATGTAAGCTATATGACCAACTCTGTTTAATTAAAATTTTCACTATTCTTTTAGATCGAGAACTCATTTCGTTTTTATATTATTTCCAACTTTCAGCATGCGCACAGGTCATTTTAAGGTTATACAGGGTGAGTCAAGCTCAACGCCTCGGACTCTTGTGACCAAACGATACTACTTTTCGAAAAATCGATTTTGCAAATGTATGTAGGTCGAGTTGGGCTACATTTTAAAAACAATGACTTTTATACAGGGTGTCTACTATAAGCGTGACATATCAAAGTTATGTTTTTTAAATGGAACACCCTGTATACTATTGCATATTTAGATTCCTGGGTGAATGTTAGTGTGACTTTACGTATCACACTTTTTAAGCGAACCGTTTAGGTGCAAATCACAATTTTGGGTATAGGTACATGTCAGAAAAAAATTGAATATCGCAGCTATTATAAATCTTAGAGGGCTGCGACTTTGCCGTGTTAGACGGTCGAGTTCGAATTACATTTGTACTTGGACAAATCGACAGATCAATTAAGGAAACTTCAATCAAAGGTAACTTGATTTTTTCAAAGGGAATGCATAATTTTTTTATACGATCAAATGTGCAATTTGATAGGCTTTCTAATTATATCAGGTTGTGAATATCAGTCCATGGTAGTTTTTATTAAATTTCGAGATTTCAACCAAATCAGTGTCTTTCAATTTCCCTACCTATAAACAAACTAGCAGGCCACGAAATATAAACAAAATCTTATTCAGATGGAAGAAAACAACTAACTTAGCAAAAAGATCCAGCAGAACTAGAATAAAAGAACAAGATTATAAAAATTCCCTACAACAAATCATCTCTAACCAGAAACAACGGCGGTAACATGTCGAAGGTTAAAGAGAAGCTGAAGTACGACAGAAATGGATAATTTTTACAGCCTACTAGCGACTGCAATGTATTAGAGATTAAAAATTTCCAAAATCACTAAACACTTTGAAATGAAAGCAAAACTTTCAGCGATCGTTGCCGTCAGTCTAATATCTTCAGAACGCAATTTCACATTTAATGGCATAAAACAGTAGTCATTTCCGTCAAAGTCAGAAGTAATGTGACCTCTGACTGTCGTCCTTTGAATTTTTCAGTATCTATTAGCAAGATCACAAAAAAAAGAATACTGACAAATCATGTTTTAATTTTCTGCCAGGTAAATTATGTTTAATAATTTGAGCAGATTTTTAATTTATTCTTCATTTTCGGCGATCTTGCTTATGAGTATTGAAAAAATTGCAGAACTCCAGTCAGAGGTATCTGTTACTATTTTTTTAAATCATGGAATGTGAAATTTTATTCTGAAGCTATTAAGCTGCCAGCAACATTACGTGGTAGATTTCCTTTCATTTCAAAATTCACAATGGTTTTGTGAATCGTCAATCTTTAGAATATTGTAGTAGCCGGTATGCTGTAAAAAATACCCATTTCTGTCTTACTCCAGCTGCTTTTTGACCTGAGATGTGTTATGTCTGCTATCTCTGGTTAGAGTTGATTTGCTGTAAGTCATTTTTATAACTTTGTCCCTTTACTTTAGTTCGTCCGTAACTATCTGCTAAGTTAGTTGTTTTGTTCCATCTGAACAGTTTTTGTTTATATTTCATGGCCTGCTAAGTTGCTTATAGGTAGGAAAATTGAAAAACACCGGTTTTGCTGAAAATTTGAAATTAAATCAAAACTACCAGAGATTGATATTTACAACCGCATATCATTAGAAAGCTTATCAAATTGCACATTTGGTGGTATAAAAAAAATTATGCATTCCCATTTGAAAAAATCAAGTTACCTTTGATTGGAGTTTACTTAATTGATCTACCGATTTCTCCAAGTACAAATGTAATTCGAACTCGACCGTCTAACGTAAGCTGATACATTTCATGCTTAGTAACACGGCAAAGTCACAGCCCTCGAAGATTTATAATAGCTGCGATATTCAATTCTTTCTGACATCTACCTATACCCAAAATTGTGATTTGTGCCTAAACGGTTCGCTTAAAGTCCCATGTGTGATACATAAAGTCACACTAAAATGCATTGGAATCTAAATATACAATAATGTGCAGGGTATTCCATTTAAAAAGACAGCTTTGATATGTCACGCTTTTATTAGACACCCTGTATAAAAGTCATTATTTTTAAAATGTAGTCCAACTCGACCTACATACACTCGCAAAGTCGATTTTTCGAAAAGTGGTATCGTTTGGTCACAAGAGTCCGAGGCGTTGAGCTTGACTCACCCTGTATATGCGTTTTGCGGCCGATTCGGGTTCAGTACGGTTGACGGTTACATGAATTTCAGATTGATCCGAAAATATACCTACCTGAAGAAAAATAATAGTAAAAGGGCAAGAAAGACGCTTACAAAAAATACTCAGGTGGTCCTCGTTTATCACTTCTAATAGTATAAACACGTAAACACTGTATATTATACATGACATGTAGAAAAGGCGAAATTTGCTTAACAATACTAATATCTTCGAGTGATTCACCATCGCCTACCGGTCCTCACTTATTCCACCTATTCGTATACAGGTATACTAATTCAACGTTCATGCAGTAAAATAACATTCATTAATATGTGCTACTACGGATTTCAGTTGAGTGAAAATAAAATCAACGGAATGTAAAATTAACCTTTGCAGGGATGTAGGCAATTTGGTTTCTTAGATAAGAACTCTGTTAAAATTTGACCATTATAGGGAAAAAATCAAATTATCTGTGACTGAGGTTTCTTTAATCAATCTACTGATTTTTCCAAGTTCAAAAAGATTTCAAATTTAACCGTCTGACGCACCTTATGCTTAGCCGTACCGAAAAGTCATGGCCTTCTAAGATTAGTAATCACTGTGATACTCAATGTTTTTCTGATACCTACTTATATAAAGAATGGTGATTTGCGGCTAAACAGTTCGTTTAAGGTTCCATATAAAATACATAGTGTCAAACTAGAATTTACCAAGCAATCCAAATATGCAATAATATATTCCATTCATCTAAAAAATGTAATTTTATTATGAGTCACCCTGTATAAACTTAAAACTTTAAGTGAAAGTATTTTAACGTTATAGCAGTCAAGGGTCACCACCCCCCACCAAGTGACAGACTTTTTAAGTATGTTTTAGTAAGTCAACAATCCTCCGTCCGTCCGGTGTTGGCCCACCCTGTATAGGTAAATAAACGTATCAAATGTCTTCTAGGTCAGTATTCGGATAAGTCTGAAAAGTCTAGAATTTCATATTTTTTAGGGCAACCGAGGGTATCTTATGTTTACAACAAATTTTCGAGATTTCGACTCCCCCATCCCCACCTTCCCAATTTCATCCCCTCCCAAAAACGGTAGATGATTGGTAACTTATAAAAAAAGTCTGGGAGGTTTTGTCTCTCACTACACCAACGCGAAGCTTTTAAATGAATTTTTACTTCCCACACTGATATGTGAGGAGAGTATTGTGATCGCGAAAATTTTCGATTTTGAGATAATACGCTTTTTGGGCGTTTTATGATGTGTACATAACGAAAATCCACGTCACTCATTTCCGTCGGTCTGTCTGACTGTCGGTTTGCCGGTCGGTCTGTCTGTCTGTCTGTCGCGTTTTTCTACCCTCGTAATCTCAATAACCGCTGCATGGATTGTGATGAAATTTGGACAGTGTTATGCTGTGAGGTCGTAGTAGGTAATGTTCCTATAATTTTGAAACTCGTTATACGGGGGGCGGAATAATTAGAAAGAAACGAAATATGTCAAATATGCCTCAAACTTCGTTTTTAGGCGTTTTAGGGGTTCCTGATCATTTTCCACTTTTTCTTGGGTGGGGGTGAATTTGGGGTAGCTGGGGGGTGGGGGGTTGTAACACTGAAAAATTTGTTGTATTCGTAATGGGCTGTCCATTGATATGTGAATGAAAAACCTAGCGGCATGATACACTTTTTTAAGTCCATCCGAACGTTGCATGCTTATTATAGAAACCACGAGACTTTGAGAATTTTCCCATGTATACATATTAGATCGTTCTGTATTTTATAATGTTGAAATTACTGAATTGATGTTCATCAGAATTTATGATGTACACATACGAGTATTATTTTAGATCGTTCGGTATCGCGTAACGCGAAAATTATTCAATTGATTTTAATGAAATTTTGACATAGTATTACTCCCAAGGCGAGGATGAAAAGCGCGTATGTTTTGGAAAAATAGTGTCAGTGGCGGCGCAGCAATAATAAAAATCTAAAAATATGAAAACAGCTCAAACTTTGTTTTTAGACGTTTTACGGGTTCCTGATCATCTTCAATTTTTTTTTGGGTGGGGTGAAATCGAGGCGGTTGGGAGGTGGGGGGTAGTAAAACTGAAAAATTTGTTGTATTCATAATAGTCCGCCTATTGACTTGTAGAAGAAATACCTAGCGGCATATTGCACTTTTTTAGGTCCATCTGAACATTGGCTTGCCTATTACAGAAACCACTTTTGTGATCTGCACATACGAGTTTTGCTTTATTTCGTTCTATGTATATCGCGTAAAGCGAAAATTATTGAATTGATTTTAATAAAATTTTGACACAGAATTTATTACCGCTGCGAGAATGGAAAACGACTCTGTTTTTGAAAAACCATGTCAGAGGCGGCGCAGCAATAATCAAAAAACCAAAAACATAAAATCAGCTCAAACTTCGTTTTTAGATGGGTTGGAGGCTCTCGATCGTTTCGCATTGACCAGTTCAAGCAAGTAGAAAAAAACTGTGGCGCCCTAGTTCCTAAGAAGGGAGATGCAAGAAACTATTTACGAGGGTTTTTGTGTTGGATGTTGTTTTTGGAGGCGGATGGGCGATAATTTAGTTGCAAGGGGATTTTAGACTACAGCTTCATGCAATAGGAAATAATAAAATGGTATCATCATTATGTGTGGGAAGTACTGAGTCATTCAACTTGACTCCATTTTTACCTATTACTACCCAGCACCATGATGCTATGTATAAAAATATCGTCCTCTTAAAAACGCAACTTTCGGCATGCGCACAGGTGACTTTCATGTGATGTATTCGTTGTGCGGCCGATTTGGTTTTAATGCAGTTGTCGTTTACATGAGAAGAGCAGGAAAGACGTTTACAAAAAATACTCAGTTTGTCGTGTACACCAGCCGGTCCTCGTTTATCAGTTCTAATAGCATAAACACGTAAACACTGTAAACATTACATGCAGAAAAGTCGAAATTAGCTTAACAATACTAATATGTACGAGTGATTCACCACCGCTAGCGGTCCTCACTTATTCCTCCTATTCGGATAGAGATATACTAATTCAGCTTTCATGCAGTAAAATAATATTCATTAACATGTGCTACTACGGATTTCAGCTAAGTGAAAATAAATGCAACTAAATGTAAAATTAACCTTTTCAGGGGTGTAGGTAATTTGGTCTCTTAGATAAGACCTCTGTTGAAATTCGACTATTATAGGGATGTAGATACCGCGTGGCACATATAGCAAAAAATACGACCCCTCTAATTACCTAAATTTTGCTAATTATCTGAACATGTCAATAACGGCGAATTCAGGTAACTTAGTTCAACGGATCTATTTTGAACGTCTATTGACTAGTCTAGGGGTTCTCAAACTTACAGGCACTGCGACTACAGGAGCAAGACTTTTTTAATCGGACCAACTGAAATAGGACATGACTCACTCTGCTTCACAGTCATAATTGCTAAATCGCTGATGTTGAAGATGGTATCGCCCTTCGTTATGAAAAACAAGTATTCCTGAGAAGAACTGAATCAATAAACTTGACTTCTATTTTTTTAATATCTGGCCATGTTTTGGGAATTATTCAATATTTGTAGACGCGTAATTCGAAAATTGATTTAATTTAACGCGTGAATCAGTTGACTGCACTTTCGATTGGCATTTGGCGTCATAAAACGTGTCTATGTCTGTGATACAATAAAGTTAGCTAGAAAGGCAACAAATCTGTAACGAGAATATACTGTTAGATAAGGGTAGATATGCTTGACAGGGGTACAACATTTATGAATTCAGGAATTTGTACTGTACAGTTATATATGAGGTTCCATCAATATCAACGATAATTGACTGACTTAGTACTTCCCACGCATTAAAGTGATATCAGTTTATTATTTTCCCTTTGCATTAAGCTATAGTCTGAGATCCCCTTGCAACCAAATCATCACCCTCCTGCCCTCAAAAAACATCCAACACAAAAACTCTAGTAAATAGTTTCTTGATACTCGGCTGCGTAGGAACTAGATCGACACTGGTTTTATTCTGCGAGCTTTAACTGGATGAAACGAAACGACCAGGAACACCCAAATCGCCTAAAAACGAAGTTTGAGAATTTTTATATTCTTAGTTCTTTTATTATCACTACGCCGCCACTGACACGCATTTTCCATCCTCGCCACGGTAATACTACTGTGCCGAAATGTAATTAAAATCAATTGCAGGTTACATAATACAGAACGATGTAAAGCAATACTCGTATGCAACATACGTCAGAAAAAATCCCTCAGTTTCTGTAACAATCAAGGCAACGTTCTGATAGACCTAAAAAGTGTATTATGTCGCTAGGTCCTTTTTTTGTAGATCAATGGAGAGCGTATTATGCATACAAAAACTTTATTAGTTTTGCAACCCTCCACCTCCCAACCCAACCACCTCAATTTCACCCCCACTCAAAAAACAGAAAATGATCAGGAACCCCCAAAAGGCCTAAAAACTGGTTTGAGTTGTTTTTATTTGTTAAGCTTTTTTATTGTCGCTGCGCCGTAGTGACGGCACGATTTATAAAAAGCATACCCATTTTCCATCCTTGGCACGGTAATAATACTGTGGCAAAGTTTCATTAACGATCTAAAACAATTTTCGTATGTATGTATATATCCGAAAATTCCAAGTCCATTGGTTTCTGTAGTAGGCAAGACAATGATCGGATGGACCTAAAGGGCCGCCGCGCCGCTAGCACTCTTTCACAGGTCAATGGACGAATGGAAAATACTTTACGAGAAGGCTGTATAGCTTATTTCCAACAAAAAAAGTCATATAAAGTAGGGTCCGATTTTCAACTGTTTCAGAGATACCTAAATTGATTTTCATTGAAATGCAGACCTCCAAACGAAAACCATAATAAAACAAAATTTTATCGTCGGATTTTGGAATTTTTAGTATTAGTGATTAGAAAAGACGATGTCACATCATTATTTACTAAAAGAAAGTGATCATGTATCAAACACTCAAACTCGAGATAGTATCAAAATCAGCATGTTTTGAAAAGTGCCATCAAGAAACATTACAAAAAAGGAATTTATCTTTAAAGGTCGCCAAATAGTTAACCACGTACTTTACGGTAAACATATGCCCATCTTTCTAGTTATCCATTGGTACCACGAACTTCTTATAGATGTGGCAAACACAGGCAACAAAATTGCATTTAAGCTCTAGAGGTATATTGGATCTCGGGGACCGCAGAATTTCAACAACCGTATGCAAAAACGTGTCATCGGATTTTTAATTTTTGTGTACTTGAATAATGTTCTATTACATCATAATTAGTCATAAAAAGAGATCTATCAACTAAAGTTTCAGTATAGGGTCTACAAATTGTATGATATTAGAAGAAAACTTCAAGTTGTAACTTAAAATCGAATCGTCTTAATTAAAAAGTCACTAGGTAATTTCTTAAAGGATGCTATATAATCAAGCAGAACATGCAAGCCACGTTATAAAGTATCGTGTATCCATAGATTTTCACTGGTGTATAAATGAGAGGTTGTAAATAATCCAGAATGAAGCAGGGCTAAAATTAAGCATGATATCTTTAGCGAACAACCTCGTATTATGGATTTGTCATGAACATACATACGCTAAAGCTGAAACTGTAGATTTTGTGCTGTGGATCGACAGTAATGAACGCACGCCTGCGCAAATTAAGATACAGTGGGTTGTGACAGCTGCGTCTCTACTTTTAGAACGGGCAACGGTGTTGGTGTTCACGCATACACGGAAATCATCCTACAGCTCCACCTACGCTGTTGGTGGTATTTCGCAGCGGAAGATGTGGTTCACTGCGCAAACAACTGGTCTGTATCCGTACATCCGTACCATTACATGCCAGTACACATTTTGGAGGAAGGCGGTCCTGTGAGAAGAATGGATTTTTGTCGACTTATGCTTCATGTGGATGCCGAAAAAGCAACTTTAAGTAGGATTCTTTGGACGGATGAATTCATACATAACTGAAAATCTACGGTTACAAGACACTTTATAACGTGGTCTGCATGTTCTGTTTGCTTGCCTAACGTCTTAAGACGAATCTATTTTAAATCGCAACTTGAATTTATCGAAAATTATACAGTTTTGAGACCATATACCGAAGTTTTGGTCAACTGATCACTTTTTATGACTAATCGTGATGTGATAGCACATTATTCAAGTAACCATAACAAAAATTAAAAATCTGATGATAAGCTTTTGCCAAACCGTCTGTTGAAGTTTTGCACTCTTAGCGATCCAATATGCCTTTAGAGTTTAAATCTCTTACTGCATATGTTTACCACATTTACAACAAGCTTATGGTACCAATGGATAACTAGAAAGGCATGTGTTTACCTTAAAGTGCACGGTTAATTATTTGGTGATATTTTATACATTCCTCTTTTTGTAACGTTTCTGAAGTCACTTTTTAAAACATGCTAATCTTGACACTATCGCGAGTGTTATACATGATCCCTTTTTTTTAGTTGATAATGACGTGATAGCATATTTTCTAAGGACTAATACCAAAAATTTCTAAATCCTACAATACAATTTTGTTTTATTAGGGTTTTAGTTTGGAGGCCTGCATTTTAATGAAAATATCTATAATGAATACAACAAATTTTTGAGTTATACAACCCTCCGCCACCCCCCCCCAACGACCCCAATCACACTTTCACCCAAAAAAAGTAGAAAATTATATCAGGAAATCCTAGAACGCTCAAAAACGAGGTTTGATGAATATTCAATTCTTTTTGTTTTTTGCAAATTACTCCGCTGCCAATGCACCGATTTTTAAAATTATAGGAGCAATACCTACTAGGACCACATAGGATACCGGTACCCAAATTTTATCACAATCCATGGCTACTGATATGACTAGCCTAGAAAAACACGCAAAGACAGACAAGCCGACGTTATATAGACATCATAAAGCGCCCAAAAAAGCATATTATCTCAAAATCGAAAATTTTCGCGATCACAATACCTATCACAATTTCCTATAGGTGTGGGAAATAAAATTAACTAAAAAGAAGCAGAGGTCATAAAAAGGCGCGAAAGGCATTTCAGATGGTAGGGTAGTATCGATTAATTAATATGCATGTGGACCTCGGTTATTGCCTTATACATTACCGGTCCTCGCATATATGTTCTAATCGTAGAGATATACAGAGAATGTGAAAAAAGTGCAACTATTTTTTAAATACTAAGATGGTCAGATCGTTTTGTACGGGTGATCACTTGTTCTCTCCTATTAGTACAGAGATATACTTGCTGATTGCTTATTCTGTCTAAGCTACCATTCATTGGTCCTCCTGTTCGATTAGTCTAGATGAAATACTACCGCTGCGGTAAATGAACTTTGTTATTTATCTGCACAGCGTCCTAAAACGTGTCTCCAGGTAAATCGATCCATAAGGTCGATTATAGACTTCTATTTACTATAAGATTTTCAAGTATCATGATGTGTCGATTGATTCGCTGTCTTCAATTATCTTCAGGGGCAGCTCATGTGAATTGAAATGTATAGGCAATGACATCCGAAACAGATATTACGAAACATCTGCCGACAAGTTCCAAATAAATCTGTTACTTTGAGACCTTTTCTGTGCCTACCTATTCCTTGACAAATAGAATCAAATGAAAATTTGTCCTCAGTAACGTAATCTGAAGGCTTGATACCTCGGTGACTACACATTCTACGTGAACGTAGAACTGCCGCTTCTACTAGCAAAATCGATGTAACAACTAAATACTACTGAAGTTCAGCTTTAAAGGTGGACAGAGAATGTTTTTTAAACTGTGGAACAGCAGCGGTTCCTGAATTTTTGAAAGGGGGCGCACAAAAGTTTAAATAAAAAAAATACACAAAAATCCTACCAGAGATTATTGAGGCCGCAGCTGCACTCTGCACATAAGTATACATATGTATCTTTATACGAGTAGGAGGAATAAGCGAGGGCTAGTGGCGGCCGTAAAGGACTCAAACTTTTTTCACAAACTTTCATATAGGTAAATATTGGTATCTCCCGGTTAAATAATTATTTAAAAAGTAAGGTGAAATACCACCAGATTATTATTATCAGTACTGTGAAAAAAATAACTGATGGAAGCGATAGACGCAGTCTGCATATCTGAATACTTACCCTTAGAGAAAAGACTTGTTTTTCTCCACTCAGCAGATCGCGTAAGCAGAGCCTAAATACCAAACTACCAGAGTACCGCGGCTACTGTGAAAAGGTTATGTTAGGGGAAGTTTATTAACGCAGTACTTGAATAGGCCAACACCCGCAGGCCCAATAAATTCATCTCCTGGCAGTCCATTCCAAGCCTTGGACATCCTGGAAATAATTGTACCAACGTACTCTTGATGTGTGAAGGACGCTCGCCTTAGGATGAGATGCAGCAGTCGCGCGGGTACACCTAATATGATTGCGAGCTGTTTTCCAGTCTTTTGAGAAGATGCCTGTGCGAGAATTCAGATCTTCGAATATACAGGGTGAGTTTTTAGTACCGGCTCGGTCGATAACTCCACTACTGTAGAAGATAGCGAGAAAAGTTGTATATAAAATTTATAGCGACGGATATGCTGCTTGCTCTGAAAATATTTAGATTTATACAGGGTGATCCATACCTACGCGGTGATGCAAACAATGCATTTTTTTAAATGAGACACCCTATACTTTTTCACGTCATGTGTGCAGTGTATACCTGTTCATACTATTAGAACTGATAAACGAGGACCGGGTGATATACACGACAAACTGAGGACCACCCAAGCATTTTTTTATCGATCTAAAATAATAGTTCATTTTAATTAAACAGAGTTGGTCATATGGTTTAGGTGTGCCTAAGTTGCGTTTTTTAAGTGGATGAAATTTGAAAAGCGGCATGCTGCTAGGTAGTAATTGGTAAAGCTTCATTTCATGAAAAGCTATGCGTTGGCGTAGTAAAAGGCAAATCCCATCAGACTTCGTTTTGAGCGTTTTATGAGTTGATCATCTACCATTTTTGGGAGGGGGAAGAAGGAAGGTGGGGAGAGGGGAAACCTTGAAAATTTGTTGTAAACATAAAATACCCTCCATTGGCCTAAAAATATGAAATTATTATACTTTTTCAACTTATTCGGTTACTGACCCAGGAGACATTTGATACGTTCATTCACATATACAGGGTGGGCCAATAGTGAGCAGACAGAGGATTGTTGACTTACTAAAACATATTTCAAAAATCTGTCACTTGGTCATGGTAGGGACCTTTGAGTGATATAACGTTAAATATTTTCACTTAAATTTTGATGTTTATACAGGGTGGTTCATATCAAACTTAAATTTTTTTGAAGGCGACTCCCTATACATTATTGCATATTTGAATTCCTTGGTGAATTCTAGTGTGACTCAATGTATCTTATATGGAACTTTAACGAACCGTTTAGGCACAAATCAGCATTATTGGTATAAGTAGGTATCAGAAAAAGTTTAAATATCGCAGTGATTATAAATCTTAGAAGGCCGTGACATTGCGGTACGACTAAGCATGAGATGCGTCACCATAGGTCAGACGGTTAAATTTGATTTTTGTTGTACTTGAAATCAGTAGATTAATTGAGGAAACTTCAGTCACAGAGAACCTGATTTGTTCAAATAAGAATACCCATTTTTGTTTACAGAATCAAATGCAGAATTTGATTACCTCGATCTCAATCTTTTTAGTTTCTATTTTATTTAAAATTTTCAGTCAAATCAGTGTTTTTCAGTTTTCCTATTTATAAGAAATCTAGCAAATCATGAAAAACAAACAAAAGCCCGTTAAGATGGAAGAAGCCAACTAACTTAGTAGAAAGACACAAACAAACTAGAGCAACGGGGGATGATTACGAAAATTCCTTACATCACATAATCTCTAACAACAGCGGTAAGAAATCTAATGACAGTGAGCAGCTGGCGTATGACAGAAGTGTTATTTTTCCACAGCCTACCGGCTATTGAGATCTACTAGAGCTTGATAACAAAAAACGATTAAAAATATTGAAACAAAAAAAAACTACCAATGATTGTTGCTGACAGTTTAGCATCGTCAGAATGAAATTTCACATTTAATGGGATAGAAAAGTCGTCATTTCTGTTAAGTCAAAAGTAAAGATATCTCTAACTGAGCATCTATTGATGTGATTGTCAGATTATTTTATTACTCCATGTTGTAACTGTGTTTATTTCATGTATGTTCCTACCAAGTAAATAATGTTTTATCATATAACATACTGCAATTCAGTTTTCAATTTTTGCGATTTTGCTAATAAGTAGAAGTACCAGTGAAGAATTTGAAGGGCTCCAGTCAAAGGCATCATCACTTTTGACTTACGGCTATTCTATGGAACTAAATGTGAAAATTTATTCTGATAATATAGATACTCTCCTGCCAGTAACAATCGCTGGTATTTTGTCTTTTATTTAATTTTTTTTTTACTGATTTTGGGTATTTGGGTATAGCTAATAGGCTGTGAAAAGTAAGCCTTCTTGTTGCCTCTGTCGTTTCTGGTTAGAGCTGATATCTTGTAAGAAATTTTCATAATCTTGCCTCATTAATCTAGTTTTTTTGCGTTTTTATGCCAAGTTAGTCGGTTTCTTCCATCTGGACAGGTTTTTGTTTATTTTTCATGGAGTGCTAGATTGCTTATAAGTTGGGAATGTGTAAAACACCGATTTGACTTAAAATTTGAAATAAAATGAAAACTAAAAAGGATTAATTTCAATAATCCTACATTGTTGAAAAGGTTATCAGGTTTTAGATTCGATGGTATAAGAAAAATTTGGCATTCCCATTTGAAATAATCAAGGTGCCTGTGATTGAAATCTCCTTAATTATTCTACTGATTTCTCCAAGTACAAAAAGAATTCAAATTTGATCGTATGAACTAAGATGACACATTTCATGTTTAGTCACACCGCAAAGTCACGGCCTTCTAAGTTTTATGATCACTGCGATATTCAATTTTTTTCTTATACCTACCATTGATTTACCTACTTATAACAAAAAAAGTGATTTGCGCCTAAATGGTCTGTTTAAAGTTCCATATAAGATACATGAAGTCACACTAGAATTCACTAAGCAATTCAAATATGCAATAATATATAGGCGGCTCTATTAAAAAAATGTTAGTTTGATAATCAGCCTATATAAACGTTAAAGTTTGAGTGAAAATAGTTTAACGTTATAGCCTTCATGAACCATACCATGATCAAGTAACAGATTTTGGAAATATCCTTCGTCAACAATCCTCCGTCTACTCACTATTGGCCCACCCTGTATTGCATCTATCACATAATAATATGTACTCTGAGGGGAATTCACATATTTTGTTGGAATGTTCGAAAAGAAAAGTATTTTATAAGTTATCGCATTTTTAAAGCTGAAGCTGGATTGACATGAAACGAGTAAAATCGGGTCAAGCCAGACCAAAAACTCTTAGGATGCTTATCGGAGCAGCTAAAATCTGACGAACTCGGAATAATTTGACTCGGATAGCACTCTACTCTCTCAGACACTCTCTCATTCTTTACCTAAGTCTAAAATATGCTTCACAGTTGTAAAAAAATGAGCTTTAACAATTTCAAGAGGCATATCACACGGTATCTAAAACGTCAGTTGAATTGACCATCTTAGATTCCAAACGAAAATTGTATCACTCGATATTAAACTAATTGAAACACCTGCTAGTTCTTTCGCATAAGATTTCAGAACTGTCTAGTAATCGCTATACCGAAGATCCTTCTCCTTTCAAGAATTAAACCCTTCATGCATAGAGCGATGACCTGCAATCTAAAACTTTTCTGCCATAAAAGCCGCCTAGATCTCATTCCAAAAGTTCCTCATGATGGGGCACTTGTGAACAAAATCACGACTCGCAACACCTAATTTTTTTTCTCAAAGACAGCAACGTGTAATATGGGAAGCTAAACAATCAAGTACACAAAGAGAAGGCGAAATATTGTGAGAGGCATTAGTCTGCCGGTATTTCATCGTTGCCGAATTTCAGGACCTCACTTGTTGCATGCACTGGTATGTAACGTATATGGGGTGGCGGTATACAAACTCGAGAAACCATCTGGTGCCAAAGCGGTGAACTAAAATGTATACATTTACCATAAAACGAAAAAAATGAGGACCAGCTGAAATTTTCAAATTTGACTCAAGACCATATCCGCAACTCACCACAAAAATTTCAAGCGAAGTCCTTGTGAGGTCCGTATATTGGTCCTCACTTGGTCGCGGTCCTCACTTGTTATGCAGATTTTGCACGGGTTAGCCTCACTTGTACCACGGGCCAAAAATATGTATATATAGGACAAAACAAAAACAAAAAGGGTGCAACCCGGGCTCCGACACACCGGGCTGCTGTTCCATTTCCCAGCGACTACTCCTCACACCGTGAGGTGAGCAATCACTGGGTCCGCGAATCGTGCGTCCTAAGCAGACGAAGGGACCCATGGATGACTGCCTTCTGCATTCTGGCGGCTAAGATTTGCGCCGCCGCACGGCACACCGGCATTTTGCGCAGTGCAGAGAGCAGCGTATCCCTCATACCACCTAGGGATCCAATGACCATTACTAGCAGACTCACAGTGTAGTCCGGCCAGAGCCTGCGGAGTTGTCCGAGGAGCTCCTGATACTTGGTCCGCTTTTCCTCCTCCTTAGAGACGATGTTCCCCTCGGCAGGCGCCGAGAACTCGATAACGAACATCGTCTTTTGTTGGTAGTCGAGGAGGACTATGTCTGGCTTATTTGCATGTATAAGCTCGAGCGTGGAGAATGAGTAGTTCCAGTAAATTCTGCACCTCTCGTTCTCCACAACGGACTCAATGTCCCCTGGAGCATACGGCAGCACCGGTGTCTCATCTATACCGTATGAGTGCCTTAAATGGTAGTATAGCACTCGTAGAGCCGCGTTGTGCCGATAGACGTAGGCTGTGCCAGCGTACACCTTACACGCCGACAAGAGGTGCGTAAGGGTCTCTGGCGCCTGCAGGCAGGCTCTACAGCGGATATCGGGCACATCCATACCCATAATCCGGCTACGGTATACTAAGGTGTTGAAGACACCGTCTTGGCAAGCCATTATAGAGCTCTCAGTCTCCGACTTCAACCCATTAGACCTCAGGAAGGAGAAGGTCAACTGCTCAGATAAACCATGCTCTTCTAGATGTTTGTAGAAGATTCCGTGCATTGGTTTATCTTTGTGAAGTCTTAAAAGCAATTGGACTTCAGCAGTTTTAATCCGGGTTTTTAATTGTGCGGGAGCAAGTTCCGTAACGGACTGCTGACACCTCCGCGTGAAGTCGAGCGTGAGACTAAGTTCTTCGGCTGCCCGTGTTGCTGCTCTAAAAAGGAAGGCTCCTTTACCCGCAATCTCGTGCTCTCGCACAAAGCGGATCAGGGGATCGGTGCTCGTCGTAACATAGCAGGCAGTGGCCAGTACTACTCTGTTGTGCAGACGCTCCAAACTCAATAGTCCACGCCCTCCCAGGTGTCGCGGGAGGTATATTCGCGGGACAGAGGATCTAGGATGTAGACTTCCCTCCATATTCATCCTTTTGCGGGTCTTTATGTCGATTTGTCGCAGCTCTTCCACTTTCCAGTGGATAGCACCAAAGCTGTATAACAACAATGGGACCGCAAGCATGTTTGTGGCAGCGACTTTGTTTTTGCCGGACAGTTCTGACGACCAGATCTGCCGGAGTCGGTGCAAATACTTGCGGCGGAGACACTCTTTGACCAATTCTGCCTCTTGGATGTGACGCTGCGCCACTCCAAGGTAGGTATAAGTATCTCCGGCATGCAGTTGTCGCAAGATGCTCCCATCAACGAGCTGCTCCTCATCTTCACTATCTCCGCAACGTCCTCTTTTGAGATGAACCATGGCACATTTGTCTATCCCGAACTCCATACCAATAGCTTGACTGTAATCCTGCACTACCCTCAGCGACTGCTCTAAATCGCGTTGTCCGGAGGCATAGAGTTTCAGGTCATCCATGTAAAATAAGTGGGTGACCTTGTGCCTCCGGTAATTGGGCTTGCCACAGCTATATCCCTTAGTATTTTTCAGCGCTATGGACAAAGGCAGTAGCGAGATGCAGAAGAGCAAGGGACTCAAGGAGTCTCCTTGGAAGACGCCTCTTTTAAATGATACCAACTCTGTCCGAACCCTGGTTTCACCCGATGTTATAGTGAACCGAGTCTTCCAGAGCGGCATCAGTTGTTTGATGCATCCCACTATTTGATCATCTACCGAAAGACATTCCAACAGCCGCACAATCAGTTCATGAGACGTAGTGTCGAATGCCTTCCGATAGTCGATCCAGGCCATAGAAAGGTTTCGCAGGTACTGCACGGAGTCCTGTGTGACACAGCGGTCAATCAACAGGTTATCCCTGCAGCCAGCTACTCCTTTCTTAGACCCTCTTTGTTCATATACGCTGAGAAATACGGGATTTACAGCTTGAAGGATACGCATGTACAAGATTCTGGTGAAGAGCTTGTAACATGCGTTCAGACATGTTATTGGCCTGTAGTTTTTAGGATCAGACAAATCTCCGGTCTTCGGGAGAAGCACGGTTCGACCCTCGACAAACCAAGCCGGAATTGGCTGCTCCTGATTTAGCCACGAGTTAAAAACTCTAGCTAAATGCCGGTGGCAACTGGGAAACTTTTTCAACCAGTAGGTGTTTATGCCATCCGGGCCAGGAGCTGCGAAATTCTTTGCGCCTCGTAAGGCACCAAGAATTTCTTCCGTGTTTATCGGGTGACGCAGTACATTCAAGTTTGGAGTCCTCCTACAAACGGACTCGAACTGCGCCAAGGCCGGAGTGTCTGCTTGGAGAGGTTTGGGCTGTTCGTAAATGCCCCTCCAGAAAGTCTCCACGCGATCAGCAGTTGGCGGCTGCTCTATAACTGGTGGTCGCTGTTGGAAGAGACGAGCAGGCTTTTCGGAAAACATTCTGTTTTCCTCCAAACCTCTCGCCCGCGTCACCAGTGATCGTTTAGCAGCGATTAGCGTCCGTATCCTGTCAAGACAATGCTGCTTGACAACAACCAGTACCGCTTGACTGAGCGTGTGATGGTCGCGCCTTAGCTCTCGGGCTATCTGGCGCACGCGGCGCGTAAAAGGCCTACCGGCCGCTCTATATTCCATCACACACTGGATACGGGATGCTTCTTGGCGAGCCAACTGGATTTTCGCTTCCATCTGGCGCACCCGCCTCTGTGCTCTCTCGACAGGAGAGTCTCTCACTCTCCCCTGTCCAGCCAGCCTCAGAGCCGCAGCGTAAATTTCGCAATTGATGCTCCAAATGTCAGAGACCTCCGATAGACGTTCACTCAGCGCCTCATCCTCTCTCTTTAAATCTGCCAGCTTGAAGGACCTCTTGTTGTTATGCAAGGCCCTTCGGTCACTGAAATCTCCAGGTGAGACGGCTTCGTCGATTTCCCTCTCAGCGGGCCTCATCGGCGACCTTTCAGCCTGGTTAACAGGCCTTTCAGTCACCGGAGGGGCAGGCTGAGCTGGAGCACGAACGTATCCCTGCCCCCGAAGGTAAAATACCTGGTTCCGCAAGCTCTGGGAGGTAATTGTGCTATGCTCTGGATGCATTTCACACCACCTCCCATGCATGCGGGCCATGTATCCCCTACGGCGCGGGCTACTGCTCTCGTAGCAGCTCAGCAGGTCATCCTTCAGTTCCGTCGTCCACCTAAAACAGTCCATGTCGTTGCGCGTGTCGTCGTCAGGGCGATCCGATATATATATATATATATATATATATATATATATATATATATATATATATATATATATATATATATATATATATATATATATATATATATATATATATATATATATATATATATATATATATATAACAAAACAAAAACAAAAAAGGTGCAACCCGGGCTCCGACACACCGGGCTGCTGTTCCATTCCCCAGCGACTACTCCTCACACCGTGAGGTGAGCAATCACTGGGTCCGCGTATCGTGCGTCCTAAGCAGACGAAGGGACCCATGGATGACTGCCTTCTGCATTCTGGCGGCTAAGATGTGCGCCGCCGCACGGCACACCGGCATTTTGCGCAGCGCAGAGAGCAGCGTATCCCTCATACCACCTAGGGATCCAATGACCATTACTAGCAGACTCACAGTGTAGTCCGGCCAGAGCCTGCGAAGTTGTCCGAGGAGCTCCTGATACTTGGTCCGCTTTTCCTCCTCCTTAGAGACGATGTTCCCCTCGGCAGGTGCCGAGAACTCGATAACGAACATCGTCTTTTGTTGGTAGTCGAGGAGGACTATGTCGGGCTTATTTGCATGTATAAGCTCGAGCGTGGAGAATGAGTAGTTCCAGTAAATTCGGCACCTCTCGTTCTCCACAACGGACTCAATGTCCCCTGGAGCGTATGGCAGCACCGGTGTCTCATCTATACCGTATGAGTGCCTTAAATGGTAGTATAGCACTCGTAGAGCCGCGTTGTGCCGATAGACGTAGGCTGTGCCAGCGTACACCTTACACGCCGACAAGAGGTGCGTAAGGGTCTCTGGCGCCTGCAGGCAGGCTCTACAGCGGATATCGGGCACATCCATACCCATAATCCGGCTACGGTATACTAAGGTGTTGAAGACACCGTCTTGGCAAGCCATTATAGAGCTCTCAGTCTCCGACTTCAACCCATTAGACCTTAGGAAGGAGAAGGTCAACTGCTCAGATAAACCATGCTCTTCTAGATGTTTGTAGAAGATTCCGTGCATTGGTTTATCTTTGTGAAGTCTTAAAAGCAATTGGACTTCAGCAGTTTTAATCCGGGTTTTTAATTGTGCGGGAGCAAGTTCCGTAACGGACTGCTGACACCTCCGCGTGAAGTCGAGCGTGAGACTAAGTTCTTCGGCTGCCCGTGTTGCTGCTTTAAAAAGGAAGGCTCCTTTACCCGCAATCTCGTGCTCTCGCACAAAGCGGATCAGGGGATCGGTGCTCGTCGTAACATAGCAGGCAGTGGCCAGTACTACTCTGTTGTGCAGATGCTCCAAACTCAATAGTCCACGCCCTCCCAGGTGTCGCGGGAGGTATATTCGCGGGACAGAGGATCTAGGATGTAGACTTCCCTCCATATTCATCCTTTTGCGGGTCTTTATGTCGATTTGTCGCAGCTCTTCCACGTTCCAGTGGATAGCACCAAAGCTGTATAGCAACAATGGGACCGCAAGCATGTTTGTGGCAGCGACTTTGTTTTTGCCGGACAGTTCTGACGACCAGATCTGCCGGAGTCGGTGCAAATACTTGCGGCGGAGACACTCTTTGACCAATTCTGCCTCTTGGATGTGACGCTGCGCCACTCCAAGGTAGGTATAGGTATCTCCGGCATGCAGTTGTCGCAAGATGCTCCCATCAACGAGCTGCTCCTCATCTTCACTATCTCCGCAACGTCCTCTTTTGAGATGAACCATGGCACATTTGTCTATCCCGAACTCCATACCAATAGCTTGACTGTAATCCTGCACTACCCTCAGCGACTGCTCTAAATCGCGTTGTCCGGAGGCATAGAGTTTCAGGTCATCCATGTAAAATAAGTGGGTGACCTTGTGCCTCCGGTAATTGGGCTTGCCACAGCTGTATCCCTTAGTATTTTTCAGCGCTATGGACAAAGGCAGTAGCGAGATGCAGAAGAGCAAGGGACTCAAGGAGTCTCCTTGGAAGACCCCTCTTTTAAATGATACCAACTCTGTTCGAACCCTGGTTTCACCCGATGTTATAGTGAACCGAGTCTTCCAGAGCGGCATCAGTTGTTTGATGCATCCCACTATTTGATCATCTACCGAAAGACATTCCAACAGCCGCACAATCAGATCATGAGACGTAGTGTCGAATGCCTTCCGATAGTCGATCCAGGCCATAGAAAGGTTTCGCAGGTAATGCACGGAGTCCTGTGTGACACAGCGGTCAATCAACAGGTTATCCCTGCAGCCAGCTACTCCTTTCTTAGACCCTCTTTGTTCATATACGCTGAGAAATACGGGATTTACAGCTTGAAGGATACGCATGTACAAGATTCTGGTGAAGAGCTTGTAACATGCGTTCAGACATGTTATTGGCCTGTAGTTTTTAGGATCAGACAAATCTCCGGTCTTCGGGAGAAGCACGGTTCGACCCTCGACAAACCAAGCCGGAATTGGCTGCTCCTGATTTAGCCACGAGTTAAAAACTCTAGCTAAATGCCGGTGGCAACTGGGAAACTTTTTCAACCAGTAGGTGTTTATGCCATCCGGGCCAGGAGCTGCGAAATTCTTTGCGCCTCGTAAGGCACCAAGAATTTCTTCCGTGTTTATCGGGTGACTCAGTACATTCAGGTTTGGAGTCCTCCTACAAACGGACTCGAACTGCGCCAAGGCCGGAGTGTCTGCTTGGGGAGGTTTGGGGTGTTCGTAAATGCCCCTCCAGAAAGTCTCCACGCGATCAGCAGTTGGCGGCTGCTCTATGACTGGTGGTCGCTGTTGGAAGAGACGAGCAGGCTTTTCGGAAAACAATCTGTTTTCCTCCAAACCTCTCGCCCGCGTCACCAGTGATCGTTTAGCAGCGATTAGCGTCCGTATCCTGTCAAGACAATGCTGCTTGACAACAACCAGTACCGCTTGACTGAGCGTGTGATGGTCGCGCCTTAGCTCTCGGGCTATCTGGCGCACGCGGCGCGTAAAAGGCCTACCGGCCGCTCTATATTCCATCACACACTGGATACGGGATGCTTCTTGGCGAGCCAACTGGATTTTCGCTTCCATCTGGCGCACCCGCCTCTGTGCTCTCTCGACAGGAGAGTCTCTCACTCTCCCCTGTCCAGCCAGCCTCAGAGCCGCAGCGTAAATTTCGCAATTGATGCTCCAAATGTCAGAGACCTCCGATAGACGTTCACTCAACGCCTCATCCTCTCTCTTTAAATCTGCCAGCTTGAAGGACCTCTTGTTGTTATGCAAGGCCCTTCGGTCACTGAAATCTCCAGGTGAGACGGCTTCGTCGATTTCCCTCTCAGCGGGCCTCATCGGCGACCTTTCAGCCTGGTTAACAGGCCTTTCAGTCGCCGGAGGGGCAGGCTGAGCTGGAGCACGAACGTATCCCTGCCCCCGAAGGTAAAATACCTGGTTCCGCAAGCTCTGGGAGGTAATTGTGCTATGCTCTGGATGCATTTCACACCACCTCCCATGCATGCGGGACATGTATCCCCTACGGCGCGGGCTACTGCTCTCGTAGCAGCTCAGCAGGTCATCCTTCAGTTCCGTCGTCCACCTAAAACGGTCCATGTCGTTGCGTGTGTCGTCGTCAGGGCGATCCGAGGCACCGCCACCTTGCCCAGAGCCGGCTTCCGATACCGGCCTGGTGTGGGTGCTCTTCTTCTGGGGCGGTCGAACCAGAAGGTAGGGCCCGTCCGGTGGTTAGCCTTAGGGCCCCCAGCCGACATTTCGGAGGCAGCCGACCACATTGCCTCCTAGGGATGACCTGTACAGGTTGCCGGCCGGCTTTCATCCCTGGCTTGGGTTATCCCCACAGTGTCGCCACGCACCGAATAGCCGTTTGATGTTGGTCGGCTTCCTGGGGGCGCATTTTATACCTACTGCCAGGTTTGATATCAGCCGCCCCTAACCTGGGGTCAGACGCTGTCGGGAAGCCGTCCTTAACATAGGTGCAGCCGCTTCCTCACTATGGTGGTTCATACGCCTGCTTTCACAGCCGGTGACCACCATAGGCCCTTTTAAGGCAAGGACTACCAATCTTTTAGTCGCCTCTTACGACAGGCAGATTAAACCCTGGGAACATTCTAAACCCGGACCCAGACGGGGTCCGGGTTTAGAATATATATATATATATATATATATATATATATATATATATATTTTTGGCCCGTGGTACAAGTGAGGCTAACCCGTGCAAAATCTGCATAACAAGTGAGGACCGCGACCAAGTGAGGACCAATATACGGACCTCACAAGGACTTCGCTTGAAATTTTTGTGGTGAGTTGCGGATATGGTCTTGAGTCAAATTTGAAAATTTCAGCTGGTCCTCATTTTTTTCGTTTTATGGTAAATGTATACATTTTAGTTCACCACTTTGGCACCAGATGGTTTCTCGAGTTTGTATACCGCCACCCCATATACGTTACATACCAGTGCATGCAACAAGTGAGGACCTGAAATTCGGCAACGATGAAATACCGGCAGACTAATGCCTCTCACGATATTTCGCGTTCTCTTTGTGTACTTGATTGTTTAGCTTCCCATATTACACGTTGAGGTCTTTGAGAAAAAAATTAGGTGTTGCGAGTCGTGATTTTGTTCAGAAGTGCCCCATCATGAGGAACTTTTGGAATGATATCTAGGCGGCTTTTATGGCAGAAAAGTTTTAGATTGCAGGTCATCGCTCTATGCATGAAGGGTTTAATTCTTGAAAGGAGTAGGATCTTCGGTATAGCGATTACTAGACAGTTCTGAAATCATGAACCATGCCCTTATGCGAAAGAACTAGCAGGTGTTTCAATTAGTTTAATATCGAGTGATACAATTTTCGTTTGGAATCTAAGATGGTCAATTCAACTGACGTTTTAGATACCGTGTGATATGCCTTTTGAAATTATTAAAGCTCATCTTTGTACAACTGAGAGGCATATTTTAGACTTAGGTAAAAAATAGGAGAGAGTGTCTGGGAGAGTAGAGTGCTATCCGAGCCAAATCGTTCCGAGTTGGTCAGATTTTAACTGCACCGATAAGCATCCTAAGAGTTTTTGGTCTGGCTTGACCCGATTTTACTCGTTTGATGTCAATCCAGCTTCAGCTTTAAAAATGCGATAACTTATAAAATACTTTTCTTTTCAAACATTCCAACAAAATATGTGAATTCCTCTCAGAGTACATATTATTATGTGATAGATGCAATACAGGGTGGGCCAATAGTGAGTAGACGGAGGATTGTTGACGAAGGATATTCCCAAAATCTGATAGTTGATCATGGTAGGGCCCACGAAGGCTATAACGTTAAAATACTTTCACTCAAACTTTAACGTTTATATAGGCTGATTATCAAACTAACATTTTATAATAGAACTGCCTATATATTATTGCATATTTGAATTGCTTAGTGAATTCTAGTGTGACTTCATGTATCTTATATGAAACTTTAAACAGACCGTTTAGGCGCAAATCACATTTTTTTGGTATAAGTAGGTATAAGAAAAAAATTGAATATCGCAGCGATCATAAAACTTAGAAGGCCGTGACTTTGCGGTGTGACTAAGCATGAAATGTGTCATCTTAGCTCATACGATCAAATTTGAGTTCTTTTTGTACTTGGAGAAATCAGTAGAATAATTAAGGAGATTTCAATCACAGGCACCTTGATTATTTCAAATGGGGATGCCTAATTTTTCTTATACCATCGAATCTAAAACCTGATAACCTTTCCAACAACGTAGGATTGTTGGAATCAATCTTTTTTAGTTTTCATTTTATTTCAAATTTTAAGTCAAATCGGTGTTTTACACTTTCCCAACTTATAAGCCATCTAGCAGTCCATAAAAAATAAACAAAAACCTGTCCAGATGGAAGAAACCAACTAACTTGGCATAAAAACGCAAACTAGATTAATGAGGCAAGATTATAAAAATTTCTTACAAGATATCAGCTCTAACCAGAAACGACAGCGGCAACAAGAAGGCTTACTTTTCACAGCCTATTAGCTATACCCAAATACCCAAAATCAGTAAAAAAAATTAAATAAAAGACAAAAGACCAGCGATTGTTACTAGCAGGAGAGTATCTATATTTTCAGAATAAATTTTCACATTTAGTACCATAAAATAGCCGTAAGTCAAAAGTGATGGTGCCTTTGACTCGAGCCCTTCAAATTCTTCACTGGTACTTCTACTTATTAGCAAAATCGCAAAAAATGAAAACTGAATTGCAGTATGTTATATGATAAAACATTATTTACTTGGTAGGAGCATACATGAAATAAACACAGTTACAACATGGAGTAATAAAAAAATCTAACAATCACATCAATAGATGCTCAGAGTGCTCCAGTTAGAGATATCTTTACTTTTGACTTAACAGAAACAACTACTTTTCTATCCCATTAAATGTGAAATTTCATTCTGACGATGCTAAACTGTCAGCAACAATCATTGGTAGTTTTTTTTTGTTTCAATATATTTAATCGTTTTTTGTTATCAAGCTCTAGTAGATCTCAATAGCTGGTAGGCTGTGGAAAAATAACACTTCTGTCATACGCCAGCTGCTCATTGTCATTAGATTTCTTACCGCTGTTGTTAGATATTATGTGTTGTAAGGAATTTTCGTAATTATCCCCCGTTGCTCTAGTTTGTGTCTTTCTACTAAGTTAGTTGGCTTCTTCTATCTTAACGGGCTTTTGTTTGTTTTTCATGACTTGCTAGATTTCTTATAAGTAGGAAAACTGAAAAAAACTGATTTGACTGAAAATTTTAAATAAAACGGGAACTAAAAAGATTGAGATCGAGGTAATCAAATTCTGCATTTGATTCTGTAAACAGAAATGGGTATTCTTATTTGAACAAATCAAGTTCTCTGTAGTGAAGTTTCCTTAATTAATCTACTGATTTCAAGTACAAAAAAAAATCAAATTTAACCGTCTGACCTAAGGTGACGCATCTCATGCTTAGTCGTACCGCAATGTCACGGCCTTCTAAGATTTATAATCACTGCGATATTTAAATTTTTTCTGATACCTACTTATACCAAGAATGCTGATTTGTGCCTAAACGGTTCGTTAAAGTTATATATAAGATACATTGAGTCACACTACAATTCACCAAGGAATTCAAATATGCAATAATGTATAGGGAGTCGCCTTCAAAAAAATGTAAGTTTGATATGAACCACCCTGTATAAACATCAAAATTTAAGTGAAAATATTTAACGTTATATCACTCAAAGGTCCCTACCATGACCAAGTGACAGATTTTTGAAATATGTTTTAGTAAGTCAACAATCCTCCGTCTGCTCACGATTGGCCCACCCTGTATATGTGAATGAACGTATCAAATGTCTCCTGGGTCAGTAACCGAATGGGTTGAAAAAGTATATAATTTTATTTTTAGGCCAATGGAGGGTATTTTATGTTTACAACAAATTTTCAAGGTTTCCCCCCTTCCCACCTTCCCAATTTCAGCCCCTCCCAAAAATGGTAGATGATTAACTCATAAAACGCTCAAAACGAAGTCTGAGGGGATTTGCCTTTCACTACGCCAACGCACAGCTTTTCATGAAATGAAGCTTTACCTGGTACTACCCAGCAGCATGCCGCTTTTCAAATTTCATCCACTTAAAAAACGCAACTTAGGCACACCTAAATCATACGACCAACTCTGTTTAATTAAAATGAGCTGTTCATTTAGATCGATAAAAAAATACTCGGGTGGTCCTCACTTTGTCGTGTATATCACCCGGTCCTCGTTTATCAGTTCTAATAGTATGAACAGGTATACACTGCACACATGACGTGAAAAAATATAGGGTGTCTCATTTAAAAAAATGCATTGTTTGCATCACCACGTAATTTATTGGGCCTGCGGGTGTTGGCCTATTCATACATGACGCAGTACACTGCGTTAATAAACTTCCCCTAACATGACCTTTTCACGGTAGCCGCGGTACTCTGGTAGTTTGGTATTTAGGCTCTGCTTATGCGATCTGCTCAGTGGAGAAAAACAGGTCTTTTCTCTAAGGGTAAGTATTCAGATATGCAGATTGCGTCTATCGCTTCCATCAGTCAGTTTTTTTACAGTACTGATAATAATAGTCTGGTGGGGGGGTGGGTTGGCCCAGTGGTTAGGGTCGAGGATTTCACCTTACTTTTTAAATAATTATTTAACCGGGAGATATCAATTGTATTATATTTACCTACCTATATGAAAATTTGTGAAAAAAGTTTAAGTCCTTTACGGCCGCCACTAGCCCTCGCTCATTCCTCCTACTCGTATAAAGATACATATGTATACTTATGTGCAGAGTGCAGCTGCGGCTTCAATAATCTCTGGTAGGATTTTTGTGTATTTTTTATTTAAGCTTTTGTGCGCCCCCTTTCAAAAATTCAGGAACCGCTGCTGTTCCACAGTTTAAAAAACATTCTCTGCCCACCTTTAAAGCTGAACTTCAGTAGTATTTAGTTGTTACATCGATTTTGCTAGTAGAAACGGCAGTTCTACGTGAACAGCAGATGTGTAGTCGCCGAGTTATCAAGCCGAGTTATCAAGCCTTCAGATTACGTTACTGAGGACAAATTTTCATTTGATTCTATTTGTCAAGGAATAGGTAGGTATAAGGTAGGCACAGACAAGGTCTCAAAGTCTCGAATTAATCGACACATCATGATACTTGAAAATCTTATAGTAAATAGAAGGCTATAATCGACCTTATGGATCGATTTACCTGGAGACACGTTTTAGGACGCTGTGCAGATAAATAACATTCACCGCAGCGGTAGTATTTCATCTAGACTAATCGAACAGGAGGACCAATGAATGGTAGCTTAGACAGAATAAGCAATCAGCAAGTATATCTCTGTACTAATAGGAGAGAACAAGTGATCATCCATACAAAACGATCTGACCATCTTAGTATTTAAAAAATAGTTGCACTTTTTCCACATTCTCTGTATATATCTACGATTAGAACAAATATGCGAGGACCGGTAATGTATAACCGAGGTCCACATGCATATTAATCAATCGATACTACCCTACCATCTGAAATGCCTTTCGCGCCTTTTTATGACCTCTGCTTCTTTTTAGTTAATTTTATTTCCCACACCGATAGGAAATTGTGATAGGTATTGTGATCGCGATAATTTTCGATTTTGAGGTAATACGCTTTTTTGGGCGTTTTATGATTATATAACGTCGGTTTGTCTGTCTTTGCGTGTTTTTCTAGGCTAGTCATATCAGTAGCCATGGATTGTGATAAAATTTGGGTACCGGTATCCTATGGGGTCCTAGTAGGTATTGCTCCTATAATTTTAAAAATCGGTGCATTGGCAGCGGAGTAATTTGCAAAAAAACAAAAAGAATTGAATATTCCTCAAACCTCGTGTTTGAGCGTTTTAGGATTTCCTGATAATTTTCTACTTTTTTCGGGTGAGAGTGTGATTGGGGTCGCTGGGAGGGGGGGGGGGGGGAGGGGGGGGAGGGGGGAGGGGGGGGAGGGGGGTGGCAAAAATATAAAAATAACTCAAACTTCGTTTTTAGGCGATTTGGGTGTTCCTGGTCCTTTCGTTTTAACCAGTTGAAGCTCGCAGAATGAAACCAGTGTCGATCTAGTTCCTACGGAGAGGAGTATCAAGAAGCTATTTACTAGAGTTTTTGTGTTGGATGTTTTTTGAGGGCAGGAGGGTGATGATTTGGTTGCAAGGGGATCTCAGACTATAGCTTAATGCAAAGGGAAAATAATAAACTGATATCACTTTAATGTGTGGGAAGTACTAAGTCAGTCAATTATCGTTCATATTGATTGAACCTCATATATAACTGTACAGTACAAATTCCTGAATTCATAAATGTTGTACCCCTGTCAAGCATCTACCCTTATCTAACAGTATATTCTCGTTACAGATTTGTTGCCTTTCTAGCTAACTTTATTGTATCACAGACATAGACACGTTTTATGACGCCAAATGCCAATCGAAAGTGCAGTCAACTGATTCGCGCGTTAAATTAAATCAATTCTTTAATTGCGCGTCTACAAATATTGAATAATTCCCAAAACATGGCCAGATATTAAAAAAATAGAAGTCAAGTTTATTGATTCAGTTCTTCTCAGGAATACTTGTTTTTCATAACGAAGGGCGATACCATTTTCAACATCAGCGATTTAGCAATTACGACTGTGAAGCAGAGTGAGTCATGTCCTATTTCAGTTGGTCCGATTAAAAAGTGCTCCTGTAGTCGCAGTGCCTATAAGTTTGAGAACCCCTAGACTAGTCAATAGACGTTCAAAATAGATCCGTTGAACTAAGTTACCTGAATTCGCCGTTATTGACATGTTCAGATAATTAGCAAAATTTAGGTAATTAGAGGGGTCGTATTTTTCGCTATATGTGCCACGCGGTATCTACATCCCTATAACAGTCGAATTTTAATAGAGGTCTTATCTAAGAAACCAAATTACCTACATCGCTGAAAAGGTTAATTTTACATTTAGTTGCATTTATTTTCACTTAGCTGAAATCCGTAGTAGCACATGTTAATGAATATTATTTTACTGCATGAAAGCTGAATTAGTATATCTCTATACGAATAGGAGGAATAAGTGAGGACCGCTGGCGGTGGTGAATCACTCGTACATATTAGTATTGTTAAGCTAATTTCGACTTTTCTGCATGTCATGTTTACAGTGTTTACGTGTTTATGCTATTAGAACTGATAAACGAGGACCGGCTGGTGTACACGACAAACTGAGAACCACCTGAGTATTTTTTGTAAACGTCTTTCCTGCTCTTCTCATGTAAACGACAACTGCATTAAAACCAAATCGGCCGCATAACGAATACATCACATGAAAGTCACCTGTGCGCATGCCGAAAGTTGCGTTTTTAAGAGGACGATATTTTTATACATAGCATCATGGTGCTGGGTAGTAATAGGTAAAAATAGAGTCAAGTTGAATGACTCAGTACTTCCCACACATAATGATGATACCATTTTATTATTTCCCATTGCATGAAGCTGTAGTCTAAAATCCCCTTGCAACAAAATTATCGCCCATCCGCCTCCAAAAACAACATCCAACACAAAAACCCTCGTAAATAGTTTCTTGCATCTCCCTTCTTAGGAACTAGGGCGCCACAGTTTTTTTCTACTTGCTTGAACTGGTCAATGCGAAACGATCAAGAGCCTCCAACCCGTCTAAAAACGAAGTTTGGGCTGATTTTATGTTTTTGGTTTTTTGATTATTGCTGCGCCGCCTCTGACATGGTTTTTCAAAAACAGAGTCGTTTTCCATTCTCGCAGCGGTAATAAATTCTGTGTCAAAATTTTATTAAAATCAATTCAATAATTTTCGCTTTACGCGATATACATAGAACGAAATAAAGCAAAAATCGTATGTGCAGGTCACAAAAGTGGTTTCTGTAATAGGCAAGCCAATGTTCGGATGGACCTAAAAAAGTGCAATATGCCGCTAGGTATTTCTTCTACAAGTCAATAGACGGACTATTATGAATACAACAAATTTTTCAGTTTTACTACCCCCCACCTCCCAACCGCCTCGATTTCACCCCACCCAAAAAAAAAAATTGAAAATGATCAGGAACCCGTAAAATGCCTAAAAACAAAGCTTGAGCTGTTTTCATATTTTTAGTTTTTTATTATTGCTGCGCCGCCACTGACACTATTTTTCCAAAACATACGCGTTTTTCATCCTCGCCTTGGGAGTAATACTATGTCAAAATTTCATTAAAATCAATTGAATAATTTTCACGTTACGCGATACCGAACGATCTAAAACAATACTCGTATGTGTACATCATAAATTCTGATGAACATCAAGTCAGTAATTTCAACATTATAAAATACAGAACGATCTATTATGTATACAAGTTTGGGGCATATTTGACATATTTCGTTTTTTTCTAATTATTCCGCCCCCCGTATAACGATTTTCAAAATTATAGGAACATTACCTACTACGACCCCACAGCATAACGCTGCCCAAATTTCATCACAATCCATGCAGCGGTTATTGAGATTACGAGGGTAGAAAAACGCGACAGACAGACAGACCGACAGACAGACCGACCGACCGACAGACCGACAGTCAGACAGACCGACGGAAATGAGTGACGTGGATTTTCGTTATGTACACATCATAAAACGCCCAAAAAGCGTATTATCTCAAAATCGAAAATTTTCGCGATCACAATACTCCCCTCACCTATCCGTGTGGCAAGTAAAAATTCATTTTATAAAAAGCTTCGCGTTGGAGTAGTGAGAGACAAAACCCCCCAGACTTATTTTTATAAGTTACCAATCATCTACTGTTTTTGGGATGGGATGAAATTGGGAAGGTGGGGATGGGGGAGTCGAAATCTCGATAATTTGTTGTAAACATAAAATACCCTCGATTGCCCTAAAAAATATGAAATTCTAGACTTTTCAGACTTATCCGAATACTGACCTAGAAGACATTTGATACGTTTATTTACCTATACAGGGTGGGCCAACACTGGACGGACGGAGGATTGTTGACTTACTAAAACATACTTAAAAAGTCTGTCATTTGGTGGGGGGTGGGAACCCTTGACTGCTATAACGTTAAAATATTTTCACTTAAATTTTTAAGTTTATACAGGGTGATTCATAATAAAATTACATTTTTTAAATGAATGGAATATATTATTGCATATTTGGATTGCTTGGTAAAATCTAGTTTGACCCTATGTATCTTATACGGAACCTTAAATGGAATGAAATGACTTGGTATAAGTAGGTATCAGAAAAAAATTGGGTATCACAGTGATTACTAATCTTAGAAGACCATGACTTTTCGGTACGGCTAAGCATAAGGTGCGTCAGACGGTTAAATTTGAAATCTTTTTGAACTTGGAAAAATCAGTAGATTAATTAAAGAAACTTCAGTCATAGATAATTTGATTTTTTTCCCTATAATGGTCAAATTTTAACAGAGTTCTTATCTAAGAAACCAAATTACCTACATCCCTACAAAGGTTAATTTTACATTCCGTTGTATTTATTTTCACTCAAATGAAATCCGTAGTAGCACATATTAATGAATGTTATTTTACTGCAAGAACGTTGAATTAGTATACCTCTATACGAATAGGTGGAATAAGTGAGGACCGGTAGGCGGTGATGAATCACTCGAAGATATTAGTATTGTTAAGCAAGTTTCGCCTTTTCTACATGTCATGTATAATATACAGTGTTTACGTGTTTATACTATTAGAAGTGATAAACGAGGACCACCTGAGTATTTTTTGTAAGCGTCTTTCTTGCCCTTTCACTATTATTGTTCTTCAAGCAGGTATATTTTCGGATCGATCTGAAATTCATGTAACCGTCAACCGTACTGAACCCGAATCGGCCGCAAAACGCACATACAGGGTGAGTCAAGCTCAACGCCTCGGACTCTTGTGACCAAACGGTACCACTTTTCGAAAAATCGACTTTGCGGGTGTATGTAGGTCGAGTTGGACTACATTTTAAAAATAATGACTTTTATACAGAGTGTCTAATAAAAGCGTGACATATCAAAGTTATGTTTTTAAATGGAATACCCTGTACATTATTGCATAATTTAGGTTCCAGTGCATTTTAGTGTGACTTTATGTATCACACATGGGACTTTAAACGAACCGTTTGGGTACAAATCACAATTTTGGGTATAGGTAGATGTCAGAAAAAATTGAATATCGCAGCTATTATAAATCTTAGAGGGCTGTGACTTTGCCGTGTTACTAAGCATGAAATGTGTCAGCTTACGTTAGACGGTCGAGTTCGAATTACATTTGTACTCGGAGAAATTGGTAGATCAATTAAGTTAACTCCAATCAAAGGTAACCTGATTTTTTCAAATGGGAATGCATAATTTTTTTATACTATACTTTTTATACACATCATTATGTGCGATTGTAAATATCAATCTCTGGTAGTTTTGATTTAATTTCAAATTTTCAGCAAAATCGGTGTTTTTCAATTTTCCTACCTATAAGCAACTTAGCAGGCCATAAAATATAAACAAAAAACTGTTTAGATGGAACAAAATAACTAACTTAGAAGATAGTTACGGACGAACTAAAGTAAAGGGACAAAGTTATAAAAGTGACTTACAGCAAATCAATTCTAACCAGAAATAGCAGACATAACACATCTAAGGTCAAGAAGCTGCTGGAGTACGACAGAAATGGGTATTTTTTACAGCATACCGGCTACTACAATATTCTAAAGATTGACGATTCACAAAACCATTGTGAATTTTGAAATTAAAGGAAATCTACCACGTACTGTTGCTGGCAGCTTAATAGCTTTAGAATAAAATTTCACATTTCATGATTTAAAAAAATAGTAACCGATACCTCTGACCGGAGTTCTGCAAATTTTTCAATACTCATAGGCAAGATCGCCGAAAACGGAGAATAAATTAAAAATCTGCTCAAATTATTAAACATAATTTACCTGGCAGAAAATTAAAATATGATTTGTCAGTATTCCTTTTTTTGTGATCTTGCTAATAGATACTGAAAAATTCAAAGGACGACAGTGAGAGGTATCATTACTTTTGACTTTGACGGAAATGACTACTGTTTAATGCCATTAAATGTGAAATTGCGTTCTGAAGATATTAGACTGACGGCAACGATCGCTGAAAGTTTTGCTTTCATTTCAAAGTGTTTAGTGATTTTGGAAATTTTTAATCTCTAGTACATTGCAGTCGCTAGTAGGCTGTAAAAATTATCCATTTCTGTCGTACTCCAGCTTCTCTTTAACCTTCGACATGTTACCGCCGTTGTTTCTGGTTAGAGTTGATTTGTTGTAGGGAATTTTTATAATCTTGTTCTTTTACTTAGTTCTGCTGGATCTTTTTGCTAAGTTAGTTGTTTTCTTCCATCTGAATACGATTTTGTTTATATTTCATGGCCTGCTAGTTTGTTTATAGGTAGAGAAATTGAAAGACACTGATTTGATTGAAATCTCGAAATTTAATAAAAACTACCATAGACTGATATTCACAATCTGATATAATTAGAAAGCCTATCAAATTGCACATCTGATCATATAAAAAAATTATGCATTTCCTTTGAAAAAATCAAGTTACCTTTGATTGAAGTTTCCTTAATTGATCTATCGATTTGTCCAGGTACAATGTAATTCGAACTCGACCGTCTAACGTAAGCTGATACATTTCATGCTTAGTAACACGGCAAAGTCACAGCCCTCTAAGATTTATATTAGCTGCGATATTCAATTTTTTTCTGACATCTACCTATACCCAAAATTGTGATTTGCACCTAAACGGTTCGCTTAAAAAGTGTGATACATAAAGTCACACTAACATTCACCCAGGAATCTAAATATGTAATAATATACAGGGTGTTCTATTTAAAAAACATAACTTTGATATGTCATGCTTATAGTAGACAGCCTGTATAAAAGTCATTGTTTTTAAAATGTAGCCCAACTCGACTTACATACATTTGCAAAGTCGATTTTTCGAAAAGTAGTATCGTTTGGTCACAAGAGTCCGAGGCGTTGAGCTTGACTCACCCTGTGTAACCTTAAAATGACCTGTGCGCATGCTGAAAGTTGGAAATAATATAAAAACGAAATGAGTTCTCGATCTAAAAGAATAGTGAAAACTTTAATTAAACAGAGCTGGTCATATAGCTTACAGTATATTCAATCCCAAGGTAGACTCCACATAAACAGTCGCAGGCAGCATTAGCGTGGTTACTGTCCGCTGCCATCTGCGAACACGCCAGCTATAGTCCAGTACAATTATGGAATTTTATATTACTATTTAAAAGAGTTGCCCTATTAATCCATTGCAACTTAAAAGCTGCCAGTTGCCAGTTTGAAATGATCATTTAGGCAATGAACACTTGACATCGCATATTTGGATCTGATTTCCAGTCAGTCTTGGGGGTTTTTACTTGCCGGATTGTATGTTATACAATTCACACATAGTGTATTGGACTATTAGGGACCCTACCGACACGAGCCGATCTCGCACGCCGGCTTGTTTTCGTTTGGTCTAGCTTGGCTGTGAATACAGTATAGGTGCACCTACGTTGCATTTTGCATTTTTTAAATGGATGAGATTTGGACAGCATTATGTTGCTGGGTAGTAGTAGGTAAAGCTGCACTTTATGAAAAGCTGGACGTAAGCGTAGTGAAAGATAAAACCCCTCGGCCTTTGTTTCAAGCTTTTTATGAGTTTTCACTTATCTATTATTTTTTAGGAGGGGATGAAATTGGGAAGGTGGGGAGAGAGGGAGATGAAATCTCGAAAAATTGTTGTTAACATAAAGTGCCCTCCATTGCCCTAAAAAATATTAAATTCTATGCTTTTCAGACCTACACGAAAACTGTCCTTGAACACTTACCTACATTCTTTTTTGATACCCATTCATTACACTTAGGGCTGGTTTCACCGCTCTCTGATGGTTTCGGATAGCGTATCTATCACATAGGTCCATATCATTTATATGACAGATAGGCTTTTGGTCTGTCGGTTTATCTGTCTGTTACACTTAAAACCGGTTTCACCGGTCTCTGATAAGTTTCAGATAGCGTATCTGTCAGATAGGCCCATAATATTTATATGGCATTATCGGACAGATAGGCTATCAGTCTGTCGGTTTATCTGCCTGTTGGCTTCTACCCTCGTAGTCTCAGTAAACTTTGCACGGAGCGATATACTGCGGGATCGTAATAGGTAGTATGCTGCTATAATTTTGAAAATCCGTGCATGGGCGGTGAAGGAATTAGCAAAAAACAAAAAAAAATCAAATATTCCTCAAACTGCGTTCTTAGGATTTTTGGGGGTTCCTAATCATTTTGTACTACAGGATGGATGATGGAGGGCTATGAATAGAGACGGGCATATCGGGTCATTTTTAAGATGCGGATCAGCGGATCTAGAACACCTCAAAGATCCGGAACAGTGATCCGGTTCACGGGTCAGTCGGATCCCGACTAGCGAATGCAATCGTTCACCTTCGATCTTGACCGAAGCACGAGGGAACCGCCCAATCTGGGTACTCGGTGCAGACAGAAATGAGCTAGTATAGCACAGTACACTTCATGTATAATTTATTAATTTTTTTTATCTTTATATCAGATGATATTTATTTTTTTATAAATATGTACCTAGAAGATGTATATGTATTAATACTATTCTTTATAAATTTCGATTTGAGTAAATAATTATTCAGTTTTGAGTTTCTCGTATCCTGGCACGTAAAAGGAATTTTTTGTCTCTACTATAAACAGCCACAGCTCATCATACAAGAAAAATATTCATTTATTATTCGCCCTAAAATATCTATCTAAATATTCCTTTAAATTCAGATCCCAGAACATTGAGCATTATGGCTATCATGTAGCTTCAGCAGAACACTGAACCGAAAACTAAACATCGCTAATCGTCAGATCGACTGACCGACATGTATCGCCGTGGCACGCACCATCCTGCTTTGTGATTCTGAATGAATAAGCGAACAAGCTGCCGGATTTGTGATCCGACTGACCCGTTGAGATTAAATTTAGGATTCGGTTCAGTTAGGTCACCTTAATGATCCGGATCAATGAATCGGATTAGAACCGTTCTACACATCTCTAGCTATGAAAATGAAAAAAATGTTGTATGCTGTCTAAAGCTTACCAAAAAATGGTCAAATATATGAAATTGTCAATCTTGGGTTAATTCCGCATACTGATGTAACATTTAATTATTTAATGTAAAATCTAATGCTAAAAGTAAAACCATTACACACACATACAGACCTACACGCAAACACACTGACCTGTGAGAGAAAGACCTAAAACACTTTTTTACGTCCATCCTAACAGTGCCTTGCGTATTGCAGAAAACAAGGGACTTCGAATACGAGTTTTGCTTTAGATCGTTCTTTATTGGGTGGAAACTTCTGTTTGATTTTAATGAAATTTTAACATAGTATTATTACTGTGTCGAGAAGGAAATGCGTATGGTTTTTAGAAATCGTATCAGTGGCGGCGCAGCAATAATGAAAAAAACTAAAAATATAAAAACATCTCAAACATCGTTTTTAGGCGTTTGAGACGTGACTGATCATTTTCTACTTTTTTTGGTAAGGGAGAAATTGGGATCGTTGGGGGGTGAGGGGTTGTAAAACTGAAAAGCTTATTGTATTCATAATAGGCTGTCCATTGACCTGTGACACTTTTTGAGATCCATCCGAACATTGTCTAGCCTATTGCAGAAACCAAGAATTTTCTGATGTATATGTAATAATGGCATTGCTCTAGATCGTTCTGTATTCTATAGCGTGGAAAATATTGAACTGATATTGACGAAACCTCGACACAGTATTAGTAGCAAGTACTATTAGCTTAGCGAGGAGGGTAAACGCGTTTGTCTTTTAATTGAAAACCCCAGTTTTCTGTTGTATACATAAGGGTATTGCTTTAGACAGTCCTGTACTATATAACACAGTGTTATTTCCATTGCAAGGTTGGAAAGCGCGTAAGGTTTTTAGAAATTGTGTCAGTAGCGGTGCAGTGTGTATTTGGTTGCAAAAGGATCTCACATTATAGCTTCACGGTATGGGAAAACAATAAACTGGTATTACCGCAATCTGTGGGAAGTATTAGCTCACTCAACTTGACTTAATTTTTTGTTCATAAATCCGCCATCACAAAGATGATATTTCAAAAGCATGCACCTTGTTCGAACCCGCCCTGGTAATAATAATCTGTCAAAGCTTTATTGCTAATGTTAGATACACACGTTAGATAAAAACCTTGAGTCCTCAAGCTATGTAAAGGCAAGACAAGTACAGAACATTACAACGACCAAGTTTATTCAGTATCACGGAAAGTCCATTACCCAAATCTTAGCACCTTACTAAAAGAAAAAATATGAATCAGATCTTCTTAAAATTCACACAAAAATAACAAAAGCAAAGTCTATTCGCCTATAAATGGAAAAACAATGTAGTTACAAAGATCTATATAACACTGATTCTAAATCAATTATTTGGAGGATTCATGACCATATGTCTATGGGAGCAGAACATGATGTCAAAACATTTGTAAATTCGCACATCATTGAAGTCCATCAGGTCACACGTTACAACAACAGGGTAGTTGAAATTTAAAAAAACACCTATTCAGTAAAAGTCGTAGAACGGCTTATAGCGCGGTGTCATTTTGGCAACACAGCTATGACCTCGCTTGGTGCGTTGTATACCGATTTCGGACCTCCGTTGTTCTCTGGGATAAAAAGCGGGTATATCGTGGCTCACTTAATTCTTTCATTGAAAGGTCCTCACTTGTCTCGATATACACGTATCAATTTTCTCATCGGTAAAATAGCTTTCATGTGTATATTTGAATGTTTCTTATCAAATGGCACATCTTCGTAGTATCTATCATAAAATGATGCCATTATCTCGTTGTCCTCACTTGGTCACCGATATGTATTGTCCTCACTTGGTGCGCCAGCCAAGTATATATATATATATATATATATATATATATATATATATATATATATATATATATATATATATATATATATATATATATATATATATATATATAGACAAAACAAAAACAAAAAAGGTGCAGCCCGGGCTCCGACACACCGGGCTGCTGTTCCATTCCCCAGCGACTACTCCTCACACCGTGAGGTGAGCAATCACTGGGTCCGCGTATCGTGCGTCCTAAGCAGACGAAGGGACCCATGGATGACTGCCTTCTGCATTCTGGCGGCTAAGATGTGCGCCGCCGCACGGCACACCGGCATTTTGCGCAGTGCAGAGAGCAGCGTATCCCTCATACCACCTAGGGATCCAATGACCATTACTAGCAGACTCACATATATATATATATAGACAAAACAAAAACAAAAAAGGTGCAGCCCGGGCTCCGACACACCGGGCTGCTGTTCCATTCCCCAGCGACTACTCCTCACACCGTGAGGTGAGCAATCACTGGGTCCGCGTATCGTGCGTCCTAAGCAGACGAAGGGACCCATGGATGACTGCCTTCTGCATTCTGGCGGCTAAGATGTGCGCCGCCGCACGGCACACCGGCATTTTGCGCAGTGCAGAGAGCAGCGTATCCCTCATACCACCTAGGGATCCAATGACCATTACTAGCAGACTCACAGTGTAGTCCGGCCAGAGCCTGCGAAGTTGTCCGAGGAGCTCCTGATACTTGGTCCGCTTTTCCTCCTCCTTAGAGACGATGTTCCCCTCGGCAGGTGCCGAGAACTCGATAACGAACATCGTCTTTTGTTGGTAGTCGAGGAGGACTATGTCGGGCTTATTTGCATGTATAAGCTCGAGCGTGGAGAATGAGTAGTTCCAGTAAATTCGGCACCTCTCGTTCTCCACAACGGACTCAATGTCCCCTGGAGCGTATGGCAGCACCGGTGTCTCATCTATACCGTATGAGTGCCTTAAATGGTAGTATAGCACTCGTAGAGCCGCATTGTGCCGATAGATGTAGGCTGTGCCAGCGTACACCTTACACGCCGACAAGAGGTGCGTAAGGGTCTCTGGCGCCTGCAGGCAGGCTCTACAGCGGATATCGGGCACATCCATACCCATAATCCGGCTACGGTATACTAAGGTGTTGAAGACACCGTCTTGGCAAGCCATTATAGAGCTCTCAGTCTCCGACTTCAACCCATTAGACCTTAGGAAGGAGAAGGTCAACTGCTCAGATAAACCATGCTCTTCTAGATGTTTGTAGAAGATTCCGTGCATTGGTTTATCTTTGTGAAGTCTTAAAAGCAATTGGACTTCAGCAGTTTTAATCCGGGCTTTTAATTGTGCGGGAGCAAGTTCCGTAACGGACTGCTGACACCTCCGCGTGAAGTCGAGCGTGAGACTAAGTTCTTCGGCTGCCCGTGTTGCTGCTCTAAAAAGGAAGGCTCCTTTACCCGCAATCTCGTGCTCTCGCACAAAGCGGATCAGGGGATCGGTGCTCGTCGTAACATAGCAGGCAGTGGCCAGTACTACTCTGTTGTGCAGATGCTCCAAACTCAATAGTCCACGCCCTCCCAGGTGTCGCGGGAGGTATATTCGCGGGACAGAGGATCTAGGATGTAGACTTCCCTCCATATTCATCCTTTTGCGAGTCTTTATGTCGATTTGTCGCAGCTCTTCCACGTTCCAGTGGATAGCACCAAAGCTGTATAGCAACAATGGGACCGCAAGCATGTTTGTGGCAGCGACTTTGTTTTTGCCGGACAGTTCTGACGACCAGATCTGCCGGAGTCGGTGCAAATACTTGCGGCGGAGACACTCTTTGACCAATTCTGCCTCTTGGATGTGACGCTGCGCCACTCCAAGGTAGGTATAAGTATCTCCGGCATGCAGTTGTCGCAAGATGCTCCCATCAACGAGCTGCTCCTCATCTTCACTATCTCCGCAACGTCCTCTTTTGAGATGAACCATGGCACATTTGTCTATCCCGAACTCCATACCAATAGCTTGACTGTAATCCTGCACTACCCTCAGCGACTGCTCTAAATCGCGTTGTCCGGAGGCATAGAGTTTCAGGTCATCCATGTAAAATAAGTGGGTGACCTTGTGCCTCCGGTAATTGGGCTTGCCACAGCTGTATCCCTTAGTATTTTTCAGCGCTATGGACAAAGGCAGTAGCGAGATGCAAAAGAGCAAGGGACTCAAGGAGTCTCCTTGGAAGACCCCTCTTTTAAATGATACCAACTCTGTTCGAACCCTGGTTTCACCCGATGTTATGGTGAACCGAGTCTTCCAGAGCGGCATCAGTTGTTTGATGCATCCCACTATTTGATCATCTACCGAAAGACATTCCAACAGCCGCACAATCAGTTCATGAGACGTAGTGTCGAATGCCTTCCGATAGTCGATCCAGGCCATAGAAAGGTTTCGCAGGTAATGCACGGAGTCCTGTGTGACACAGCGGTCAATCAACAGGTTATCCCTGCAGCCAGCTACTCCTTTCTTAGACCCTCTTTGTTCATATACGCTGAGAAATACGGGATTTACAGCTTGAAGGATACGCATGTACAAGATTCTGGTGAAGAGCTTGTAACATGCGTTCAGACATGTTATTGGCCTGTAGTTTTTAGGATCAGACAAATCTCCGGTCTTCGGGAGAAGCACGGTTCGACCCTCGACAAACCAAGCCGGAATTGGCTGCTCCTGATTTAGCCACGAGTTAAAAACTCTAGCTAAATGCCGGTGGCAACTGGGAAACTTTTTCAACCAGTAGGTGTTTATGCCATCCGGGCCAGGAGCTGCGAAATTCTTTGCGCCTCGTAAGGCACCAAGAATTTCTTCCGTGTTTATCGGGTGACGCAGTACATTCAGGTTTGGAGTCCTCCTACAAACGGACTCGAACTGCGCCAAGGCCGGAGTGTCTGCTTGGAGAGGTTTGGGGTGTTCGTAAATGCCCCTCCAGAAAGTCTCCACGCGATCAGCAGTTGGCGGCTGCTCTATGACTGGTGGTCGCTGTTGGAAGAGACGAGCAGGCTTTTCGGAAAACAATCTGTTTTCCTCCAAACCTCTCGCCCGCGTCACCAGTGATCGTTTAGCAGCGATTAGCGTCCGTATCCTGTCAAGACAATGCTGCTTGACAACAACCAGTACCGCTTGACTGAGCGTGTGATGGTCGCGCCTTAGCTCTCGGGCTATCTGGCGCACGCGGCGCGTAAAAGGCCTACCGGCCGCTCTATATTCCATCACACACTGGATACGGGATGCTTCTTGGCGAGCCAACTGGATTTTCGCTTCCATCTGGCGCACCCGCCTCTGTGCTCTCTCGACAGGAGAGTCTCTCACTCTCCCCTGTCCAGCCAGCCTCAGAGCCGCAGCGTAAATTTCGTAATTGATGCTCCAAATGTCAGAGACCTCCGATAGACGTTCACTCAACGCCTCATCCTCTCTCTTTAAATCTGCCAGCTTGAAGGACCTCTTGTTGTTATGCAAGGCCCTTCGGTCACTGAAATCTCCAGGTGAGACGGCTTCGTCGATTTCCCTCTCAGCGGGCCTCATCGGCGACCTTTCAGCCTGGTTAACAGGCCTTTCAGTCGCCGGAGGGGCAGGCTGAGCTGGAGCACGAACGTATCCCTGCCCCCGAAGGTAAAATACCTGGTTCCGCAAGCTCTGGGAGGTAATTGTGCTATGCTCTGGATGCATTTCACACCATCTCCCATGCATGCGGGACATGTATCCCCTACGGCGCGGGCTACTGCTCTCGTAGCAGCTCAGCAGGTCATCCTTCAGTTCCGTCGTCCACCTAAAACGGTCCATGTCGTTGCGTGTGTCGTCGTCAGGGCGATCCGAGGCACCGCCACCTTGCCCAGAGCCGGCTTCCGATACCGGCCTGGTGTGGGTGCTCTTCTTCTGGGGCGGTCGAACCAGAAGGTAGGGCCCGTCCGGTGGTTAGCCTTAGGGCCCCCAGCCGACATTTCAGAGGCAGCCGACCACATTGCCTCCTAGGGATGACCTGTACAGGTTGCCGGCCGGCTTTCATCCCTGGCTTGGGTTATCCCCGCAGTGTCGCCACGCACCGAATAGCCGTTTGATGTTGGTCGGCTTCCTGGGGGCGCATTTTATACCTACTGCCAGGTTTGCTATCAGCCGCCCCTAACCTGGGGTCAGACGCTGTCGGGAAGCCGTCCTTAACATAGGTGCAGCCGCTTCCTCACTATGGTGGTTCATACGCCTGCTTTCACAGCCGGTGACCACCATAGGCCCTTTTAAGGCAAGGACTACCAATCTTTTAGTCGCCTCTTACGACAGGCAGATTAAACCCTGGGAACATTCTAAACCCGGACCCAGACGGGTATATATATATATATATATATATATATATATATATATATATATATACCCCGTCTGGGTCCGGGTTTAGAATGTTCCCAGGGTTTAATCTGCCTGTCGTAAGAGGCGACTAAAAGATTGGTAGTCCTTATATATATATATATATATATATATATATATACCCCGTCTGGGTCCGGGTTTAGAATGTTCCCAGGGTTTAATCTGCCTGTCGTAAGAGGCGACTAAAAGATTGGTAGTCCTTGCCTTAAAAGGGCCTATGGTGGTCACCGGCTGTGAAAGCAGGCGTATGAACCACCATAGTGAGGAAGCGGCTGCACCTATGTTAAGGACGGCTTCCCGACAGCGTCTGACCCCAGGTTAGGGGCGGCTGATAGCAAACCTGGCAGTAGGTATAAAATGCGCCCCCAGGAAGCCGACCAACATCAAACGGCTATTCGGTGCGTGGCGACACTGCGGGGATAACCCAAGCCAGGGATGAAAGCCGGCCGGCAACCTGTACAGGTCATCCCTAGGAGGCAATGTGGTCGGCTGCCTCTGAAATGTCGGCTGGGGGCCCTAAGGCTAACCACCGGACGGGCCCTACCTTCTGGTTCGACCGCCCCAGAAGAAGAGCACCCACACCAGGCCGGTATCGGAAGCCGGCTCTGGGCAAGGTGGCGGTGCCTCGGATCGCCCTGACGACGACACACGCAACGACATGGACTGTTTTAGGTGGACGACGGAACTGAAGGATGACCTGCTGAGCTGCTACGAGAGCAGTAGCCCGCGCCGTAGGGGATACATGGCCCGCATGCATGGGAGGTGGTGTGAAATGCATCCAGAGCATAGCACAATTACCTCCCAGAGCTTGCGGAACCAGGTATTTTACCTTCGGGGGCAGGGATACGTTCGTGCTCCAGCTCAGCCTGCCCCTCCGGCGACTGAAAGGCCTGTTAACCAGGCTGAAAGGTCGCCGATGAGGCCCGCTGAGAGGGAAATCGACGAAGCCGTCTCACCTGGAGATTTCAGTGACCGAAGGGCCTTGCATAACAACAGGAGGTCCTTCAAGCTGGCAGATTTAAAGAGAGAGGATGAGGCGCTGAGTGAACGTCTATCGGAGGTCTCTGACATTTGGAGCATCAATTGCGAAATTTACGCTGCGGCTCTGAGGCTGGCTGGACAGGGGAGAGTGAGAGACTCTCCTGTCGAGAGAGCACAGAGGCGGGTGCGCCAAATGGAAGCGAAAATCCAGTTGGCTCGCCAAGAAGCATCCCGTATCCAGTGTGTGATGGAATATAGAGCGGCCGGTAGGCCTTTTACGCGCCGCGTGCGCCAGATAGCCCGAGAGCTAAGGCGCGACCATCACACGCTCAGTCAAGCGGTACTGGTTGTTGTCAAGCAGCATTGTCTTGACAGGATACGGACGCTAATCGCTGCTAAACGATCACTGGTGACGCGGGCGAGAGGTTTGGAGGAAAACAGATTGTTTTCCGAAAAGCCTGCTCGTCTCTTCCAACAGCGACCACCAGTCATAGAGCAGCCGCCAACTGCTGATCGCGTGGAGACTTTCTGGAGGGGCATTTACGAACACCCCAAACCTCTCCAAGCAGACACTCCGGCCTTGGCGCAGTTCGAGTCCGTTTGTAGGAGGACTCCAAACCTGAATGTACTGCGTCACCCGATAAACACGGAAGAAATTCTTGGTGCCTTACGAGGCGCAAAGAATTTCGCAGCTCCTGGCCCGGATGGCATAAACACCTACTGGTTGAAAAAGTTTCCCAGTTGCCACCGGCATTTAGCTAGAGTTTTTAACTCGTGGCTAAATCAGGAGCAGCCAATTCCGGCTTGGTTTGTCGAGGGTCGAACCGTGCTTCTCCCGAAGACCGGAGATTTGTCTGATCCTAAAAACTACAGGCCAATAACATGTCTGAACGCATGTTACAAGCTCTTCACCAGAATCTTGTACATGCGTATCCTTCAAGCTGTAAATCCCGTATTTCTCAGCGTATATGAACAAAGAGGGTCTAAGAAAGGAGTAGCTGGCTGCAGGGATAACCTGTTGATTGACCGCTGTGTCACACAGGACTCCGTGCATTACCTGCGAAACCTTTCTATGGCCTGGATCGACTATCGGAAGGCATTCGACACTACGTCTCATGAACTGATTGTGCGGCTGTTGGAATGTCTTTCGGTAGATGATCAAATAGTGGGATGCATCAAACAACTGATGCCGCTCTGGAAGACTCGGTTCACCATAACATCGGGTGAAACCAGGGTTCGAACAGAGTTGGTATCATTTAAAAGAGGGGTCTTCCAAGGAGACTCCTTGAGTCCCTTGCTCTTTTGCATCTCGCTACTGCCTTTGTCCATAGCGCTGAAAAATACTAAGGGATACAGCTGTGGCAAGCCCAATTACCGGAGGCACAAGGTCACCCACTTATTTTACATGGATGACCTGAAACTCTATGCCTCCGGACAACGCGATTTAGAGCAGTCGCTGAGGGTAGTGCAGGATTACAGTCAAGCTATTGGTATGGAGTTCGGGATAGACAAATGTGCCATGGTTCATCTCAAAAGAGGACGTTGCGGAGATAGTGAAGATGAGGAGCAGCTCGTTGATGGGAGCATCTTGCGACAACTGCATGCCGGAGATACTTATACCTACCTTGGAGTGGCGCAGCGTCACATCCAAGAGGCAGAATTGGTCAAAGAGTGTCTCCGCCGCAAGTATTTGCACCGACTCCGGCAGATCTGGTCGTCAGAACTGTCCGGCAAAAACAAAGTCGCTGCCACAAACATGCTTGCGGTCCCATTGTTGCTATACAGCTTTGGTGCTATCCACTGGAACGTGGAAGAGCTGCGACAAATCGACATAAAGACTCGCAAAAGGATGAATATGGAGGGAAGTCTACATCCTAGATCCTCTGTCCCGCGAATATACCTCCCGCGACACCTGGGAGGGCGTGGACTATTGAGTTTGGAGCATCTGCACAACAGAGTAGTACTGGCCACTGCCTGCTATGTTACGACGAGCACCGATCCCCTGATCCGCTTTGTGCGAGAGCACGAGATTGCGGGTAAAGGAGCCTTCCTTTTTAGAGCAGCAACACGGGCAGCCGAAGAACTTAGTCTCACGCTCGACTTCACGCGGAGGTGTCAGCAGTCCGTTACGGAACTTGCTCCCGCACAATTAAAAGCCCGGATTAAAACTGCTGAAGTCCAATTGCTTTTAAGACTTCACAAAGATAAACCAATGCACGGAATCTTCTACAAACATCTAGAAGAGCATGGTTTATCTGAGCAGTTGACCTTCTCCTTCCTAAGGTCTAATGGGTTGAAGTCGGAGACTGAGAGCTCTATAATGGCTTGCCAAGACGGTGTCTTCAACACCTTAGTATACCGTAGCCGGATTATGGGTATGGATGTGCCCGATATCCGCTGTAGAGCCTGCCTGCAGGCGCCAGAGACCCTTACGCACCTCTTGTCGGCGTGTAAGGTGTACGCTGGCACAGCCTACATCTATCGGCACAATGCGGCTCTACGAGTGCTATACTACCATTTAAGGCACTCATACGGTATAGATGAGACACCGGTGCTGCCATACGCTCCAGGGGACATTGAGTCCGTTGTGGAGAACGAGAGGTGCCGAATTTACTGGAACTACTCATTCTCCACGCTCGAGCTTATACATGCAAATAAGCCCGACATAGTCCTCCTCGACTACCAACAAAAGACGATGTTCGTTATCGAGTTCTCGGCACCTGCCGAGGGGAACATCGTCTCTAAGGAGGAGGAAAAGCGGACCAAGTATCAGGAGCTCCTCGGACAACTTCGCAGGCTCTGGCCGGACTACACTGTGAGTCTGCTAGTAATGGTCATTGGATCCCTAGGTGGTATGAGGGATACGCTGCTCTCTGCACTGCGCAAAATGCCGGTGTGCCGTGCGGCGGCGCACATCTTAGCCGCCAGAATGCAGAAGGCAGTCATCCATGGGTCCCTTCGTCTGCTTAGGACGCACGATACGCGGACCCAGTGATTGCTCACCTCACGGTGTGAGGAGTAGTCGCTGGGGAATGGAACAGCAGCCCGGTGTGTCGGAGCCCGGACTGCACCTTTTTTGTTTTTGTTTTGTCTATATATATATATATATATATATATATATAATCTATAACCTTATATACCCGTAGGTGTAAGGTGTTAATAGTACAATATAAATCTACATAATACATTACTTTACAGTTTTATGTACAAACGTTGCCCATTGTCTTTTGTCCCTAGCTCGTCGCACTGCTTCGTTCCAGCTTAATCCCCTGCTCATCAATATGGAAGCCACTTGATCGTTCCAAGTCTTTCTTGGCCTTCCCCGAGCTCTTCTCTTCTGCTCCTTTGCCTGCCATATCATTTTCACTGGTCTGGTTTCATCCATACGTATTAGGTGGCCGAACCATTTTAGCTGGTTTTCTTCAATTTTTTGTAGGACGGATTTCACGTCAAGCTCACTCCTTATAATCTCGTTCCTTATTTTATCCCGTCTAGTTACCCCTTTGACCCCTCTCAGATATTTCATTTCCAAAGCTTGTATTTTACTTTTCTCTCTATTTGTTAGTAGCCAACTTTCACTTCCGAAGGTTAATATAGGCCTAAAGATGGTCTTGTAAACTGTCATTTTTGTTTTCCTGCTTATCTCCTTTTTTGTTATGAATGATCGCCTCAGGGTATGATAAAGTTTTGATGCTCTCATTAACCTTTCTTTTATTTCACCCTCCATTGTCCCATCTTCCTGGATTACAATTCCCAAATACTTAAAGGCTTCGACTTGTTCTAACTCTCTTCCTTTTGAAACTATATGAATGTCTTTCCCTTTTGTAGTGGTCATTACCTTTGTCTTTAGTATGTTGATTTTCAAATTTCTACATGACAGTTCTTCATTCCAGATGTCGAGGTTGTCTTGAAGGTCTTTCGTGTTTTTGGCGCAGAGCAGCAGGTCGTCAGCGAAGGCGCATTCTGATATGCCGACTGGTCTCATTTTGTAGAAGCCTACATGGACTTTCTTAGTTTTGTTTTTGACAGCCTTTATCACATCATCCATCACAGTAATAAAGAGAGTTGGGCTCAATACTCCTCCTTGTCGTAGTCCGTCGCTAATACCAAAAGGTTTTGATTGCATATTATCCTTTCGAATAAAACATATATTCTGCTCAAACATGCTCTGGATGCATTCTCTTAGATGGCTATTAATACCTCTTTTCTCCAGGCTTTTCCATATCACATTCCTCGGAACACTGTCAAACGCTTTTTCTAAGTCTAGGAATGCAAGGCTTAGCTCGGTATTTTTCAGCCTGCTTTTCTCAATAAGTTGTTTTATCGTGAAGATATGGTCCTGGATGCTGTGTCCTTTTCGAAAACCACTTTGAGCCTCATCTAAGTCACTTTCAATATGATCTCTCAGCTTCTTATCCAATATCCGCTCGTATACTTTTGATGGAATGCTAAGTAATGTTATTCCTCTATAATTGTTGCAATCCATACTATCTCCTTTCTTATGTATAGGGATTATTATTCCGATCTTCCAATCATCTGGGACCTGCTTCTCTGTCCATGCCTTGTTCAATAACTCGGTGAACAGTTCTATACCCGTGTCACCCATATTCTTCAACATTTCAGCAGTCACTCCGTCGTGACCTGCTGATTTTCCTCGTTTCAGTTCATTGATAATTTCGGTAACTTCCTCTATCGGTATTCTAGTTTGCTCTCTGATGTGCGCCGCCCTTTCTTGCGTTAATATGAATCCTTCGTTGTTAGTCTCATTTGTAGCACCCGTATTCAGCAATTCCTGATAGTGTTGCCTCCATCTTTCCATTATCTCAGATCCTTCAGTAATTATTTCACTGTTTTTATCTTTAATATGCCGTAAATGGTATTTTCTAGGATTGTTTAGACCTTTTAGTACCCGGTAAAATAGTTTTTGATTCCCTTTGCTGTCATGTTCCATCTTATTCCCAAATTCTTCCCAAGACTGCTTTTTCGATGCAATTACCATCTCTTTTGTTTTTATACGCTCTTTTTTATATTCTTCGTAATTTTCGGCTGTTTTCTCCCCCAAGTAGATTTTCCATTTCCTCTTTTTAATTTTTACTTGCCTCTTAATTTCGTTATTCCACCAACTAGTTTGTTTTTTGCTTTTATTCATTGATGTTACTCCACACACGTCTTCGGCCGATGATACAATAATATCCTTGAATAGTGCCCATAGCTTGTGGACATCCATCTCCCTCCACTCTTCCTCCATCTGCATAAATTTCGTTGATACTGACTGCCTATATTTTTCTGCCACATCTTCATTCAAAAGTTTATACGTTTTTATCCTTCTCGTATACCCTGAGTCTTGATCTTTACTTGTGTTTATATTTCCTCTCTTGTGTAGTTTTAGCTTTCCTATCAACATATAATGGTCACTTCCTATTTCGGGCCCTCTTTTCACCCTTACGTCTAAAACGTCTTTTCTAAAATTTCTATTTATTAGTATATAATCTATAATAGAAGCCTCGTTTCTACTTCTGACTTCTCTGGTAATTTTATGTATGTTCTTATGATCATAGAAGGTATTAGTTACTATAAAATTATTCTCTACACAAAAATCTATCAGTCGGGAACCGTTATTGTTTCTGTGATCTTCTCCATGGTGACCAATCACGTCCTTTGTACAATATGATTTTCCAACCCTACTATTTAAGTCACCTAGTATGATTACCCTATGTTTGCAATCATACATACAATATTGAAAACTGAAAAAATGGTCACGTCATAATGCAGAGCTAATTATATGTCCTATCAAGAAAATAAATGATCGGCTTGTTTAAAAAAATCACATGTTCCGTTAACGTAAGGAGAAGTTATCAGAGCAGCCCTATACAGGGTGATCTGTGACGAATGGAAAATACCTTAGAAGAAGACTGTACAGCTTATTTTCAACAAAAAAGTCTTATAAAGTAGGGTCCGATTTTCAGCTATTCAAGAGATAAATTGATTGTTATAGATTTTCATCAAAATGCAGACCTTCAAACGAAAACCCTAATAAAACAAAATTTTATTGTCGGATTTTGGAATTTGTCACCGGATTTTTAACTTTTGTTATGGATACCTACTTGAATAACAAATTACATCATGATTAGTCATAAAAAGTGATCGGTTAACCAAAACTTCGGTATATGATCTCAAAATTATATAATTTTAGACGAAAACTTCAAATTGAAATTTAAAATCGATTCGTTTTAAAAAGTCGCTAGATAATCTCTTAAAAGTTCCTAGGTAATTAAGCAGAACACTCCTATGTACAAGTAAATGGGAGGCCGTAAATGGTCCAGAACGAAGTAGGTCTAAAATTAAGCGTGATATCTTTAGTGAACACACTATGGATCAGTCATGAACCTACATATGCTAAAGCTGAAACTGCAGATTTTGTGGTGTAGATCGACAGTAATGAACGTACGCCTGCGCAAATTAGGATTCAGTGAGTTGTGATAGCTGCGCTTCTATTTTTGGAACGGGCAACGGCGTCAGTGTTCACGCTTACACGGAAAACACACAGCATCCACCTACGCTGTTGAAAATCGCCCCAATACGGTATTTCGCAGTGGAAGGTGAGGTTCACTGTAATAGCAGATTATTCAAGTACCCACCACAAAAATTAAAAATCTGCTGACAAGTTTTTGCCAAACGCTCTGTTGAAATTTTGAGTTCTCGGAGATCCAATATGCATTTAGAGTTTGAACGCAATTTTATTGCCTATGTTTACCACATTTGCAACAAGTTTGTGGTACTAATGGATAACTAGAAAGATGGGAATGTGTTCACTAAAAAGTGCACAGTTTGAGATTTTTTAAGATAAATTCATTTTTCTGTAATGTCTTTGAAGTCACTTTTCAAAACATGCTGATTTTGACTTCTGTTTTCTTTCTCTTTTGGGCGATAATGACATGATAGCATATTCTCTAAGGACTAGCACCAAGATCTTCAAAATCGGACAATGCAATGTTGTTTTATTAGGGTTTTGGTTTGGAGATATGCATGAAAATCTTTAAAAATCAATTCGTCTCTGAAACAGTTGAATATTGGACCCTGATTTATATTACTGTTTTTGTTGGAAATGATCTGTACCATTTTCTCCTAAAGTAATTTCCATTCGTCATTTAGAATTAAAATGTCTCAGATTTTTGAAAATATGGCGCGATTGACTAATTTAAAAGAGCAAACATAGATACAAAAGAAGAAAGTAATTATGATATAGTAAGGGAATAATGAAAGGTGTCTGATTAAAAACCCTTTGAAGAATTCAAATGTTCGTTTAAAATAAAATCCTACGTTTTGCTAGCTCAAGGAAACGTTGACAGAAACATTGCTAACTTTAGATACCTTCGTCATCACATTACCGTCATTATGACTTTCAATAATTTGGAAATAGGCTCAAATTTCAATTAAAAACTGTATCACCGATTTTATCATCAAAACTCGCGCAGGTACATTTATCTCTTAAGAAATGAATTGCGTTGTGCGCTACTTAAAAGTTCGGACCTAACACACTACCGAAACAAAGGGAATCTTATGCTTCATACAAAAAGACGTGGCAACGTTTTGGGACACTGATCCACTGCAGTTTAGCTTTTTCTATACGCCAGGATGACCTATATCGTTCCTTTCGCTAACGCGACTATACACCTGGAGGATCCATAGATGGCAACCTAGTCGGAGGACTCAACCACCGCAGCTTGTGTTTTATACAAAAAATAATTCCTATAGATTTCTTTACTGTTCTGGACTAAGAGGCCCTTATTAGCGTCATATACGCTGAGTATATAAGCCTATAACCATTATTTCTAGTGGATGACTTATTGCTGCTCTTTGTATTGATGACCTACGACGCTAAGATGTAAATATATATATATATATATATATATATATATATATATATATATATATATATATATATATATATATATATATATGTTCTGCTGTTCCATTTCCCAGCGACTACTCCTCACACCGTGAGGTGAGCAATCACTGGGTCCGCGAATCGTGCGTCCTAAGCAGACGAAGGGACCCATGGATAACTGCCTTCTGCACTCTGGCGGCTAAGATGTGCGCCGCCGCACGGCACACCGGCATTTTGCGCAGTGCAGAGAGCAGCGTATCCCTCATACCACCTAGGGATCCAATGACCATTACTAGCAGACTCACAGTGTAGTCCGGCCAGAGCCTGCGAAGTTGTCCGAGGAGCTCCTGATACTTGGTCCGCTTTTCCTCCTCCTTAGAGACGATGTTCCCCTCGGCAGGCGCCGAGAACTCGATAACGAACATCGTCTTTTGTTGGTAGTCGAGGAGGACTATGTCGGGCTTATTTGCATGTATAAGCTCGAGCGTGGAGAATGAGTAGTTCCAGTAAATTCGGCACCTCTCGTTCTCCACAACGGACTCAATGTCCCCTGGAGCATACGGCAGCACCGGTGTCTCATCTATACCGTATGAGTGCCTTAAATGGTAGTATAGCACTCGTAGAGCCGCGTTGTGCCGATAGACGTAGGCTGTGCCAGCGTACACCTTACACGCCGACAAGAGGTGCGTAAGGGTCTCTGGCGCCTGCAGGCAGGCTCTACAGCGGATATCGGGCACATCCATACCCATAATCCGGCTACGGTATACTAAGGTGTTGAAGACACCGTCTTGGCAAGCCATTATAGAGCTCTCAGTCTCCGACTTCAACCCATTAGACCTTAGGAAGGAGAAGGTCAACTGCTCAGATAAACCATGCTCTTCTAGATGTTTGTAGAAGATTCCGTGCATTGGTTTATCTTTGTGAAGTCTTAAAAGCAATTGGACTTCAGCAGTTTTAATCCGGGTTTTTAATTGTGCGGGAGCAAGTTCCGTAACGGACTGCTGACACCTCCGCGTGAAGTCGAGCGTGAGCTGCCCGTGTTGCTGCTCTAAAAAGGAAGGCTCCTTTACCCGCCATTTCGTGCTCTCGCACAAAGCGGATCAGGGGATCGGTGCTCGTCGTAACATAGCAGGCAGTGGCCAGTACTACTCTGTTGTGCAGACGCTCCAAACTCAGTAGTCCACGCCCTCCCAGGTGTCGCGGGAGGTATATTCGCGGGACAGAGGATCTAGGATGTAGACTTCCCTCCATATTCATCCTTTTGCGAGTCTTTATGTCGATTTGTCGCAGCTCTTCCACTTTCCAGTGGATAGCACCAAAGCTGTATAACAACAATGGGACCGCAAGCATGTTTGTGGCAGCGACTTTGTTTTTGCCGGACAGTTCTGACGACCAGATCTGCCGGAGTCGGTGCAAATACTTGCGGCGGAGACACTCTTTGACCAATTCTGCCTCTTGGATGTGACGCTGCGCCACTCCAAGGTAGGTATAAGTATCTCCGGCATGCAGTTGTCGCAAGATGCTCCCATCAACGAGCTGCTCCTCATCTTCACTATTTCCGCAACGTCCTCTTTTGAGATGAACCATGGCACATTTGTCTATCCCGAACTCCATACCAATAGCTTGACTGTAATCCTGCACTACCCTCAGCGACTGCTCTAAATCGCGTTGTCCGGAGGCATAGAGTTTCAGGTCATCCATGTAAAATAAGTGGGTGACCTTGTGCCTCCGGTAATTGGGCTTGCCACAGCTGTATCCCTTAGTATTTTTCAGCGCTATGGACAAAGGCAGTAGCGAGATGCAGAAGAGCAAGGGACTTAAGGAGTCTCCTTGGAAGACCCCTCTTTTAAATGATACCAACTCTGTCCGAACCCTGGTTTCACCCGATGTTATAGTGAACCGAGTCTTCCAGAGCGGCATCAGTTGTTTGATGCATCTCACTATTTGATCATCTACCGAAAGACATTCCAACAGCCGCACAATCAGTTCATGAGACGTAGTGTCGAATGCCTTCCGATAGTCGATCCAGGCCATAGAAAGGTTTCGCAGGTACTGCACGGAGTCCTGTGTGACACAGCGGTCAATCAACAGGTTATCCCTGCAGCCAGCTACTCCTTTCTTAGACCCTCTTTGTTCATATACGCTGAGAAATACGGGATTTACAGCTTGAAGGATACGCATGTACAAGATTCTGGTGAAGAGCTTGTAACATGCGTTCAGACATGTTATTGGCCTGTAGTTTTTAGGATCAGACAAATCTCCGGTCTTCGGGAGAAGCACGGTTCGACCCTCGACAAACCAAGCCGGAATTGGCTGCTCCTGATTTAGCCACGAGTTAAAAACTCTAGCTAAATGCCGGTGGCAACTGGGAAACTTTTTTAACCAGTAGGTGTTTATGCCATCCGGGCCAGGAGCTGCGAAATTCTTTGCGCCTCGTAAGGCACCAAGAATTTCTTCCGTGTTTATCGGGTGACGCAGTACATTCAAGTTTGGAGTCCTCCTACAAACGGACTCGAACTGCGCCAAGGCCGGAGTGTCTGCTTGGAGAGGTTTGGGCTGTTCGTAAATGCCCCTCCAGAAAGTCTCCACGCGATCAGCAGTTGGCGGCTGCTCTATAACTGGTGGTCGCTGTTGGAAGAGACGAGCGGGCTTTTCGGAAAACATTCTGTTTTCCTCCAAACCTCTCGCCCGCGTCACCAGTGATCGTTTAGCAGCGATTAGCGTCCGTATCCTGTCAAGACAATGCTGCTTGACAACAACCAGTACCGCTTGACTGAGCGTGTGATGGTCGCGCCTTAGCTCTCGGGCTATCTGGCGCACGCGGCGCGTAAAAGGCCTACCGGCCGCTCTATATTCCATCACACACTGGATACGGGATGCTTCTTGGCGAGCCAACTGGATTTTCGCTTCCATCTGGCGCACCCGCCTCTGTGCTCTCTCGACAGGAGAGTCTCTCACTCTCCCCTGTCCAGCCAGCCTCAGAGCCGCAGCGTAAATTTCGCAATTGATGCTCCAAATGTCAGAGACCTCCGATAGACGTTCACTCAACGCCTCATCCTCTCTCTTTAAATCTGCCAGCTTGAAGGACCTCTTGTTGTTATGCAAGGCCCTTCGGTCACTGAAATCTCCAGGTGAGACGGCTTCGTCGATTTCCCTCTCAGCGGGCCTCATCGGCGACCTTTCAGCCTGGTTAACAGGCCTTTCAGTCGCCGGAGGGGCAGGCTGAGCTGGAGCACGAACGTATCCCTGCCCCCGAAGGTAAAATACCTGGTTCCGCAGGCTCTGGGAGGTAATTGTGCTATGCTCTGGATGCATTTCACACCACCTCCCATGCATGCGGGCCATGTATCCCCTACGGCGCGGGCTACTGCTCTCGTAGCAGCTCAGCAGGTCATCCTTCAGTTCCGTCGTCCACCTAAAACAGTCCATGTCGTTGCGTGTGTCGTCGTCAGGGCGATCCGAGGCACCGCCACCTTGCCCAGAGCCGGCTTCCGATACCGGCCTGGTGTGGGTGCTCTTCTTCTGGGGCGGTCAAACCAGAAGGTAGGGCCCGTCCGGTGGTTAGCCTTAGGGCCCCCAGCCGACATTTCAGAGGCAGCCGACCACATTGCCTCCTAGGGATGACCTGTACAGGTTGCCGGCCGGCTTTCATCCCTGGCTTGGGTTATCCCCGCAGTGTCGCCACGCACCGAATAGCCGTTTGATGTTGGTCGGCTTCCTGGGGGCGCATTTTACACCTACTGCCAAGTTTGCTATCAGCCGCCCCTAACCTGGGGTCAGACGCTGTCGGGAAGCCGTCCTTAACATAGGCGCAGCCGCTTCCTCACTATGGTGGTTCATACGCCTGCTTTCACAGCCGGTGACCACCATAGGCCCTTTTAAGGCAAGGACTACCAATCCTTTAGTCGCCTCTTACGACAGGCAGATTAAACCCTGGGAACATTCTAAACCCGGACCCAGACGGTATATATATATGTATATATATATATATATATATTTTTGGCCCGTGGTACAAGTGAGGCTAACCCGTGCAAAATCTGCATAACAAGTGAGGACCGCGACCAAGTGAGGACCAATATACGGACCTCACAAGGACTTCGCTTGAAATTTCTGTGGTGAGTTGCGGACATGGTCTTGAGTCAAATTTGAAAATTTCAGCTGGTCCTCATTTTTTTCGTTTTATGGTAAATGTATACATTTTAGTTCACCGCTTTGGCACCAGATGGTTTCTCGAGTTTGTATACCGCCACCCCATATACGTTACATACCAGTGCATGCAACAAGTGAGGTCCTGAAATTCGGCAACGATGAAGCACCGGCAGACTAATGCCTCTCACGATATTTCGCCTTCTCTTTGTGTACTTGATTGTTTAGCTTCCCATATTACACGTTGCTGTCTTTGAGAAAAAATTAGGTGTTGCGAGTCATAATTTTGTTCACAAGTGCCCCATCATGAGCAACTTTTGGAATGAGATCTAAGCGGCTTTTATGGCAGAAAAGTTTTAGATTGCAGGTCATCGCTCTGTGCATGAAGGGTTTAATTCTTGAAAGGAGTAGGATCTTCGGTATAGCGATTACTAGACAGTTCTGAAATCATGAACTATGCCCTTATGCGTAAGAACTAGCAGGTGTTTCAATTAGTTTAATATCGAGTGATACAATTTTCGTTTGGAATCTAAGATGGTCAATTCAACTGACGTTTTAGATACCGTGTGTTATGCCTTTTGAAATTCTTAAAGCTCATTTTTGTACAACTGAGAAGCATATTTTAGACTTAGGTAAAAATAGGAGAGAGTGTCTGAGAGAGTAGAGTGCTATCCGAGTCAAATAGTTCCAAGTTCGTCAGATTTTAGCTGCTCCGATAAGCATCCTAAGAGTTTTTAGTCTGGCTTGACCCGATTTTACTCGTTTCATGTCAATCCAGCTTCAGCTTTAAAAATTCGGTAAGTTATAAAATACTTTTCTTTTCAAACATTCCAACAAAATATGTGAATTCCTCTCAGAGTACATATTATTATGTGATAGATGCAATACAGGGTGGGCCAATAGTGAGTAGACGGAGGATGGTTGACTTAGGATATTTCAAAAATCTGTTACTTGATCATGGTAGGGCCCCTGAAGGCTATAACGTTAAAATACTTTCACTCAAACTTTAAAGTTTATATAGGCTGATTATCAAACTAACATTTTTAATAGAACCGCCTATATATTATTGCATATTTGAATTGCTTAGTGAATTCTAATGTGACTTCATGTATCTTATATGAAACTTTAAACGGATCGTTTAGACGCAAATCACATTTTTTGGTATAAGTAGGTATAAGAGAAGAATTGAATATCGCAGCGATCACAAAACTTAGAAGGCCGTGACTTTACGGTGTGACTAAGCATGAAACGTGTCATCTTAGGTCATACGATCAAATTTGAATTCTTTTTGTACTTGGAGAAATCAGTAGAATAATTAAGGAAATTTCAATCACAGGTACCTTGATTATTTCAAATGGGAATGCCTAATTTTTCTTATACCATCGAATCTAAAACCTGATAACCTTTCCAACAATGTAGGATTGTTGGAATCAATCTTTTTTAATTTTCATTTTATTTCAAATTTTAAGTCAAATCGGTGTTTTACACTTTCCCAGCTTATAAGCAATCTAGCAGTCCATGAAAAATAAACAAAAACCTGTTCAGATGGAAGAAACCAACTAACTTGGCATAAAAACGCAAACAAACTAGATTAGTGAGGTAAGATTATAAAAATGTCTTACAAGATATCAGCTCTAACCAGAAACGACAGCGGCAACAAGAAGGCATACTTTTCACAGCCTATACGCAAATATCCAAAATCAGTACAAAAAAATTAAATAAAAGACAAAATACCAGCGATCGTTACTGGCAGGAGAGTATCTATATTATCAGAATAAATTTTCACATTTAGTTCCATAAAATAGCCGTAAGTCAAAAGTGATGATGCCTTTGACTGGAGCCCTTCAAATTCTTCACTGGAACTTCTACTTATTAGCAAAATCGCAAAAAATGAAAACTGAATTGCAGTATGTTATATGATAAAACATTATTTACTTGATAGGAACATACATGAAATAAACACAGTTACAACATGGAGTAATAAAACAATCTAACAATCACATCAATAGATGCTCAGAGTGCTCCAGTTAGAGATATCTTTACTTTTGACTTAACAGAAATGACTACTTTTCTATCCCATTAAATGTGAAATTTCATTCTGACGATGTTAAACTGTCAGCGGCAATCATTGGTAGTTTTTTTTTGTTTCAATATTTTTAATCGTTTTTTGTTATCAAGCTGTAGTAGATCTCAATAGCTGGTAGGCTGTGGAAAAATAACACTTCTGTCATACGCCAGCTGCTCATTGTCATTAGATTTCTTACCGCTGTTGTTAGAGATTATGTGTTGTAAGGAATTTTCGTTTGTTGTGTTGTTTAGTTTGTTTGTGTCTTTCTACTAAGTTAGTTGGTTTCTTCCATCTTAACGGGCTTTTGTCTGTTTTTTTTCATGACTTGCTAGATTTCTTATAAGTAGGAAAACTGAAAAACACTGATTTGACTGAAAATTTTAAATGAAATGGAAACTAAAAAGATTGAGATCGAGGTAATCAAATTCTGCATTTGATTCTGTAAACAAAAATGGGTATTCTTATTTGAACAAATCAAGTTCTCTGTGACTGAAGTTTCCTTAATTAATCTACTGATTTCAAGTACAAACAAAATTAAATTTAACCGTCTGACCTAAGGTGACGCATCTCATGCTTAGTCGTACCGCAATGTCACGGCCTTCTAAGATTTATAATCACTGCGATATTTAAATTTTTTCTGATACCTACTTATACCAAGAATGCTGATTTGTGCCTAAACGGTTCGTTAAAGTTATATATAAGATACATTGAGTCACACTAGGATTCACCAAGGAATTCAAATATGCAATAATGTATAGGGAGTCGCCTTCAAAAAAATGTAAGTTTGATATGAACCACCCTATATAAACATCAAAATTTAAGTGAAAATATTTAACGTTATATCACTCAAAGGTCCCTTCCATGACCAAGTGACAGATTTCTGAAATATGTTTTAGGAAGTCAACAATCCTCCATCTGCTCACTATTGGCCCACCCTGTATATGTGAATGAACGTATCAAATGTCTCCTGGGTCAGTAACCGAATAAGTTGAAAAAGTATATAATTTCATATGTTTAGGCCAATGGAGGGTATTTTATGTTTACAACAAATTTTCAAGGTTTCCCCCCTCCCCACCTTAACAATTTCAGCCCCTTCCAGAAATAGTAGATGATTAACTCATAAAACGCTCAAAACGAAGTCTGAGGGGTTTTGCCTTTTACTACGCCAACGCACAGCTTTTCATGAAATGAAGCTTTACCTATTACCACCCAGCAGCATGCCGCTTTTCAAATTTCATTCACTTAAAAAACGCAACTTAGGTACACCTAAACCATATGACCAACTCTGTTTAATTAAAATGAACTATTCTTTTAGATCGATAAAAAATACTCGGGTGGTCCTCAGTTTGCCGTGTATATCACCCGGTCCTCGTTTATCAGTTCTAATAGTATGAACAGGTATACACTGCACCCATGACGTGAAAAAGTCGAAATTAGCATAACAATACTGATATTTGAGTCCTTTACGGTCGCCACTTGCCCTCGCTTATTCCTCCTACTCGTATAAAGATACATATGTATACTTATGTGCAGAGTGCAGCTGCGGCCTAAATAATCTCTGGCAGGATGTTTGTGTATTTTTTTAAAAAAACTTTTGTGCGCCCCCTTTCAAAAATTCAGGAACCGCTGCTGTTCCACAGTTTAAAAAACATTCTCTGTCCACCTTTAAAGCTGAACTGCAGTAGTATTTAGTTGTTACATCGATTTTGCTAGTAGAAACGGCAGTTCTACGTGAACAGGAGATGTGTAGTCACCGAGGTATCAAGCCTTCAGATTACGTTACCGAGGACAAATTTTCATTTGATTTTATTTGTCAAGGAATAGGTAGGTATAAGGTAGGCACAGAAAAGGTCTTAAAGTAACAGATTTATTTGGAACGTGTCGGCAGATGTTTCGTAATATCTGTTTCAGATGTCATTGCCTATACATTTCAAGAAGATAATTGAAGACAGCGAATCAATCGACACATCATGATACCTGAAAATCTTATAGTAAATAGAAGTCTATAATCGACCTTATGGATCGATTTACCTGGAGACACGTTTTAGGACGCTGTGCAGATAAATAACAAAGTTCATTGACCGCAGCGGTAGTATTTCATCTAGACTTATCGAACAGGAGGACCAATGAATGGTAGCTTAGACGGAATAAGCAATCAGCAAGTATATCCAGGGCCGTATATAAGGGGGGGGGGTTGGGGATTCAAACCCCCCCCATGAGTATTCCCATGAATGAAATAACTACTAAAATAATACAAAATAAAGATAATCAAGGATGCTTTCTCCAAGCTTAGTGATTTATTCTACTACTAACCAATCCCTCGGTGCTCATAACACATAAGCAGCGATACAATCTATACAGATGTTTAGCAAATTACGACATTACATAATTATTCTTTTATACATGAACCCCTCCTAAGGTCACCATGAACCCCCTCCATGGTCAACGCCTAGCTACGGCCCTGAGTATATCTCTACACTAATAGGAGAGAACAAGTGATCACCGGTACAGAACGATCTGACCATCTTAGTATCTAAAAAATAGTTGCATTTTTCCACATTCTCTGTGTATCTCTACGATTAGAACAAATATGCGAGGACCGTTAATGTATGAGGCAATAACCGAGGTCCACATGCATATTAATTAATCGATACTACCCTACCATCTGAAATGCCTTTCGCGCCTTTTTATGACCTCTGCTTCTTTTTAGTTAATTTTATTTCCCACACCGATAAGAAATTGTGATAGGTATTGTGATCGCGAAAATTTTCGATTTTGAGATAATACGCTTTTTTGGGCGTTTTGTGATGTCTATATAACGTCGATCTGTCTGTCTTTGCGTGTTTTTCTAGGCTAGTCACATCAGTAACCGTGGATTGTGATAAAATTTGGGTACCGGTATCCTATGGGGTCCTAGTATATATTGCTCCTATAATTTTAAAAGTCGGTGCATTGGCAGCGGAGTAATTTGCAAAAAACAAAAAGAATTGAATATTCCTCAAACCTTGTTTTTGGGCGTTTTAGGATTTGATGATAATTTTCTACTTTTTTGGGTGAGAGTGTGATTGGGGTCGTGGGGGGGGGGCGGAAGGTTGTAAAACTAAAAAATTTGTTGTATTCATTATAGAGATTTTCATTAAAATGCAGGCCTCCAAACTAAAACCCTAATAAAACAAAATTGTATTGTCGGATTTCGAAATTTTTGGTATTAGTCCTTAGAAAATATGCTAACACGTCATTACCAACTAAAAAAAGGGATCAGGTATAACACTCTTGATAGTGTCAATATTAGCATGCTTTGAAATGTGACTTCAAAAACGTTACAAAAAGAGGAATCTTTAAAATATCACCAAATAATTAACCGTGCACTTTAAAGGTAAACACATGCCTTTCTAGTTATTCATTGGTACCATAAGCTTGTAAATGTGGTAAAACATATGCAGTAAGAGATTTAAACTCTAAAGGCATATTGGATCGCTAAGAGTGCAAAATTTCAACAGACGGTTTGGCAGAAGCTTGTCATCAGATTTTTAATTTTTGTTATGGTTACTTGAATAATGTGCTATCACATTACGATTAGTCATAAAAAGTGATCAGTTGACCAAAACTTCGGTATATGGTCTCAAAACTGTATAATTTTAGATAACTTCAAGTTGCGATTTAAAATAGATTCGTCTTAAGAAGTTAGGCAAGCAAACAGAACATGCAGACCACGTTATAAAGTTTCAGTTATGTATGAATTCATCCGTCCAAAGAATCCTACTTAAAAAAGTTGCATCTCCGGCATCCACATGAAGCATAAGTCGAAAAAAATCCATTCTTCTGACAGGATCGCCTTCCTCCAAAATGTGTCCTGGTATGTAATGGTACGGATGTACGGATACATACCAGTTGTTTGCGCAGTGAACCACATCTTCCGCTAAGAAATACCAGCAACAGCGTAGGTGGAGCTGTAGGATGATTTCCGTGTATGCGTGAACACCAACGCCGTTGCCCGTTCTAAAAGTAGAGACGCAGCTGTCACAACCCACTGTATCTTAATTTGCGCAGGCGTGCGTTCATTACTGTCGATGCACAGCACAAAATCTAGTTTCAGCTTTAGCGTATGTATGGTCATGACTGATCCATAATACGAGGTTGTTCCCTAAAGATATCATGCTTAATTTTAGCCCTACTTCGTTCTGGATTATTTACAACCTCTCATTTATACACCAGTGAAAATCTATGGATACACGATACTTTATAAAGTGGCTTGCATGTTGTGCTTGATTATCTACCATCTTTTAAGAAATTACCTAGCGAATTTTTAAGACGATTCGATTTTAAGTTAAAACTTGAAGCTTTCTTCTAATATCATACAATTTGTAGACCCTATACTGAAGTTTTAGTTAATAGATCTCTTTTTTATGATGTAATAGAACATTATTAAAGTACACAAAAATTAAAAATCCGATGACACGTTTTTGCATACGGTTGTTGAAATTTTGCGGTCCCCGAGATCCAATATACCTCTAGAGCTTAAATGCAATTTTGTTGCCTATGTTTACCACATTTATAAGAAGTTTGTGATACCAATGGATAACTAGAAAGATGGGCATGTATTTACCGTAAAGTACGTGGTTAACTATTTGGCGATCTTTTAAGATAAATTCCTTTTTTGTAATGTTTCTTGATGTCACTTTTCAAAACATGCTGATTTTGATACTATCTCGAGTTTGAGTGTTTGATACATGATCACTTTCTTTTAGTAAATAATGACGTGACATCGTCTTTTCTAATCACTAATAATAAACATTCCAAAATCCGATGATAAAATTTTGTTTTATTATGGTTTTCGTTTGGAGGTCTGCATTTCAATGAAAATCAATTTAGGTATCTCTGAAACAGTTGAAAATCGGACTCTACTTTATATGACTTTTTTGTTGGAAATAAGCTATACAGCCTTCTCCTAAAGTATTTTCCATTCGTCCATTGACCTGTGAAAGAGTGCTAGCGGCGCGGCGGCCCTTTAGGTCCATCCGATCATTACCTTGCCTACTACAGAAACCAATGGACTCGGAATTTTCGGATATATGCATACATACGAAAATTGCTTTAGATCGTTAATGAAACTTTGCCACAGTATTGTTACCTTGCCAAGCATGGAAAATGGGTATGCTTTTTAGAAATCGTGATGTCACTACGGCGCAGCGACAATAAAAAAGCTAAAAATATAAAAACAACTCAAAGCAGTTTTTAGGCCTTTTGGGGATTCCTGATCATTTTCTGTTTTTTGAGTGGGGGTGAAATTGAGGTGGTTGGGTTGGGAGGTGGAGGGTTGCAAAACTAATAAAGTTTTTGTATGCATAATACGCTCTCCATTGACCTACAAAAAAAGGACCTAGCGACATAATACACTTTTTAGGTTTATCAGAACGTTGCCTTGATTGTTACAGAAACTGAGGGATTTTTTCTGACGTATGTTGCATACGAGTATTGCTTTATATAGTTCTGTATTATGTAACCTGAAATTGATTTTAATTACAATTCGACACAGTGGTATTACCGTGACGAGGCTGGAAAATGCGTATGGTTTTTAAAAATCGTGTCAGAACTAAAAATATAAAAATAACTCAAACTTCTTTTTAAGGCGATTTGGGTGTTCCTGGTCGTTTCGTTTCATCCAATTAAAGCTCGCAGAATAAAACCAGTGTCGATCTAGTTCCTACGGAGAGGAGTATCAAGAAACTATTTACTAGAGTTTTTGTGTTGGATGTTTTTTGAGGGCAGGAGGGTGATGATTTGGTTGCAAGGGAATCTCAGACTATAGCTTAATGCAAAGGGAAAATAATAAACTGATATCACTTTAATGTGTGGGAAGTACTAAGTTAGTCAATTATCGTTAATATTGATTGAACCTCATATATAACTGTACAGTACAAATTCCTGAATTCATAAATGTTGTACCCCTGTCAAGCATATCTACCCTTATCTAACAGTATATTCTCGTTACAGATTTGTTGCCTTTCTAGCTAACTTTATTGTATCACAGACATAGCCACGTTTTATGACGCCAAACGCCAACCGAAAGTGCAATCAACTGATTCACGCGTTAAATTAAATCACTTTTCGAATTACGCGTCTACAAATACTGAATAATTCCCAAAACATGGTCAGATATTAAAAAAATAGAAGTCAAGTTTATTGGTTCAGTTCTTCTCAGGAATACTTGTTTTTCATAACGAAGGGCGATACCATTTTCAACATCAGCGATTTAGCAATTGCGACTGTGAAGCAAAGTGAGTCGTATCCTATTTCAGTTGGTCCGATTGAAAAAGTCTTGCTCCTGTAGTCGCAGTGCCTATAAGTTTGAGAACCCCTAGACTAGTCAATAGACGTTCAAAATAGATCCGTTGAACTAAGTTACCTGAATTCGCCGTTATTGACATGTTCAGATTATTAGCAAAATTTTGGTAATTAGAGGGGTGGAATTTTTCGCTATATGTGCCACGCGGTATCTACATCCCTATAGTCGAATTTTAACAAAGGAAGAGGTTAATTTTACATTTAGTTGCATTTATTTTCACTTAGTTGAAATCCGTAGTAGCACATGTTAATGAATGTTATTTTACTGCATGAAAGCTGAATTAGTATATCTCCATACGAATAGAAGGAATAAGTGAGGACCGCTGGCGGTGGTGAATCACTCGTACATATTAGTATTGTTAAGCTAATTTCGACTTTTCTGCATGTCATGTTTACCGTGTTTACGTATTTATGCTATTCGAACTGATAAACGAGGGCCGGCTGATATGCACGACGAACTGAGAACCACCTGCGTATTTTTTGTAAACGTCTTTCCTGCTCTTCTCATGTTAACGACAACTGCATTAAAACCAAATCGGCCGCACAACAAATACATCACATGAAAGTCACCTGTGCGCATGCCGAAAGTTGCGTTTTTAAGAGGACGATATTTTTATACATAGCAGCATGGTGCTGGGTAGTAATAGGTAAAAATGGAGTCAAGTTGATTGACTCAGTACTTCCCACATATAATGATGATACCATTTTATTATTTCCCATTGCATGAAGTTATAGCCTAAAATCCCCTTGCAACTAAATTATCGCCCATCCGCCTCCAAAAACAACATCCAACACAAAAACCCTCGTAAATAGTTTCTTGCGTCTCCCTTCTTAGGAACTAGGGCGCCACAGTTTTTTTCTACATGCTTGAACTGGACAATGCGAAACGATCAAGAGCCTCCAACCCGTCTAAAAACGAAGTTTGAGCTGATTTCATGTTTTTGGTTTTTTTATTATTGCTGCGCCGCCTCTGACATGGTTCTTCAAAAACAGAGTCGTTTTCCATTCTCGCAGCGGTAATTCTGTGTCAAAATTTTATTAAAATCAATTCAATAATTTTCGCTTTACGCAATATACATAGAACGAAATAAAGCAAAACTCGTATGTGCAGATCACAAAATTGGTTTCTGTAATAGGCAAGCCAATGTTCGGATGGACCTAAAAAAGTGCAATATGCCGCTAGGTACTTCTTCAGGTCAATAGACGGACTATTATGAATACAACAAATTTTTCAGTTTTACTACCCCCACCCCCCAACCGCCCCGATTTCACCCCACCCAAAAAAAAATTGAAAGTGATCAGGAACCCGTAAGACGTCTAAAAACAAAGTTTGTTCTGTTTTCATATTTTTAGTTTTTTTATTATTGCTGCGCCGCCACTGACACTATTTTTCCAAAACATCCGCGTTTTTCATCTTCGGCTTGGGAGTAATACTATGTCAAAATTTCATTAAAATCAATTGAACAATTTTCGCGTTACGCGATATCGAACGATCTAAAACAATACTCGTATGTGTACATCATAAATTCTGATGAACATCAATTCAGTAACTTCAACATTATAAAATACAGAACGATCTAATATGTATACATCGGAAAATTCTCAAAGTTCCGTGGTTTCTATAATAAGCATGCAACGTTCGGATGGTCCTAAAAAAGTGTATCATGCCGCTAGGCTTTTCATTCACATATTAATGGACAGCTCATTGCGAATAAAATAAATTTTTCAGTATTACAACCCCCCACGCCCCAACCACCCCAAATTCACCCCCACCCAAGAAAAAGTGGAAAATGATCAGGAACCCCTAAAACGCTTAAAAACGAAGTTTGAGGCATATTTGACATTTTTCGTTTTTTGCTAATTACTCCGCCCCCCGTATAACGATTGTTAAAATTATAGGAACATTACCTACTACGACCCCACAGCATAACGCTGCCCAAATTTCATCACAATCCATGCAGCGGTTATTGAGATTACGAGGGTAGAAAAACGCGACAGACAGACAGACCGACAGACAGACCGACAGACAGACCGACAGATAGACCGACGGAAATGAGTGACGTGGATTTCCGTTATGTACACATCATAAAACGCCCAAGAAGCGTATTATCTCAAAATCGAAAATTTTCGCGATCGCAATACTCCCCACACCTATCGTGTGGGAAGTAAAAATTCATTTTATAAAAAGCTTCGCGTTGGTGTAGTGAGACACAAAAGCCCTCAGACTTATTTTTATAAGTTACCAATCATCTACCGTTTTTGGGAGGGGATGAAATTGGGAAGGTGGGGATGGGGGAGTCGAAATCCCGAAAATTTGTTGTAAACATAAAATATCCTCGATTGCCCTAAAAAATATGAGATTCTAGACTTTTCAGACTTATCCGAATACTGACTTGAGAGACATTTGATACGTTTATTCACCTATACAGGGTGGGCCAACACTGGGCGGACGGAGGATTGTTGACTTACTAACACATATTTAAAAAGTCTGTCACTTGGTGGGGGGTGGGAACCCTTGACTGCTATAACGTTAAAATATTTTCACTTAAATTTTTAAGTTTATACAGGGTGATTCATAATAAAATTACATTTTTTAAATGAATGGAATGGAATATATTATTGCATATTTAGATTGCTTGGTAAATTCTAGTTTGACCCCATGTATTTTATATGGAACCTTAAACGAACTGTTTAGGTGCAAATCACCATTCTTGGTATAAGTAGGTATCAGAAAAAAATTGAGTATCACAGTGATTACTAATCTTAGAAGGCCACGACTTTTCGGTACGGCTGAGCATAAGGTGCGTCAGGCGGTTAAATTTGAAAACTTTTTGAACTCGGAAAAATCAGTAGATTAATTAAAGAAACCTCAGTCACAGATAATTTGATTTTTTCCCTATAATGGTCAAATTTTAGCAGAGTTCTTATCTAAGATACTAAATTACCTACATCCCTGCAAAGGTTAATTTTACATTCAGTTGTATTTATTTTCACTCAACTGAAATCCGTACTAGCACATATTAATGAATGTTATTTTACTGCATGAACGTTGAATTAGTATACCTCTATACGAATAGGTGGAATAAGTGAGGACCGGTAGGCGGTGGTGAATCACTCGAAGATAGGATTGTTAAGCAAATTTCGCATTTTCTACCTGTTATGTATAATATACAGTGTTTACGTGTTTATACTATTAGAAGTGATAAACGAGGACCGGGTGATATAGACGACAGAGGACCACCTGAGCATTTTTTGTGAGCGTCTTTCTTGCCCTTTTACTATTATTGTTCTTCAAGTAGGTATATTTTCAGATCGATCTGAAATTCATGTAACCGTCAACCGTACTGAACCCGAGTCGGCCGCACAACGCATATACAGGGTGAGTCAAGCTCAACGCCTCGGACTCTTGTGACCAAACGATACCACTTTTCGAAAAATGGACTTTGCGAGTATATGTAGGTCGAGTTGGTCTACATTTAAAAAATAATGACCTTTATACTAATAAAAGCGTGACATATCAAAGCTGTTTTTTTTAAATGGAATACCCTGTACATTATAGCATATTTAGACTCCAGTGTCCAATGTGTCAGCTTACGTTAGACGGTCGAGTTCGAATTACATTTGTACTTGGAGAAATCGGTAGATCAATTAAGTAAACTCCAATCAAAGGTAACTTGATTTTTTCAAATGGGAATGCATAATTTTTTTTATACCATCAAATGTGCAACTTGATAAGCTTTCTAATGATATGCGCTTGTAAATATCTCTGGTAGTTTTGATTTAATTTCAAACTTTCAGTAAAACCGGTGTTTTTCAATTCTCCTACCTATAAGCAACTTAGCAGGCCATGAAATATGAGCAAAAAACTGTTCAGATGGAACAAAACAACTAACTTAGCAGATAGTTACGGACGAACTAAAGTAAAAGGACAAAGTTATAAAAATGACTTACAACAAATCAATTCTAACCAGAAATAGCAGACATAACACATCTAAGGTCAAAAAACAGCTGAAGTATGACAGAAATGAGTATTTTTTACAGCATACCGGCTACTACAATATTCTAAAGATTGAAGATTCACAAAACCATTGTGAATTTTGAAATGAAAGGAAATCTACCACGTAATGTTGCTGGCAGCTTAATAGCTTCAGAATAATATCTCACATTTCATGATTTAAAAAAATAGTAACCGATACCTCTGACTGGAGTTCTGCAAATTTTTCAATACTCATAAGCAGGATCGCCGAAAATGAAGAATAAATTAAAAATCTGCTCAAATTATCAAACATAATTTACCAGGCAGAAAATTAAAATATGATTTGTCAGTATTCCTTTTTTGTGATCTTGCTAATAGATACTGAAAAATTCAAAGGACGACAGTGAGAGGTATCATTACTTTTGCCTTTGACGGAAATGACTACTGTTTTATGCCATTAAATGTGAAATTGCGCTCTGAAGATATTAGACTGACGGCAACGATCGCTGAAAGTTTTGCTTTCATTTCAAAGTGTTTAGTGATTTTGGAAATTTTTAATCTCTAGTACATTGCAGTCGCTAGTAGGCTGTAAAAATTATCCATTTCTGTCGTACTCCAGCTTCTTTTTAACCTTAGACAGGTTACCGCCGTTGTTTCTGGTTAGAGTTGATTTGTTGTAGGGAATTTTTATAATCTTGTTCTTTTACTCTAGTTCTGCTGGATCTTTTTGCTAAGTTAGTTGTTTTCTTCCATCTGAATATGATTTTGTTTATATTTCATGGCCTGCTAGTTTGTTTATAGGTAGGGAAATTGAAAGACACTGATTTGATTGAAATCTCGAAATTTAATAAAAACTACCATAGACTGATATTCACAACCTGATATAATTAGAAAGCCCATCAAATTGCACATTTGATCGTATAAAAAAAATTATGCGTTCCATTTGAAAAAAATCAAGTTACCTTTGATTGAAGTTTCCTTAATTGATCTACCGATTTGTCCAAGTACAAATGTAATTCGAACTCGACCGTCTAACGTAAGCTGATACATTTCATGCTTAGTATAATATGGCAAAGTCACAGCCCTCTAAGATTTATAATAGCTGCGATATTCAATTTTTTTCTGACATCTACCTATACCCAAAATTGTGTTTTGCACCTAAACGATTCGCTTAAAGTCCCATGTGTGATACATAAAGTCACACTAACATTCACCCAGGAATCTAAATATGCAATAATATACAGAGTGCTCCATTTGAAAAAACATAACTTTGATATGTCACGCTTATATTAGACAACCTGTATAAAAGTCTTTATTTTTAAAATGTAGCCCAACTCGACCTACATACACTTGCAAAGTCGATTTTTCGAAAAGTAGTATCGTTTGGTCACAAGAGTCCGAGGCGTTGAGCTTGACTCACCCTGTATAATCTTAAAATGACCTGTGCGCATGCTGAAAGTTGGAAATAATATAAAAACGAAATGAGTTCTCGATCTAAAAGAATAGTGAAAATTTTAATTAAACAGAGCTGGTCATATAGCTTAGGTGCACCTACGTTGCATTTTGCATTTTTTTAATTGATGAAATTTGGATAGCAGTATGTTGCTGGGTAGTAGTAGGTAAAGCTGCACTTTATGAAAAGCTGGGCGTAGGCGTAGTGAAAGATAAAACCCCTCGGCCTTTGTTTCAAGCTTTTTATGAGTTTTCAATTATCTGTTATTTTTTAGGAGGGGATGAAATAGGGAAGGTGGGGAGAGAGGGAGATGAAATCTCGAAAAATTGTTGTTAACATAAAGTACCCTCCATTGCCCTAAAAAATATTGAATTCTATGCTTTTCAGACCTACACGAAAACTGTCCTTCAAGACTTACCTACTTTTTTTTTTGATACCCATTCATTACACTTAGGGCCAGTTTCACTCGTCTCTGATAAGTTTCGGATAGCGTATCTGTCACATAGGCCCATATCATTTATATGACAGATAGGCTTTCGGTCTGTCGATTTGTCTGTCTGTTACACTTAGAACCGGTTTCACCGGTCTCTGATAAGTTTCAGATAGCGTATCTGTCAGATAGGCCCATAATATTTATATGGCATTATCGGACATATAGGCTATCGGTCTGTCGGTTTATCTGCCTGTTGGAGTTTTTCTATCCTCATAATCTCAGCAACCTTTGCACGGAGCGATATACTGTGGGGTCGTAATAGGTAGTATACTGCTATAATTTTGAAAATCCGTGCATGGGCGGTGAAGGAATTAGCAAAAAACAAAAAAAAGTCAAATATTCCTCAAACTTCGTTTTTAGGATTTTTGGGGGTTCCTAATCATTTTGTACTACAGGATGGATGGTGGAGGGCTATTAATAGAGATGGGCACATCGGGTCATTTTTAAGATGCGGATCAGCGGATATAGAACACCTCAAAGATCCGGAACAGTGATCCGGTTCACGGGTCAGTCGGATCCCGACTAGCGAATGCAATCGTCCACCTTCGATCTCAAGATCGAAGGTGAACGGTTGGTCAACCGAAGCACAAGGGAACCGCCCAATCTGGGTACTCGGTGCAGACAGAAATGAGCCAGTACAGTACAGTACACTTCATGTACAATTTATTAATTTGTTTTATCTTTATATCAGATGACATTTATTTTTTATAAATATGTACCGAGAAGATGTATATGTATTAATACTATTCTTTATAAATTTCGATTTGAGTAAATAATTATTCAGTTTTGAGTTTCTCGTATTTGCTAAAATACACTCCTAGCACGTAAAAGGAATTTTTTGTCTCTACTATAAACAGCCACAACTCATCATACAAGAAAAATATTCATTTATTATTCGCCCTAAAATATCTATCTAAATATTCTTTTAAATTCACATCCCAGAACATTGAGCATTATGGCTATCCTGTAGCTTAAGCAGAACACTGAACCGAAAACTGAACTGACCGACATATATTGCCGTGGCACGCACCATCCTGCTTTGTGATTCTGATGAACAAGCCGCCGAATTTGTGACCCGACGGACCCGTTGACCTGTTGAGATTAAATTTAGGATTCGGTTCAGTTAGGTCACCTTAAAGATCCGGATCAATGAACCGGATCAGAACCGTTCTACACATCTCTAGCTATGAAAATGAAAAAATTGTTGTATTCATAATAGGCTGTCTAAAGCTTATCAAAAAATGGCCAAATATATGAAACTTGTCAATCTTGGGTTAATTCCGCATAATGATGTAACATTTAATCATATAATTAAAATCTAAATGCTAAAAGTAAAGCCATTACACACACACATACAGACCTACACGCAAACACAATGACCCGTGAGAGCAAGACCCAGCGGCATAATACACTTTTTTAGGTCCATCCTAACAGTGCCTTGCGTATTGCAGAAAACAAGGGACTTCGAATACGAGTTTTGCTTTAGGTCGTTCTGTATTCGGTGGAAGCTTTTGTTTGATTTTAATGAAATTTTGACATAGTATTATTACTGGGTCGAGAATGGAAATGCGTATGGTTTTTAGAAATCGTATCAGTGGCGGCGCAGCAATAATGAAAAAAACTAAAAATATAAAAACATCTCAAACATCGTTTTTAGGCGTTTGAGACGTGACTGATCATTTTCTACTTTTTTGGTAAGGGAGAAATTGGGATCTTTGGGGGGTGAGGGGTTGTAAAACCGAAAAGCTTATTGTATTCATAATAGGCTGTCATTGACCTGTGACACTTTTTTAGATCCATCCGAACATTGTCTAGCCTATTGCAGAAACCAAGAATTTTCTGATGTATACGTAATAATGGCATTGCTCTAAATCGTTCGGTATTCTATAGCGTGGAAAATATTGAACTGATTTTGTTGAAATCTCGACACAGTATTACTAGCAAATACTATTAGCTTAGCAAGGAGGGTAAACGCGTTTGGCTTTTAATTGAAAACCCCAATTTTCTGTTGTATACATAAGGGTATTGCTTTAGACCGTTCTGTACTATATAACACAGTGTTATTTCCGTTGCAAGGTTGGAAAGCGCGTAAGGTTTTTAGAAATCGTGTCAGTAGCGGTGCAGCGTGTATTTGGTTGCAAAATGATCTCAGATTATAGCTTCACGGTATGGGAAAACAATAAACTGGTATCACCGCAATGTGTGGGAAGTACTAACTCACACAACTTGACTTAATTTTTTGTTCATAAATCCGCCACGACAAAGATGATATTTCAAAAGCATGCACCTTTTTCGACCCCGCCGTGGTAATAATAATCTGTCAAAGTTTTATTGCTATTGTTAGATACACACGTTAGATAAAAACCTTGATTCCTCAAACTATGTAAAGGCAAGCCAAGTGCAGAACATTACAACGACCAAGTTTATTCAGTATCACGGAAAGTCCATCACCCAAATTTTAGCACCTTACTAAAAGGAAAAATATTAATCAGACATTCTTAAAATTCACACAAAAATAACAAAAGCAAAGTCTATTCGCCTATAAATAGAAAAACAATGTAGTTACAAAGATCTATATAACAGTCATTTTAAATCAATTATTTGGGGGATTCATGACCATATGTCTATGGGAGCAGAACATGATGTCAAAGCATTTGTGAATCCACACATCATTGAAGTCCATCAGGTTACACGTTACAACAACAGGGTAGTTGTTGTAAAGTGTAATTTAAAAAACACCTATTCAGTAAAAGTCGTAGAACGGCTTATATTGCGGTGTCATTTTGACAACACAGCTATGACCTCGCTTGGTGCGTTGTATACCGATTTCGGACCTCCGTTGTTCTCTGGGATAAAACGCGGGTATATCGTGGCTCACTTAATTCTTTCATTGAAAGGTCCTCACTTGTCTCAATATACACGTATCAATTTTCTCATCGGTAAAATAGCTTTCATGTGTATATTTGAATGTTTCTTATCAAATGGCACATCTTCGTAATATCTATCATAAAATGATGCCATTATCTCGTTGTCCTCACTTGGTCACTAATATGTACTGTCCTCACTTGGTGGTGTATATATATATATATATATATATATATATATATATATATATATATATTTTCCTCTTTGATACTAACCTGATCCACTAATAGGAACTTGAGCGTATTAACCTGAGCCACTTCGACGGATGTGAGCCATATAGACGGCTCAGGTCCGTTTGCCTTTGTTTCTCGGTACATTTGGCCTACTACAGTCAATTTCAGACAAAGCTTTGGTAGATCAAATGTCACAGATTGTAAATAACGAAAACATGTTCCGTGCTCTAATGTCAGAAAGGTAATAAACGTCATAATGTGGTGGCTCAGGTTATTACCATTGCTAGGAAATATAGTTCACAGAATTTCCACAAATGGCGCTGCGATTTCATAATTTATATACAAGTATATACCGGAAATTGTTATAAACATGAGCCAGAGGATTTGGCAACACCGATCATCAGGTCCACGCTATTTTATCAGGGCTAGATGCTCCGCAGTCCGGTTTTTCGCCTGCTGTGCGCATGACGTCACCTCCGAGTGATTCTCATTAGGGATATATGGGTATTATAGTTATTTTCTTTTTACCGCGCTTATTTTCACATTTAGCTTTCTATTGGGTATCGAGAGATAAGTTAATAAATATCATCCAATAGCATTTTATTAATATTGGGAACAAACGTCAAAGCTGGATGTCACTTTTGATCATATCATATATAAGTTTTGTATCAAAACTATTTTCGTTTTCTTTTTTTCGCAATAATTAAAAAGTTGTAACAAAACAAAAATGGGCTTTTCAGTCCAGTACCGAAAACACTCCGATGGCTCCCGAACCCATGTGAAGTCAATATGTTTCGTTGAAGCGATCCGCTCAGCAGTGGTGGGTCGTGTGGCGTAGTGGTATAGTGTTATGCAGCAAATTGCTGTGTTCAAGCGGGTGTTGGCTCGAAACACACGCTTGCAACTTTTTTTTATTTTTTTTTTAACCAAAAAATATATTGATATGCTTTTCACTCATGTTACACACATTTTGTTTTGTACCATCGACATGAATATGTTTTTGAATCGAATTTTACCACTACGTCATGTGACCCTCTGCAGAACGGATCGCTTCAACGAACCATACTTGACGACACGTGGGTTCGGGAGCTTTGGGCGTGTTTTCGGTACTGGATACAAAAGCCCATTTTTATTTTGAAATAACTTTTGAATTATTGTGAAAAAAACAAAAATAGTTTTGTTATAAAACTTAAATGTTATTTCCATGTATCACTAAAAAATGTATTCAATTCAAAACCCTAATTTCTTGTCATCATTATATCATTATCAAATAATCCAGTGATTAAATGTTCCACTTCTGTGGAATCTGATTGGTTGAGATTAGCAATTGTTAAACTCTTTGTTAAACAAAAAAAATGGAGTCAAGTTGATTGAGTCAGTACTTCCCACACATAACAGTTGCAACCAAATCATCGCCCACCTGTCGTCAAAAAACATCCAACACAAAAACTAGTAAATAGTTTCCTAAATCTCTCCGTAGGCGACACAATTCAGCCCCAACTGGACGGAACGAAACAATCAGGAACCCCCAAATTGCTTAAAAACGAAGTTTGAGCTATTTTTATATTTTTAGTTTTTTTATTATTGCTGCGCCGCCACTGACACGATTTTTGAAAACCATACGCATTTTTCATCCTTGCCGCGGTAATAATACTGTGTCTAAATTTCATTAAAATTAATTCCATAATTTCCATGTTACTAAATTCAGATAGACCTAAATCAATACCTACCCCTACCAATACCAAATCCCTTGATTTCTGTAATAGCCAAGGCAATGTTCGGATGGACCTAACAAACGTCTATTATGCCGCTAGGTATTTCTTTCACAGGTCAATGGACACTGTTATAAATGGAATAAATTTTTGAGTTTTACAACCCCCCACCCACTAACCACCCCAATTTCACCCCCACCCAAAAAAAGTAAAAAATGATCAGAAACCCCTAAAACGCCGAAAAACAAAGTTTGAGCTATTTTTACATTTTTAGTTTTTTTATTGTTGCTGCGCCGCCACTGACACGATTTTTCCAAAACATGCGCGTTTTCCATCCTCGCCGTGGCAGTAATACTGTGTCAAAATTTAATTAAAATCCATTCGATAATTTTGGCGTTATGCAATAAAGAACGATCTAAAACTAAAACAACACTCGGATATACAGGGTGGCCAATCGGGTGACGATAATAATTTTTTTTTTAGATAGCCCGTACCGAGACCTATCCAAAACACCCCCAGGTATGTGTACCGATTATTGATAGTTTTCGAGTTATGATTTTTTTTTTTGAAAACTTAGAGATTTTCCAGTTTTTCCAAGAAATCGTCAAAAACAAAAACAAGATTTTTGGCTTTTATTTTTTTCTGCAGTTATACTCAGTATTAAGCCTATTTTAATATTCAATAAAGAGAACCTGTACATCCGAACAATAATTAAGTACATTTTGGGGCCAAAGTTTGAAATTTCTGTTTTTAGTCAGGAGACCAAAACCAGAATAAGATTAAAAATACTCATGTCTGGTTCTGGAGCTTCAAACTAATCTTAAAAACTTTACAGGACATAGCACTTTCGAAATAATGATGAAAAAGTAGCACTTATGGGGACATTTTGCGGCGTACGTGAGTGTTAAAGGTAAAAAGGTGATAATTCACGAATTTCCAAAATGATTTAGAAAACTATTATTTTGCTTTGTTATGACAAATTAACGAAAATAAACTCGTAACAACTAATAAATCCGATAATCATTGATGTTTTGATGAGTTTTAATAAAAAAAACTAATACCCAAATTATGATTTTTGAAGTGTCTTTACTATGTACTATTAAACTTCTGCTAAATTAAGTTGTATGGAAGGTTAACAAAGGAAAGGAATAATAAACAATAATCTGACTTCTAATTTCATGGCAGAATTACCTAGGAAGCGATGTCGTAGCATACGCCATCATTTTCTTTCAGAGTAGCTTTTTGCGAGCTCATGTCGGCGGAGCGCAGTTGTGTTAATTTTCGGTAATAGGCAAGGCAATGATCGGATGAACCTAAAAAGGTGATTTGTATCGCTAGGTCTTCCTTGACAGGTCAGTAGACAGCCTATCATGAATACAACAAGTTTTTCAGTTTTTCAACCCCCCACCCCCCAAACACCAAAATTCCACCCCCACCCAAAAAACACAGAAAATGATCAAGAACCTGTAAAACGCCTAAAAACGGAGTTTGAGGAATATTTGAAATTACCTACCAAGACCCCACAGCATATTGCTGCTCAAATTTCATCACAGTCCATGCAGCGGTTACTGAGATTACGAGGCTAGAAAAACGCGTACAGACAGACAGACCGACAGACAGAACGACAGAAATGAGTGACGCGGATTTTCGTTATGTAGACATTATAAAACGCCCAAAAAACCTATTATCTCAAAATCGAAAATTTTCACGATCACAATCCTCCCCTCACCTATCGGTGAGGGAAGTAAAAGGGATGGCGTATGCTACGATAACGCTTCCCAGGTAATTTCGCCATGGAATTAAAAGTCAGATTGTTGTTTTATTATTCTTTTCCTTTGTTAACTTTCCATACAACTTAATTTAGCAGAAATTCAATAGCACACAGCAAAAAGCACAGGTATTAATTTTTTTTATTAAAAGTGATTAAAACATCAATGATTATCATGTTTATTAGTTGTTATGAGTTTTTTTTCTTTAATTTGTCAAAATAAAGTATAATAATAGTTTTTTAAATCATTTTGGAAATTCGTGAGTTATCACCTTTTTACCTTTAATAGTCACGTACGGCGCAAAATGCCCCCATAAGTGCTATTTTTTCGTTATTATTTCGAAAGTGCAATGTCTTGCAGAGTTTTTAAGATTAGATTGGAGCTCCAGAACCAGGCATAAGTATTTTTAATTTTATTTAGAAAGTTTTGGTCTCCTGACAAAAAACAGAGATTTCAAACTTTGGGCCCAAAATGTACTTAATTATTGTTCGGATGTACAGGTTCTCTTTATTGGACATTAAAATAGGCTTAATACTGAGTATAATTGCGGAAAAAAATAAAAGCCAAAAAGCATTTTTGTTCGAGGGGTAAAAAGCTGTGGATTTCTGGTGTACACGCTTGTAGATTTCTATGGATTTCCGTAGATTTCCGTGGATTTCCGTGGATTTCCGTGGATTTCCGTGGATTTCCGAGGATTTCCGTGGATTTCCGTGGATTTCCGTGGATTTCCGTAGATTTCCGTGGATTTCCATGGATGTCCGTGGATTTCTGTGGGTTTACTGTGCCAGTACGCATGCGCAAACACGGATGTCTCGGCTGAAACCATCTTGATTTCAGTTACCTGAATTAATAAATTGAAGATTTTTTACAAGTAAACCAGTGAAAACATCAAGAACTTCTAGTCATGGTTCTTTTAAACGTAAAACAAGGAAGGCGCGAAGGCGCACATACCCGTACATTCTTAAGAAAAATGAAGTGAAGTTGATTGACGCAGTATTTCCCACATACGTATTACGGTGATACCAGTATATTATTTTCCCATAGCATAAAGCTATAGTCTGACATCCCCTTGCAACCAAATCATCGGCCGCCCGAGCAGAAAGAAGTTTGTCATGCTGCTAGGTCTTTCTTTCACAGGTCAATGAGTTTTCCAACCCTCCACCCCCAACCGACCCAATTTCACCCCCAGCCAAAAAAAGTAGAAAATGTTCAGAAACCCCTAAAGCGCCTAAATACGAAGTTTGAGCTGTTTTTATATTTTTAGTTTTTAACTTGCCAATCAAAAAAGGGGTAAGTAATTAGAATCGGCCCGTTTTCGCAAATTTTACAGAAATCAACGTGCGAGGTGTGTCCTTTCCAAAGTAACCACCCCCCACCTTTAAATAATAGATTTGCACCAAAAGAACACCCCTTTATGACAGTTAAATATGAAATTATTTGGATTATTTTTGTGACAGTTACTGCCATTTTAAAGTCCGAAAACTTGCTACTTCTTTGGATCATTATTCCGCCATTTTGAAAATTTTGCGGCATGCGCGGTAGCGTTTTCGACATAGCAAAACATGTGGTACCCCCACCCCACCCCTTTTTTATTCTTGCAGCGGGACCAAAAACTATAGTTTTGTTTATAATGATAACATTTATATAGTGACCAAGTTTGAAGAAAATCGGAAAGTTTTAGTGTTTTCATGTCGTCTGTCTGTACGTCCCTGATTTCGTTCTCCAACGATTACTCAAAAACGCCTCAAGCGATTGCTCCCAAATTTGGCCAACTCGAATTAAAATAGAGGTCCTTTCGAGTTGAAAAGGTCTTGGTGCCGATCGGACAATCTGTAATGGAAAGGGGTGGGGGTGCACAAATAAATCGTAATACAACATGTATATTTGATAGCACCAGTTGAAAAGGAGTGTGTCTTTATGTCTAAAACATATTATTTTTTTCTGAAATGGAAGCTAAAAAAATTAAATAAATCGAAATACTCAAATCTCATTATCTGCTGTATTTGTGCATTGAATTGTTTGATACTATAGGCGGTCGTAAAAACTTAAAGTTGCATTTTTTCATAGGTCGGTGGACAGCCTGTTATGGATTCAACAATTTTTTTAGTTTTACAACCCCCCACCCCTCAACTATCCCAATTTCACACCTACCAAAAAAAAGTAGAAAATGATCGCGAACCCCTAAAACGCCTAAAAAGGAAGTTTGAGGGATTTTTATAAATATAGGAACATTACCTACTACAACCCCTCAGAATATCGCTTCCCAAATTTCATCACAATCCATGCAGTGGTTACTGAGATTACCAGACAAGAAAAACGCCAACAGACAGACAGACAGACTGACGGAAGTGAGTGAGGTAGATTTTCATTATGTAGACATCATAAAACGCCCAAAAAGCGTAATACCTCAAAATCAAATATTTTCGCGATCACAATACTCCCCTCACGTATTGGCGTGGGAAGAAAAAAGATATCAAGGTTTTGAAAAACCTCTAACCAAAATTAGTGTTAAATATGCTGACACTACAGACACCGAGGTCCTTTCGAATAAAACTTCTGACGGTATAGATTATTGCAACGAATTTTCCTTGAAATATCATACAACGATAATGGCTTCATCGCCTCAACTCCAAAATTTAAACAACCTGTTCAGCCGGAATGTGGAAAATTGTATGCCATCTGTTAAGAAAAACGCTGGTATTTAGGTCTAATCACGAAAATTGTGAATGACGAGTGCGCTGAAAAGTTTTTTTTTTTTTAGTTTAGCGTCATCGACTTTTTTAGTATTATATAATATGACTTCTTTGTTACGATATCTCATGTTTTATCTTTATTTTCGAGTTTCTGGAATTAAATGTTTATTTGTGGTTTGACTTTGTTTTTATTTTTATGTGGTATTCTTTGGAACTGCTTGGATTTCCTTGGATTTCCTTTGGATTTCCGTGGATTTCCGTGGATTTCCTTGGATTTCTTTGGATTTCCATAGATTTCTGCGGATTTCCATGGATTTATTGGATTTATTCTAAAGAAATGGATTTCTGGTGTACACATTTCGAGCAGCTTTTTACCCCTCGTTTTTGTTTTTGTCTTTGATAATTTCTTGGAAAAACTGGAAAATCTCTAAATTTTCAAAAAAGAATCATAACTCGAAAACTATCAATAATCGGTACACATACATAGAGGTGTTTTGGATAGGTCTCGGTACAGGCTATCTAAAAAAAATTATTATCGTCATCCGATTGGCCACCCTGTATACATCACAAATTATTCCAAGTCCCTTGGTTTCTATTATAAGGAAGGCAATGTTTGGATGGACCTAAAAAATTGTATTATGGCGCTAGGTCTTTCATTTACAGGTCATTAGAGAGCCCATTGTGAATACAACAAATTTTTCAGTATTACAACCCCCCACCCCCCAATCACCCCAAATTCACCCCCACCCAAAAAAAAGTAGAAAATGATCAGGAACCCCTAAAACGCCTAAAAACGAAGTTTGAGGCGTATTTGAAATTTTTCGTTTTTTGCTAATTACTCCGCCCCCCGTATAACGATTTTCAAAATTATGGAAACATTACCTACTACGACCCCACAGCATAACGCTGCCCAAATTTCATCACAATCCATGTAGCGGTTACTGAGATTGGGAGGCTAGAAAAACGCCAACAGACAGACATTTCAGAGATTTCTACGTACAAATGGTTTTTTGGTACATCTCGAAAGGGCTAACCATTTTCGAGAAAAATGCAAAGCATTGAATCGATGCAGGCTATTGTAAATAAATAAATGTTCATTTATTTAATAAGTGTGCTGTGAAAAACAATTGAAATAATTGATAAACAACTTAAGAACTGTCAGTTTATTCAGTTTAGAGTTATTACAAAACATTTAGGTATTATTTTTAGTAACATTATTTAATAAGAGTTTGAACAAATAAGAAATAAAATACTAAGACAAATAGAGAATATTTTCTTAAAGTGGAAGTGACCGCCACCAGCTGAATATCAGTACACTTCTACTTGACAACAAACTCTGAAACACCATATTCTAAAATCAAAATGTCAAAAAATTACCATTTAGAAAATGGGGTTATTTTTACCCCTAACTTCTTCCGTATGATACGCCTCTGATTAAAATTATGAAATTCTGAATTCAGAATCAGATTCAGCGTCAAAAGTTTACCCATCGTACCTAATTTCGTAATTTTGTTATGAATGGTTTCGAGAATATCGAGGGAAAACCGTCTTCAGGGTGCCCCATGCAAAGGAGCGTAGCTCCCTTAGGAAGCATTTCCGGACCCATGTTCATATGACATTTTCTTTCTATTTTTCAGAGTACTATTCGTGGTTAAAGTTTGTTAACATACTTAATTAACACCCTGAATAAAAATGAATCCCTTTTCCCCTGGTCACGGCATCACGTGAGAATGACTTGACCATATTGACCAATACAAATTACAGTATCCAAAATCCAAATTACAGTATTTTGGAAGTCGCCAAAGTGAAATAGATTCTGAATATGCCATCCACTCGTGGTGGCGAAACGTCAAGCCTTAACGCTAAACGACGCCGGCTTAACAACCCAAGAACCACAAATTCACTCGACGGTGGCCGAGAAAGCCTCACACAGTACATCAGGAGTAATAATTCCACCCAGTCAAGGTCAAGTGGGCGTGTTATTTGTATATATTTGATTGCTAACTATTCTGAGCCGAAACCCAGCTGTAATCTTGGCAACATTGCTTGGCTCAGGAAGATTCGATAATTTACATAAACTTGTATATCAAAGGCTCACAATGGTATTAAATGTATGCATGGCTCATGTATGTACTATAAATATGAATATATAAGCATTTTCAAAAATATTTATTTTAAATAATTTCTTATGTATATTACGGTTTTTAGATACAACACAATATATCTGGAGATGAAAATAAAACTATTATTTATCTAGCACATCTCTAAGTAGGTGGCTCAGTATATGGTCAATTTCCAATTGGCTCAGGTTTGTTATAATGATGTATATATATATATATATATATATATATATATATATATTTTCCTCTTTGATACTAACCTGATCCACTAATAGGAACTTGAGCGTATTAACCTGAGCCACTTCGACGGATGTGAGCCATATAGACGGCTCAGGTCCGTTTGCCTTTGTTTCTCGGTACATTTGGCCTACTACAGTCAATTTCAGACAAAGCTTTGGTAGATCAAATGTCACAGATTGTAAATAACGAAAACATGTTCCGTGCTCTAATGTCAGAAAGGTAATAAACGTCATAATGTGGTGGCTCAGGTTAATACCATTGCTAGGAAATATAGTTCACAGAATTTCCACAAGTGGCGCTGCGATTTCATAATTTATATACAAGTATATACCGGAAATTGTTATAAACATGAGCCAGAGGATTTGGCAACACCGATCATCAGGTCCATGCTATTTTATCAGGGCTAGATGCTCCGCTGTCCGGTTTTTCGCCTGCTGTGCGCATGACGTCACCTCCGAGTGATTCTCATTAGGGATATATGGGTATTATAGTTATTTTCTTTTTACCGCGCTTATTTTCACATTTAGCTTTCTATTGGGTATCGAGAGATAAGTTAATAAATATCATCCAATAGCATTTTATTAATATTGGGAACAAACGTCAAAGCTGGATGTCACTTTTGATCATATCATATATAAGTTTTGTAAAAAGGTGATCCCCACCAATTGATTAACTATCGGCCAATTGCTTTAGCATCTGGTTTCAGTAAAATTTTTGAGTACTGCTTCCTATCGCGGCTGGAAGATTTTTTATCCAAGCATGCCACTCTTTCCATCAGTCAATACGGCTTTAGAAGTGGTATGTCTACCATTACAGCACTGACATCCTTTTATCAACAACTCATTGACAATTTAGAAATTGGGTCAAGCCCTGCTGGGATTTTTTGCGACTTGAGCAGGGCATTTGACTGTATAAATCACAAAAGACTACTATATAAACTTGAAAAGTATGGAGTCAGAGGAATTTGTTTGAATTGGATAAAAAGTTTTCTAGAGGATCGTGAGCAGTATGTCTATATTAGCAAGTCAGAACGGCAACCCTCTGCCAAATCAAAAAATATTAGAGTGGATAAGGGTGTGCCACAAGGTTCAATTTTGGGGCCATTCCTTTTTATCCTATATATTAATGACATTGGAATAAGCCTTGATAATGACATTACTCCTGTCCTTTATGCAGATGATACTAGTTTGATTATATCGGCTCACTCCTCTGCAGCCTTGGAAATCAAATGCAATCATGCATTAGATGAGCTTGCTAAGTGGTTTAGCGGTAACTCTCTACTCCTAAATAGTGGAAAAACTAACTACATGCGCTTCCACACCAGACAAAATAGGAACAATCTTAATATAAATATTAATAACGGCGGTAATATAATCTCAAGGACTGAAAGTACAAAGTTTTTAGGCATCTACCTTGATGAAACTTTAAATTGGGCAATACATTGTCAAAACCTAGTAAAGCGGTTGAACTCATCGTGTTTTCAGTTGAGGTCATTACGTAATGTTTTAACTGTAGCTCAGTTAATTAACATATACTACGCTCAAGTACATTCGAGGCTACAATATGGCATAGAATTGTGGGGACCTAGCGCGGCAGCTTTAGGAGTTTTTAAAATACAAAAACGTGCTCTGAGGTGTATTTTTAATCTCAGTACACAAACGTCATGCCGTACCTATTTTAAGGAATACAAAATTTTAACATTAACAGGGATTTTGATTCATAATTTGTCTATATTAATTCACAGTAAGAAGAATGAATATGTAAGAAGTTTTGATGTGCATGCTTTTAATACTAGACAAGATAACTTTAGAATTCCTAAATGTAGGCTGAGCATATCACAATCTGCACCAGAAACTCTTGGTTTAAAAATTTATAATAAATTACCTCCTAACATAAAATGTAAAGCGACTCTAGGGGCATTTAGGAGAGACCTCAAGATGTTTCTCTATGACAGGTGTTTCTATACGATGGATGAATTTTTTAATGACACTTATGTGTAAAAATGACCTGTATGTTTATTTTATATGTTTATTTTATATGTTTATTTTATATGCTTATTTTATGTCTTATGTCCATTATATTTTTGACGGATTCTATACTACTCTGTAGTCACAAGAAATAAAGTTTCATACATACATACATACATCAAAACTATTTTCGTTTTCTTTTTTTCGCAATAATTAAAAAGTTGTAACAAAACAAAAATGGGCTTTTCAGTCCAGTAATGAAAACACTCCAATGGCTCCCGAACCCATGTGAAGTCAATATGTTTCGTTGAAGCGATCCGCTCAGCAGTGGTGGGTCGGGTGGCGTAGTGGTATAGTGTTATGCAGCAAATTGCTGTGTTCAAGCGGGTGTTGGCTCGAAACACACGCTTGCAACTTTTTTTTTATTTTTTTTTAACCAAAAAATATATTGATATGCTTTTCACTCATGTTACACACATTTTGTTTTGTACCATCGACATGAATATGTTTTTGAATCAAATTTTACCACTACGTCATGTGACCCTCTGCAGAACGGATCGCTTCAACGAACCATACTTGACGACACGTGGGTACGGGAGCTTTGGGCGTGTTTTCGGTACTGGATACAAAAGCCCATTTTTATTTTGAATAACTTTTGAATTATTGTGAAAAAAACAAAAATAGTTTTGTTATAAAACTTAAATGTTATTTCCATGCATCACTAAAAAATGTATTCAATTCAAAACCCTAATTTCTTGTCATCATTATATCATTATCAAATAATCCAGTGATCAAATGTTCCGCTTCTGTCTGTCTGATTGGTTGAGATTAGCAATTGTTAAACTCTTTGTTAAACAAAAAAAATGGAGTCAAGTTGATTGACTCAGTACTTCCCACACATAACAGTTGCAACCAAATCATCGCCCGCCTGTCGTCAAAAAACATCCAACACAAAAACTAGTAAATAGTTTCCTAAATCTCTCCGTAGGCGACACAATTCAGCCCCAACTGGACGAAACGAAACAATCAGGAACTCCCAAATTGCTTAAAAACGAAGTTTGAGCTATTTTTATATTTTTAGTTTTTTTATTATTGCTGCGCCGCGACTGACACGATTTTTTAAAACCATACGCATTTTTCATCCTTGCCGCGGTAACAATACTGTGTCTAAATTTCATTAAAATTAATTCCATAATTTCCATGTTAGGTACTAAATTCAGAACGACCTAAATCAATACCTACCCCTACCAATACCAAATCCCTTGATTTCTGTAATAGCCAAGGCAATGTTCGGATGGACCTAACAAACGTCTATTATGCCGCTAGGTATTTCTTTCACAGGTCAATGGACACTGTTATAAATGGAATAAATTTTTGACGCCGAAAAACAAAGTTTGAGCTATTTTTACATTTTTAGTTTTTTTATTGTTGCTGCGCCGCCACTGACACGATTTTTCCAAAACATGCGCGTTTTCCATCCTCGCCGTGGCAGTAATACTGTGTCAAAATTTAATTAAAATCCATTCGATAATTTTGGCGTTATGCAATAAAGAACGATCTAAAACTAAAACAACACTCGGATATATACATCACAAATTATTCAAAGTCCCTTGGTTTCTATTACAAGGAAGGCAATGTTTGGATGGACCTAAAAAATTGTGTTATGGCGCTAGGTCTTTCATTTACAGGTCATTAGAGAGCCCATTGTGAATACAACAAATTTTTCAGTACTACAACCCCCCACCCCCCAATCACCCCAAATTCACCCCCACCCAAAAAAAAGTAGAAAATGATCAGGAACCCCTAAAACGCCTAAAAACGAAGTTTGAGGCGTATTTGAAATTTTTCGTTTTTTGCTAATTACTCCGCCCCCCGTATAACGATTTTCAAAATTATAGAAACATTACCTACTACGACCCCACAGCATAACGCTGCCCAAATTTCATCACAATCCATGTAGCGGTTACTGAGATTGGGAGGCTAGAAAAACGCCAACAGACAGACATTTCAGAGATTTCTACGTACAAATGGTTTTTTGGTACATCTCGATAGGGCTAACCATTTTCGAGAAAAATGCAAAGCATTGAATCGATGCAGGCTATTGTAAATAAATAAATGTTCATTTATTTATTAAGTGTGCTGTGAAAAACAATTGAAATAATTGATAAACAACTTAAGAACTGTCAGTTTATTCAGTTTAGAGTTATTACAAAACATTTAGGTATTATTTTTAAAGTAACATTATTTAATAAGAGTTTGAACAAATAAAATAAAATACTAAGACAAATAGAGAATGTTTTCTTAAAGTGGAAGTGACCGCCACCTGAATATCAGTACACTTCTACTTGACAACAAACTCTGAAACACCATATTCTAAAATCAAAATGTCAAAAAATTGCCATTTAGAAAATGGGGTTATTTTTACCCCTAACTCCTCCCGTATAATACGCCTCTGATTAAAACTATGAAATTCTGAATTCAGAATCAGATTCAGCGTCAAAAGTTTACCCATCGTACCTAATTTCGTAATTTTGTTATGAATGGTTTCGAGAATATCGAGGGAAAACCGTCTTCAGGGTCCCCATGCAAAGGAGCGTAGCTCCCTTAGGAAGCATTTCCGGACCCATGTTCATATGACATTTTCTTTCTATTTTTCAGAGTACTATTCGTGGTTAAAGTTTGTTAACATACTTAATTAACACCCTGAATAAAAATGAATCCCTTTTCCCTTGGTCACGGCATCACGTGAGAATGACTTGACCATATTGACCAATACAAATTACAGTATCCAAAATCCAAATTACAGTATTTTGGAAGTCGCCAAAGTGAAATAGAGTCTGAATATGCCATCCACTCGTGGTGGCGAAACGTCAAGCCTTAACGCTAAACGACGCCGGCTTAACAACCCAAGAACCACAAATTCACTAGACGGTGGCCGGGAAAGCCTCACACAGTACATCAGGAGTAATAATTCCACCCAGTCAAGGTCAAGTGGGCGTGTTATTTGTATATATTTGATTGCTAACTATTCTGAGCCTAAACCCAGCTGTAATCTTGGCAACATTGCTTGGCTCAGGAAGATTCGATAATTTACATAAACTTGTATATCAAAGGCTCACAATGGTATTAAATGTATGCATGGCTCATGTATGTACTATAAATATTAATATATGAGCATTTTCAAAAATATTTATTTTAAATAATTTCTTATGTATATTACGTTTTTTAGATACAACACAACATATCTGGAGATGAAAATAAAACTATTATTTATCTAGCACATCTCTAAGTAGGTGGCTCAGTATATGGTCAATTTCCAATTGGCTCAGGTTTGTTATAATGATGTATATATATATATAGACAAAACAAAAACAAAAAAGGTGCAGCCCGGGCTCCGACACACCGGGCTGCTGTTCCATTCCCCAGCGACTACTCCTCACACCGTGAGGTGAGCAATCACTGGGTCCGCGTATCGTGCGTCCTAAGCAGACGAAGGGACCCATGGATGACTGCCTTCTGCATTCTGGCGGCTAAGATGTGCGCCGCCGCACGGCACACCGGCATTTTGCGCAGTGCAGAGAGCAGCGTATCCCTCATACCACCTAGGGATCCAATGACCATTACTAGCAGACTCACAGTGTAGTCCGGCCAGAGCCTGCGAAGTTGTCCGAGGAGCTCCTGATACTTGGTCCGCTTTTCCTCCTCCTTAGAGACGATGTTCCCCTCGGCAGGTGCCGAGAACTCGATAACGAACATCGTCTTTTGTTGGTAGTCGAGGAGGACTATGTCGGGCTTATTTGCATGTATAAGCTCGAGCGTGGAGAATGAGTAGTTCCAGTAAATTCGGCACCTCTCGTTCTCCACAACGGACTCAATGTCCCCTGGAGCGTATGGCAGCACCGGTGTCTCATCTATACCGTATGAGTGCCTTAAATGGTAGTATAGCACTCGTAGAGCCGCATTGTGCCGATAGATGTAGGCTGTGCCAGCGTACACCTTACACGCCGACAAGAGGTGCGTAAGGGTCTCTGGCGCCTGCAGGCAGGCTCTACAGCGGATATCGGGCACATCCATACCCATAATCCGGCTACGGTATACTAAGGTGTTGAAGACACCGTCTTGGCAAGCCATTATAGAGCTCTCAGTCTCCGACTTCAACCCATTAGACCTTAGGAAGGAGAAGGTCAACTGCTCAGATAAACCATGCTCTTCTAGATGTTTGTAGAAGATTCCGTGCATTGGTTTATCTTTGTGAAGTCTTAAAAGCAATTGGACTTCAGCAGTTTTAATCCGGGCTTTTAATTGTGCGGGAGCAAGTTCCGTAACGGACTGCTGACACCTCCGCGTGAAGTCGAGCGTGAGACTAAGTTCTTCGGCTGCCCGTGTTGCTGCTCTAAAAAGGAAGGCTCCTTTACCCGCAATCTCGTGCTCTCGCACAAAGCGGATCAGGGGATCGGTGCTCGTCGTAACATAGCAGGCAGTGGCCAGTACTACTCTGTTGTGCAGATGCTCCAAACTCAATAGTCCACGCCCTCCCAGGTGTCGCGGGAGGTATATTCGCGGGACAGAGGATCTAGGATGTAGACTTCCCTCCATATTCATCCTTTTGCGAGTCTTTATGTCGATTTGTCGCAGCTCTTCCACGTTCCAGTGGATAGCACCAAAGCTGTATAGCAACAATGGGACCGCAAGCATGTTTGTGGCAGCGACTTTGTTTTTGCCGGACAGTTCTGACGACCAGATCTGCCGGAGTCGGTGCAAATACTTGCGGCGGAGACACTCTTTGACCAATTCTGCCTCTTGGATGTGACGCTGCGCCACTCCAAGGTAGGTATAAGTATCTCCGGCATGCAGTTGTCGCAAGATGCTCCCATCAACGAGCTGCTCCTCATCTTCACTATCTCCGCAACGTCCTCTTTTGAGATGAACCATGGCACATTTGTCTATCCCGAACTCCATACCAATAGCTTGACTGTAATCCTGCACTACCCTCAGCGACTGCTCTAAATCGCGTTGTCCGGAGGCATAGAGTTTCAGGTCATCCATGTAAAATAAGTGGGTGACCTTGTGCCTCCGGTAATTGGGCTTGCCACAGCTGTATCCCTTAGTATTTTTCAGCGCTATGGACAAAGGCAGTAGCGAGATGCAAAAGAGCAAGGGACTCAAGGAGTCTCCTTGGAAGACCCCTCTTTTAAATGATACCAACTCTGTTCGAACCCTGGTTTCACCCGATGTTATGGTGAACCGAGTCTTCCAGAGCGGCATCAGTTGTTTGATGCATCCCACTATTTGATCATCTACCGAAAGACATTCCAACAGCCGCACAATCAGTTCATGAGACGTAGTGTCGAATGCCTTCCGATAGTCGATCCAGGCCATAGAAAGGTTTCGCAGGTAATGCACGGAGTCCTGTGTGACACAGCGGTCAATCAACAGGTTATCCCTGCAGCCAGCTACTCCTTTCTTAGACCCTCTTTGTTCATATACGCTGAGAAATACGGGATTTACAGCTTGAAGGATACGCATGTACAAGATTCTGGTGAAGAGCTTGTAACATGCGTTCAGACATGTTATTGGCCTGTAGTTTTTAGGATCAGACAAATCTCCGGTCTTCGGGAGAAGCACGGTTCGACCCTCGACAAACCAAGCCGGAATTGGCTGCTCCTGATTTAGCCACGAGTTAAAAACTCTAGCTAAATGCCGGTGGCAACTGGGAAACTTTTTCAACCAGTAGGTGTTTATGCCATCCGGGCCAGGAGCTGCGAAATTCTTTGCGCCTCGTAAGGCACCAAGAATTTCTTCCGTGTTTATCGGGTGACGCAGTACATTCAGGTTTGGAGTCCTCCTACAAACGGACTCGAACTGCGCCAAGGCCGGAGTGTCTGCTTGGAGAGGTTTGGGGCGTTCGTAAATGCCCCTCCAGAAAGTCTCCACGCGATCAGCAGTTGGCGGCTGCTCTATGACTGGTGGTCGCTGTTGGAAGAGACGAGCAGGCTTTTCGGAAAACAATCTGTTTTCCTCCAAACCTCTCGCCCGCGTCACCAGTGATCGTTTAGCAGCGATTAGCGTCCGTATCCTGTCAAGACAATGCTGCTTGACAACAACCAGTACCGCTTGACTGAGCGTGTGATGGTCGCGCCTTAGCTCTCGGGCTATCTGGCGCACGCGGCGCGTAAAAGGCCTACCGGCCGCTCTATATTCCATCACACACTGGATACGGGATGCTTCTTGGCGAGCCAACTGGATTTTCGCTTCCATTTGGCGCACCCGCCTCTGTGCTCTCTCGACAGGAGAGTCTCTCACTCTCCCCTGTCCAGCCAGCCTCAGAGCCGCAGCGTAAATTTCGCAATTGATGCTCCAAATGTCAGAGACCTCCGATAGACGTTCACTCAGCGCCTCATCCTCTCTCTTTAAATCTGCCAGCTTGAAGGACCTCCTGTTGTTATGCAAGGCCCTTCGGTCACTGAAATCTCCAGGTGAGACGGCTTCGTCGATTTCCCTCTCAGCGGGCCTCATCGGCGACCTTTCAGCCTGGTTAACAGGCCTTTCAGTCGCCGGAGGGGCAGGCTGAGCTGGAGCACGAACGTATCCCTGCCCCCGAAGGTAAAATACCTGGTTCCGCAAGCTCTGGGAGGTAATTGTGCTATGCTCTGGATGCATTTCACACCACCTCCCATGCATGCGGGCCATGTATCCCCTACGGCGCGGGCTACTGCTCTCGTAGCAGCTCAGCAGGTCATCCTTCAGTTCCGTCGTCCACCTAAAACCGTCCATGTCGTTGCGTGTGTCGTCGTCAGGGCGATCCGAGGCACCGCCACCTTGCCCAGAGCCGGCTTCCGATACCGGCCTGGTGTGGGTGCTCTTCTTCTGGGGCGGTCGAACCAGAAGGTAGGGCCCGTCCGGTGGTTAGCCTTAGGGCCCCCAGCCGACATTTCAGAGGCAGCCGACCACATTGCCTCCTAGGGATGACCTGTACAGGTTGCCGGCCGGCTTTCATCCCTGGCTTGGGTTATCCCCGCAGTGTCGCCACGCACCGAATAGCCGTTTGATGTTGGTCGGCTTCCTGGGGGCGCATTTTATACCTACTGCCAGGTTTGCTGTCAGCCGCCCCTAACCTGGGGTCAGACGCTGTTGGGAAGCCGTCCTTAACATAGGTGCAGCCGCTTCCTCACTATGGTGGTTCATACGCCTGCTTTCACAGCCGGTGACCACCATAGGCCCTTTTAAGGCAAGGACTACCAATCTTTTAGTCGCCTCTTACGACAGGCAGATTAAACCCTGGGAACATTCTAAACCCGGACCCAGACGGGTCCGGGTATATATATATATATATATATAAACAAAACAAAAACAAAAAAGGTGCAACCCGGGCTCCGACACACCGGGCTGCTGTTCCATTCCCCAGCGACTACTCCTCACACCGTGAGGTGAGCAATCACTGGGTCCGCGTATCGTGCGTCCTAAGCAGACGAAGGGACCCATGGATGACTGCCTTCTGCATTCTGGCGGCTAAGATGTGCGCCGCCGCACGGCACACCGGCATTCGAGTGCCGTGCGGCGGCGCACATCTTAGCCGCAAGAATGCAGAAGGCAGTCATCCATGGGTCCCTTCGTTCTGCTTAGGACGCGCACGATACGCGGGACCCCAGTGATTGCTCACCTCCGACGGTTGTGAGGAGTAGTCGCTGGGGGAATGGAACAGCAGCCCGGTGAGTCGGAGCACGGGTTGCACCTTTTTGTTTTTGTTGTTTATATATATATATATATATATTACCCGTCTGGGTCCGGGTTTAGAATGTTCCCAGGGTTTAATCTGCCTGTCGTAAGAGGCGACTAAAAGATTGGTAGTCCTTGCCTTAAAAGGGCCTATGGTGGTCACCGGCTGTGAAAGCAGGCGTATGAACCACCATAGTGAGGAAGCGGCTGCACCTATGTTAAGGACGGCTTCCCGACAGCGTCTGACCCCAGGTTAGGGGCGGCTGATAGCAAACCTGGCAGTAGGTATAAAATGCGCCCCCAGGAAGCCGACCAACATCAAACGGCTATTCGGTGCGTGGCGACACTGTGGGGATAACCCAAGCCAGGGATGAAAGCCGGCCGGCAACCTGTACAGGTCATCCCTAGGAGGCAATGTGGTCGGCTGCCTCCGAAATGTCGGCTGGGGGCCCTAAGGCTAACCACCGGACGGGCCCTACCTTCTGGTTCGACCGCCCCAGAAGAAGAGCACCCACACCAGGCCGGTATCGGAAGCCGGCTCTGGGCAAGGTGGCGGTGCCTCGGATCGCCCTGACGACGACACACGCAACGACATGGACCGTTTTAGGTGGACGACGGAACTGAAGGATGACCTGCTGAGCTGCTACGAGAGCAGTAGCCCGCGCCGTAGGGGATACATGTCCCGCATGCATGGGAGGTGGTGTGAAATGCATCCAGAGCATAGCACAATTACCTCCCAGAGCTTGCGGAACCAGGTATTTTACCTTCGGGGGCAGGGATACGTTCGTGCTCCAGCTCAGCCTGCCCCTCCGGCGACTGAAAGGCCTGTTAACCAGGCTGAAAGGTCGCCGATGAGGCCCGCTGAGAGGGAAATCGACGAAGCCGTCTCACCTGGAGATTTCAGTGACCGAAGGGCCTTGCATAACAACAAGAGGTCCTTCAAGCTGGCAGATTTAAAGAGAGAGGATGAGGCGTTGAGTGAACGTCTATCGGAGGTCTCTGACATTTGGAGCATCAATTGCGAAATTTACGCTGCGGCTCTGAGGCTGGCTGGACAGGGGAGAGTGAGAGACTCTCCTGTCGAGAGAGCACAGAGGCGGGTGCGCCAGATGGAAGCGAAAATCCAGTTGGCTCGCCAAGAAGCATCCCGTATCCAGTGTGTGATGGAATATAGAGCGGCCGGTAGGCCTTTTACGCGCCGCGTGCGCCAGATAGCCCGAGAGCTAAGGCGCGACCATCACACGCTCAGTCAAGCGGTACTGGTTGTTGTCAAGCAGCATTGTCTTGACAGGATACGGACGCTAATCGCTGCTAAACGATCACTGGTGTCGCGGGCGAGAGGTTTGGAGGAAAACAGATTGTTTTCCGAAAAGCCTGCTCGTCTCTTCCAACAGCGACCACCAGTCATAGAGCAGCCGCCAACTGCTGATCGCGTGGAGACTTTCTGGAGGGGCATTTACGAACACCCCAAACCTCTCCAAGCAGACACTCCGGCCTTGGCGCAGTTCGAGTCCGTTTGTAGGAGGACTCCAAACCTGAATGTACTGCGTCACCCGATAAACACGGAAGAAATTCTTGGTGCCTTACGAGGCGCAAAGAATTTCGCAGCTCCTGGCCCGGATGGCATAAACACCTACTGGTTGAAAAAGTTTCCCAGTTGCCACCGGCATTTAGCTAGAGTTTTTAACTCGTGGCTAAATCAGGAGCAGCCAATTCCGGCTTGGTTTGTCGAGGGTCGAACCGTGCTTCTCCCGAAGACCGGAGATTTGTCTGATCCTAAAAACTACAGGCCAATAACATGTCTGAACGCATGTTACAAGCTCTTCACCAGAATCTTGTACATGCGTATCCTTCAAGCTGTAAATCCCGTATTTCTCAGCGTATATGAACAAAGAGGGTCTAAGAAAGGAGTAGCTGGCTGCAGGGATAACCTGTTGATTGACCGCTGTGTCACACAGGACTCCGTGCATTACCTGCGAAACCTTTCTATGGCCTGGATCGACTATCGGAAGGCATTCGACACTACGTCTCATGAACTGATTGTGCGGCTGTTGGAATGTCTTTCGGTAGATGATCAAATAGTGGGATGCATCAAACAACTGATGCCGCTCTGGAAGACTCGGTTCACTATAACATCGGGTGAAACCAGGGTTCGAACAGAGTTGGTATCATTTAAAAGAGGGGTCTTCCAAGGAGACTCCTTGAGTCCCTTGCTCTTTTGCATCTCGCTACTGCCTTTGTCCATAGCGCTGAAAAATACTAAGGGATACAGCTGTGGCAAGCCCAATTACCGGAGGCACAAGGTCACCCACTTATTTTACATGGATGACCTGAAACTCTATGCCTCCGGACAACGCGATTTAGAGCAGTCGCTGAGGGTAGTGCAGGATTACAGTCAAGCTATTGGTATGGAGTTCGGGATAGACAAATGTGCCATGGTTCATCTCAAAAGAGGACGTTGCGGAGATAGTGAAGATGAGGAGCAGCTCGTTGATGGGAGCATCTTGCGACAACTGCATGCCGGAGATACCTATACCTACCTTGGAGTGGCGCAGCGTCACATCCAAGAGGCAGAATTGGTCAAAGAGTGTCTCCGCCGCAAGTATTTGCACCGACTTCGGCAGATCTGGTCGTCAGAACTGTCCGGCAAAAACAAAGTCGCTGCCACAAACATGCTTGCGGTCCCATTGTTGCTATACAGCTTTGGTGCTGTCCACTGGAACGTGGAAGAGCTGCGACAAATCGACATAAAGACCCGCAAAAGGATGAATATGGAGGGAAGTCTACATCCTAGATCCTCTGTCCCGCGAATATACCTCCCGCGACACCTGGGAGGGCGTGGACTATTGAGTTTGGAGCATCTGCACAACAGAGTAGTACTGGCCACTGCCTGCTATGTTACGACGAGCACCGATCCCCTGATCCGCTTTGTGCGAGAGCACGAGATTGCGGGTAAAGGAGCCTTCCTTTTTAAAGCAGCAACACGGGCAGCCGAAGAACTTAGTCTCACGCTCGACTTCACGCGGAGGTGTCAGCAGTCCGTTACGGAACTTGCTCCCGCACAATTAAAAACCCGGATTAAAACTGCTGAAGTCCAATTGCTTTTAAGACTTCACAAAGATAAACCAATGCACGGAATCTTCTACAAACATCTAGAAGAGCATGGTTTATCTGAGCAGTTGACCTTCTCCTTCCTAAGGTCTAATGGGTTGAAGTCGGAGACTGAGAGCTCTATAATGGCTTGCCAAGACGGTGTCTTCAACACCTTAGTATACCGTAGCCGGATTATGGGTATGGATGTGCCCGATATCCGCTGTAGAGCCTGCCTGCAGGCGCCAGAGACCCTTACGCACCTCTTGTCGGCGTGTAAGGTGTACGCTGGCACAGCCTACGTCTATCGGCACAACGCGGCTCTACGAGTGCTATACTACCATTTAAGGCACTCATACGGTATAGATGAGACACCGGTGCTGCCATACGCTCCAGGGGACATTGAGTCCGTTGTGGAGAACGAGAGGTGCCGAATTTACTGGAACTACTCATTCTCCACGCTCGAGCTTATACATGCAAATAAGCCCGACATAGTCCTCCTCGACTACCAACAAAAGACGATGTTCGTTATCGAGTTCTCGGCACCCGCCGAGGGGAACATCGTCTCTAAGGAGGAGGAAAAGCGGACCAAGTATCAGGAGCTCCTCGGACAACTTCGCAGGCTCTGGCCGGACTACACTGTGAGTCTGCTAGTAATGGTCATTGGATCCCTAGGTGGTATGAGGGATACGCTGCTCTCTGCACTGCGCAAAATGCCGGTGTGCCGTGCGGCGGCGCACATTTTAGCCGCCAGAATGCAGAAGGCAGTCATCCATGGGTCCCTTCGTCTGCTTAGGACGCACGATACGCGGACCCAGTGATTGCTCACCTCACGGTGTGAGGAGTAGTCGCTGGGGAATGGAACAGCAGCCCGGTGTGTCGGAGCCCGGGTTGCACCTTTTTTGTTTTTGTTTTGTTTGTATATATATATATATATATATATATATATATATATATATATATATATATATATATCTATATATCTACACGGTACAACTGTGCGTCTCCAATGCAAAATCTTAGGTTCACTCGGCGTCCGAGGTCACTGAGCGTCCGGATATACGGACGCCCAGTAACCACCCCCTTAAAACCTTGTTTTCGATACTTATAACATGTGTAGATTCCAAAACCGTTAAAATCGGCTGGACGCCCACTTGCACCTAATACTGATTTGCGTACAAAATCGAAGTTCAAGCTTCTACCACCTGCTGCGCTGGGGGTCCTCATTTATATACTTACCGTATACAGAATCCAGTGCAGGGGTTTACCCGGCGCCGTATACAGAATCCAGTGCACGGGCTTACCCGGCGCCAATTTTTTATATTAATCTATTTTTAGAATAACTATACTACGTACACTGCAGCGGTTGACTCGGCGACTGCCGTCGTTTGTTGTCATTGAATATTGTCTCTTCTAATACATTGGAGGATTGTTTTGGATTTAATTCAGTAGCTACCGTTGGAGCTAAACTCTAGGTTTACTCTAAAGTCGGAATAATAACGAACAAATGTGCATAGATAACAGTTTTATGTTTTACTTCTATGAAGTTTAAAAGAGAAATGTAGTTCGATTCATTGATTTATGCAACTACAGTGCCTGCAACTAATATTGCTATTCTTGTGCTCGGATATGAGGTTTTTGAAAATAGGTTACTACGATTATCAGTAGCTTTCAAATATTTCATCTAGTCGAAATAATTCTCTAAGGGCGATACGCAATCTTCCAAAAATTTTATTCCAAAATCTAATGTTTTGAAGTATGAATTTTTCAAAAATTTCATAATTTTTCAAAAAACGTCCCATTGTTTACACAAAATGTTTCTTAACATCGGTTATTTCCGAGAGTATCACAGACTAGTAAAATTTCAAAATGTTTATTGCATCTTGAAGTTTCTCAAATTTCCAAAATTGGTCGAAAAGTTCATTCATTCAAAAAACCTCATTTTTCGAATAAATCCTGCTTCTTTGGTTGTTTTCGTTATAAATATCTCGGAATTTTCCAAAGAGCTTTGAATTTTATCGCAAGGGTCATTGCTTTGAAAAAGTAAAAATTTTTAAAATACAAAAAATAATCAATATGTGAGTAATTTTCGACAATATCATAATTTGGTGTAATTTAAAAATGTTTATTTTTCAAAATTTCGAAAAGTTGCAAAATTGGTCGAAAATTTCACTTGTTTTGGAATCATCTCGTTTACCAAAATCATAATTTTCTTAAGGTTTCTGTTGAAGATTCAAATCTTTCCAGGAAACTAAAATTTCACGTGATTATCTTGAAGTCGGATATCTCAAAATTTTTATATTTTTTTTTAAATTTTATAGTTTTTTAGGAAGGCAAATCTTTTTCGAAAATTTCATAATTATTCCACAAAGTTTCAAAACTTTACGTTTTTTCAGAAGTTCTCAGTTTTTGTCAAAAGGAAACTATTTTAAAAGTTTGAATTTTTCTTAGAGACTTCCATATGATATGGGAGCGAAATAGACCAAACTCCAGTTTTCATGTTTTACGTGGAAATCAGTAATGATCGATAGCTGTTTATCCAACCCAATTGAAATATTCTCAGGTGTTCCTCAAGGGTCAGTCATGGGACCACTCTTGTATTTAATTTACACAATTGATATGTCCAACTCCGTAGAAAACTCGTCAGTAATGTGTTATGCTGACGATACACAAATTTACAAAAACTTCAGCACCAACTCCATGGATAGTGCACTCCTTCAGATTAATAATGATCTAAATGCCATTGCAAACTACTCTCAAAATAATAATTTGAAACTTAATAAAGACAAGTGTTCTGTAATGTTATTTTGCCCAGGCCCCAAACATCATTTTATAACCAATCACTTTGATGTCAAAATTAACAACGACTCTTTGAATATGGTAAATACTGCCAAAAATTTGGGATTGACCATTGATACTGATACTTTGCGTTTCAAAGAACATGTGTCAAATGTTTTGAAAAAATGTTATATTAATTTGAAGTCTTTATATGTGAATCGTTCAATTTTGAATTTTAAAATAAGAAAAAACTATGTGAGTCTCTCATATTACCTAGCATATTTTATTGTAGCAGTGTATACTATTTTTGTTTGGATTCGGTTACTAAGAACATATTACAAAAACTGCAAAACATGTGTTGTATTTTCTTTGAAAAAATACGATCATATCTCTTTGAAGAGAAATCGGCATGGTTGGTTAGGCATATAAAATGCGTGTAAATATTACTTAGCAACATTTACACATAAAATTGTTTCTTCTCGCTCCCCCCCTTTACGAAAAATTTGTATTTAGACGTAGTAATTTAGACATCAATTTTAGAGATCCCATGTATAAAACTGTACTATATCGCAGATCATACACCTACAATGCCATCAAGATTTACAATGATTTAGATGATACATACAGGGTGGGTCAATAGTGCGTGGACGGAGAATTGCGGGCTTACTAAAAAATATTTCAAAAATCTGTCACTTGATCATGGTAGGGATCCTTAAGGGCTATAACGTAAAAATATTTTCACTTGAATTTTGACGTTTATACAGGGTGATTCATATCAAACCTACATTTTTTTGAATAGAACACCCTATATATTATTGCATATTTGGATTCCTTGGTCAATTCTAATGTGACTTTATGTATCACATATGGAACTTTAAACCGTTTAGGCGCAAATCACCATTTTTGGTATAAGTAGGTATCAGAAAAAAATTGAATATCGCAGCGATTATAATACCTAGAAGGCCCTGACCTCGCGGTACGATTAAGCATGAAATGCGTCACCTTAGGTTAGACGGCTAAATTTGAATTCTTTTTGTACTTTGAGAAATCAGAGGATAAATTAAGGAAACTTCAATCACAGATAACTTGATTTTTTCAAATGGGAATGCCTATTTTGGTTTAAATAATCAAATCTAAAATCTGATTACCTTTCTAATGATATAGCATTCTTGACATCAATCTTTTTTCGTTTTCATTTTATTTCAAATTTTCAGTCAAATCGGCGTTTTCCAATTTTCCTGCGTGCAAGCAACCTAGCAGGCCATGAAAAATAGACAAAAGCTCGTTAATATGGAAGAAAGCAACTAACTTAGTAAAAAGATGCAGACTAGTAAAATTTCAAAATATTTATTGCATCTTGAAGTTTCTCAAATTTCCAAAATTGGTCTGAAAATTAATTCATTCTAAAAACCTCATTTTTCGAATAAATCCTGCTTCTTTGTTTGTTTTGGTTATAAATATCTCGGAATTTTCCAAAAAGTTTTGAATTTTATCGAAAGGGTCATTGGTTTGAAAAAGTAAACATTTTCAAAATACAAAAAATAATCAAAATGTGAGTAATTTTTGACAATATCGTTAGGGTACTTGCAGAGGTCGTGAAATCGCCTCGGGAGTATACATAGCGTAAAGAAAACCATATCAAGAAGCAGTAGGAAACAAAAAACATGATTTTACGGACGGCCAAAAAAAGATATTTGCAAAATAAAATAAGGATATATTCAAATTTTTCCACGTGACTTAAAACAAGGGCTGAAGTCACAGGTATCTTATCGATATCGACAACCGATACTGCTACAGCGCAGGTCAGTGAGATTCAACTGCAAACTATTTCTGATGTTGCCAAATTTCTTTTTAAATATTTACGTTGGCCATATATCAATAATTTAATTTACGAGCGAGTTTTGTTATATGGGTATACATATTCCCAAACGAAATAAGACTTCTCTTTTATCCTACTACAGCCGTAGTTCCTCATTGAGTAATACTGCGAGATGCAAAATGCAAAACGAAATCATATCAGCTGTTCGAACGCAACCATATTTTCTTTGTGGTTTGCCAACTGCGCATTCGACTAGAGATGAAACAATGCGACTCAATTTATTGATACTTAAACATATTTGAAACAGGCAATTAACCCACTAGCATTTTTGTTGCAATACATTTTTATATCTGATAGGTATCACAGTTCATCCTGTTTGTGACCGAGATTCGCAACTAATCGAAGCCATCATCTTATTTCGACGCATCCCATTATGAATGAATTCAAAGATAGAATCTAATTCAAGCTCATCCCTACAAGGTGAATTAGTAATCTAGCCTAACTTTTATTCTTTTGACTTTTGTACTTTTGTGTGTGCCTGTTTTGTGATTATAATGATCAATGTCAAAATGTTAGGTCAGCATTGGCTATCGATATCGAATATCAATACTTTACACCCCATCACTATAGGATATCACTGACGTCAGAGGTTGTTTGCGCGGCATTTTCCGGCATTTGAAATAATATTTGGAATATCTCTCACAGCCGACACCAAAAAACCAAACAAGTGATTTTGTCATGTTTACTAGGCTCTAAGGAACGCGTAAATGACATAATATTTTTTTCTACAAGTACCCTAGTAATTTAAAATGTTTATTTTTCAAAATTTCGAAAAGTTGCAAAATTGGTCGAAAATTTCACTTGTTTTGGAATCATCTCGTTTATTAAGATCATAATTTTCTTAAGGTTTCTGTTTTGAATATCCAACTCTTTCCAAAAAACTCAAATTTCACGTGATTATCTTGAAGTCGGATATCTCAAAATTTTTATATTTTTTTTTTGAAAATTTGATAGTTCTTTAGGAAGTCAAATTTTTTCGAAAATTTCATAATTATTTCACAAAGTTTCTAAACTTTACGTTTTTTTTCAGAAGTTCTCAGTTTTTGTCGAAAAGAAACTATTTTAAAGGTTTGAGTTTTTCTTAGAGATTTTCATATGATCTGGGAGCGAAATAGGCAAAATCCAGTCTTCATGTTTTACGTGAAAATCAGTAATATGCAGCTTGATTCATGTAACAAATACGACTTTGGTTTGCCGAATTTATGGAGTCACTGTGTATAATTAAAAATGAGACTGCTGATGACTGCTCCTACAAATCCTTGTTAAACTTTTTTCGATACCTTTCTAGTTTACCCAACTATCGACCACCTCTGAAAAATCTGATAACGCCACATATTAAGATTATACTGTAAATATAAAATATTATAATGGTATGAAATTATCCAGGGCAGCGCACCTAAAGAATCTGTTTTAGTTGCGCCCCACTTTCCTGTACATGCTGTAATTTTGTTTTGTTCACCCTCGACATCCATATAAATAATCATTCAACTCTCATAAGCCTTTTTGTGAACATAAAATAATTTGTGAGATAAAAGGGGGGTGTCCAGAAGGGAAATCCATATAAAATGTTAAAGGTCATTGTTTATTTCATAAAAAATCCAGTGTACAGGTTTACTATGCTCCCCTATTGTAAAGTAAATCTATTTTTAGTATCATCATATTCTTTGTGTTTTGCAGCTGTTTACCCAGCGTCTGTCGCTGAATCTTGCCCTTGAAATGCGCAAAGTACCGAAATTCCTTGAGATAATAGCGTCTTTCCCAGCTATCAAATATTCTCTGCTCACGACGTACTTGCAGATTTGTGTTTCTTGCATGGGTACAGTACTTAATAGCATGCTAAGAACTTAGGAGTTGAGCGTTTAGGCTATACCGAAAAGCCTATGAACACATTTCCTCCATAATATGCTAATGCAATTCTTCAGTATATTCCATTTCCGTGTAAGCGTAGTGCACCAACAATATAATACACTCAAAGGCAATTTTTGGGCTATAGTGACTTTATTTTAAGTTGCAGTACGCGATGAAAAGTTCTATACATATTCTGTGCTCAAATCTCCGTAACCATATACAGGGTGTCTCAAAAGGACCCGACTATTTGAGGTAGGGAAAAACCAAATGGAGAGATAAAGGAAGAAATTTTACTTTTCTTACTTTTTCAAAATAACATTCTTAAAATGACGCCCATTTTGTTGACGGTATTCTTCAAAGCGTTTATGCACATTATCAAAACGGTCCAACTACTTAGAGTGCACGAGACGCAAATAAAACGTGGTGGAGGGGGTACGCCCGCACCGCTCGCTCGGTAAGAACACTGGTTAGATATTGCACTTTTAGTTGCCAGGATGCATGTTTAGTTGCCACAATATTGAAGAAAGCATCAGATCGATAGCAACTCAGCAACTCCTTGGAATGTGCACAAACGGTTTGAAAAACGCCTTCAACAAAATGGGCGTCATTTAAAGAATGTTATTTTGAAAAAGTAAAATTTCTTCCTTCATCTCTCCATTGGCACTAATCAATGGTATTTACAATAAGCCGGTTTTGGTTTTTCCCTACCTCAAACAGTCGGGTCGTTTTGAGACACCCTGTAGTATTGTACCACTATAACTGCATAGCTGTATCATAGTTCTTGGGCAGTGACTCTTCTCTCATTAGCCATTACGCTTCTAATCAACACGCTCAAAGTTCCACTCATTCTAACGGCTCTCAGAACCCTTGCCTCGTGGCAATAAGCCATTCAAGGGTGGACGCCTAGTAACATCAACGCTGAATTTACAAAAAGTCTGTATATAAATTCTATTAATAGATGGGCACAAAAAATATGGACGCCCAGTGGAGCTAACGGTGAACTATGACGCCAAGCGACCTGTTTCTGAAACTTACTTATATACAGTTATATACGCCAGACGCTGGGTAAAACGCTTTTGGTCCGGACGCTGGGTGATCCGCTGTAAATAAATATATATATATACAGGCTTCAATCTTGGGGTTGCAGCCGTAGCAAAAAAGGTGAGGCCAATGAAGAAAGTGAAACTATTTGTTCATGCTAAGCTTTCGGAAATGTTTATTTCCTTCTTCAGAGCTTGCTACAATATAAATACAGGTTGAAAGTAACGATATAGAATAGTAACAAGAGAAAAACTTACAACGGTAGGTTTTGTCTTCAGGAGTCACACTATCGAAAAGCATGAAGGTTACATCGAAAAACATACAAGTTAAAACACACACGACTGGTCACAAGGTTAAAAATTGATCAATAAACGATGAAATGATTATTAAAATGGTGAAAATCATGAGAATTTACATTAAGTCGGAAAATTCGAAGAACAGCGTTGAGCATGCAACATGTCCGCTAAAAATGTAACCTGTCGAATGAAAATGAAAACGGAAGCGCAGCAAGTCCAATGAGGAAGAAGGATAGATATATCATTCGTAATGAAAGACCGAATGACAATCAGGTAAAACAATGCTAATATTCAAAAGTAACTAGATTTGAACGTCCCTGACCAAGGTTAATACTTTGAGAGGGAAAACATAGGCGGGTCGTTAAAAAAGGTATAGACACAAAGCAATATGAATTAAAATTGAGATTTTCATATTTGTGGAAATTATCGGATTTTAACTGATTTTTTGGGGAAAGAAACAATGGCAGTGAGTTGAGACGGGCCATTTTTTTAAAAATTATTATTTATTGTATATTATTAGGAAGGTCCATTTTAATTATCATCTATAGACATATAATATGTGTTTATTAATGAGAGAAGAGATGCATTGTGTTAATGGTGATGGGGGAGAACGAGAGAACCTTAATGAATAAGCTCATAGTTATAATGTAATAAGGTAATTTTATTGAATTAATGATATTTTTTGGAAAAGTTGGTTTATTAGCCAAAATACTGGTTTAAAAGGGGAGATGTAGTAAACATGTTGTTAGGAGACCCAAGAGGAATATTTCCCAGGATCCATCAATCCTGTTTTAGTTAAAACAAAGAAACCCAGCTAATGAGACCGGGACAGTATCAAAGGATCCAGCAGAAAAACGCCTAGTGGGCTATTCCCCACACCATGTTATTTAAATAGAGGAAATAGATGTGTTGGTTAGTCCCACCTGATCCAATCTCAAAATATAAGAATAAATACTGCTAAGATTTTTAATGTCTGATCTTTTGTTTAAACTGTTATCACAATTATTGATGTGGACCATCTCTAGGAAAAGTCTTTTTTCAAAATTAGTTTCAGTGTCCAAAACCCTGGCACTATCCCAATTGACTTTATGTCCAGTTTCAATTGCATGTTCCGACAAGGCACAACTGTTAATCTTGCGATTAATGTCACTTTTATGCGATGTGATACGAGCCTTCAAGCTTCTAGAAGTCTGTCCAATGTAGGAACTGTTGCAGTTTAGACATGGTATCGAATAAACGACATTAGAGTTTTCAATTGGTTTAATGGGGGTTTTTAATTTGGAAAACAATGTGGAGACCGGTAGTACATTGCATAAAGCAATCTTGACCGGTAAAGTTTTGAAAATGTTTAACAGCCTTGGAGTAAGGTCTTCTATAAAAGGTAATGTTTTGTAATACATTTCAGTAGTTGGAGGATGAGGAAGTGCAATAGCATTATTGCTGTTGTTTTGTGCTCCAATTTGTGGTGGTAGCTCATTTGTTAAATTTTGAGGATTGTGATTATTTGTGACAACATTTAAAGGATGAAATTGATTATATAGCAAGAAATTTACATACTTAACTGGATAGGAATTATCTAACAGCAAAACCTTCAATGCATCAAGTGACTCTTTTCGGTGTCTTGGGTGGGTGACACGTAATACCCTATTTTTCAAAGCCAAAACCAGATTTCTTTTCATACGGGGGTGGTGGTGGGAATGGAAGTTTATGTAACGCCCACTACTCATTGGCTTTCTGTACCATTTCGTACAGAGAGTGTTGGTAGCGGGATCTCTCATAACAACCATATCCAAAAAGGGGATACTGTGATCGGTTTCCCTTTCCACAGTAAACTGCAGGTTTGTATCAAAACCGTTAAAGGTAGATAGCACCTGTTCAATCTTGTCAACTGGCAAGGCTAGAAGTAAGTCATCAACATATCTTTTAACAAATGGTATATTGAAGGGGATGCTGGTCAGACAATCGCTAACCAGGTCATCAAGCACATAATTTACTAAAATGGGAGATATTTTTGATCCCATAGGGGTTCCAAAAATCTGTTTGAAAAAACAATCTTTGAATACAAAATAATTTGAATCGAAAATGAATTTTAGAATTTTTAAGAAAGACTCAAAATCCAAGGTTGTATGTTGAGAGATTTCATTCCAGTGTTTATGTAAGCTATTGATGATAACATCTAGGGGAAGATTTGTAAACAGAGAGACTACATCAAAACTTACAATGACATAATTTTCTGGAAGCTTGTAATCATTAATAAAGTTGCTAAAGGCAAAAGAATCCTTGACATAAAAATCATTGTTTGTATTGTAAGCTGAGGTTAAAATGTTTGTTAAAAAAGCAGCTAAGTTACTATTGGGGCAATTAATTGAGGAGACAATTGGTCTCACTGAGAGAGTAGGTTTATGAATTTTTGGTAAGGTGTAAAGACGGGGGGCAATGGAATTATATATTGTCAAAGTCTTGGAAACTGTTGAATCGATCAAACCACCATTCTTTAGAACAGAAACCAACTTGTTGGCACGCTGCTGTAAAGAACTTGTGGGATCATTATTGATTTTTTTATAGTATTTCTGGTCATCTACCAATGATTGTGAGAGATTGAAATAGTCATCTTTGTACATAATAACTGTGACATTACCTTTATCACTCTGAACAACAATAAGTTCAGGGTGTTCCTTGAAAAAAATTTTGCAAACCTTAGCATATTCAGCTAAAAAATGTTTAGAAAAATTATGTTTATGAAGGAAATTTGTTATAATATTTGTATATTGTGATCTGAAAACATTTTTCTGATCTTCAGATTGACGTGAAATAATATTTTCCAGATCTGCAAGAAGTTTGGGAAGATTTATGTCTCTGATTGAGGGGGGAAGGCAGAATTTGGGGCCAAGTGAAAGAATAAACTTGACTTTGTGGGGAATTTCAACAGAAGTTAAATTTTTCAACCATTTTTCATTGATGGTAATTTTTTGGATATATTCAGCCCTTAAGGCATCTATTTTATTACAATTTGTTGCTTTAACTGCATGGAAATGAGAGTTATATTTTATTTTTTGGCGCCTAGCAAATTCATTAAAAATATGAGGGGGAATAGTTAAACTGTTTTTAAGAGAGGTAATTTGATTAAGAGAAGCTTTCAGATCACTGATTGTGGCGGAAATTTCAAGATTTAAAAGTCTGAACATTAACCTGTGATTGTGCTCATCTATCTTCTTCCCTATTCTTCCTGTTGCATGATGAAAAAGAGATGAAACGTTAGTTAAGCTGTTCTTAATATGATTAGGGATGAGGCGTTCCTTCCTGCATGTTAGTAGAAAAATCCTCCTGTTCTTCAAGCTTGCAACTCGAATGTTAAGCTTGGCCCATTGCTTCAAGACCCTGACGTTGTAAATTCCAAACCGATGTTGGATGTCTTGATAAAACCCCATCTGGAGAGAGAGAGGAAGGGTAGTCTTGGCTGACTAGTTAATGTACAGGCTTCAATCTTGGGGTTGCAGCCGTAGCAAAAAAGGTGAGGCCAATGAAGAAAGTGAAACTATTTGTTCATGCTAAGCTTTCGGAAATGTTTATTTCCTTCTTCAGAGCTTGCTACAATATAAATACAGGTTGAAAGTAACGATATAGAATAGTAACAAGAGAAAAACTTACAACGGTAGGTTTTGTCTTCAGGAGTCACACTATCGAAAAGCATGAAGGTTACATCGAAAAACATACAAGTTAAAACACACACGACTGGTCACAAGGTTAAAAATTGATCAATAAACGATGAAATGATTATTAAAATGGTGAAAATCATGAGAATTTACATTAAGTCGGAAAATTCGAAGAACAGCGTTGAGCATGCAACATGTCCGCTAAAAATGTAACCTGTCGAATGAAAATGAAAACGGAAGCGCAGCAAGTCCAATGAGGAAGAAGGATAGATATATCATTCGTAATGAAAGACCGAATGACAATCAGGTAAAACAATGCTAATATTCAAAAGTAACTAGATTTGAACGTCCCTGACCAAGGTTAATACTTTGAGAGGGAAAACATAGGCGGGTCGTTAAAAAAGGTATAGACACAAAGCAATATGAATTAAAATTGAGATTTTCATATTTGTGGAAATTATCGGATTTTAACTGATTTTTTGGGGAAAGAAACAATGGCAGTGAGTTGAGACGGGCCATTTTTTTAAAAATTATTATTTATTGTATATTATTAGGAAGGTCCATTTTAATTATCATCTATAGACATATAATATGTGTTTATTAATGAGAGAAGAGATGCATTGTGTTAATGGTGATGGGGGAGAACGAGAGAACCTTAATGAATAAGCTCATAGTTATAATGTAATAAGGTAATTTTATTGAATTAATGATATTTTTTGGAAAAGTTGGTTTATTAGCCAAAATACTGGTTTAAAAGGGGAGATGTAGTAAACATGTTGTTAGGAGACCCAAGAGGAATATTTCCCAGGATCCATCAATCCTGTTTTAGTTAAAACAAAGAAACCCAGCTAATGAGACCGGGACAGTATCAAAGGATCCAGCAGAAAAACGCCTAGTGGGCTATTCCCCACACCATGTTATTTAAATAGAGGAAATAGATGTGTTGGTTAGTCCCACCTGATCCAATCTCAAAATATAAGAATAAATACTGCTAAGATTTTTAATGTCTGATCTTTTGTTTAAACTGTTATCACAATTATTGATGTGGACCATCTCTAGGAAAAGTCTTTTTTCAAAATTAGTTTCAGTGTCCAAAACCCTGGCACTATCCCAATTGACTTTATGTCCAGTTTCAATTGCATGTTCCGACAAGGCACAACTGTTAATCTTGCGATTAATGTCACTTTTATGCGATGTGATACGAGCCTTCAAGCTTCTAGAAGTCTGTCCAATGTAGGAACTGTTGCAGTTTAGACATGGTATCGAATAAACGACATTAGAGTTTTCAATTGGTTTAATGGGGGTTTTTAATTTGGAAAACAATGTGGAGACCGGTAGTACATTGCATAAAGCAATCTTGACCGGTAAAGTTTTGAAAATGTTTAACAGCCTTGGAGTAAGGTCTTCTATAAAAGGTAATGTTTTGTAATACATTTCAGTAGTTGGAGGATGAGGAAGTGCAATAGCATTATTGCTGTTGTTTTGTGCTCCAATTTGTGGTGGTAGCTCATTTGTTAAATTTTGAGGATTGTGATTATTTGTGACAACATTTAAAGGATGAAATTGATTATATAGCAAGAAATTTACATACTTAACTGGATAGGAATTCTCTAACAGCAAAACCTTCAATGCATCAAGTGACTCTTTTCGGTGTCTTGGGTGGGTGACACGTAATACCCTATTTTTCAAAGCCAAAACCAGATTTCTTTTCATACGGGGGTGGTGGTGGGAATGGAAGTTTATGTAACGCCCACTACTCATTGGCTTTCTGTACCATTTCGTACAGAGAGTGTTGGTAGCGGGATCTCTCATAACAACCATATCCAAAAAGGGGATACTGTGATCGGTTTCCCTTTCCACAGTAAACTGCAGGTTTGTATCAAAACCGTTAAAGGTAGATAGCACCTGTTCAATCTTGTCAACTGGCAAGGCTAGAAGTAAGTCATCAACATATCTTTTAACAAATGGTATATTGAAGGGGATGCTGGTCAGACAATCGCTAACCAGGTCATCAAGCACATAATTTACTAAAATGGGAGATATTTTTGATCCCATAGGGGTTCCAAAAATCTGTTTGAAAAAACAATCTTTGAATACAAAATAATTTGAATCGAAAATGAATTTTAGAATTTTTAAGAAAGACTCAAAATCCAAGGTTGTATGTTGAGAGATTTCATTCCAGTGTTTATGTAAGCTATTGATGATAACATCTAGGGGAAGATTTGTAAACAGAGAGACTACATCAAAACTTACAATGACATAATTTTCTGGAAGCTTGTAATCATTAATAAAGTTGCTAAAGGCAAAAGAATCCTTGACATAAAAATCATTGTTTGTATTGTAAGCTGAGGTTAAAATGTTTGTTAAAAAAGCAGCTAAGTTACTATTGGGGCAATTAATTGAGGAGACAATTGGTCTCACTGAGAGAGTAGGTTTATGAATTTTTGGTAAGGTGTAAAGACGGGGGGCAATGGAATTATATATTGTCAAAGTCTTGGAAACTGTTGAATCGATCAAACCACCATTCTTTAGAACAGAAACCAACTTGTTGGCACGCTGCTGTAAAGAACTTGTGGGATCATTATTGATTTTTTTATAGTATTTCTGGTCATCTACCAATGATTGTGAGAGATTGAAATAGTCATCTTTGTACATAATAACTGTGACATTACCTTTATCACTCTGAACAACAATAAGTTCAGGGTGTTCCTTGAAAAAAATTTTGCAAACCTTAGCATATTCAGCTAAAAAATGTTTAGAAAAATTATGTTTATGAAGGAAATTTGTTATAATATTTGTATATTGTGATCTGAAAACATTTTTCTGATCTTCAGATTGACGTGAAATAATATTTTCCAGATCTGCAAGAAGTTTGGGAAGATTTATGTCTCTGATTGAGGGGGGAAGGCAGAATTTGGGGCCAAGTGAAAGAATAAACTTGACTTTGTGGGGAATTTCAACAGAAGTTAAATTTTTCAACCATTTTTCATTGATGGTAATTTTTTGGATATATTCAGCCCTTAAGGCATCTATTTTATTACAATTTGTTGCTTTAACTGCATGGAAATGAGAGTTATATTTTATTTTTTGGCGCCTAGCAAATTCATTAAAAATATGAGGGGGAATAGTTAAACTGTTTTTAAGAGAGGTAATTTGATTAAGAGAAGCTTTCAGATCACTGATTGTGGCGGAAATTTCAAGATTTAAAAGTCTGAACATTAACCTGTGATTGTGCTCATCTATCTTCTTCCCTATTCTTCCTGTTGCATGATGAAAAAGAGATGAAACGTTAGTTAAGCTGTTCTTATTATGATTAGGGATGAGGCGTTCCTTCCTGCATGTTAGTAGAAAAATCGTCCTGTTCTTCAAGCTTGCAACTCGAATGTTAAGCTTGGCCCATTGCTTCAAGACCCTGACGTTGTAAATTCCAAACCGATGTTGGATGTCTTGATAAAACCCCATCTGGAGAGAGAGAGGAAGGGTAGTCTTGGCTGACTAGTTAATGTACAGGCTTCAATCTTGGGGTTGCAGCCGTAGCAAAAAAGGTGAGGCCAATGAAGAAAGTGAAACTATTTGTTCATGCTAAGCTTTCGGAAATGTTTATTTCCTTCTTCAGAGCTTGCTACAATATAAATACAGGTTGAAAGTAACGATATAGAATAGTAACAAGAGAAAAACTTACAACGGTAGGTTTTGTCTTCAGGAGTCACACTATCGAAAAGCATGAAGGTTACATCGAAAAACATACAAGTTAAAACACACACGACTGGTCACAAGGTTAAAAATTGATCAATAAACGATGAAATGATTATTAAAATGGTGAAAATCATGAGAATTTACATTAAGTCGGAAAATTCGAAGAACAGCGTTGAGCATGCAACATGTCCGCTAAAAATGTAACCTGTCGAATGAAAATGAAAACGGAAGCGCAGCAAGTCCAATGAGGAAGAAGGATAGATATATCATTCGTAATGAAAGACCGAATGACAATCAGGTAAAACAATGCTAATATTCAAAAGTAACTAGATTTGAACGTCCCTGACCAAGGTTAATACTTTGAGAGGGAAAACATAGGCGGGTCGTTAAAAAAGGTATAGACACAAAGCAATATGAATTAAAATTGAGATTTTCATATTTGTGGAAATTATCGGATTTTAACTGATTTTTTGGGGAAAGAAACAATGGCAGTGAGTTGAGACGGGCCATTTTTTTAAAAATTATTATTTATTGTATATTATTAGGAAGGTCCATTTTAATTATCATCTATAGACATATAATATGTGTTTATTAATGAGAGAAGAGATGCATTGTGTTAACGGTGATGGGGGAGAACGAGAGAACCTTAATGAATAAGCTCATAGTTATAATGTAATAAGGTAATTTTATTGAATTAATGATATTTTTTGGAAAAGTTGGTTTATTAGCCAAAATACTGGTTTAAAAGGGGAGATGTAGTAAACATGTTGTTAGGAGACCCAAGAGGAATATTTCCCAGGATCCATCAATCCTGTTTTAGTTAAAACAAAGAAACCCAGCTAATGAGACCGGGACAGTATCAAAGGATCCAGCAGAAAAACGCCTAGTGGGCTATTCCCCACACCATGTTATTTAAATAGAGGAAATAGATGTGTTGGTTAGTCCCACCTGATCCAATCTCAAAATATAAGAATAAATACTGCTAAGATTTTTAATGTCTGATCTTTTGTTTAAACTGTTATCACAATTATTGATGTGGACCATCTCTAGGAAAAGTCTTTTTTCAAAATTAGTTTCAGTGTCCAAAACCCTGGCACTATCCCAATTGACTTTATGTCCAGTTTCAATTGCATGTTCCGACAAGGCACAACTGTTAATCTTGCGATTAATGTCACTTTTATGCGATGTGATACGAGCCTTCAAGCTTCTAGAAGTCTGTCCAATGTAGGAACTGTTGCAGTTTAGACATGGTATCGAATAAACGACATTAGAGTTTTCAATTGGTTTAATGGGGGTTTTTAATTTGGAAAACAATGTGGAGACCGGTAGTACATTGCATAAAGCAATCTTGACCGGTAAAGTTTTGAAAATGTTTAACAGCCTTGGAGTAAGGTCTTCTATAAAAGGTAATGTTTTGTAATACATTTCAGTAGTTGGAGGATGAGGAAGTGCAATAGCATTATTGCTGTTGTTTTGTGCTCCAATTTGTGGTGGTAGCTCATTTGTTAAATTTTGAGGATTGTGATTATTTGTGACAACATTTAAAGGATGAAATTGATTATATAGCAAGAAATTTACATACTTAACTGGATAGGAATTCTCTAACAGCAAAACCTTCAATGCATCAAGTGACTCTTTTCGGTGTCTTGGGTGGGTGACACGTAATACCCTATTTTTCAAAGCCAAAACCAGATTTCTTTTCATACGGGGGTGGTGGTGGGAATGGAAGTTTATGTAACGCCCACTACTCATTGGCTTTCTGTACCATTTCGTACAGAGAGTGTTGGTAGCGGGATCTCTCATAACAACCATATCCAAAAAGGGGATACTGTGATCGGTTTCCCTTTCCACAGTAAACTGCAGGTTTGTATCAAAACCGTTAAAGGTAGATAGCACCTGTTCAATCTTGTCAACTGGCAAGGCTAGAAGTAAGTCATCAACATATCTTTTAACAAATGGTATATTGAAGGGGATGCTGGTCAGACAATCGCTAACCAGGTCATCAAGCACATAATTTACTAAAATGGGAGACATTTTTGATCCCATAGGGGTTCCAAAAATCTGTTTGAAAAAACAATCTTTGAATACAAAATAATTTGAATCGAAAATGAATTTTAGAATTTTTAAGAAAGACTCAAAATCCAAGGTTGTATGTTGAGAGATTTCATTCCAGTGTTTATGTAAGCTATTGATGATAACATCTAGGGGAAGATTTGTAAACAGAGAGACTACATCAAAACTTACAATGACATAATTTTCTGGAAGCTTGTAATCATTAATAAAGTTGCTAAAGGCAAAAGAATCCTTGACATAAAAATCATTGTTTGTATTGTAAGCTGAGGTTAAAATGTTTGTTAAAAAAGCAGCTAAGTTACTATTGGGGCAATTAATTGAGGAGACAATTGGTCTCACTGAGAGAGTAGGTTTATGAATTTTTGGTAAGGTGTAAAGACGGGGGGCAATGGAATTATATATTGTCAAAGTCTTGGAAACTGTTGAATCGATCAAACCACCATTCTTTAGAACAGAAACCAACTTGTTGGCACGCTGCTGTAAAGAACTTGTGGGATCATTATTGATTTTTTTATAGTATTTCTGGTCATCTACCAATGATTGTGAGAGATTGAAATAGTCATCTTTGTACATAATAACTGTGACATTACCTTTATCACTCTGAACAACAATAAGTTCAGGGTGTTCCTTGAAAAAAATTTTGCAAACCTTAGCATATTCAGCTAAAAAATGTTTAGAAAAATTATGTTTATGAAGGAAATTTGTTATAATATTTGTATATTGTGATCTGAAAACATTTTTCTGATCTTCAGATTGACGTGAAATAATATTTTCCAGATCTGCAAGAAGTTTGGGAAGATTTATGTCTCTGATTGAGGGGGGAAGGCAGAATTTGGGGCCAAGTGAAAGAATAAACTTGACTTTGTGGGGAATTTCAACAGAAGTTAAATTTTTCAACCATTTTTCATTGATGGTAATTTTTTGGATATATTCAGCCCTTAAGGCATCTATTTTATTACAATTTGTTGCTTTAACTGCATGGAAATGAGAGTTATATTTTATTTTTTGGCGCCTAGCAAATTCATTAAAAATATGAGGGGGAATAGTTAAACTGTTTTTAAGAGAGGTAATTTGATTAAGAGAAGCTTTCAGATCACTGATTGTGGCGGAAATTTCAAGATTTAAAAGTCTGAACATTAACCTGTGATTGTGCTCATCTATCTTCTTCCCTATTCTTCCTGTTGCATGATGAAAAAGAGATGAAACGTTAGTTAAGCTGTTCTTAATATGATTAGGGATGAGGCGTTCCTTCCTGCATGTTAGTAGAAAAATCCTCCTGTTCTTCAAGCTTGCAACTCGAATGTTAAGCTTGGCCCATTGCTTCAAGACCCTGACGTTGTAAATTCCAAACCGATGTTGGATGTCTTGATAAAACCCCATCTGGAGAGAGAGAGGAAGGGTAGTCTTGGCTGACTAGTTAATGTACAGGCTTCAATCTTGGGGTTGCAGCCGTAGCAAAAAAGGTGAGGCCAATGAAGAAAGTGAAACTATTTGTTCATGCTAAGCTTTCGGAAATGTTTATTTCCTTCTTCAGAGCTTGCTACAATATAAATACAGGTTGAAAGTAACGATATAGAATAGTAACAAGAGAAAAACTTACAACGGTAGGTTTTGTCTTCAGGAGTCACACTATCGAAAAGCATGAAGGTTACATCGAAAAACATACAAGTTAAAACACACACGACGATAGTGTGACTCCTGAAGACAAAACCTACCGTTGTAAGTTTTTCTCTTGTTACTATTCTATATCGTTACTTTCAACCTGTATTTATATTGTAGCAAGCTCTGAAGAAGGAAATAAACATTTCCGAAAGCTTAGCATGAACAAATAGTTTCACTTTCTTCATTGGCCTCACCTTTTTTGCTACGGCTGCAACCCCAAGATTGAAGCCTGTACATTAACTAGTCAGCCAAGACTACCCTTCCTCTCTCTCTCCAGATGGGGTTTTATCAAGACATCCAACATCGGTTTGGAATTTACAACGTCAGGGTCTTGAAGCAATGGGCCAAGCTTAACATTCGAGTTGCAAGCTTGAAGAACAGGAGGATTTTTCTACTAACATGCAGGAAGGAACGCCTCATCCCTAATCATATTAAGAACAGCTTAACTAACGTTTCATCTCTTTTTCATCATGCAACAGGAAGAATAGGGAAGAAGATAGATGAGCACAATCACAGGTTAATGTTCAGACTTTTAAATCTTGAAATTTCCGCCACAATCAGTGATCTGAAAGCTTCTCTTAATCAAATTACCTCTCTTAAAAACAGTTTAACTATTCCCCCTCATATTTTTAATGAATTTGCTAGGCGCCAAAAAATAAAATATAACTCTCATTTCCATGCAGTTAAAGCAACAAATTGTAATAAAATAGATGCCTTAAGGGCTGAATATATCCAAAAAATTACCATCAATGAAAAATGGTTGAAAAATTTAACTTCTGTTGAAATTCCCCACAAAGTCAAGTTTATTCTTTCACTTGGCCCCAAATTCTGCCTTCCCCCCTCAATCAGAGACATAAATCTTCCCAAACTTCTTGCAGATCTGGAAAATATTATTTCACGTCAATCTGAAGATCAGAAAAATGTTTTCAGATCACAATATACAAATATTATAACAAATTTCCTTCATAAACATAATTTTTCTAAACATTTTTTAGCTGAATATGCTAAGGTTTGCAAAATTTTTTTCAAGGAACACCCTGAACTTATTGTTGTTCAGAGTGATAAAGGTAATGTCACAGTTATTATGTACAAAGATGACTATTTCAATCTCTCACAATCATTGGTAGATGACCAGAAATACTATAAAAAAATCAATAATGATCCCACAAGTTCTTTACAGCAGCGTGCCAACAAGTTGGTTTCTGTTCTAAAGAATGGTGGTTTGATCGATTCAACAGTTTCCAAGACTTTGACAATATATAATTCCATTGCCCCCCGTCTTTACACCTTACCAAAAATTCATAAACCTACTCTCTCAGTGAGACCAATTGTCTCCTCAATTAATTGCCCCAATAGTAACTTAGCTGCTTTTTTAACAAACATTTTAACCTCAGCTTACAATACAAACAATGATTTTTATGTCAAGGATTCTTTTGCCTTTAGCAACTTTATTAATGATTACAAGCTTCCAGAAAATTATGTCATTGTAAGTTTTGATGTAGTCTCTCTGTTTACAAATCTTCCCCTAGATGTTATCATCAATAGCTTACATAAACACTGGAATGAAATCTCTCAACATACAACCTTGGATTTTGAGTCTTTCTTAAAAATTCTAAAATTCATTTTCGATTCAAATTATTTTGTATTCAAAGATTGTTTTTTCAAACAGATTTTTGGAACCCCTATGGGATCAAAAATATCTCCCATTTTAGTAAATTATGTGCTTGATGACCTGGTTAGCGATTGTCTGACCAGCATCCCCTTCAATATACCATTTGTTAAAAGATATGTTGATGACTTACTTCTAGCCTTGCCAGTTGACAAGATTGAACAGGTGCTATCTACCTTTAACGGTTTTGATACAAACCTGCAGTTTACTGTGGAAAGGGAAACCGATCACAGTATCCCCTTTTTGGATATGGTTGTTATGAGAGATCCCGCTACCAACACTCTCTGTACGAAATGGTACAGAAAGCCAATGAGTAGTGGGCGTTACATAAACTTCCATTCCCACCACCACCCCCGTATGAAAAGAAATCTGGTTTTGGCTTTGAAAAATAGGGTATTACGTGTCACCCACCCAAGACACCGAAAAGAGTCACTTGATGCATTGAAGGTTTTGCTGTTAGAGAATTCCTATCCAGTTAAGTATGTAAATTTCTTGCTATATAATCAATTTCATCCTTTAAATGTTGTCACAAATAATCACAATCCTCAAAATTTAACAAATGAGCTACCACCACAAATTGGAGCACAAAACAACAGCAATAATGCTATTGCACTTCCTCATCCTCCAACTACTGAAATGTATTACAAAACATTACCTTTTATAGAAGACCTTACTCCAAGGCTGTTAAACATTTTCAAAACTTTACCGGTCAAGATTGCTTTATGCAATGTACTACCGGTCTCCACATTGTTTTCCAAATTAAAAACCCCCATTAAACCAATTGAAAACTCTAATGTCGTTTATTCGATACCATGTCTAAACTGCAACAGTTCCTACATTGGACAGACTTCTAGAAGCTTGAAGGCTCGTATCACATCGCATAAAAGTGACATTAATCGCAAGATTAACAGTTGTGCCTTGTCGGAACATGCAATTGAAACTGGACATAAAGTCAATTGGGATAGTGCCAGGGTTTTGGACACTGAAACTAATTTTGAAAAAAGACTTTTCCTAGAGATGGTCCACATCAATAATTGTGATAACAGTTTAAACAAAAGATCAGACATTAAAAATCTTAGCAGTATTTATTCTTATATTTTGAGATTGGATCAGGTGGGACTAACCAACACATCTATTTCCTCTATTTAAATAACATGGTGTGGGGAATAGCCCACTAGGCGTTTTTCTGCTGGATCCTTTGATACTGTCCCGGTCTCATTAGCTGGGTTTCTTTGTTTTAACTAAAACAGGATTGATGGATCCTGGGAAATATTCCTCTTGGGTCTCCTAACAACATGTTTACTACATCTCCCCTTTTAAACCAGTATTTTGGCTAATAAACCAACTTTTCCAAAAAATATCATTAATTCAATAAAATTACCTTATTACATTATAACTATGAGCTTATTCATTAACCCACATAGCACTGGATGATATGAGAATATTCTGTTCACATTCACTACGGACATTACGAATATTCTGATAAAACTCTATAGATAATTAGAATATTTACAGAATATTCTTTAAACGTTCGAAATGGGAAAAACATGCTATATTCCTAGAATATTCCGGCGAATATTCCGCAAGGATATTACAGGAACAATCGTAGTAGAATGTTTTTGAATATTCTAGGAACGTTTTGTCTAAATTATCTCATATAGGAAACATTTTCATGGTATTATGGATACTGTTCCAAAAATAATAGCACCTACTAGTGGCAGATGGTCACGAAAGTTAAGTGGTTAGACATCTCTCAGTCTAAAGATGTTTAAAATATAGTGTAAACATGTAAAACTGTTGCATTTAACCTCAAAATTCTACTCACATTATATAATCATATAACGAACCATACACCATAGTAGGTGACCATAATTTGAAACACTGTCGCACACTTTATAACAACTAGCAACTTATTGTACAAAATTGGGTATAAATGCACGCCCTTCATGAATAAAACTCGTGAATCGCTAAAATTAAAATGCCCACCACAAAACAGGTACGGTTAATGCCCACATCACATTTTTATTACAAATCCAAATCGAAGGGATCGAAGGATTCGAAGGTGAAGCACAGAACACTTGAAGCGAAGAATAGAGTGACAACCTGACAAGATTGACAACTGATGAATGAACGACACCATAGTCACCATACATCACCATAAGATGCTCTCCATGTGGGGTAAACTGTGTCCTGTGAACCCGCAACACGATGTCAGCGCCGTCTGGATATTTTGTTGAAAATAAAAGTGACATTGATGATATATGTCACTGTCAATAGTGTCAATATGACAAGATTCTAACCTCATTTGTTATTTCATTTTGGTTTGGGGTCGCGGCGTGGGCGTGGGGCTGATTTCTTCTTTTTCCTGATATTTCTCATTTGAAGGTAAGCTATCGTATTTTCGTGTCTTTCTTGGAATGTTTTTAAGTGTACATGTAACTATTTCTGATACAATAATCAAAACAAATTATCCCGCCATATTCAACCATGTGGTATTTTAATTTTCAGATATTCCGAAGACGTGGAACGGAAGCATGGTAAAAGGGTGAGTTTATTGATCACGAATATCAAGATACATAAATAGACCCTTTTTTATTATCATACTCTTTCTGAGGTGTTGTTGATATCTTTCAATATATAGTATTTACTATGGCTAGCTCTTCTGTTACTTCGATTTCTCAGTACAGATACAGCACACGGAAATGCCAATTTCCCTTGTGCGAAAACAAGTACTACAGGGGCGGGAGCCATTCTGAACCTTAACATAAAAAATTCCATTACTTCCCCAAAACCCCCAAGGGAGGCAGCTATGGCTTTGTGCTTGTGGAATTAGTTCAGATTCAAATAGTACATATTTATTTGTTTGTGAAGACCATTTCCTTCGGTCAGATTATATGTGTCCACAAGACCCCAATTCACGATTGAACTGCAGAGCAGTTCCAAAAGTCATTGTTTCTACTCCACAAGATATAACTAATGATTTGAATCTTGCACCCTCCTTGAAGGAATGCTCTGCTGGTTCCTCAGCAAGTATCTGAGATTCACCTTCAACATCTTCAGCAAGTAGTCAGGTTTTTGAGTCCACAGAAGTATTAGAGCAGTTACCAGGTATTACTGCTGCTGTTTTACATGCTCACTCATACTTCTCCCAATTGGGTTCTGCTGTGCAAACATATTCTAATGATAGATTTTCATTTTTATCAGAACAATCCAGCTCTTGCCTAAATAGATTAGGGATTTCAAAAAGTGAGTTGTCAGAAAGAGAGTCCAAAATGTTGATGATATCCATGTGAAACTTTATAGTTTCTTGGATAAGTTTGGTCACTTGCCTTATGTTGAAACTAACTTTAAGACCAGCTTGAACAGACATATAAAATTGTCTCAGTCTTGCAAGGACCATGATATTCTTCAGGATATCATTGGTAAGTGTATAAGACTGACAATTTTTAAATATGTCTGTGACAAGAATTCACTGAAAAGACCTCCTGATGGTCATCAGAGGAAAATAAAAAAGTTCAAGGCATTATAATTGTTTTTAATGGAATAATGACTGCCCTTTATTTTCTTTTTTTTCCATATGGACCTCCATGGATGGATCATCAGTAACCCGACTGTGACTTAAGTACAGGATATGACAAATTTTTTTCCTGATTGTGATAGAATTGTGTTTTAGTTTGTATTTAAAGACATTTAAGTTATTTTTATTTGTTATAATTGTTATTCAATATTTTGTAATATGATATCATTTTTTGTTTTTTTCAGAAATCTGTACAATGCAGATGCACCATCTTTATTATCTAGTTTTAACAATAAAAGGTATTAAACATCTCCACTTGTTTGATTTCCCACTGTTAAACATTTTCAGCTCGATAGTCACGTTTATTGTACAGTTGAAACTGGTCCTCCCAATCGCAAAAACAATTTGGATTTTTGCTATTGGGAGAAACATTTCGACTACAATAAACTTGATTCTATTTTAAATATAAATTATAACCAAACAAATGTCAAAACATCAGCTGATTCCTGGCAGTATTTTGACGCTTGACAGAAAGAAATGACATTCGCATTCTGACAGGGTATGTCTTTGATCATCGCGTATTCTTTGAGATAAAATGCGAAATAGCTACGAAGTACGTTTCCAACAAAATAAAATGGCCGCTGACATGTGGCACTGTCATTCGTGTTGCTCTCGGAATTGCAAGGAATTTGCCTTCTTTCAGCGTATATGTTTTGTGATGCTCTCACTTTACCGTAACGTGTTGCCAATGGCTAATTCACTAATAAACTTTTGAAAATTGGACATAATACTTATTAGGTATATTTAGGAGGATGAACGCAAAACGAATAGAACTAAATGAAAGTTTTTTTAATTCACTGAGAAAGGTGCAAATATAAATTAATAATACCTCATATTGAATATTATTTGCCCACATACAGAAAATAGTTCTGTTACGAATATTACTAAATGTTCTTCAGAAAATAGCTACATAGCTTTTTCTTAGTAGATGATTAAAATAATATTCTATGAAGAATATTACTGGTATATTCTGGAATAATTCAGACATTAAACGAATAATCACTGATTATCCTAAGTGGATAAAATAATAATATTCTATAAAGAATATTACTTTAATAATGCAGAATAATCAAGAGAAATAACGAATATTCTATGATTCTACTGAATATTCATGGAACATGTAGGAGATTTAAATAATATTCATAGAATATCCAGTGCTATGTGGGAAGGTTCTCTCGTTCTCCCCCATCACCATTAACACAATGCATCTCTTCTCTCATTAATAAACACATATTATATGTCTATAGATGATAATTAAAATGGACCTTCCTAATAATATACAATAAATAATAATTTTTAAAAAAATGGCCCGTCTCAACTCACTGCCATTGTTTCTTTCCCCAAAAAATCAGTTAAAATCCGATAATTTCCACAAATATGAAAATCTCAATTTTAATTCATATTGCTTTGTGTCTATACCTTTTTTAACGACCCGCCTATGTTTTCCCTCTCAAAGTATTAACCTTGGTCAGGGACGTTCAAATCTAGTTACTTTTGAATATTAGCATTGTTTTACCTGATTGTCATTCGGTCTTTCATTACGAATGATATATCTATCCTTCTTCCTCATTGGACTTGCTGCGCTTCCGTTTTCATTTTCATTCGACAGGTTACATTTTTAGCGGACATGTTGCATGCTCAACGCTGTTCTTCGAATTTTCCGACTTAATGTAAATTCTCATGATTTTCACCATTTTAATAATCATTTCATCGTTTATTGATCAATTTTTAACCTTGTGACCAGTCGTGTGTGTTTTAACTTGTATGTTTTTCGATGTAACCTTCATGCTTTTCGATAGTGTGACTCCTGAAGACAAAACCTACCGTTGTAAGTTTTTCTCTTGTTACTATTCTATATCGTTACTTTCAACCTGTATTTATATTGTAGCAAGCTCTGAAGAAGGAAATAAACATTTCCGAAAGCTTAGCATGAACAAATAGTTTCACTTTCTTCATTGGCCTCACCTTTTTTGCTACGGCTGCAACCCCAAGATTGAAGCCTGTACATTAACTAGTCAGCCAAGACTACCCTTCCTCTCTCTCTCCAGATGGGGTTTTATCAAGACATCCAACATCGGTTTGGAATTTACAACGTCAGGGTCTTGAAGCAATGGGCCAAGCTTAACATTCGAGTTGCAAGCTTGAAGAACAGGAGGATTTTTCTACTAACATGCAGGAAGGAACGCCTCATCCCTAATCATATTAAGAACAGCTTAACTAACGTTTCATCTCTTTTTCATCATGCAACAGGAAGAATAGGGAAGAAGATAGATGAGCACAATCACAGGTTAATGTTCAGACTTTTAAATCTTGAAATTTCCGCCACAATCAGTGATCTGAAAGCTTCTCTTAATCAAATTACCTCTCTTAAAAACAGTTTAACTATTCCCCCTCATATTTTTAATGAATTTGCTAGGCGCCAAAAAATAAAATATAACTCTCATTTCCATGCAGTTAAAGCAACAAATTGTAATAAAATAGATGCCTTAAGGGCTGAATATATCCAAAAAATTACCATCAATGAAAAATGGTTGAAAAATTTAACTTCTGTTGAAATTCCCCACAAAGTCAAGTTTATTCTTTCACTTGGCCCCAAATTCTGCCTTCCCCCCTCAATCAGAGACATAAATCTTCCCAAACTTCTTGCAGATCTGGAAAATATTATTTCACGTCAATCTGAAGATCAGAAAAATGTTTTCAGATCACAATATACAAATATTATAACAAATTTCCTTCATAAACATAATTTTTCTAAACATTTTTTAGCTGAATATGCTAAGGTTTGCAAAATTTTTTTCAAGGAACACCCTGAACTTATTGTTGTTCAGAGTGATAAAGGTAATGTCACAGTTATTATGTACAAAGATGACTATTTCAATCTCTCACAATCATTGGTAGATGACCAGAAATACTATAAAAAAATCAATAATGATCCCACAAGTTCTTTACAGCAGCGTGCCAACAAGTTGGTTTCTGTTCTAAAGAATGGTGGTTTGATCGATTCAACAGTTTCCAAGACTTTGACAATATATAATTCCATTGCCCTCCGTCTTTACACCTTACCAAAAATTCATAAACCTACTCTCTCAGTGAGACCAATTGTCTCCTCAATTAATTGCCCCAATAGTAACTTAGCTGCTTTTTTAACAAACATTTTAACCTCAGCTTACAATACAAACAATGATTTTTATGTCAAGGATTCTTTTGCCTTTAGCAACTTTATTAATGATTACAAGCTTCCAGAAAATTATGTCATTGTAAGTTTTGATGTAGTCTCTCTGTTTACAAATCTTCCCCTAGATGTTATCATCAATAGCTTACATAAACACTGGAATGAAATCTCTCAACATACAACCTTGGATTTTGAGTCTTTCTTAAAAATTCTAAAATTCATTTTCGATTCAAATTATTTTGTATTCAAAGATTGTTTTTTCAAACAGATTTTTGGAACCCCTATGGGATCAAAAATATCTCCCATTTTAGTAAATTATGTGCTTGATGACCTGGTTAGCGATTGTCTGACCAGCATCCCCTTCAATATACCATTTGTTAAAAGATATGTTGATGACTTACTTCTAGCCTTGCCAGTTGACAAGATTGAACAGGTGCTATCTACCTTTAACGGTTTTGATACAAACCTGCAGTTTACTGTGGAAAGGGAAACCGATCACAGTATCCCCTTTTTGGATATGGTTGTTATGAGAGATCCCGCTACCAACACTCTCTGTACGAAATGGTACAGAAAGCCAATGAGTAGTGGGCGTTACATAAACTTCCATTCCCACCACCACCCCCGTATGAAAAGAAATCTGGTTTTGGCTTTGAAAAATAGGGTATTACGTGTCACCCACCCAAGACACCGAAAAGAGTCACTTGATGCATTGAAGGTTTTGCTGTTAGAGAATTCCTATCCAGTTAAGTATGTAAATTTCTTGCTATATAATCAATTTCATCCTTTAAATGTTGTCACAAATAATCACAATCCTCAAAATTTAACAAATGAGCTACCACCACAAATTGGAGCACAAAACAACAGCAATAATGCTATTGCACTTCCTCATCCTCCAACTACTGAAATGTATTACAAAACATTACCTTTTATAGAAGACCTTACTCCAAGGCTGTTAAACATTTTCAAAACTTTACCGGTCAAGATTGCTTTATGCAATGTACTACCGGTCTCCACATTGTTTTCCAAATTAAAAACCCCCATTAAACCAATTGAAAACTCTAATGTCGTTTATTCGATACCATGTCTAAACTGCAACAGTTCCTACATTGGACAGACTTCTAGAAGCTTGAAGGCTCGTATCACATCGCATAAAAGTGACATTAATCGCAAGATTAACAGTTGTGCCTTGTCGGAACATGCAATTGAAACTGGACATAAAGTCAATTGGGATAGTGCCAGGGTTTTGGACACTGAAACTAATTTTGAAAAAAGACTTTTCCTAGAGATGGTCCACATCAATAATTGTGATAACAGTTTAAACAAAAGATCAGACATTAAAAATCTTAGCAGTATTTATTCTTATATTTTGAGATTGGATCAGGTGGGACTAACCAACACATCTATTTCCTCTATTTAAATAACATGGTGTGGGGAATAGCCCACTAGGCGTTTTTCTGCTGGATCCTTTGATACTGTCCCGGTCTCATTAGCTGGGTTTCTTTGTTTTAACTAAAACAGGATTGATGGATCCTGGGAAATATTCCTCTTGGGTCTCCTAACAACATGTTTACTACATCTCCCCTTTTAAACCAGTATTTTGGCTAATAAACCAACTTTTCCAAAAAATATCATTAATTCAATAAAATTACCTTATTACATTATAACTATGAGCTTATTCATTAAGGTTCTCTCGTTCTCCCCCATCACCATTAACACAATGCATCTCTTCTCTCATTAATAAACACATATTATATGTCTATAGATGATAATTAAAATGGACCTTCCTAATAATATACAATAAATAATAATTTTTAAAAAAATGGCCCGTCTCAACTCACTGCCATTGTTTCTTTCCCCAAAAAATCAGTTAAAATCCGATAATTTCCACAAATATGAAAATCTCAATTTTAATTCATATTGCTTTGTGTCTATACCTTTTTTAACGACCCGCCTATGTTTTCCCTCTCAAAGTATTAACCTTGGTCAGGGACGTTCAAATCTAGTTACTTTTGAATATTAGCATTGTTTTACCTGATTGTCATTCGGTCTTTCATTACGAATGATATATCTATCCTTCTTCCTCATTGGACTTGCTGCGCTTCCGTTTTCATTTTCATTCGACAGGTTACATTTTTAGCGGACATGTTGCATGCTCAACGCTGTTCTTCGAATTTTCCGACTTAATGTAAATTCTCATGATTTTCACCATTTTAATAATCATTTCATCGTTTATTGATCAATTTTTAACCTTGTGACCAGTCGTGTGTGTTTTAACTTGTATGTTTTTCGATGTAACCTTCATGCTTTTCGATAGTGTGACTCCTGAAGACAAAACCTACCGTTGTAAGTTTTTCTCTTGTTACTATTCTATATCGTTACTTTCAACCTGTATTTATATTGTAGCAAGCTCTGAAGAAGGAAATAAACATTTCCGAAAGCTTAGCATGAACAAATAGTTTCACTTTCTTCATTGGCCTCACCTTTTTTGCTACGGCTGCAACCCCAAGATTGAAGCCTGTACATTAACTAGTCAGCCAAGACTACCCTTCCTCTATATATATATATATATATATATATATATATATATATATATATATATATATATATATATTTTTGGCCCGTGGTACAAGTGAGGCTGACCCGTGCAAAATCTGCATAACAAGTGAGGACCGCGACCAAGTGAGGACCAATATACGGACCTCACAAGGACTTCGCTTGAAATTTTTGTGGTGAGTTGCGGATATGGTCTTGAGTCAAATTTGAAAATTTCAGCTGGTCCTCATTTTTTTCGTTTTATGGTAAATGTATACATTTTAGTTCTCCGCTTTGGCACCAGATGGTTTCTCGAGTTTGTATACCGCCACCCCATATACGTTACATACCAGTGCATGCAACAAGTGAGGTCCTGAAATTCGGCAACCATGAAATACCGGCAGGCTAATGCCTCTCACGATATTTCGCCTTCTCTTTGTGTACTTGATTGTTTAGCTTCCCATATTACACGTTGCTGTCTTTGAGAAAAAAATTAGGTGTTGCGAGTCATAATTTTGTTCACAAGTGCCCCATCCTGAGGAACCTTTGGAATGAGATCTAAGCGGCTTTTATGGCAAAAAAGTTTTAGATTGCAGGTCATCGCTCTATGCATGAAGGGTTTAATTCTTAAAAGGAGTAGGATCTTCGGTATAGCGATTACTAGACAGTTCTGAAATCATGAACCATGCCCTTATGCGTAAGAACTAGCAGGTGTTTCAATTAGTTTAATATCGAGTGATACAATTTTCGTTTGGAATCTATGATGGTCAATTCAACTGACGTTTTAGATACTGTGTGATATGCCTTTTGAAATTGTTAAGGCTCATTTTTGTACAACTGAGAAGCATATTTTAGACTTAGGTAAAAAATGGGAGAGAGTGTCTGAGAGAGTAGAGTGCTATCCGAGTCAAATCGTTCCAAGTTCGTCAGATTTTAGCTGCTCCGATAAGCATCCTAAGAGTTTTTGGTCTGGCTTGACCCGATTTTACTCGTTTCATGTCAATCCAGCTTCAGCTTTAAAAATTCGATAAGTTATAAAATACTTTTATTTTCAAACATTCCAACAAAATATGTGAATTCCTCTCAGAGTACATATTATTATATGATATATGCAATACAGGGTGGGCCAATAGTGAGTAGACGGAGGATTGTTGACTTAGAAGGATATTTCAAAAATCTGTTACTTGATCATGGTAGGGCCCCTGAAGGCTATAACGTTAAAATACTTTCACTCAAACTTTAACGTTTATACAGGCTGATTATCAAACTAAAATTTTTTTAATAGAACCGCCTATATATTATTGCATATTTGAATTGCTTAGTGAATTCTAGTGTGACTTCATGTATCTTATATGGAACTTTAAACGGACCGTTTAGGCGCAATTCACTTTTTTTTGTATAAGTAGGTATAAGAGAAAAATTGAATATCGCAGCGATCATAAAACTTAGAAGGCCGTGTCTTTACGGTGTGACTAAGCATGAAACGTGTCATTTTAGGTCATACGATCAAATTTGAATTCTTTTTGTACTTGGAGAAATCAGTAGAATAATTAAGGAAATTTCAATCACAGGTACCTTGATTATTTCAAATGGGAATGCCTAATTTTTCTTATACCATCCAATCTAAAACCTGATAACCTTTCCAACAATGTAGGATGGTTGGAATCAATCTTTTTTAGTTTTCATTTTATTTCAAATTTTATGTCAAATCGGTGTTTTACACTTTCCAGGCTTATAAGCAATCTAGCAGTCCATGAAAAATAAACAAAGACCTGTTCAGATGGAAGAAATCAACTAACTTGGCATAAAAACGCAAACAAACTAGATTAGTGAGGTAAGATTATAAAAATGTCTTACAAGATATCAGCTCTAACCAGAAACGACAGCGGCAACAAGAAGGCTTACTTTCCACAGCCTATTATAAAAGACAAAATACCAGCGATCGTTACTGGCAGGAGAGTATCTATATTTTCAGAATAAATTTCCACATTTAGTTCCAAAAAATAGCCGTAAGTCAAAAGTGATGATGTCTGTGACTGGAGCCCTTCAAATTCTTCAGTGGTACTTCTACTTATTAGCAAAATCGCAAAAAATGAAAACTGAAGTGCAGTATGTTATATGATAAAACATTATTTACTTGGTAGGAACATACATGAAATAAACACAGTTACAACATGGAGTAATAATGAAAAATCTAACAATCACATCAATAATTGCTCAGAGTGCTCCAGTTAGAGATATCTTTACTTTTGACTTAACAGAAGTGACTACTTTTCTATCCCATTAAATGTGAAATTTCATTCTGACGATGCTAAACTGTCAGCAGCAATCACTGGTAGTTTTTTTTTTGTTTCAATATTTTTAATCGTTTTTTGTTATCAAGCTCTAGTAGACCTGAATAGCTGGTAGGCTGTGGAAAAATAATACTTCTGTCATACGCCAGCTGCTCATTGTCATTAGATTTCTTACCGCTGTTGTTAGAGATTATGTGTTGTAAGGAATTTTCGTTTGTTGTGTTGTTTAGTTTGTTTGTGTCTTTCTGCTAAGTTTCTGCCATCTTAACGGGCTTTTGTTTGTTTTTCATGACTTGCTAGATTTCTTATAAGTAGGAAAACTGAAAAACACTGATTTGACTGAAAATTTTAAATAAAATGGAAACTAAAAAGATTGAGATCGAGGTAATCAAATTCTGCATTTGATTCTGTAAACAAAAATGGGTATTCTTATTGGAACAAATCAAGTTCGCTGTGCCTGAAGTTTCCTTAATTAATCTACTGATTTCAAGTACAAAAAAAATCAAATTTAACCGTCTGACCTAAGGTGACGCATCTCATGCTAAGACGTACCGCAATGTCATGACATTTAAATTTTTTCTGATACCTACTTATACCAAGAATGCTGATTTGTGCCTAAACGGTTCGTTAAAGTTCCATATAAGATACATTGAGTCACACTAGAATTCACCAAGGAATTCAAATATGCAATATTGTATAGGGAGTCGCCTTCAAAAAAATGTAAGTTTGATATGAACCACCCTATATAAACATCAAAATTTAAGTGAAAATATTTAACGTTATATCACTCAAAGGTCCCTACCATGACCAAGTGGCAAATTTCTGAAATATGTTTTAGTAAGTCAACAATCCTTCATCTGCTCACTATTGGCCCACCCTGTATATGTGAATGAACGTATCAAATATCTCCTGGGTCAGTAAGCGAATAAGTTGAAAAAGTATATAATTTCATATTTTTACGCCAATGGAGGGTATTTTATGTTTACAGCAAATTTTCAAGGTTTCCCCCCTCCCCACCTTAACAATTTCAGCCCCTCCCAGAAAAAGTAGATGATTAACTCATAAAATGCTCAAAACGAAGTCTGAGGGGTTTTGCCTTTTACTACGCCAACGCACAGCTTTTCATGAAATGAAGCTTTACCTACTACTACCCAGCAGCATGCCGCTTTTCAAATTTCATCCACTTAAAAAACGCAACTTAGGTACACCTAAACCATATGACCAACTCTGTTTAATTAAAATGAACTATACTTTTAGATCGATAAAAAAATTCTCGGGTGGTCCTCAGTTTGCCGTGTATATCACCCGGTCCTCGTTTATTAGTTCTAATAGTATGAACAGGTATACACTGCACACATGACGTGAAAAAGTCGAAATTAGCATAACAATACTGATGTTTGAGTCCTTTACGGCCGCCACTAGTCCTCGCTTATTCCTCCTACTCGTATAAAGATGCATAATTATGTATACTTATGTGCAGAGTGCAGCTGCGGCCTAAATAATCTCTGGTAGGAATTTTGTGTATTTTTTTTTTATTTAAACTTTTGTGCGCCCCCTTTCAAAAATTCAGGAACCGCTGCTGTTCCACAGTTTAAAAAACATTCTCTGTCCGCCTCTAAAGCTGAACTCCAGTAGTATTTAGTTGTTACATTGATTTTGCTAGTAGAAACGGCAGTTCTACGTGAACAGCAGATGTGTAGCCACCGAGGTATCAAGCCTTCAGATTACGTTACTGAGGACAAATTTTCATTTGATTTTATTTGTCAAGGAGGTATAAGGTAGGCACAGAAAAGGTCTCAAAGTGACAGATTTATTTGGAACTTGTCGGCAGATGTTTCGTAATATCTGTTTCAGATGTCATTGCCTATATATTTCAATTCACATGAGCTGCCCCTGAAGATAATTGAAGACAGCGAATCAATCGACACATCATGATACTTGAAAATCTTATAGTAAATAGAAGTCTATAATCGACCTTATGGATCGATTTACCTGGAGACACGTTTTAGGACGCTGTGCAGATAAATAACAAAGTTCATTGACCGCAGCGGTAGTATTTCATCTAGACTAATCGAACAGGAGGACCAATGAATGGTAGCTTAGACGGAATAAGCAATCAGCAAGTATATCCAGGGCCGTATATAAGGGGGGGTTTGGGGGGTTCAAACCCCCCCATGAGTATTCCCATGAATGAAATAACTACTAAAATAATACAAAATAAAGATAATCAAGAATGCTTTCTCCAAGCTTAGTGATTTATTCTACTACTAACTAATCAAGATTAGCATGCTCTGAAAAGTGATTTCAAAAACTTTACAAAAAGAGGAATCTTTAAAATATCACCAAATAATTAACCGTGCACTTTAAGGTAAACACATGCCTTTCTAGTTATTCACTGGCACCGTAAGCTTGTTGTAAATGTGGTAAACATATGCAGTAAGAGATTTAAACTCTAAAGGCATATTGGATCGCTAAGAGTGCAAAATTTCAACAGACGGTTTGGCAAAAACTTGTCATCAGATTTTTAATTTTTGTTCTGGTTACTTGAATAATGTGCTATCACATTAAGATTAGTCATAAAAAGTGATCAGTTGACCAAAACTTCGGTATATGGTCTCAAAACTGTATAATTTTAGATAACTTCAAGTTGCGATTTAAAACAGATTCGTCTTAAGAAGTTAGGCAAGCAAACAGAACATGCAGACCACGTTATAAAGTGTCTTGTAACCGTAGATTTTCAGTTATGTATGAATTCATCCGTCCAAAGAATCCTACTTAAAAAAGTTGCATCTCCGGCATCCACATGAAGCATAAGTCAACAAAAATCCATTCTTCTGACAGGATCGCCTTCCTCCAAAATGTGTACTGGCATGTAATGGTACGGATGTACGGATACAGACCAGTTGTTTGCGCAGTGAACCACATCTTCCGCTAAGAAATACCAGCAACAGCGTAGGTGGAGCTGTAGGATGATTTCCGTGTATGCGTGAACACCAACGCCGTTGCCCGTTCTAAAAGTAGAGACGCAGCTGTCACAACCCACTGTATCTTAATTTGCGCAGGCGTGCGTTCATTACTGTCGATCCACAGCACAAAATCTACAGTTTCAGCTTTAGCGTATGTATGTTCATGACTGATCCATAATACGAGGTTGGTCCCTAAAGATATCTTGCTTAATTTTAGCCCTACTTCGTTCTGGATTATTTAAAACCTCTCATTTATACACCAGTGAAAATCTATGGATACACGATACTTTATAACGTGGCTTGCATGTTCTGCTTGATTATCTAGCATCTTTTAAGAAATCACCTAGCGACTTTTTAAGACGGTTCGATTTTAAGTTACAACTTGAAGTTTTCTTCTAATATCGTACAATTTGTAGACCCTATACTGAAGTTTTAGGGGATAGATCTCTTTTTTATGATGTAATAGAACATTATTAAAGTACACAAAAATTAAAAATCCGATGACACATTTTTGCATACGGTTGTTGAAATTTTGCGGTCCCCGAGATCCAATATACCTCTAGAGCTTAAATGCAATTTTGTTGCGCCTATGTTCACCACATTTATAAGAAGTTTGTGGTACCAATGGATAACTAGAAAGATGGGAATGTATTTACCGTAAAGTACGTGGTTAACTATTTGGCGATCTTTTAAGATAAATTCCTTTTTTGTAATGTTTCTTGACGTTACTTTTCAAAACATGCTGATTTTTATACTATCTCAAGTTTGAGTGTTTGATACATGATCACTTTCTTTTAGTAAATAGTGACGTGAAATCGTCTTTTCTAATCACTAATACTAAAAATTCCAAAATCCGACGATAAAATTTTGTTTTATTATGGTTTTCGTTTGGAGGTCTGCATTTCAATGAAAATCAATTTAGGTATCTCTGAAACAGTTGAAAATCGGACCCTACTTTATATGACTTTTTTGTTGGAAATAAGCTATACAGCCTTCTCTTAAAGTATTTTCCATTCGTCCATTGACCTGTTAAAGAGTGCTAGCGGCGCGGCGGCCCTTTAGGTCCATCCGATCATTACCTTGCCTACTACAGAAACCAATGGACTTGGAATTTTCGGATATATGCATACATACGAAAATTGTTTTAGATCGTTAATGAAACTTTGCCACAGTATTATTACCGTGTCAAGCATGGAAAATGGGTATGCTTTCTAGAAATCGTGCCGTCACTACGGCGCGGCGCAGCGACAATAAAAAAGCTAAAAATATAAAAACTCAAACCAGTTTTTAGGCCTTTTGGGGGTTCCTGATCATTTTCTGTTTTTTGAGTGGGGGTGAAATTGAGGTGGTTGGGTTGGGAGGTGGAGGGTTGCAAAACTAATAGAGTTTTTGTATGCATAATACGCTCTCCATTGACCTACAAAAAAAGGACCTAGCGACATAATACACTTTTTAGGTTTATCAGAACGTTGCCTTGATTGTTATAGAAACTGAGGGATTTTTCTGACGTATGTTGCATACGAGTATTACTTTACATCGTTCTGTATTATGTAACCTGAAACTGATTTTAATTACATTTCGACACAGTAGTATTACCGTGGCGAGGATGGAAAATGCGTATGGGTTTTAAAAATCGTGTCAGAACTAAAAATATAAAAATAACTCAAACTTCGTTTTTAGGCGATTTGGGTGTTCCTGGTCGTTTCGTTTCATCCAATTAAAGCTCGCAGGATAAAACCAGTGTCGATCTAGTTCCTACGGAGAGGAGTGTCAAGAAACTATTTACTAGAGTTTTTGTGTTGGATGTTTTTTGAGGGCAGGAGGGTGATGATTTGATTGCAAGGGGATCTCAGACTCTACCTTAATGCAAAGGGAAAATAAAAAACTGACATCACTTGAATGTGTGGGAAGTACTAAGTTAGTCAATTATCGTTCATATTGATTGAACCTCATATATAACTGTACAGTACAAATTCCTGAATTCATAAATGTTGTACCCCTGTCAAGCATATCTACCCTTATCTAACAGTATATTCTCGTTACAGATTTGTTGCCTTTCTAGCTAACTTTATTGTATCACAGACATAGACACGTTTCATGACGCCAAATGCCAACCGAAAGTGCAGTCAACTGATTCACGCGTTAAATTAAATCAACTTTCGAATTACGCGTCTACAAATATTGAATAATTCCCAAAACATGGTCACATATTAAAAAAATAGAAGTCAAGTTTATTGATTCAGTTCTTCTCAGGAATACTTGTTTTTCATAACGAAGGCGATACCATTTTCAACATCAGCGTTTTAACAATTACGACAGTGAAGCAAGGTGAGTCATGTCCTACTTCAGTTGGTCCGACTGAAAAAGTTTTGCTCCTGTAGTCGCAGTGCCTATAAATTTGAGAACCCCTAGACTAGTCAATAGACGTTCAAAATAGATCCGTTGAACTAAGTTACCTGAATTCGCCGTTATTGACATGTTCAGATTATTAGCAAAATTTTGGTAATTAGAGGGGTCGAATTTTTCGCTATATGTGCCACGCGGTATCTACATCCCTATAGTCGAATTTTAACAAAGGAAAAGGTTAATTTTACATTTAGTTGCATTTATTTTCACTTAGCTGAAATCCGTAGTAGCACATGTTAACGAATGTTATTTTACTGCATGAAAGCTGAATCAGTATATCTTTATACGAATAGGAGGAATAAGTGAGGACCGCTGGCGGTGGTGAATCACTCGTACATATTAGTATTGTTAAGCTAATTTCGACTTTTCTGCATGTCATGTTTACAGTGTTTACGTGTTTATGCTATTAGACCTGATAAATGAGGACCGGCTGATATGTACGACAAACTGAGAACCACCTGAGTATTTTTTGTAAACGTCTTTCCTGCTCTTCTCATGTAAACGACAACTGCATTAAAACCAAATCGGCCGCACAACGAATACATCACATGAAAGTCACCTGTGCGCATGCCGAAAGTTGCGTTTTTAAGAGGACGATATTTTTATACATAGCATCATGATGCTGGGTAATAATAGGTAAAAATGGAGTCAAGTTGATTGACTCAGTACTTCCCACACATAATGATGATACCATTTCATTATTTCCCATTGCATGAAGCGATAGCCTAAAATCCCCTTGCAACTAAATTATCGCCCATCCGCCTCCAAAAACAACATCCAACACAAAAACCCTCGTAAATAGTTTCTTGCGTCTTCCTTCTTAGGAACTAGGGCGCCACAGTTTTTTTCTACATGCTTGAACTGGACAATGCGAAACGATCAAGAGCCTCCAACCCGTGTAAAAGCGAAGTTTGAGCTGATTTTATGTTTTTGATTTTTTGATTATTGCTGCGCCGCCTCTGACATGGTTTTTCAAAAACAGAGATTTCAATTCTCGCAGCGGTAATTCTGTGTCAAAATGTTATTAAAATCAATTCAATAATTTTCTCTTTACGCAATATACATAGAACGAAATAAAGCAAAACTCGTATGTGCAGATCACAAAATTGGTTTCTGTAATAGGCAAGCCAATGTTCGGATGGACCTAAAAAAGTGCAATATGCCGCTAGATATTTCTTCTTCAGGTCAATAGACGGACTACTATGAATATAACAAATTTTTCAGTTTTACTAGAGACCGACAGACCGACAGGTCGACAGACCGACAGACAGACCGACAGACAGACCGACAGACAGACCGACAGACAGACCGACAGACAGACCGACAGACAGACCGACAGACAGACCGACAGACAGACCGACAGACAGACCGACAGACAGACCGACAGACAGACCGACAGACAGACCGACAGACAGACCGACAGACAGACCGACAGACAGACCGACAGACAGACCGACAGACAGACCGACAGACAGACCGACAGACAGACCGACAGACAGACCGACAGACAGACCGACAGACAGACCGACAGACAGACCGACAGACAGACCGACAGACAGACCGACAGACAGACCGACAGACAGACCGACAGACAGACCGACAGACAGACCGACAGACAGACCGACAGACAGACCGACAGACAGACCGACAGACAGACCGACAGACAGACAGACCGACAGACAGACCGACAGACAGACCGACAGACAGACAGACCGACAGACAGACCGACAGACAGACCGACAGACAGACCGACAGACAGACCGACAGACAGACCGACAGACAGACCGACAGACAGACCGACAGACAGACCGACAGACAGACCGACAGACAGACCGACAGACAGACCGACAGACAGACCGACAGACAGACCGACAGACAGACCGACAGACAGACCGACAGACAGACCGACAGACAGACCGACAGACAGACCGACAGACAGACCGACAGACAGACCGACAGACAGACCGACAGACAGACCGACAGACAGACCGACAGACAGACCGACAGACAGACCGACAGACAGACCGACAGACAGACATACCGACGGAAATGAGTGACGTGGATTTTCGTTATGTACACATCATAAAACGCCCAAAAAGCATATTATCTCAAAATCGAAAATTTTCGCGATCGCAATACTCCCCTCACCTATCGTGTGGGAAGTAAAAATTCATTTTATAAAAAGCTTCGCGTTGGTGTAGTGAGAGACAAAACCCCTCAGACTTATTTTTATGAGTTACCAATCATCTACCGTTTTTGGGAGGGGATGAAATTGGGAAGGTGGGGATGGGGGAGTCGAAATCTCGAAAATTTGTTGTAAACATAAAATACCCTCGACTGCCCTAAAAAAATATGAAATTCTAGACTTTTCAGACTTATCCGAATACTGACCTAGGAGACATTTGATACGTTTATTTACCTATACAGGGTGGGCCAACACTGGGCGGACGGAGGATTGTTGACTTACTAAAACATATTTAAAAAGTCTGTCACTTGGTGGGGCGTGGGGACCCTTGAATTCTATAACGCTAAAATATTTTCACTTAAATTTTTAAGTTTATACAGGGTGATTCATAATAAAATTACATTTTTTAAATGAATGGAATGGAATATATTATTGCATATTTAGACTGCTTGGTAAATTCTAGTTTGACCCCATGTATTTTATATGGAACCTTAAACGAACTGTTTAGGTGCAAACCACCATTCTTGGTATAAGTAGGTATCAGAAAAAAATTAAGTATCACTGTGATTACTAATCTTAGAAGGCCACGACTTTTCGGTACGGCTGAGCATAAGGTGCGTCAGACGGTTAAATTTGAAATCTTTTTGAACTTGGAAAAATCAGTAGATTAATTAAAGAAACCTCAGTCACAGATAATTTGATTTTTTTCCCTATAATGGTCAAATTTTAACAGAGTTCTTATCTAAGATACCAAATTACCTACATCCCTGCAAAGGGTAATTTTACATTCAGTTGTATTTATTTTCACTCAACTGAAGTCCGTACTAGCACATATTAATGAATGTTATTTTACTGCATGAACGTTGAATTATTATACCTCTATACGAATAGGTAGAATAAGTGAGGACCGGTAGGCGGTGGTGAATCACTCGAAGATATTAGGATTGTTATGAAAATTTCGCCTTTCCTACATGTTATGTATAATATACAGTGTTTACGTGTTTATACTATTAGAAGTGATAAACGAAGACCGGGTGATATAGACGACAAAGTGAGGACCACCTGAGCATTTTTTGTAAGCGTTTTTCTTGCCCTTTTACTATTATTGTTCTTCAAGTAGGTGTATTTTCGGATCGATCTGAAATTCATGTAACCGTCAACCGTACTGAACCTGAATCGGCCGCACAACGCATATACAGGGTGAGTCAAGCTCAACGCCTCGGACTCTTGTGACCAAACGATACCACTTTTCGAAAAATCGACTTTGCGAGTGTATGTAGGTCGAGTTGGACTACATTTAAAAGATAATGACTTTTATACAGGGCATCTAATAAAAGCGTGACATATCAAAGCTGTTCTTTTAAATGGAACACCCTGTACATTATTGCATATTTAGACTCCAGTGCATTTTAGTGTGACTTTATGTATCACACATGGGACTTTAAGCGAACCGTTTAGGTACAAATCACAATTTTGGGTATAGGTAGATGTCAGAAAAAAATGAATATCGCAGCTATTATAAATCTTAGAGGGCTGTGACTTTGCCGTGTTACTAAGCATGAAATGTGTCAGCTTACGTTAGACGGTCGAGTTCGAATTACATTTGTACTTGGAGAAATCGGTAGATCAATTAAGTAAACTCCAATCAAAGGTAACTTGATTTTTTCAAATGGGAATGCATAATTCTTTTTTATACCATCAAATGTGCAATTTGATAAGCTTTCTAATGATATGCGGTTGTAAATATCAATCTCTGGTAGTTTTGATTTAATTTTCGGTAAAACCGGTGTTTTTCAATTCTCCTACCTATAAGCAACTTAGCAGGCCATGAAATATAAGCAAAAAACTGTTCAGATGGAACAAAACAATTCTAACCAGAAATAGCAGACATAACACATCTAAGGTCAAAAAGCAGCTGGTGTATGACAGAAATGGGCATTTTTTACAGCATACCGGCTACTAGAATATTCTAAAGATTGCCGATTCACAAAACCATTGTGAATTTTGAAATGAAAGGAAATCTACCACGTAATGTTGCTGGCAGCTTAATAGCTTCAGAATAAAATTTCACATTTCATGATCTAAAAAAATAGTAACCGATACCTCTGACTGGAGTTCTGCAAATTTTTCAATACTCTTAAGCAAGATCGCCGAAAATGAAGAATAAATTAAAAATCTGCTCAAATTATTAAACATAATTTACCTGGCAGAAAATTAAAATATGATTTGTCAGTATTCCTTTTTTGTGATCTTGCTAATAGATACTGAAAAATTCAAAGGACGACAGTGAGAGGTATCATTACTTTTGCCTTTGACGGAAATGACTACTGTTTTATGCCATTAAATGTGAAATTGCGCTCTGAAGATATTAGACTGACGGCAACGATCGCTGAAAGTTTTGCTTTCATTTCAAAGTGTTTAGTGATTTTGGAAATTTTTAATCTCTAGTACATTGCAGTCGCTAGTAGGCTGTGAAAATTATCCATTTCTGTCGTACTCCAGCTCCTCTTTAACCTTAGACATGTTACCGCCGTTGTTTCTGGTTAGAGTTGATTTGTTGTAGGGAATTTTTATAATCTTGTTCTTTTATTCTAGTTCTGCTGCTTTTTGCTAAGTTAGTTGTTTTCTTCCATCTGAATACGATTTTGTTTATATTTCATGGCCTGCTAGTTTGTTTATAGGTAGGGAAATTGAAAGACACTGATTTGATTGAAATCTCGAAATTTAATAAAAACTACCATAGATTGATATTCACAACCTGATATAATTAGAAAGCCTATCAAATTGCACATTTGATCGTATAACAATTATGCATTCCCTTTGAAAAAATCAAGTTACCTTTGATTGAAGTTTCCTTAATTGATTTGTCAAAGTACAAATGTAATTCGACATCGACCGCCTAACGTAAGCTGATACATTTCATGCTTAGTAACATGGCAAAGTCACAGCCCTCTTAAGATTTATAATAGCTGCGATATTCAATTTTTATCTGACATCTACCTATACCCAAAATTGTGATTTGCACCTAAACGGTTCGCTTAAAGTCCAATAAACTCACACTAACATTCACCCAGGAATCTAAATATGCAATAATATACAGGGTGTTCCATTTGAAAAAAGCATAACTTTGATATGTCACGCTTATATTAGACACCCTGTATAAAAGTCATTATTTTTAAAATGTAGCCCAACTCGACCTACATATACTTGCAAAGTCGATTTTTCGAAAAGTAGTATCGTTTGGTCACAAGAGTCCGAGGCGTTGAGCTTGACTCACCCTGTATAACCTTACAATGACCTGTGCGCATGCTGAAAGTTGGAAATAATATAAAAACGAAATGTGTTCTCGATCTAAAAGAATAGCGAAAATTTTAATTAATCAGAGCTGGCCATATAGCTTAGGTGCACCTACGTTGCATTTTGCATTTTTTAAATGGATGAAATTTGGATAGCAGTATGTTGCTGGGTAGTAGTAGGTAAAGCTGCACTTTATGAAAAGCTGGGCGTAGGCGTAGTGAAAGATAAAACCCCTCGGCCTTTGTTTCAAGCTTTTTATGAGTTTTCAATTATCTGTTATTTTTTAGGAGGGGATGAAATAGGGAAGGTGGGGAGAGAGGGAGATGAAATGTCGAAAAATTGTTGTTATCATAAAGTACCCTCCATTGCCCTAAAAAATATTAAATTCTATGCTTTTCAGACCTACACGAAAACTGTCCTTGAAGACTTACCTACATTCTTTTTTGATACCCATTCATTACACTTAGGGCCAGTTTCACCCGTCTCTGATAAGTTTCGGATAGCGTATCTGTCACACAGGCCCATATCATTTATATGACAGATAGGCTTTCGGTCTGTCGGCTTGTCTGTCTGTTACACTTAGAACCGGTTTCACCGGTCTCTGATAAATTTCAGATAGCGTATCTGTCAGATAGGCCCGTAATATTTATTTGGCATTATAGGACATATAGGCTGTCGGTCTGTCGGTTTATCTGCCTGTTGGCGTTTTTCTATCCTCGTAATCTCAGTAACCTTTGCACGGAGCGATATACTTTGGGGTCGGTATAGGTAGTATACTGCTATAATTTTGAAAATCCGTGGCATGGGCGGTGAAGGAATTAGCAAAAAACAAAAAAAAATCAAATATACCTCAAACTTCGTTTTTAGGATTTTTGGGGGTTCCTAATCATTTTGTACTACAGGATGGATGGTGGAGGGCTATGAATAGAGACGAGCATATCGGGTCATTTTTAAGATGCGGATCAGCGGATCTACACACCTCAAAGATCCGGAACAGTGATCCGGTTCACGGGTCAGTCGGATCCCGACTAGCGAATGCAATCGTTCACCTTCGATCTCAAGGTCTTAAGATCGAAGGTGAACGATTGGTCAACCGAAGCACGAGGGAACAGCCCAATCTGGGTACTCGGTGCAGACAGAAATGAGCCAGTACGGTACAGTACACTTCATGTATAATTTATTAATTTGTTTTATCTTTATATCAGATGATATTTATTTTTTTATAAATATGTACCTAGAAGATGTATATGTATTAATACTATTCTTTATAAATTTCGATTTGAGTAAATAATATTCAGTTTTGAGTTTCTCGTATTTGTTAAAATACACTCCTAGCACGTAAAAGGAATTTTTTGTCTCTTCTATAAACAGCCACAACTCATCATACAAGAAAAATATTCATTTATTATTCGCCCTAAAATATCTATCTAAATATTCCTTTAAATTCAGATCCCAGAACATTGAGAATTATGGCTATCCTGTAGCTTCAGCAGAACACTGAACCGAAAACTGAACATCGCCAATCGTCAGATCGACTGACCGACATATATCGCCGTGGCACGCACCATCCTGTTTTGTGATTCTGATGAACAAGCCGCCAAATTTGTGACCCGACTGACCCGTTGAGATTAAATTGCGGATTCGGTTCAGTTAGGTCACCTTAAAGATCCGGATCAATGAACCGGATCAGAACAGTTCTACACATATCAAGCTATGAAAATGAAAAAATTGTTGTATTCATAATATGCTGTCTAAAGCTTATCAAAAAATGGCCAAATATATGAAACTTGTCAATCTTGAGTTAATTCCGCATACTGATGTAACATTTAATAATTTAATGTGAAATCTAAATGCTAAAAGTAAAGCCATTACACACACACACACATACAGACCTACACGTAAATACACTGACCTGTGAGAGAAAGACACAGCGGCATAATACACTTTTTTAGGTCCATCCAAATAGTGCCTTGCGTATTGCAGAAAACAAGGGACTTCGAATACGAGTTTTGCTTTAGGTCGTACTGTATTGGGTGGAAACTTTTGTTTGATTTTAATGCAATTTTGACGCAATATTATTACTGTGTCGAGAATGGAAATGCGTATGGTTTTTAGAAATCGTATCAGTGGCGGCGCAGCAATAATGAAAAAAACTAAAAATATAAAAACATCTCAAACATCGTTTTTAGGCGTTTGAGACGTGACTGCTCATTTTCTACTTTTTTGGTAAGGGAGAAATTGGGATCGAAGGGGGGTGAGGGGTTCTAAAACTGAAAAGCTTATTGTATTCATACTAGGCTGTCTATTGACCTGTGACACTTTTTTAGATCCATCCGAACATTGTCTAGCCTATTGCAGAAACCAAGAATTTTCTGATGTATGCGTAATAATGGCATTGCTCTAGATCGTTCTGTATGGGCCTATACCACATTTTTTGTTTATTGGCTTAAACGAACCCTGACACCACGTAGATGCCATAAATAATTTTACAAAATTTTTCTATCGTATTTATAACCGAAAAAAATTGCTCTAGATATTGAATTTTTTGAATCCATACACTTCCCGCCCAGGTCGTGACGTTACGTGTAGGGAACCAATAAGAGCTCACTGGTACAAAGCAATAGCAT